>CM029495.1:42854924-43569924 GCA_017140595.1 Eucalyptus curtisii
TAAATCTTATCATTAACAAATTAAATGAGTCTCCTTATTTCTAATTTCAAACTTTTGGCTGACATCAAACTGTTTGTTACTCATTTTCCTTTTTTTAAAGGAATCGGTTCTTGTTAGGTGCTTGCAGCCCATCATAGTATTTCGTTATAAACAATAGTTTATGTTTTGTTAATATATAATATAACAATCTTAAATTTGCAAACTCGACTTTTATTCCGTTGAAATATTACCGTGATCCGACCCAAAAAAAAAAAAAAAAAATTCCCCCATGTTGACCAGGAACAAACGGCAGTTGACCCTTTTCTATTTTTCTGTCTACTACGTGAAACCGAGGGGACGGATCGAGCGCTTTAAGTATGAATTGACTCTGCAATTAACCTTTGAAACTCACGAATCCTGTGACGAGTGACCGAAGAAAAAGAAGAAGGAAAGTTTGAGGTACCAACCTACATAAATATCGGCGAAGCACGAGTCAACGCGAGCCAATAGCCCAAAAAGGTTGAGTCATACTGCAAACAGGACAAGGGGGCACACGTTGTTCTGTGCCTGGCAGTGCACGCCGGGTCGATGCATGAAGTCTTTGTTTCCAACATGAGCAACATTGCCAACAAATGTTTAGCCAACCCTTTTTGGTTTGGACTTGTCGTTCCGGTTCTCTCATGCTGAATATCAGCACATTCCTGTATATTGTGGTTGTTTAAAGGGAAAATAGCACAAATAGTCTTTGAACTTTAGGTTGGTGTGTAATGTCATTTCCTGAACTTTCAATTTGTCTAATGTGATTTAAACTATTAATATATATTCAATTTAATCCCTAAACTATATGAAAATATTTAATACTGTCCATAAACTTAAATTAATGGAATGATAATATTGAACATTTCAAATAATTCAGGGACTAAATTGAACATGTACCAAAAGTTAATGGATCATATTGAACAAATTAAAAATTAAGGAATGATATTGCACATTGGGCATTGGATCAAAGTTTATGAACTATTTATATCGTCATCCCTTATTTAAATGAGCATTTGCTTTGGGAAGATTGTCCATTCAGTCCTAATTGTATTGTACGGATGTCAATATAGTTCTAAAATTTTCAATTTTGTTAATTTAGTCATAAACATTTACATGAGATTTCAACATGGTCATTCTAGCCAATTTTCACCAGAAAGCACCGACATGACGGTCCAGTCATTGACATGTGTCCTAAAGAACGACCCTCCTTTCCATCAAAAATTGCACAGCACCACATAGATGATTTCTAGTGAAAATTGGCCGGAAAAACTGCATTGGAATTTTGCACGAAAATTTAGGATTAAATTGACAAAATTAAAAATTTTAAGATCGAATTGGTATCCATATAACAAGTTTAGCACTAATTGGGTAATCCTCCCCATTTGCTTGTGTTGCGTGTAATTGGTATTTTTGTTTGAATGAGACTTTCGGACTTGAATTGAAATTCCACACTTTTTGCAATGCCCCTTTTCTGTGGTATAATAGTAAGAGCACGTGTTTTGGAAAGCTTCAATGTGGTCGGCTTGCGGATTTCGTTCTTTTCGACTAGTTAACTTTGGTTGAAGGAGAGACTAGACTTGAATTGGAATGCCAGACTGGAGCTATGCTCATCTTTGATAAAGTCAACGTCTGTTTTGTCTTTGACATTACGACACATAACGTCTGCACCACTGAAAAAAGAAACAGGAGTTTCGTAGCAAGCGAAAAAGAGGAACAGCGGCATCGCAGCATTTGAACACCCATTTTCTCTGAAGCATTCTTCTAGGAATTTCCTTTCCCCGTCCTGATCGGAGGGAATTGCCTTTTGATTAGGAGCTACGAACATGAGCTTTACCTATATATTTGTTCAGTTAAATCTTATGTGAGTAGTGTGCATAAACTACGTATGATTAGGGTAAAAATCTACCAACATGATACGGAAGGAAATATAACCTACGTAAAATAAAAATCAAACAATGGAGAAAATCCCAAGCACTAGAACAACTTTGGGGGAGTGCTATGCAAATATGATATTTTAAGCAATGGACTGAGCTCTAAGCAATGCTCATAACTCATAAGTTTGATTTATGTTGTAAATGAACTTTCGAATTACTAGTTTTGAGTTGCCTAACTGCAACATGTCTCGTGTGAAGAGATCCATTGGCTATTAACATTTTGGTAGGGCAATGGTGACCGGCTTACTAATCTCGGCTCTTTGTGTAACAGGCGATGTGAGAAAAATATGAATTAAATCGAAAATTTCATAGCGAGGGTGAAATATGCACGAGCGCCTCTGAAATCTAGAGGATCAGCTCGCCATCCGTGACCTTCCAGGCATTGACAACTACGCTAAGTTCCGCCTCAGTGACATCCTCGCATGGTAACGGTAGTGTGCCATGGCTGGGCATAGCCACTACCCTCTTTTGTCTCTTTCCCCTTGTTTACTTGTTTTTACAAGATTCTTATATACTCATTACCTTTATTTAGAACAATACTAAAGTCCATGTAAGCATTTTTAAAATAGAAAAATCACCATGCTTTTTAAGTCTCACTGTGTTAAAATCGCCACGTCATCATTTTTAATTGTTACTCTCGACAACAATTAACGGGAGGACTTAATTATGTAAATAATGACACTCTGAGGACTTAGATTGCTATATATATATAAAAGACTAAATTCTATGAATAATAGGAGATGGAGGACTAAAAAATCTGGGTATATATATATAAAAGGTCGGTGAACAAATGTGATCAATACACGGTTTTTAAGTCTATTTGTTACCCTAGTTTTCCCCAAACTCACTATATTTCAACTAGACTCATCCTCTCTGTCATACCTTTGAATTTACAAAATCACTTCCTTATTTGACCACCGTCAATCTTGCAAAATATGTTTGACCCCCACATTTCCCAATTCAAGTTTTGCATTACTGAAAGGTCACTCATTTGTCTTACCTTTTGTTTTACGCATACTCATATAATACGGTCATTCGAGCCTTATAAGTATTTCCTTAATATTTTCACGTTTGTTTTGTTTGCACTTTACCTACTAATAGATATGTATCTCAATTAGTTGTCCGATATGAACCCTTAATGTGTTATGACCACATGGCACTTTAGTTTGCTAAGTAGACTTTCCAGTCCAAATACTCGAGTTTTTCTGCTTCTTTTTTTGAATTTGCAATCAGATGTGTAGCCGTATGTGTCGATAACACATGTCAATTTAAGTTATTTTTACGGATAGTGGTATTGCATGTTCAATTTATTAGATTTTATATTTTGACAAGAAGAAAAAGTTAAGATGACTACATGATTCAACACAAAGGTGTCGGGGAAAGAAACAGAAAATCGGGAGAGTTAAGTTAGACAATTCTTCGACCAAAAAAAGAAAAAAGAAAAAGAAAAGAAGTTTATTTTGAATGCTTAGAGCTTGGTCCATTGCTTAGAGTCTCTTTCCCCTCGCTTACTTGTTTTTACAAGATTTTCATAGACTCATTTATCTTTATATAAAACGATAATAAAGTCCACTTGAGCATATTCGAAATAGGAAAATGGCCATGCCATTTACGTCTCATCGTGTTAAAACTGCCACATCATTATTTTTTATGTTATTGTTGATAATGATTAACGGGAGGACTTAATTACATAAATAAGAATAACTTAAGGATTGAGATTGCACAATATTATATATATATATATAAGGGACTAAATTCCACGAATCACTGTTTCTCACCTTAGTTTTCTCCAAATCCACTTAATTTCTAATCAAACTCTCATACCTTTGAATTGACAAAATCACTTCCTTATTTGACCACCGCCATTCTTGCAAAATGTGTTCAACACCCACATTTTCCCAATTCAAGTTTTACGTAACCGATAGGTAACTCATATGTCTTACCTTCGTTTTACGCATAATCATCTAATACATTCATTTGAGCCTTATATGTATTTCCTTAATATTTTGTGTTTGTTTTGTGTACACTATCCCTACTAAAAGAGATGTATTTCAATTAGTTATCCAACATGTCCTTCACGTGTCGTAACCATGTGGCACTTTCAGTTCGCTAAGTAGACTTTCTTATCCAAATGCCCGAGTTTTTTTGTTTTTGAATTTGCAATCATATGCATAGGAATAACGCAAAGCAATTTAAGTTATTTTTATGGACGGTGACATTGCATGTTCAATCTATTGGATTTTATATTTTGACAAGAAGAAAAAGTCAAGATCACTACAGTGATTCAACGCAAAGGACTTGGGGGAAGAAGCAGAAAATCCAGAGAATTAAGTTACAGGATTCTTCGACCGAAAAAAAGAAGTTGGAGACTTCACTTCATGTCCAGATATACATGGGGATCCTATACAATTTGGATTAGATTATGGTCTGATATTACAGAAAAGCTAGAACTAGAGTCGTTTAATGAAAAATAGCCCAAAATTTAAAGTACCAAGAAAATGCCGGAACTTATTAAGAATTTTCTTTTATTTTGGTCTTGAATCGTTTAATTTCTCAAATTTGTAGAAATTTTTCAGATAAATATTACAAATTGTCCTCCTCGACGACCAATTCAAATTCTCCTTCATCTTCTTCCCTCTCTATAACCAGTTGGGTCAAATTCCGATCTGGTTCTCCATCAATGTGGCGGTCAAAAATTCAAAAATCTCCGGCCCATTCAACGACTTCGATCGAGAGAAGAAGAATCCAAGCAATTGCTGGCAATCTGACAAAGTAACAATGGCTCAATATAAGAAGGAGACATCCTCAGACGCATTCTCTTCATCAGACCCACAAAAGAGACTCACTAACTTGCAACCACCAAAACAGGATAAAACTAGAGATTCTTGGGAAAAATTCAGCCGAGGATGACGAAGATCCTAACTTCAAAAGTTGCAGTCCTGGTGATGGTTTTGCTGTTTTTGATGGGAGCATCGATGCAACCGAGCGAGGCGTGCCGGGTTCTGATCAACGGCCACGGAGGAGTGCGGGCTAACAGTGAGGAGCCTGGTCTAATCGTTCTCCAGACCCTGAAAAAGGGTCCGACTCCGTGTACGGGTAACTGCGGTGGCTACACTCCCGGAAGCAGGACCACCGCTGGAACAACCAGCACCAAGGCCTTCGCAGGCCGATCAGCCATGGGTGTGCCATCATGTGATTATTCCGACCACGTCCCTCGATCTGACGTCGCTGCCGATCATAAAGAATCGGTGCTCCATGCAGAGGACGCTTACGAAGGGAATTGAGTAGTTAAGTAAAAAGGATTGAAAAGGAACCAATACACAGTTTACAAGAATAAATGAAAAAAATTTCTTTCCTTTTTTATTTATTTTTCAGATGGATAATTTCCATCTGTTGTAGAATGTAATAACTTAGGAATCATGCTTAATTTCTCATATTTAATCCTTTAAGCGTAATAAATTTGTTGGCAACTTTTTATAAGTGCAAAAGGGAGGAAGCGACTATGCAATTTTGATGGGAAGACTTTTCTTGCATGTGATAAATTTAGATATGTACTTCTTAAGTGAATCAAGGATTTGTACGAAGGATTAATTTGTGTTCACATCACAATTAGATGTTATACTCGTGTAATTGAAAAAAAAATGTTTATTTATTATGTTAACTTATATGGGTTAAATTCATGTTGATGCATGTTACTATTGGATTTGCTATATAATCGTTTTAAACGTCTTAATTTGCGTTAAAATTTGCCAATCTTGAATTGCTTTACTAATTATGGAAAGTGGGGAACAAGCAAAATCCTATTGTTCTGTGCCCAAAAAATACTAATTCTTTTTCTATACTAATAAATTTCAATAAGTGTTGGTAAGTGTCAAAAACAGTTAATAAAAAAGGATTTTCTTCGTGTAACTTGTTGGCAACTATACTAATCAAGTTAAGCCTTAAACATCCAGATGAAAAAGCTTGTTGTCTCATCTGCAAGCAAGCCGCATCCTAACAAAACTGAGTAGCCATGATGATTGATATCAACAAATGAAGGCATGTTAGTTTTATTTGTCCAATAAGTGCTATCAAATGTGACTTGATCCCTCGATATTTGTTCACGTCTCTTCGCGGTGCATCCATCCACAAAATATTACACAGTCGTTATTCACCATCCAAATCAAATATAGAAATACAATCAGAATTTTTCCACAACATGATCTAAAAATAATTGAAAAGTGCTTGCCCATCTCCATCTTGCAATTTCAACCTTCTGTGCTTCATAACAAGATTTTTAACATCTTTTTTTTCAAAATTTAGTTTCTCATGTCCTCCTTTTTCAATGCTTGAAGTTCTACTCTCTTAGCCACAATGCCACTCCTTTTTTTCCTTTTGTTCTGAAATCAATATTTTTTGTGTGATGTAAAGAATCTAGCACTTTAAGGAGTTGTCAAGTGATTATGATTGTGTGTAACTTTTGTCATTTCCCATTTCTAAGAATCAAGTAAATGTATTCTAACCATTGTTAGACGACTGCATCTTTTTACCGGTCTTGACTTAACTAACTCCTTTTTAATCTATATAAATCTTTTCTTTGGTAAAACAGTTTCCATCGAAACTTGTGAATAATATCCACTAGATATTCACCTTAAATCTTATCATCAACAAATCAAGTGAATCTCCCTATTTCTAACTTCAAAACTTGTGGTTGAAATTGGACTGTTCATTACTCATATTCCTTTTCTTAAAGTAACCGGCTCATATAGGGTACCCGCAACCCATCATAGTACTCCGTCATAAACAATATATTATTATTATTATTATTAACATATAATATAACAATCTTGCAAACTCTACTTTTATACCGTCGAAATATTCCCGTGATCCAACCAAAAGACAATACTCCTTGTTAACCAGAAAAAAAAAAAAAAACAGCAGTTGACCCCTTTTTTCTGTTTACTACGTGAACCTGAGCGGACGGATGGGGCGCCTTAAGTTTGAATTGACTGGCAATTAACTTTTGAAACTCATGAATCCTGGGACGAGTGACGGAAGAAGAGGAAGAAAGAAAGTCAAAGTACCAACATTTGATATCGGTTAAGCATAAGTCAACGCGGACCAATAGCCCAAAAAGGTTTCATAATGCAAACAAGACAAGAGGGGCACACGTTATCCTGTGCCCAGCACTGCATGCCGGGTCGATGCATGAACTCTTTATGCTTCCACCATGAGCAACATTGCCAACAAAGGTTTAGCCAACCCCTTTTTGGTTTGGACTTTGCCGTTCCGGTTCTTTCACGCTGAATGTAAGCACGTTCCCGTATTTGTGGTTATTTAAAGGGAAAATAGCATAAATGGTCTTTGAACTTTAGTTTAGTGCGTACTGTCATCTTTGAATTTTCAATTTGTCCAATGTAGTCCATAAACTATTTATATATGTTTAATATAGTCCCTAAACTATGTGAAGATGTTTAATGTTATCCCTAAATTTGAATTAATAGAATGAAAATATTGAATATCTCATATAGTTTAGGGACTAGATTAAACATGTACCAAAAGTTAATGGACCATATTGAACAAATCAAAAATCAAAAAATGACATTGCATTGAGTCAAAGTTTATAGATTATTTATGTTGTCATCCCTTATTTAAATGAGCATTTGCTTCAAGAAAATTGTCCACTCAGTCCTAACTGTATTGTACGGATGTCAATCCAGTCCTAGAATTTTCAATTTTGTCAATTTAGTCATAAACATTTATGCAAGATTCCAACGTGGTCATTCTAGCCAATTTTCACAAGAAAGCATAGACGTGGCAGTCCAATCATTGACATCCATCCTTAAGAATGACCCTCCTTTTCTGTCAAAAATTGCACACCACCATGTAGACGATTTCCGGTGAAAATTGACTGGAATGAACTCATTTGAATTTCACACAAAGATTTAGAATTAAATTGAGAAAATTAGAAAGTTTAAAATTGAATTGACATCCATACAATAAGTTTGGGTAATCCTATCCATTCACTTGTGTTGCATGTAATTGGTATGTTTGTTTGAATGAGACTTTCGGACTTGAATTGAAATTCCACACTTTTTGCAATTCCCCTTTTTTCTGAGGTATAATGGTCAGAGCATGTGTTTTGGAAAGCTTCAATGTGGTCGGCTTGCGGATTTCATTCTTTTCGACTAGTTACCTTTGGTTGAAGGAGAGACTAGACTTGAATTGCAATTCCAGACCGTAGCTACGGTCATCTTTGATAAAGTCAACATCTGTTTTGTCTTGACATTACAACACATAACGTCTGCACCGCTGAAAAAGGAAACAGGAGTTTCGCAGCAAGCGAAAAAGAGGAACAGCGGCATCGCAGCATTTGAACACCCGTTTTCTCTGAAGCATTCTTCTAGGAATTTCCTTTCCGTCCTGATCGGAGGAATTGTCTTTTGATTAGGGAGCCACGAACATGAGCTTTACCTATTTATTTGTTCAGTTAAATCTTATGTGTGTAGTGTCCACAAACTTATAACCTACCAACCAAAAATATGAATGGGGAAAATTCTCTCCAACCAGAGATGGAAGGAAATGTAACCTGTGTAAAATGAAAATCAAACCATGGAGAAAATCCTAAGCACTAGAACAACTCTGGGGGAGCGCAACGCCAATATGATACTCTAAGCAATGGACCGAGCTCTAAGCGATGCAACAAATTTATTCATTTGATTCATGTCGTAAGTGAAATTTTGAATTACTTGAGTCAAGTTGCCTAATTGTGACATACCTCGTATGAAGAGATTTCTTGATTGTTAGCATTTTGATTAGGCAACGGTGACGAGCTTGTCAACCTTAAACCTTTGTGTCGTAGGTTGTACGAAAAAAGTTATGACTCAAATTAACATTTTATAACGAAGGTGAGACTTTTAGGATAACATCAAGAAGGATCGCCCCCATTACCTTTTGACTTATCAAAAGAAAAAGAGAAAAACAAAGTAGTCATCACCAACGACGAGACTTGGAATATGCAGAGCACCTCTGAAATCTAGAGGATTGGCTTACCATCAGTGACCTTCAAGACATTGACAACTAGACTAAGTTTCCCCTCAAATACAGCCTCGCCCTCTTTTGTAGGCGGTCCGGGGCCCGCTCGCATGGTAATGCTAGTGTGCCATGGCTGGGCATAGGCACAACCCTCCGTCTCTTTCCCCTGCTTACTTGCGTGTATATATATGTATATATGTATGTATATGTATGCATATATATATGTATGTGTATGTATATATGTATATATATATATACATATGTATACATACACATACATACATATATACATATATATATATATATATATAATATAAAGGACTAAATTCCACGAATCATTATTTGTCGCTCTAATTTTTCCCAAACCCACTTTATTTTCAATCAAACTCATCCTCTTTGTCATACCTTTGAATTTACAAAATCACTTTCATATTTGACCAATGTTGATCTTGCAAAATGTGTTCAACCCTAGTATTTTCCCAACTCAAGTTTTACGTAACCGATAGGTCACTCATTTGTCTTACCTCTCTTTCACGCATACTTGTCTAATATAGTCATTCGAGCCTTATAAGTATTTCTTTAATATTTTGTGTTTGTTTTGTGTGAACTGTACCTACTAACAGAGATGTATTTCAATTAGTTATCCTACATGAAACTTTCGCATATCGTAACCACGTGGCACTTTAGTTCGTTAAGTAGACTTTTTTGTTTAAATGCCCGAGTCTTTTGTTTTTGAATTTGCAATCAAATGTATGGCCGTGTTTGTGCCAATAACACAAATCAATTTAAGTTTTTTTTTTTTTTTTTACGGACAATGACATTGCGTGTTCAATTTATTAGATTTTATATTTTGATGAGAAGAGAAAGTAATGATTACTACATTGATTCGATGCAAAGGAGTCGGGGAAGAAGCAGAAAATCCAGAGAATTAGTAAGAGGATTCTTCGACCCAAAAAAGAAGTTAGAGAATTCGCTCCATGTCCAGATATAAATGGTGATCCTATACAATTTGGATAAGATTATGGCCTGATATTACAGAAAAGCTAGAACTATAGTCATTTAATGAAAATAGCTCAAAATTTAAAGTACTAAAGAAATGTCGGAACTTATTGAGATTTTTCTGTTTCTTTTGCTCCTTAATGGTTTAACTTCTCGATTTTGTAGAACTTTTTTCGTACATATTACAAATTTTCCTCCTCGATGACCAATTCAAATTCTCCTTCATCTTCTTCCCTCTCTATAACCAGTGAAGTCAAATTCCGTTCTGGCTCTCCATCACTGTGGCGGTCAAAAATTCAGAAATCCCCGGCCCGTTCAACAAATTCGATCGAGAGAAGAAGAATCCAAGCAATTGCCGGCAATCTGACAGGGGCTCAATATAAGTAGGAGACATCCTCGGACGCATTCTCTTCATCGTACCCACAAAAGAGACTCAAAACTTGCAACCACCATAACAGGATAAAGCTAGAGATTCTTGGGGAAAAATTCAGCCGAGGATGACGAAGATCCAAACTTCAAAAGTTGCAGTCCCGGTGATGGTTTTGCTGCTTTTGATGGGAGCATCGATGCAACCGAGCGAGGCGTGCCGGGTTCTGATCAACGGCCAGGGAGGAGTGCGGGCTAACGGTAAGGAGCCTGATCTAGTCATTCTCCAGACCCTGAAAAAGGGTCCGACTCCGTGTACTGGGAACTGCGGCGGCTACACTCCCGGAAGCAGCACCACTGCCAGAACCACCAACACTAAGGCCTTCACGGGCCGAGTGACCGTGGATGTGCCACCACGTGATTATTCCAATCGTGTCCCTCAATCTGACGTCGCTGCCAATCGTAAATAATTGGTGCTCCATGTAGAAGACGCTTGCAAAGGGAATTGAGTAGTTGCAAGTAAAAAAGATTGAAGAGGAACCGATACACAGTTTACAAGAACAAACGATTCCTTTCCCTTTTTTTTTTTTCCTTTTTCGGAAGAATAATTTCCATCTGTTGTAGAATTGTAATAACATGGGAATCATGTTTGATTTCTTAGAGTTAATCCTTTAAGCCTAATAAATTTGTTAGCAATTTTTAATAAGTGCAAAAGGCGGGAAGCGACTACCCAATTGTGTTAGCAATTTCGCTGTTCATTGTTTTGACAATCTGGGATTGATGAAAAACCAGAGTATTGTTGTTTCAAACAAATGTTGTGTCAAGTGAAATTCTACCAAGGATTAAGCTAGAGAAATTCGATGGGAAGGCGTCTTTTGCGCGTGATAAATTAAGATATGCACTTCCTAAGTGAACCAAGGATTTGGCACTAAGGATTAATTTGTGTTCACATGTCACAACTAGATGTTATGCTCATGTCATTGAAAAAATTAAATTTTTATTATTAAGCTAACTTATATGGATTAAATTCATGTCAATGTGTGTTACTTAGATTTGCCATATAATCATTTTAAACGTCTTAATTTGCGTTAAAAATTGCCAATCCCGAATGGCTTTAGCTAACTATTTTTCTATACTAGTAAATTTCAATAAGTGTTGGTAAGTGTAAAACAGTTAATGAAAAAGACTTTTCTTCGGGTAACTTATTGGTAACGCACGTACACTAATCAAGTTAAGCCTTAAACATCCGGATTAAAAAGCTTATTATCTCATTTGCAAGAAAGCCCCATCCCAACAAAATTGACTAGCCATGATGATTGACACCAACAAATGGAGAAAAAGGCATGTCATATTTATTTGTCCAATAAGTGATATTAAATGTGACTAGATCATCAATATTTATTCACGTCTCTTGGTTGTGCATTCGTCCAAAAAACATTACATTGTCGTTATTCACCATCTAGATCAAGTATATAAAAATAATCGGAACTTTTCCACGGCATGATCTAAAAATAATTGAAAAGTGCTTGCCCATCTCCATCTTGCAATTTCAAGCTTTTGTACTTCATACCATGATTTGTAACATCTTTTTCTTCAAAATTTAGTTTCTCATACCCTCCTTCTTCAACAACCAATGCTAAAAAAAAAAATTACTTGCTCTAATCCCTAAACCACAATGCAACTCCATTTACTTTTTGTTCGGAATCAATATTCTTATGTGATGTAAAGAATCTAGCACTTTGAGGAGTTGTCAAATGATTATGATGGAGTATAACTTTTGTCATTTCCCATTTCTACAACTCAACAAAATGTGTTCAAACATTGTTGGACAACTGCATCTTTTCTCCGGCCTTGACTTAACTAACTCCTTTTTCAATATGTATAAATCTTTTCTTTGGTAGAACAATTGTCATCGAAACTTGTGAATCAATTAGGTCAAGCGAGTCTCCATATTTCTAACTTTAAAACTTATGGCTGATATCGGACTATTCGTTATTCATTTTCTTTTTCTAAAGTAATCGGTTCTTATAAGGTGCCTGTAACCCATCATAATATTTCGTTATTAAAAATATTTTTTTTCTTTTGTTTATATATAGTATGACAATCTTAAATTTGCAAACTCGACTTTTATGCCATTGAAATATTCCCGTGATCCGACCAAATTACAACGTGTTGACCAGAAACAAATCAGCGGTTGACCCTTTTTTTTATTATTATTTTCCTGTTTACTACGTGAGCCTGAGTGGACGGACCGAGCGCTTTAAGTTTGAATTGACTCTTGCAAATAACTTTTGAAACTCACGATCCCGTGACGAGTGACCGAAGAAAAGGAGGAAAGTCGAAGCGCGAGTCAACGCCGGCCAACAACGCAAACAGGACAAGAGGGGCACACGTTGTCCTGTGCCAAGCACTGCATACCGGGTCGATGCATGATGTCTTTGTTTCCACCATGAGCAACATCGCCAACAAAGGTTTTAGCCGACCCCTTTTGGTTTTGACTTTTCCGGTTCTTTTACGCTGAACATTAGCATGTACCTGTATATTGTGGTTATTTAAAGGGGAAATGACATAAATAATCCTTTAACTTTAGGATAATATGTAATGTCGTTCATGAATTTTCAATTTGTTTATTATAGTTTCTAAACTATTGATACTTATTTGATCTACTTCTCAAACTATTTGAAAAAAAAAAATATTATCCATGAACTTGAATTAATGGAAAGATAACACCTAACATTTCATATTGTTTAGGAACTAGATGGTACATATACCAAAAGTTTAGAAACCGCATTGAACAAATTAAAAATTTAAGAACCACATTACATATTGGACTCAAGTTCGCGACCACATTGAAGAAATTAAAATTTAGAGATCATATTTGCACATTGAGTCAAAATTTAGGAACTATTTATGTTGTCTTCCCTTATTTAATGAGTGTTTGCTTTGGGAAAATTGTGCACTCGGTCCTAACCATCGCGAGATTACAACATGGTTCTTCTAGCCAATTTTCATCATAAATCACCAATGTGGTAGTCCAGTCATCGATGCCCATCCTAAAGAACGACCCTCCTCTTCTGTAAACACACCATCACATCAGTAATTTTTAGCAAAAATTGGTCAATAGGATTGCATTGGAATTTCGGGCAAAGGTTTAGGATTAAATTAACAAAATTAGAAAGTTTAAAATCAAATTGGCATCCACATAATAGGTTTAAGATTGATTGGGTAATCTTGCCCATTCACTTTTGTCGCATGTAATTGGTACATTTGTTCGAATGAGACTTTCGGACTTGAATCGGAATTCCGTGCTTTCTGCAAAGCCCCTTTTCTGAGGTATGATAGTAAAAACGTGTGTTTTGGAAAAGCTTTGGATGTGGTCGGCTTGTGGATTTCATTCTTTTCGACTAGTTACCTTTGGTTGAACGAGAGACTAGACTTGAATTGGAATTCCAGACTGTAGCTAGGCCCATCCCTGAGAAAGTCAACATCTGTTTTTTTCTTAATATTACGACACATAACTTCTGCGTTGCTGAAAAAGAAACGGGAGTTTTGCAGCAAGCGAAAAAGAGGAACAGCGGCATCGCAGTATTTGAACACCCGTTTTCTCTGGAATTGTCTTTTGATTAGGGGCCTACAAACATGAGCTTTACTTAATATATATGTTCAGTTAAATCTTATGTGTACAGTATCCATAAATTTATAAACAACCAACCAGGAGTACGGTTGGCGGAAATTCTCTCCAACTAGAGACGTAAGAAAACAAGACCCATGTAAATTGAAAATCAAACCACGGACAGAATCTCAAGCACTAGGACAACTCTGGGGGAGTGCAACGCTAGTATGATACTTTAAGCAATCGACCGAGCTCTAAGCAATGCATAGAATTCATAAGTTCGATTCATGTCATAAGTGAGCTTTGAATTACTGTCGAGTTACCTAACGTGATAAACTCGTTGTGAAGAGATTCCATGATTGTAGATTTCATGATTGTTAAAAGTTTAGGTAGAGCAATAGACTTGCCAACCACAGACATTCATGTCACGGCAACTAAAGTAAAATTATAACTCAAATCGAACATTTCATAACGAGAGCGAGACTCTTAGGATAACCTTCAAAAGGATCGCTGGAAGTAACTTTTTACTTATCAAAAGTAAAAGAAATAAACAAAGTAGTCTATCACCCCATCGAGACTTCAAATATTGCACGAGCACGTCCAAAATCTAGAGGACCGGCTCGCCATCTCGGGTGGCCCATCTGTGACCTTCCAGACATTGACAACTACGCTAAGTTGACAGAGAGAGAGAAAGAGGTGAGGGTCGCAGCCCCGCCTCAATGACATCCTCACGCCCTTTTGTAGGCGATAGGGGGCACGATGCTCGCATGGTAACGGTAGTGTGCCATCGATGCTGCGCATAGACACAACCCTCTTTTGTCTCTTTCCCCTTGCTTACTTGTTTCTTCAAGATTCTCACATACTCATTTATCTTTAATTTGAACAGTAATATAGCCATCTAAGCATTTTTGAAATAGGAAAATCACCCTGTCCCATGTTAAAATTGCCCGTCATTATTTTTAATGTTACCCTCGATGATGATTAATAGGAGGACTTGATTACATAAATAATAATATCTTGAGGACTTAAATTACACGAATTATATGAAATGGACGACTAAAAATTCTGGGTTTTAATTTATATCAATAGGGTTGGTGGACAAATGTTATTAAGACACGGTTTTCAACTTTGTTTGTCACCCTAGCTTTCCCCAAACCCACTTTATTTTCAATCAAAGTCATCCTCTCCGTCATACCTTTGAGTTTACAAAATCACTTCCTTATTTGACCACCGTTGATCTTGCAAAATGTGTTCAACCCCCACATTTTTCCAATTCAAGTTTTACCTAACTGATAGGTCATTCATTTGTCTTACCTCTTGTTATATGCATACTTGTCTAATACAGCCATTCGAGCCTTACATATATTTCCTTAATATTTTCTCGTCTATTGTGTGGACTATACCTACCAACAGAGATGTATTTCAATTAGGCATCCGACATGAACTCTTCACGTGTCATAACCACGTGGCACTTTCAATTTACTTGGTAGACTTTCTGGTGCAAATGCTTGAGTTTTTTGTTTTTGAATTTGCAATCAGATGTATGACCGTGTCTATGCCAATAACACGAAGCAATTTAAGTTATTTTCACGGTATGGACAGCGACATTGCATGTTCAATTTATTAGGTTTTATATTTTGATGAGAAGAAAAAATTAAGATGGCTACACTGATTCAACGCAAAGGAGTAGGGGGAAGAAGTAGAAAATCTGGAGAATTAAGTTAGAGAATTCTTCGACCAAAAAGAGAAGTTAGAGAAATCACTTCATATCTAGATATAAATGGGGATCCTATACAATTTGGATTAGATTATGGCCTGACATTACAGAAAAGCTAGAATTATAGTCATTTAATGAAAAATAGCCCAAAATTTAAAGTACTAAACAAATGCCGGAACTTATCAAGATTTTTTTTTTCTTTTTTGCTCCATGATGGTTTAATTCCTCAATTCTCTAAAACTTTTTCACAAAAAATATTACAAATTGTCCTCCTCGACGACCGATTCAAATTCCCCTTCACCTTCTTGCCTCTCTGTAACCAGTGGAATAAAATTCCCATCTAGCTCTCCATCACTGTGGCGGTCAAAAATTAAAAAATCCCCGGTCCGTTCAACAATTTTGATCGAGAGAAGAAGAATCCAAGCAATTGCTGGCGGTCTGACAAAGTGACAATGGCTCAATATAAGTAGGAGACATCCTCAGATGCATTCTCTTCATCGTACCCATAAAAGAGACTCGCAACTCGCAAACTCCATAACAGGATAAAGCTAGAGATTCTTGGGAAAAATTCAGCCGAGGATGAAGAAGATCCTAACTTCAAAAGTTGCAGTCGTGGTGATGATTTTGCTGGTTTTGATGGGAGCATTGATGCGACCGAGCAGGGCGTGCCGGGTTCTCCATGGAGGAGCGCGGGCTACCAAAGAGGACCCTGGTCCAATCGTTCTCCAGACCCTGCAAAAGGGTCGGACTCCGTGTACTGGGAACTGCGGTGGTTACACTCCTAGAAGCAGCACCACCGGTGGAACCACCAGCACCAAGGCCTTTGCGGGCCGATCGGCCGTGGGCGTGCCACCGCATGATTATTCCGATCGCGTCCCTCGATCTGGCGTCGCTGCCAATCGTAAGTAATTGGTGCTCCATGCAGAGGACGCTTGCGAAGGGAATTGAGTAGTTGCAAATAAAAAGGATTGAAAAGAAATCGATACACGGTTTACAAGAATAAACGAAAGTCTTTTTCCTTTCCTTTTTTAATTTATTTGTCAAATGGATAATGTCCATCTGTTGTAGAATGTAAAACTTGGGAGTCATGCTTGATTTCTTATATTTAATCCTTTAAGCCTAATAAATTTATTGGCAATTTTTTATAAGTGCAAAAGGCAGCAAGCGACTACGCAATTTTGTTGGCAATTTTGCTGTTCGTTGTTTTGTCAATCTGGGATTGATGAAAAATCAGAATGTTGTTGAAGCAAATGTTGTGTCAAGTGAATTTCTACCAAGGATTAAGCTAGAGAAATTCAATGTGAAGACGTCTTTTGCGCATGATAAATTAAGATATGCACTTCCTAAGTGGATTAATTTGTGTTCACATGTCACAACTAGATGTTATACTCCTATTGAAAAAAATTAAATTTGCATTTACTGTGCTAAAATTAAATTTATATTTATTATACTAACTCATATGGATTAAATTCATGTCAATGCATGTTACTATTGGATTTGCCATAAAATCATTTCAAACATCTTGGTTTGCGTTAAAAATTGCCAATCATGCAATTGCTTTAGCTAATTATGGAAAGTTGGGAACAAGCAAAATTCTATTGTTCAGTGCCCAAAAAATACTAATTATTTTTCCCTTACCAAAAAAAAAAATACTAGTTATTTTTCTATACTAGTAAATTTCGATAAGTGTTGGTAAGTGTCCTTCTTCAGGTAATTCGTAGGTAATGCACCTGCACTAATCAAGCTAAGCTTTAAACATCCAGATGAAAAAACTTGTTATCTATTTGCAAGCAAGCGCATCCTAACAAATTGACTAGCCATGATGATTAACATCGACAAATGGAGGAAAAGGCATGTCATATTTATTTGTCCAATAACTGGAATCAAATGTGACTAGATACCTTGGTATTTGTTTGCGTGTCTTGGTCACGCATCCGTCCAAAAACATTACATAGTCGTTGTTCACCATTTTAATCAATTATATAATTATAATCTGAATTTTTCCAAAGCATGATTGAAAAAAATTGAAAAGTGCTTGCCCATCTCCTCCTAGCAATTTCAACCTTTTGTTCTTCGTAACATGGTTTCTAGCATTTCCTACGTGACGTTTCTTATCAATATATTATCTTTTCCGATCAAAAAAAAAAAAAACATGGTTTCTAGCATCTTTTTCTTCAAAATTTAGTTTCTCATGCCCTCTGTCGTCAATAACCAATGCTTGAAACAATTTATTTGTTCTAATCCTTGAACCACAGGCCAACTCAATTTTTCTTTTTGTTTTAGAACCAATATTCTCGTGTGATGTAAACAATCTAGCACTTTGAGGAGTTGTCTAGAGATTATGACGAGTATAACTTTGGTCATTTCCCATTTCTCAGACTCAACTAAACGTAGTCTAACCATTGTTGGACAACTGCATTATTTTCCTGTTCTTGACTTAACTAACTCATTTTCAATCTTGTATCCTTGACGACCGCAACAAAGTATTACACCACTTTTTTATCTTGCTACCTTTTCTTTTATTCGAGTTTAACACTCTAATGTCAAATCCCACTCCTTTAGCATAATTATTGTAAAAACATCCGCATTCCTATTTGCTTGAGTTATTTAGTTTCTTTTATTTGTGAACAATATCCATCAAATCTTTTATTTGACCAGAGAATAACATCCACCATTTTAAAAGCTACAATTTAAAACTTCTCAGTCTATATACATCTTTTGTTTGATAGAACAATTTTCACCGGAACTTATGAATCAATATCAACTGGATATTTAAGATAAATCTTGTCTTTTAACATGTCAGTGAGTCTAAAACTTATGGCTAACATCTCAATGTTCGCTACCAACTAAACCATCTGGCTGCGGCGACTCAAACTTTCCAGATTAGATCAAAGACATATTAGCCACAACATATGTGAAAATCATGCGAAAACAAGATCATTTTTGGAGGATACCATTATTTATCCTCCATGCGACACGATGTGCATACAAAAAAAACATTTCAACACGACATTTAAATTACATAAATGAAGCGCAGGAAACAATCAGCGTGCTCTGTTGCAATGTTGTGCTTTACGGAATCGTACCTCAGATCCCAAGAACCGAGACTACTTCACCTTACGCTCGTGCTTATCTGTGCCAATCGGAAGTGTAATCAATCGCGCGCTCGAACTAACTTCCGTATGTCCACAGTCAAATATGCCCTCGATCCAACCGACAAGCTTGCTTGGAACTTCTCTAGTGGGGGGAACTTTGGCGTCGCTATCGGCTTCTCAAGTCACACAGACGACCCCTCTTTTCTCCTCTCTTTCGGAGCTCGGATGCCCCACTCATGTTGTCGTACGTCGGTTGTCCAAAGAAAGAAGTGCTCTTTTGCCTCTCTGTAACGGTTCCCTCCGGGGACCATTCAAATGGAGACAAACGGGTTGGGCTTTTGGGTCGAGCCCGAGCTCGAAACCCAACAACCGATGATTACGACTTAGCAGATGTGATTGGAGATCATGTGATGTGAAACCTAGCTGTAAATCAAAGGAAGTGCGCGACAGACCCATCTATCTTTCCTCTTCACAGTGCAAGTAAGTAAAAAAGACTCTCCTGCTTTTCGATTTCGTAGGGAGCCAACATCCTCCTTTTGTGTGAGGGAAGCTCTTGTAACGTTAGGAGCAAGAGCTCTTCCCACCGAGTTTTCTTGAACTCAGCAGAGGTCTGGCGTTCAGACATTCTCAGAATGACAAGATAGGACTGTAGTTTGCCTATTGATTTGCATTGGAGAAGGTGCGGCTGCATAGAGATTGTGAAGGTGAAGGATAGCATATGCTCTCAAAGATGTGGTCCTAGCTCTTTGATCAAACCTTAGAATGAATCATTGCTGAGTCGTGCACAATTTATAATCACAGGAGACCTCTAATTACTTATAGTGTGTGCATGTGCATGGACGATATCATGTATAGAACTTAGGCTTTGCGTGGAATTTCTGAACTTGGGAACACGCGATAGCTTTGGCTATGAAAGTGTTTGGAAAGCCTATCGATACGTGATGTATTCTACCAGCTTAAGAGAGGTTTTTTTTTTTCTTTTTTGTATTAAATATGATCTTGGTCCATGTCTACTTTATATTTGTATCCCAAAGGAGTCAATAGTGTTTCATAAATATATAAATATATATATATATATATACACATATATATAATTTACAGTCATTATGTCCTAGATATGATTTATCAAATGGAAAGTACTAGTAACGATATTTCATTACTAGGTACCGATATTTATTAGTCAAAGATAGTTGTGCAAACAAACTACCTTTGAATATCACCCATTCAACGGAGAATAGACGGTGAATCTGATAATAAGTCCTTTTTCATGGCCTCATTTACTAATTAAGCCTATTGCTTTTTCAATTACAATGTTCATAGTAAACATTAGAAGAAATTCAAACTCTACGACATGATGATGATGGCAAATGGTGTTTATTGCTCTATCGCACTAAATAGTTAAAAGAGGGTGCTTCTCATAGTGATTACGCCTTTAAAAAAGATTACTTTACAATTTTGTGAGTGGTTCAATGCACACTTTAGTACGTTGTAGCCATTCATAACAATTTCAATAAATTGTAGCCATTTGTAACGATTTCAATGAAATCATTTCACCTTGCTTTAATGCGTTGCAGCTTGCAAACTACAATTCGAGACAAGCTTTTGCATAAAACAAAACACACACACACACACATCACCACAATTACAAATTTACCAAACTATATATGAAGAGCCTTTCAACATTTATAACTTAGAGTCAAGAAGCAAGTTCGAAAATAGATTAATGTGAGAATAACAATTTGTTGTGCGTCACAAAATTTTTGAATGAGTAAACTTTACAATAATTTATTTATTATTATTTGATTTTTTATGATTTTGACAATAAATTAAAAATCGTCACCAAATCGTTTTCAAATTATCTCTATCTTGTCTTTTTCCTTTTCTTGTTATTTTCTTCCCTCTCAAGCAAGCCATGAAAAAGAAAGAAAAAAAAAAACGGGTACAATGGACCATAAAGTATGATTGTCTCCATATGTTTCTCCCCGAAATTATCAGTCTACAAAACCCTACCCTCAAAAGGGTCAGGACAGAGAGTTAAAAGGAGACCTGATATGGACAAAACCCATTTTCATGGTCTGATCACTGCGCAGGAACCCCTTTTTCCCTCCCTCTTTTTTCCCCGCTACCCCTCGACTGGATCGATCAGAAGAACAACATTATTATCATAATTGGCCGATCCACCTGCACGCAAAATCTTATCAGGACTTCCCCCACTGATCTCTCAACATCACGCCCTGCCTGCTTATGGAATTCAGCAACGGGAGGGCCATTCAGGGAACGGTCAAGAATGCAGCTCCAGCTCCAGCTCCAGCTCCGCTCCGACACGCACGCAGGCGCGACACATGGAACTCCAGTTCGCGTAATGATAAGGGAACGGGCAGTGGTGTGTCCGTGCTGGTTCATTAAACGCTCGACAGATCCGACCACGTCAATGCCTCCGACTTTTATCGTCATAAGAGAGAGTGAAGACATGAGGAAAGCGATGTTGCAGGAACGTGGGCTGTACATATTCAGCTCAAAAGAGAGGGCCAAACAACGGGAGGAGAAGGACAAAAAAATATATAATTGAGAACAAGAAAATGGGGATTTATCCCATTTGGGGACTCCATCTGGGCAAGAGAAGAAAAAGTAAACAGCTGGAAAAGTTGGAAAGAAAATATAATATTTAAAAAAACAGAGGAAAGGAACAAAAATAAAGAAAGAAAGAAAGAAAGAAAAGAATTTGACCACGACCATAACTATCGCCATCATCAACAAGCTTCAAAACATCAACGTCGTGATACATATGTTAATATTTTATATAGAAAAGGACTTGGGGGTGGGGTGGGCGAGGTGATCTTGACCCTTGTATCCATCCGTCTTTCTTGATTCTCCACCGTCGTCGTCTTCCGTCTTTAGGTCGGCTCGCTGCCGCGCGTTTCTTCTTCTTCATCTCGTGAAGTCGTGGACGAGGCTGGGCCTGTCGGTGACGTTGAGGCGCCACGAGAGGAAGGAGATCCCGCCGTCGGAGGAGTCCCGCGCCGACGCGACGACCTCGTCCTCCATGAAGCGGAACTCGTGGTTGTGGTGGTACTGGTGGTGGCCGGCCATCGCGGCCGGCGAGTAGCAGGAGGGCAGCTTCTGCGGCGCCGCCTGCGCGTGGTGGACCCACTGGTGGCCGTAGACGTGCTGCGCTTCCGCGGCTCCTCCGCCGCCGGAGGCCGCGGCGGCCGACGCTCTCCTCTCCTCCTTCTTGAACCGGATTCCGCAGGCATTGCATAGCGACTGCACATTCAGGAAACGGTCATATTATGCACCGGAAAAGGTGGAGATGCAACATATCAACAATTTGCAAGACAGGTGTCAAGAAATAATCAAAGACCTATGACATATGCTCAGCGGCAAAGATGACGACATTGCTTGACTGGGAGAAAAAGAAGAGCTTCGATATATACACAGACACATACATTAAAATTGCATTGGTGCAATCATGATGGATGTTCAGAGAAAACAGTGAATGATAGTGATCTTCATCACTCCATGTGCAGATGCTACGTTACCAGTTAGTACCATGTCTGGAGAATTCAAATCGTCGCATTCTTGATGAACACGAGAACCGACCGACCGACCCAAAAAAAAAAAAAGAAGGAAATCCATTAAACAAATTGCAGAGACCAGAACGGTTCTCGAAACAACACACGTGAAACATTCTCGATCATATACAATGCACGAAAAGGACAAAGAAAAAACTAAAATGCAAGAGCTTATGCAACAGTCGCGCGTACACAGGTATCGATGCCGCGATGCATAATTAATCCGCAACTCACCTTGGGGCCGCGGGGACCGTTGCGCCACAGCGGAGTGGAGGTGGTGTCGCAGTTGGCGCAGCGGCGAGCAAGAAGGGGATCGTTCGCCGCCGCCGCCGCCGCCGCTGCCGAGGGCTGGTTACCGCCGCCGCGGCTGGCCTTGCCGTGCGGAGCGTGCTTGGGCTGGAACACGTCCCAGCAGAAGTTGGACACGGACGAGCGCCGGTGCTGCTCGGGTCGGCCGCCGCCGCCGCCGCCGCCGCCGCTCCCGCTCCGCCGGTAGTGGTGATCGTCCGAGCCGTCGTCGCCGCCGGCGACGAGGCGGGTGGAGGGGGTGCCGAGGGAGAGGGTGCAGTCGACGGAGGAGGAGGAAGGGGAGGAGGAGTAGTAGAGGTCGTTCTCGTCGAAGGGCTTGGAGAAGAGCATGGAGAAGGAGGAGGCGCCCTGGTTGGCGAACGGGCCACACGGGCACGGCTCTCTGCTGCACCTATGCATCATCTCAGTCGCTCTCTCTATGCGCCTGTGTTGGGTTCTTCTCGTGGGAACGAGGGATCAAAGAGGAGGAGCGAATGATGATGAGAAGGAGTGAACGGGTGGTGAGGGAGAGAGTATATAAGGTGGAGGAGAGAGAGAGAGAGAGAGGGAGAGAGAAGTGGGGAAGGGGTCGAAATAGGAGTCAGCAGGCAGGGCTGGGGCAGGGGCCTGTTGGGGTGGGGGTGTGATTGTCGTGGAATGGCCAGGAGGACTGGAGAGGAGGGAGGGATATGCAATACGAAATTATGGGAAAAGAGAAAAAGGACAGAGGAGTACCCAGGTGAGGGTCCCAGGTTCAGATTGCCATGTTGTAGTGAGAGAAAGAGAGAGAAGTGGCAGTATAGTACTTTGCGATTTAGAGTGAGCGGGTCGTGAGTGTTTTGCAGATGAGCTGATGCAATGGGGGTGGTGCCATCTTGGGGGTTGTATTTATAGCCCCCATCTGGAGAGATAAGTGATAGAGAGAGAGAGAGAGAGAGAGAGAGAGAGAGAGGCTTATATTATAAGTTTAAATGAACTTCGGAACTCATTGGAATGATAGGCGTATCTGATCTTCCGGCATAAAGTCTAGGTTTGAATCATTAGTATTTGTACATTCTTTTGAGATCGCGTCCAAAAGTGTGAGCCCCCCTTAATTCGAACTAGCCAATGCATGAGCCAACGTTTTGCTTGAAGAGATTGTGAAGAGGAAACTTTAAGCCTCAGGTTATTAAGCTATCGAGTTGGCCCTGTCTCCATTTAAAAATTTGAAATAACAAGTTATGAGTCAATTAGAATATATTAATTACTCTACACCATATTAATGTTTTGATAGGATTATCCAACACAACTTATACGTACATCTTAACAGACACTATGCACAAGGAGATTAAATCAAGCTTTCAAAGGGTCCTCGACCACTTGGTTACTACTTGTTAGCAAAAATAAAAAAGGGGGTTAGAGTCTAAATCTATTTTGTAACATTGGGCTCACTCACCATCAAAAAATGGTAAATCGATCAACAGGATATGTTTTTATACGACTCTCTTCAGACAAATCGCATCATTTACGAATCGAATTCAAATTGTCATGTCGGACAGTTTTCATCCAGTTATTCTTATTTTTCTCGTTAGGCCATACTTGCCTTGTTTTTAGAATTACTCAAGTTTTTCTAGATTTCGAGACATGATTTATAGAATGACATCATATCGTCACGACGCATGACATCACCATCTGAGTAATAGATATAATCATATGGATTTCATGTGAGTCTTGCGAATATATTGAGTCTCGAGTGACCTAAATGTCATGGTCGCATCCTATCCACGGGCCGCGCGTCTAGAGAGAGAGAGAGAGGGGGGTGGGCACAGGGATCGGGGGCAGTCAAAAGAGGGCCACGTGAATACGGTGGAGGAGGAACAGTCTTCCATGGATCTACATCTCTGCCGCACTTAAACCCTCCTCCCCACCCTCTTCGCCGATCACGAGGCTCTGTGCCTTCGTGACCTTATTCTCCTCATTTTCGCACACAAAAAAAAAAAAAAAAAAAGCATTTTTTAATTAATTAGATACAATAAATAAAATAAATTTGTATAAAAATGGAAATTCACCCAGTCCCAGTCCTACTCCTAGTAATCGCCTTTTCCCACTCTCCCTCTGTCACTTTGCCTGCCCCCCAAGGAAAATGGAAAAAATCGCACCCCCACGCGCTTCCCCTTCCCACGCGCCGCCCCCCACCACGCCATGCCTATCGCACCGTACGCACCACTGATCTACATATGGTGCAATTAAATTGCACATGAGGTTATTGCATAATTGCTCCCTTTAGTACTATGGTGGACGTGGTTCTTAGCGACGATTTTGGCTGCCTCTTGGTATGGCATTAGGTCGTGATCCTCGGTTCGAGAAAAATGTCGTTCTTGACATTTAATATGATAGAGATGTGGGGCGAGCGTGATTGTAGATTTACTCATAAAGGAGATAAACTATATAAAGAGAAACCTGAATTCAAATCTCATCGAACATTTTAAAGGAAAGAAAAGAAATTATATCACAATGGTTTGGATCAGTTCTTATCGCCCAAATTGGCGCATAGTTCTCCATCTCCGTCACTAGCTAACGTGAAAAGTAGTGCACATGTGAACAATGTTATCGCGCAAGGACGCGCGGCCGATCGGATTCAAACGGCGCAAATAATCAAAAGAGGGTATCTTCGCTAGTCCTCATGGCGATCATGCGAGATGGGTGCAAGAATCTAACTCGATTGTCCTCTTGAAAAAACGAATATGTGGACAGTGGACACTCCTTCCCTTCCCTTTGTCGTGGGCGTTGCGTTTATGCGTCCAATCGGTCAATCTACATCGTCCTGTCCACATGACGTAAAATAAAAATAAAAAAATTAACTCCACTTTTTTAAAAAACAATTGGGAAACTCCCCCAAATTTTTAAATTTTTATTTATCAATTATTATCGTCATCAACATGCGAGCACAAAATTCACAAACGATCAAAACGATCAGTGATCGTACCGTGGAATCACGTGAACTGCACACCAATGTCCCTCCCTTTTCTCTCTCTCTCTCTCTCTCTCTATCTATCCTTCGTCATCCCCATAATAATCACCTCAACATCCCCCGATTCCCACCCAAAAATCAGTCCCCCCACCACATCAATCACCGCCCCCGACTACATTAAAAAAAGCAAAAAAATAGAAAAAAAAAAAAGCAAAAAAAATACTTTAACTAAATTCGACAGACCCGTTCTATTTCGCTGGCAAAAAATGGAAATTTCTTTTTTTTGGACGGAGAAAATAGGAGGAAAAATGAAAAAGAATAAAAGGGCAAAAGAGGACGGGAAGGGGAGGAAAGATCGGCAGTGTAATCATCAAAGCAGGCATCGGTTCTCACCTTCTTCTTCTTGGCTTGCTAGGAGAGAAATCTCCCCCGGGTCAAAGATGGGAAAAACTCGAAAAAGGGAAAGCTCCCCCATCTCAAAAGGGCAAAAAACACACAACACAAAACACAAACCAAATAAAACCCAAAAACCCAAAAAAAAAAAAAAATAACAATTACAAAATAAAAGAACATTGTAGGAAAATGCAAAAAAAAAAAAAAAAAAAAAAAGAGGGTGACCCCACGTCGTCCATGGCAAGACCCGACCAATCTCCTCTGGAACATCGACCCCTATTCAATCAAAAGATTCAAAATAAATTTTAAAAAAGGAGAAAAAGAAAAAAAAAAAAAGGGGAAAAATACATCGCAGAGGGAGAGAATCAGATCTTCTTGAGATTGGTGAGTTTGAAGAGTTCGACAAGGGAGCGACGACCACCACTTTCCAAAAGATGCTCTCCTCTCTCCCTCTCTCTCTCTCTCCCTCTTCTCAAATGTTCGCTTGTTTGCATGCAGCGGCAGCAGCAACAAAAAAACCAGAGTGCGCGATTAGCCCAAGACGACCCCCGATGCCAACACCGCATTTACGTTTGGTCCACTTACACGTGCATTTCCCCCCCTTGTTTATTAAATAATCCGAGACCCGAAGTTTATGATTACTAACTGCGGTCCAAAAAAAGAAAAAAATTCGTCGATAATCAAATCCCGAACCCCGGTCGCGGTCGCGCTCTTCCCAAAGAAAATCCAGCCCATGTAGCGTCTGTAGTTTCAAAAAGATCGGCAGAGGATGTTTGTTTTTCCCCCTCGTTGTTTACCACTAACGAGGTGTTGTGCACGAAAAGGGGTGACCCGAAAAAAAAAGAATTACAAAAGAAAAAAAATGGGAAACGGGTGACCATTATTGAGGAATCTGAACTAACAACTGTTGGGAATTTAATCGTCGAGACGAGCCGATGAAATTGCGCGAAGGAGGATGGTAACTTAAATTGAGTGTCGACAGACAAACATATGTCATCGAAATGATTTAGAACATTTAAGATAGGAAGTATTTACTTTATTTTGGATTTAAATGTTTGTATTCGAGTGTAAACGTGTTGCCCATTGGATTGCTCTTTTGAATAGTGGATGTGTACTAGGATGTTAGATAGTGTGTCCTAGTCGGAATCACATATTCATCTTTACATTAACACCGTTTCCAAGTGATTTCTTTCATTTACTTTTTGTTTACGTACTTTAGAGTTGTTGGGACATTCAATGAAAGATTTCAGAATCAGACTTATTTTGCATGGGTTACAATCAAGATAACCGAGGTAAAAAAGGGCAATAGAATCTGAGGTCAAGGATCTCTATCCAAGTGATAATATGATACAAAAGGACAATAAACTCTATCTATCTCGCAAAGAACAAATAGTTTGAAAAATATTTTCTTAAAAATGAAATGGACGAAAATTTTTTCGTCATCCAAAATGATGTTTAAGCATAAGTTGTGATTGATTATCGATTAATTATTTGAAACAACATAAGTCATTATTTTTATAAATAAATTTATATTTTTTTTTCACTAAATGGATGAAATCGAAGAGTATCTCTTAAAAAAAGGGGAATGCGGCAATTGGCTTTGATCATATCCGTGGCATGAACAGGCCCTCCCTCCCGAAGCACGACGCCGCGACATCATGTCCCCAGGCTTTTCGAACCCAAGAAGTTTCAATTCCGTTCAATCATCATTATGCCTTTGGCCAAACCACAGTGTCTCCACCACCAAAAATAAAAATAAAAAATAAGAAGAAATAAGAAAAGACGAAGGGCCAAATCAATCATGATGTAATGTGGCTCGTTGGATTCGGTGGGGCCCCCCGAACCAGTCGCGCTTTTCCCAGATCGCGGATCGTATCTATCCTCTGCTCGCCCTAAGCCCGACGAAAAGCCCCCTCCTCCCTAAATAAATAAAATAAAGCGACAAAATAAGCCCCACC
Source organism: Eucalyptus curtisii (assembly GCA_017140595.1). NCBI lineage: Eukaryota > Viridiplantae > Streptophyta > Magnoliopsida > Myrtales > Myrtaceae > Eucalyptus > Eucalyptus curtisii. Next base: position 42,882,842 of record CM029495.1, read on the forward strand.
ATCCACCGCTCGATCGAGGCTCCACGTCAGCGCCATCGCCCGATCCCCGGGGTGCGTGCGTGCGTGCGTGCTTATTCCGATCTGGAATTTCCCGAATTTTTAAAAAATAAAATAAAATAACCCCCCCCCCCCAAACGTAAAAACGCAATAATATTGGAGATCTAATAAAAAAAGAAAAGAAAAAAAAAAAAAAAGGAAAGTGGATATCGCGCACAGTATCGAGCGCATAAACAACACCACGTTCCTCAAAAGCCACGAGATACAACTGGAATGAATCTCCGACATCGCTCAAAAGCGTTGCATGGAATCTCTCTCTCTGTCTCAAAACGCAGGTCGTTCAACGTTGGACCGGATCGGCAGCAGCAGGATTGGGGGTCAAAGTGGGGCCCCCCACCTACCGTCGGGCCCCGACAAAACGGAGTCCCGAACTGAATCCTTAACGAGGAAAAAGTTGGAGGGAGGGAGGGAGGGAGGGCGGAAGGGGGAGGCTTCGAATAATCAAAAGGCGTCGATGTTGCCATCTTAGACATACTCTTTATAGGACTAAAGCGCGATTAATTATTCGAGTCGTCGAGAGAAGATCCGGAACTCGGAAAGGAGACCAGCTGGTCCGGTCTCGGCCCAGCTTTTTGTCGCCCTCCCGTTTTGTTCTCTGGACAAGTCTCCGCGACCGGCTCGATCCGAGCAAAACCAGTGTTCGATCGGCTCGCGTGTTGTCCCGATGCTCGAATGGGTACGTTCGCGGCATCGTTGTCCTAATGTTCCTTGATCGATCCATTCGCTAGATTCGACTTGGGCTTATGTTCTCTTGGCATGGTGTGGACAACGGGCAGATCTTCTTTCAACAGAAGAAAGTGGGGAAAAACCCATGTTTTCTCCGACAGCGTAAGACCTTAAAGGGCGTAAAGATATGCCTTCCCTGCGCATCAAGTAATTACCATTGCCATCTTTTAACGCCGGCCCACTTCTTCAAAACATATGAGCCACCGGATCTTTATGATTTTAGGTTCAACTTCGTGTCGAACGTGATGCTCCAATTCAAAGCATGTCGCCCTTGAAGCTAGAACTAGCTTATGCTCCCTATTGTTCCCCATCGGTCAAGTGCGTATTCCTTGGTCAGGCCGTTGGTCAAGCTCAAAGATTCAGTCTTCGAACATGTGCTCTTTGTTGTCCCTAGGTCGAAGGCAAATTTCTTTTTTTCTTTTCTTTTTTTGGTTCTGGAATTGGTCTTAGTGTGTGCATCAAGAAGACAAGAACTTTTTCAGGTACCACTAAAGTTAAAAAGAAGTGCAATTGAAGCAGTTCGAGGAAGTAAAGCAAAAGCAAGAGAGAAGAGAGAGAGGAGAGAGAGACCCGGATGGACCAGCAATGGCAATTCGGAAAGAGAAGAGATTGCGTAGGGGGAAAACCCTCCCTGATAAGCCGTCCTACGAAAAAGATAAAGGGTCAAAAAAGAAAGACTGTAACCCTCTGATTGTCCCCCTCCATGGAGATCTACACTAGCAGGTACAGCGAGCCACAGGCTTTCAATAATTAAGAAAAGTTAGGGAAGCACCAAAATCACTAATCATAAGTTCGTATCGAGGAAATCATCGTCGAAGTACATTATCTCGTGTACAACAAAAGGAGGTAGACTGATGGATAATAAAAGAAGAGTTTTTCGAACGAGATTTTTCTGAACATTCGATACAAATATCAAAAAGGGGAATGTATCAAGGTAGAAGTCTCATGCTTCGGTTAATGTGATTTTGACGAAATCCAATCGGTCGATTCAAACAGGTGCTTGGAAATAAAATTGAGGTGCACGTATCTTGTTAAGGAATCCTTTTAGAACATTTTTTTATTAGGATATTCCACTAAGAAAAAGTACATGTATCAAGGGGTCAAAAGCACACCCTTAATAATTTTCTCTAAAGAAAATGCTATTCCTATTATACATAACAAAATAAAATCACCTTGACAATTACCTATGCTTCTTCGCTATAGCTACTAATTAGAGTGTTGACGTCTTTTTTACGCTTTGCATCATGTATCTTGAAAACTAAACTTTGAATCCAAAATCCGAAATCGCATGTACAGACTATAGTTCTATATTGCAATTTTGCTTGACGTTTGAAATTAACTTTGTTCGTCACGGCAAGCTGATCGACGACGCGACGGTCGGCACGTGGAACGGGAAGGCTTAAAGGGCTTGGAGCATCGGAATGCCATCATCACGTCAATCTCTGTTCGGGGCGGTTCGGATCTTTGTAGCAATTCTAGACGATCTCGCCACACATGGTCGCGTTTTTCCCAGGCGTGATTATTAGGAAACCATCAAGTCGTGGGGAATCATTTGATTTTCTTTCTCACGGTCACGTCAATCTTCGCCATCGATGGATTGCACGACCATGCCGTGGATTTTGATACCTATGGTTTCCTAGGTGCCATTATTTGTTTGTGTTTTCAAGGACGCCAAGGAAATCTTGAGTTGATTTAAGATGGGGGAGTGATCATTGGGCGAGCTCGAATCGGGTCAAAACTTGAAGTTGAGCCTGATTTGATAATCTAGGGTCGCCCATCATATCAAATTTATGTGTAGTCCGTTTGAGGCCAGTGGTGCTCTATAGCTAAATATCCTTGCCATGACTGGCCAAAGATCTCCTCGGGTGTGTCCATGGCCCAATTAGCTTATGTTGATGGTTAATATGGATAAAATTAGGAAATATATATTAAAAAAAAAACTATCGTGAATTTTCATTTCAATCGACCCAACGAGAACTTTTCCATCCTCTATTTTTGAGATTACGACTTTGCAAACATGTCTCCTGGTTTGCACACCACATCCCATCTTCCCTATTTACCAAATTAACTCATATTTTTTAATTCAGAAAACCTTGTTCGATCTTTCGAGCATTTACTCAACAATAATTACAACCACCCGTCATGAATGCTCACCACCCTCCAAGTTGTCCCCGTCCCTCCCTTTGGCACTATGCGCTTGCATGCATGTGTGTATGTGCATGCACACACGTCTCGAATTCTCTCAAACCCTGCATGTTCTGTTGTGTCGTATTATCTGTTGCTCGCTCTCAGCCGAAGCCATTGCAGGCGCGCGAGAGCACACCGACCTCATATTGAGTTTGCCACAACGTAAGTGACCTCAATCCATGGTCTCCTAGTTCGCACGATAAGTCATATAACTCGAGGATGAGCGAAATGGTAAGTCTGAAAGTAGAGAATGCAAAGTCGTATTGTAGCCAAATGTGATGAGCGGCTTAGAACTACAAACTCACACATAAGTCACAAATAACTCCTATAACTGCTTGTACTTTCATGTCATGCTTTCGACAAATCTAACGATCTATCACAAGCAAAACAAATTCCCACATGCACCATACGATAACTACGTATATACACTTGTAAAGTTTTGTTATCACACCAAATTGTTCATCACGGGTTCTGGATGTAAGACATTTGTATTCTCCCCAAGCAATCGCACCAAATTCTTCCTAAACTTGCACGTAGCTCCTAGCCTTGCTCGACCGCATTGAAAGCTATGGAATTCCGCGAGCAGTTGCTGACCTAAAAAAAAATACAGGCGTCGGGCGGCAGAAATACGTTCGGGCGTTGAGGCGCCCAAACCTAACTCCGAAAAATCAAATTGAATAATGGACAATACGGTTCGAGAAGGTGAGCAGAAAAACAGCAACCCCGGTCAACCCGACAGCTTGCGTTGACCTCCCTCGGCAAAATGGAAATCGACTCTTCGCAGGAAAACGTGTCACGTGTCGTGAGAGCTAAATGACAATTATTGGCAGCTTGTCCCGTTCTTAGGCTTGGACGATGACCGGTTCCCTAGCGATGCCCTCCGTGTTTCAATCTCGAAATCCGAATTACATTAATCTAACTGTTAAGGGTGCATTAGTGTCGCAAAAAATGAATAATTAAAGAGACATTTTTCTAAAAATAATCATTTGAATCAACTACAAGAATAAATAACTAATATTTTCATTGTCTACGAAAAAATGTTGATAGTGAAATTTTTTCATTGAATAATTATTTCAAGCAATATAATAGATTATTTTTAGGAATATGTTTTTGAAGTCATTTATTTTTTCGTGAAATAACGGATTTTAAATAAAATAATATTAGTAACCCTAGCATTTTTCGAGGAAGTGGGCTAGGCTGTATGAGCCACAAGTTATACAGGCCTGCCCACAGTGAGGGTTGAGCCCATAGTAAAATGGCTTGTCTGCTGACGTCGTTTTATTTGGCGGCAGGATTCTTTTTTCTTTTTCTTTTTAACGTCGCATTAAATGATGACATGGAGTTTGCTGAGCAACTGGTATTAAATTTTAATCATCGAATTGCTTATTCGGCAACTTAAACTTTTAGATCGACAGTAATTTCATGACATTCCGAATTTTTTTTTTCTTTTCTTCTATTTTCCTTCTTCTTTTTTTATTTTCCATTGTAGCCGACAAGGGTCATTGGAGCTCGCCGGCCACCAACCCTCACTCGGCCTCGCCCATATTAGGGGGAGGCTCATTTCTCCATGGCTTAGCTGACTGCAAGCAAAGGCAGCTTCACTCGCGATGGGCAAGGGCATGGTCACCTACCTAGGCCTTGATCATTGCCAAGCAACAGTGGACAAAGCCCCCGAGCCTCGTCCGGTGACTGACAAATTATGGCAACCTTCTCCAGCTACAATGTGAAAGGAAAATAAAAGAAAGAAAAGAAGACATTTTAAAAATATTTTAAAATTTAAAAACTGTCTACGTTAATGCCGGTTATGTTATATAGAATAATCAATATTCATGTTAGTAATTTTTTACCTAAATTAATCGGAATGATTCAATTGACAAAATATAAAAATGTTTAGAACTGAATTAATATTAATACAATATGCTTTTCCTCAAATAGAATAGATTGTGATTTAATTGAGATTGATGTACTTTCAACTTCAATGACAAGACAGAAAGTGACTTGCGATTTCACCCAAGATTTTTGAAAAATTAAGTTTGTAGCTCATGAGGTCACAATCCGATCCACGTACTAATTCAAACTGTGCCCATTGAATGAATATGCCATGTCTCCATGTAGTAATGGCTTTCGACATTACCAGCAGACATTCCAATTTATGCTCGACTACTCAATAAGATACACACCATCACTCGAGATGACATGAACACAGTGCATGAGCACCAACCACTCGTCCTAGGGTTTTGGGGAGAGAGCAAAGGAAAGGAGAACATCGCAGCTTAATCTCGCCCAGCCACCGAAATCAATAGCGGGAAACGAGGGGCTAAAGCATGCAACAATGGAGGTGGCTTTCAAGCGAATTAAATGAGGAATGGGCCATACAGGCAGGACCCGCAATCACTACTCGCGATCAGACGTGACAGGTAAACCTAGTTGTCACATAATCAAGAGGACACTTGGTTAGGACTTGTTATTGCAAAGCAACATAATTTTCATAAATTCATTTGGACTTCAAAATGATCACCGAACTTGTTAGCCAAAAGAGTATAGCAGATAATACTGGATCAACATTATTTAAAGATATTAAAAGACTATCAAACTCTCATTTTGAGTTCAAAATACATCATATTTTTTAGGAAGAAATCGGCGTGTATACTATGTTCTACTTGCAGCTTCCTAGATAATTATTCCATGTTTTGCTTAGTGATAAAGGTAGGATTATAGACTTTGGAGTGAAATGACTATGGCTCTTGCAGGAGACTAGTTGTGCTCTAGGTTTTGCTTTTATATATAGGGGGAACTCCCACATGAACAAGTCTACGGGACCTAAGCACTCGAAATCACCGTTGAACAAACGAGACTCGAATAGAAGTCATGATGAGAAACTCAAACAAGGACCGATATGTGGAGAGCCGGACGTTTGCTGCGCTCCTAACCACATATACCGGTATGTTCTTAAACCCTTCGGCATCGAACTGAATTAGTAGTTTTCTCGATCCATTCATTCAATTGAATGCGAACTTTATTTGCAAAGGGTTAGATAGGCCATGATAGCCACTTGCATATCCCATCAGCGTCCTGCTACTGCAGCGATGCTATAAGTGTCGCCAAAATCTTCAATTCTCTCTTTGTCCTGTGCGATTTTACCATCCAAACTTATGTCAATTCACACCAAACGCATTGAACACGTCTAACGACACCTTGGTAAATTAAGTTTTTTCCATCATTAGGATTCATCTTTAAGGTTAATCTAATACATCGTGATTTTTTTTTTTTTTGAGGTATTATAGCTTAAATCTTCGGATTGCGTGTCATTTGTATTCTCGAAACACATATCCATTTAACGCTATGGCAAATGAGATAGTTGATTTGTTGCACTTTTCTTTAATATTCAATGTGGTCCTCTAACTTTTTTTGGTTCAATCTAATCCTCAAACTTTAAAAAATTCATTCAATATAGTCCTTCTATTAAGCATATCGTGAGATTATGTGCACTTTTCTCATGTAAACCACCACCTTAGTGTTTATTGTGCTTCTCAGTGATCAACATGTGTGCTTCCTATTTGACTTGATCTGGGCCCTCAGCTATCACCTTTACCAGATCAGTTCGGTCTGTCTCCAACTCCAATTTCAGTTCAAATTGAAGCTTCGAAGTTCTTTAGGGTTTCAAGAACAGCTGCTGTCTCCGCTTGGATCACGGATGAAACTCTCATTGATCAAGCAAATCCGTTGATAAGGATACTTGGTTGTCTTGGCAAACACAAGTGATGGCCCTTTCCTCTGTTCCTTCATCAAAAGACCCATCCACCATTAATTTTGAGCACACCACAGGGAGGGGGAGTCTAGATCAAACGTAACTCTATTTGTATTTGCGAATTTCCCTTGAAAAAGATATTCGATGGACTCCGGGTGCTTATGGTAGATCATGCAAGTGGCTTCGGGTACAATTCGTCTTTGAAACAAGTTATCCTTGGTCGCTAGAAAATTTTGGCAAAGATGCCAAGCGAAAAGTCTAATTTTGAATTGCAAGTTTGCCTTCAAAATTCTATTCCACAATTCTCTAGGGGTTGGAAAAATCAGTGTATTTTTATGCTCTTTGTATACAATCACATTAATACATTTATAGTGTAAAGATGGAAGAGAATAAAAGGAAACAATATACAAAGAATAATAAATTTCCTATTTACTAAAACTTCCTATTCATTAAATCAATTTCTGCCCATGCCCTGAGGTTGTTTATGTAAACTTGTTTGTTTTGATCCCCTTTCACATCAATTTACTTCTGGGAGTTGAGAATTTAAGGGGATGGCTAAAATCTCCTGGGATGTTTCGCAGTCGAAAACCTCTCTCACTCTATTTTCATTCCATCTAATTTCCTCCCTAATTATCAACTCGGATACCCGAGTTGGATCCTCTTTGTTCGTAGGGCCTCCAATCACACCTCTTGGCAACCACTGATATTCTCTTATGCTGATTTTCTCTCTATATCTAACCACCCATTAGATAGATTAGTTTATAACATTTCGGCCCATAAGCAAACTTTGCCACCCCCAAGAGGGTAGAGCCTTTTTCTACATGCAATAAATCCATATGAGGATAGTAAAAAATTTTAAAGATCCAATTCCAAAGAGAATGTGCATTTTGGATTACCCTCCATGCTTGCCGACTCAACATAGCCTCATTGAATTTAATTTGGTCTCTAAATCCTAAACCATGCTCATCCTCCCTTGCTTTACGAGTATCTCAGTTTCTCCAATGCAACCTTGTCTAGTTTTCGTTATCTTTTCACCAAAATGCAGTAATTTTCTTTCAATGGCTCGGCAAATGGATAAAGGAATTTTAAAAATGGACGTTGCGTGTTGCGGTAGAGCTTACATCATAATTTTGAGGAGAATTTACTTCCTTGTCTTGGACAAGGACTTCTCTTTCTAGTACTCTACTTTCATCTTTGCCCATGCGAGGATCCAAGCAAACATTTGCTTTTCAATAACCCTAGTCGGATCGTACATCCAAATATGTCCCCATCCTCTCTAACTCCAGTACTTCATGTCTGACTTGTTCAAGTTTACCCTTGATTCGAAGCAATATTGACCAAGGACGGTAGTCACATGTTGACATCCTACAACTTTTCCTTCATGAAAGAGTATTAAATTATATACAAAAAGCAGGTGAGATATAGATGCAGTCCATCTGGCTAACTCGTGATTTCTAATTATCATGAATTTCTCGTCCGGACTCGGGTCCATTGATCCTAATAAACCATAGCCATCGGTGTCACTAGTCCGGCATGGGTTCCACGTTTCGGTGACGCAAGATCTTAGGCTGCGATCCCGAAGTAGGGAGGCAAGCATTTCTCCTATTTATCACCAGACGCCATCAAGAATCTGACAGAGCCATGTGGTGGGGGGTGATTGTCCTTGACCTTTTGACTCGCTCGAAGTGCTGGTCCAACAGACGTTCATCTCAACAGAGAGTAGGCAGTGGCAGTTGATCCAAAACCAAACAACCTTCGCGTTTTTGTCCATCCAAGCAGCAAAACCTTTTCTTGTTTTTGTCTTTTATAAGGAAAAAAGAAAAAAAAAGACTTTCTGGTGAACCGTTTCAATTTCTTGTTATCGTTCGCAATCCAAACCCGCTCCAACGATCCAAGCGAATCGGTACCATCGTGCAAGAAATCACACCCACCGTCAAATCAGATCCTTACTGCCCCATTCAGTCGCTACCCTCTTTCTCTTTTCTCCATAAATCTTTAGGTAGCTGTCTTATCTTGCTTGTGGCCCTCCCTCATTTATTTATAGTTGAAGATTTTCGGGAAAGAGCTTCCAAGATCTTGTAGGTCTGCATGCAACCCGTCGATTCCTATTTCAAGTTCCACTCCCAACAATCCATTAAACATCCGACAGCAGCCCATCACCAAACCCTACCTTCTTGCCCATTTGAAAATCCCTCTCTTCTCCATCCCTCTCGTTATTAGTACTCTCCCCCGCAAGAACAGGGGACGCACTGCAAATCAACGTCAGACACAGAGAGAGAGAGAGAGAGAGAGAGAGAGAGAGAGAGAGAGAGAGAGAGAGAGAGATGGTGAACTTCGTGGCGATCCAGAAACCACTCTTGCATGGCCTTATGAAGAGGGCCGGGATCCGCCCCTACACGGTGGAGATCGAGCCCGGCACCGTCATGAACTTCTGGGTGCCACGGGAGACCGTCAAGAAGCCCGACAAGAAGGCCAAGGGCAAGGACGAAACCGTTCTTGTCAACCCCACGAAGCCCGCTGTCGTCCTCATCCATGGCTTCGCCGCCGAGGGCATGGTGACCTGGCAGTTTCAGGTCGGCACGTTGACGAAGAAATATGCCGTTTACATCCCCGACCTCATATTCTTCGGTGAGTCGGTCAGCGACAAGAGTGACCGGTCACCGGAATTCCAGGTAGGGTTGAGCTTGCTTCAAGAAGGAGCAAGATAAATAATGCATAGCCATCTGCACTTCAAATTATACGCAGCTAAATGGACATAATTCAGTCCACCTGACTTGAGTGTGTGAATACCCTGTTGTATCCAATATTGTAGTTTATGTTAGAAGATTAGTATATTCGCAAATACATTAACAATTTCGAAGTTTACTTAGACTTTAGAGGAATAGGTCAACTCGAATGATTTCAACCTTAAAAAACCAAATTTTTTTTTTTTTTCATACACAATGTTTGTAATACAGATATCATTTGTAATTACATCACCAACCTAGCAACATTGGGCGGTTCAGTTTGGTTAACAAATTCAAATCCGGGTTGACACATAATCTCTGATTTTAATTTCCATATAATTCTTTTTTTTAATCAATTTTTCAGGCCAAGTGTGTCGTGAAGGGGCTGAGGAAGCTCGGCGTCGAGATGTGCACGGTGGTTGGGTTTAGCTATGGCGGGATGGTGGCGTTCAAGATGGCAGAGATGTACCCGGAGATGGTCCGAGCAATGGTGATATCGGGGTCGATACTAGCCATGACGGATTCGATCAGCGACGAGGCACTACAGAGGCTTGGGTTCTCTTCTTCATCAGAGCTCTTGTTGCCGACGTCGGTGAAGGGCTTAAAGGCGCTTCAGTCGGTCGCCATGCACCGGAAGATTTGGTTCCCTGACCGGTTTCACAAGGACTACCTCGAGGTAACATTGTGGTCATTACCCCTAGTCATTTTAAACAAAACCTACATTTAAATTTTCGGATATATTTTCCAATATAAAAACTCAATATCTATGTATTCATATCTATACACATAGTATACCGTATTTCATTAGTTTTGTTTGCTTTTTTCTTTTTACGGACAATTAGGAGTAGCTTCTTTTCACTTTCAAGTGACTCCGATTATGTGCTTGTCCTAAAAATTGATATCTTGACTCTCTTTTATATATATCGGAAATTGCAAATATGAAATGACATGGTAAGGTTGAGAAAGACTAACATCTCTTCATACATAAAATTGATCGAATTAACTCAATTAACAAAACGTGAAAATATTTAGAACTTAATTTTCACAATTAAAAGATTTAAGATTAAATTAGTAAATATGTAATAGATTTAAAACTTTGAGGATAATTTTTCCTGGATGATTACCATCGTGTCGTGTAAAAATTAAGGTTCAATTTCCCCACAACTTGTGGACAATGCAGTACACGACACGCAGAACTCGTTGAAATTTGATCAACATAGCATCCCGCACCTTAAAGTCTGGAAAAGGACTTCCAGCTACAACACCTACTTTGTTATCATCAGTTGACAATCTCAAGTACGAAAACTTTGGTGTGCAAGTGGGATCGTAAGAGAAGCCAAGATATTCCTCTTGTCTTGACGACGTGACACTCTCTCTTTTGCCTTAGCCCCTTAGAGGAAAAATTAATGATAATGATAACAATAATGTCGTAGATACTAAGACCGCTCTAGAAAATTTAATTTTGTTACATAATATGAGGAATCTCGGTAAGGGTACTCCGGAATTATAATATTCGCATCGTGGGCTTCGCATTTTCTTGCTCGCGATGAACTGCGCTGTTTGGATTGGACTGGGTCGGCCCGACGAGATGATCCCATGACATCAAAAGAGCATGGGAGGTTTACCTGACCCTCTTAGAGAAAGACTTCGAAATAATACTTCATCGTCTCTGGACAACTCCTGGAAAACCACTGTTTTGACCCAACTATCTTTTTCTCCAATGTGCAAACGACAGGTGATGTTCACAAACAGGAAGGAGAGAGCTGAGCTGTTGGAGGCTCTTGTCATCAGCAACAAGGATGCCTCCATTCCTAACTACACCCAGGTAATTGTCATGCCTCTCTGTTTCCTTCTATGAGTCCATGGATCTCATTCATCCATAGAACTGAAACACTGACCATCTCCAATTTTTTGCATGAATTTTGCAGAGGATACATCTCCTCTGGGGTGAACAAGATCAGATCTTTAAACTGGAGCTGGCTGAGAACATGAAAGAGTATGTACCCTTAAATCACACTTCTACCGGGTTTTTTTATAAAAAAAAAAAACAGTTGTCCATAACCCAAGTTCACTATACTCAAGGAAAACCGATATCAGCTCGAGAATCATGTGGCGCATGAGTCGAACATATCTGATGGCGTGACAAGCAATGTTTTATCACGTCGGCCATATAATGATTCTACCTAATGATATCTAAGCATGAATCGCCTTCAAATTGGATCGACTAAGTAATATGATGAGCGAAAGACATCACATGATCACCCCAGATCATTATATGCTGTCCCCGTTGGGTCAGTCAAATGAATCGCACTGACAGTTTAGTTTCGACAAAATTGCAGACAGCTAGGAGAGAAAGCAACGGTGGAGGGCATCGAGAAGGCAGGGCACTTGACACACCTTGAGAGGCCCTGCGTGTACAACCGGTGCTTGAAGCGGTTCCTTGCTTCAGTCCATCAAACTGAAGCTGACAAATGAGTTCGACTCTGCTTTTGTGCTTTCGTTGTTTTTCTGCTCTCTAGCCTCAGTCCAATGTTTGAGATCTGAGTGAGTGAACTTTTACTTGAACAAGATAAATGATATGGAAGAGAAGAGGCATGCGAATATGTTTCTTTTTCTCCGATTTCGATTTTCTTTGTTACTAGTTTTCCAACAACTCCAAAAGGGAAAACCGTAGAACCAAGTGTACTACGACAAAGCATTGATGCCACATGAAAACGAAAAAGCTTTTGCAAAACCGATCATCTAAATGAGGACTGAATCTCTTCCAGTGTTCTTCCCTTCGTCTCGGGAACAAAAAACGTCACGAAACCAACCATAAGAGTGGTCGTCACGGTGAAGATAGTGAAAGTCCCTGTTAAGAATGTGGGAAAGCAACTCAGAACTAAATACACAAGAATACCCATTCATTGAGCTACAATAAGGACCAATTGAATTATATTAGTTGGGATGTACCTCCTGTGCTCCAATTCAACAGCAAATTCTCGCTCATTGTTATTGCCCAGGAAAAGAACCAATTTGCTAATGTTGCTACGCTCCCAGCAAGACCCTTAATGTCCACAGGAAGTATCTACAATACGCAATTTGGCCCAACAAGACAAAAGGCTGATTAGATTTGATTAAATCAATACTAAGAATTAATGTATCCACTTTTGACATCCCCCAAAAGCACAAAGAAGTTTGGTAATTTCCTTCTTTGTCAATGGTTCTTTTGTCATTTCCTCCGTTCTTTTTTGTCCCCTCTCCTTGGCATATTTGCTATAAATTATCACACAACTTATTGGGATAGACTGACAAATTAGTGAAAAGATGAGAAGAGGATGGCACAACATAGATTAATGTAAGTATCCAATTAAACCAGCAAACCATAGCTTCTATCTCTGACACAGAAAGGAAAAACCATCATTCAACATACCTCGGACATTATAAGCCAAGGAATTGCTCCCACCCCTAGAGAGTATGCAATTATAAGAACCTGGAAAAATCATAAGTGAATATTTTAAGATGTGCCAATTATACCGGTAGAGCTGCAGAAAATTGCAAAAAGAGCAAAGTCTTACCACAAGCCCAACCAGTGACATTATTCCCAATATGCTATACACCCAGGATTCTTCTGATACAACATCCTGTAGTAGCAAAGAACAGAGAGAGTTCGTAGTGCATTTAGTTTCCCAGAACATAACATCACTTGAAAACTCTATTGGAAAGCACGACATGAGAGGACTACAATTTTACAAACCTCTAGATAGAAGGCAACTGAAACAATAAGAAGGCTGATAGCCATCCCAGCAGATGAAATCTGTAAGAAAAATTCTTCAGATTAGGCTGCTTTGTAGCTAGAAAAAATTTGACAGGAAAGTATTATCGAACTTACAATAAGAAGCAGCCTGCGACCGGCTTTGTCCATCAGCCATACAGCTACTCCAGTGGCCACAACCTAAGTCATTAAAAGAGAGATGGTCAGAGAACAATACCACATCTTTGGCATCTCATGTGAAGCTTCGAATCACATCAGTTCACATGATAGACAATCTGCATGAAAAGACTGAGAGATGCACTTAATAAAATACCTGGATTGCCCCGAGGCCAACTGTTGCAGCATTGCTTGATGAAACTCCTAACAAATTCACCAAGCATCTTAGGTTCTTGCAAGAAAAGGATATATATATATTTTTTTTAATGAGACCATTAACCTAGACCAGAAGATTTGCGTTGAAAAATAAAAGGAAAATGAAACATTGATAATCGTTGCATCATCACGGGCCTGTCTGGCTTAATTCCTGGAGCAGGATTTATGTTCTGGACTGCTCTTCTCATAGCATTACTCAGTTTCTAGATTCAGTGTACTTGTTAAACCTCTGTTGCCCTATTATCTATGATGACCAGACCCCTCCCATGTATGTCAAGACCTGAAAAGGAGTACCCAGATGTGCCCACTAAAGTAGTAATTATTTGGGGATAGGTCCTAATAGTAATTCAATTCAGACTTTTCCCAACCAATATACTCCGTTTGCTATGAACTCTCCTACTCATTGATGTCACAATCTGTGACGATCTGGTCTTGTGGGCCAAACTCTCAATATCAGTATGTACCCCTCAAGGTGGCGGTCATTTGAGATTGGTCATCCCTATGAATCACTTCACAGGATCTCTCCTTCCGATATAAGACTTGGGGTGTTGCACCACCTATGCAAAAATAACTCTACCTGTTTTTTGTTAGATGCTTGGAAGAATGATTTTGGATCTATGCGTACATGAAGAAACGATTCAACCATTAGCCTTTTTGCTCTCTCTGTGCTTCATAACTGAGCTTTCACTGCAGATGAATGTGCCAATCATTATGCAACATATTACTTACAATGAAGCTTAGAGGTTTCCAATAATTTAATACCCTCCCCCCAAGCTTCTGGAGAAAGATCTCTATGAAATATATCTGGTGCTTGGTTCAAATAATCTAGCAAACATCTATTTTATGTCTCTGACTGGCAAATCAAGATATCTAGAGAATAAGTTGCATACATTTCAATGAAATATCCCTTCTTCTTGGTCAAATAAACTTTATTTATTGCAAGTGCACATACTGATTGGGCAGAATACCACTTACTCTAGATGACCTAAACTATGTGAAGCTTGCTATCAACAATATGTACTTTCTTTAATTTATAGTTTGTGATTTATATGCATTAACCACTTGATTAACTGCATCAGAGGACACTCAGCAGGGGTCAAAGCTTTAAGTTCTATAATGGCATTCTGTTGTATGTTTTCTACTTCTCTTTGGGAGAAAAAAAAGCCAAAGTTGAGATATCAAAGAGTATAATATATAAATTGTATACAGAAATTGGACATATTACGCCATCATTTTGTCTGAAAGGTCTAATAAGATCTCCGTTTACTTAAAGGTAGTAGATTCAAATCTTTAAGCCTAGACAGAAGTGATGAAATTTCAGAAGTCAAGAGTCAATGTCCTAACCAGCGCTCTCAAAAATCTTGGTGGAATAGAATAAGACACCATTGATGCCAGTGAGTTGCTGAAGCACAAGCAATCCAATTCCAACCTGAAGCACAATGATCCAATCTCTTATTAATAAAGCTTTAGAGATAATACACAAAATCAATGCAGTTTATCAAAACCAGAGAGTAATTTACCATTAGAGGAAACCAATATCTCTTCCTCTTGAGATCAGCAAACCTGATTGTGGTTCTTTTGCTTGAAGATGCAACAGATTTCTGAAGAAAGTAATCATCAGAAGTCCGTGGAAATTATAAATTTAAAAGTCATGCTTCCGTTAAGAACATCTAATCCAAATGGCAGATGCAGTGGAATACTGGAATCACCAACAAGGATGCATTATACAGTACCTTAATTTCGCTCACTTCAGAGGAAATATCAGCATCAAAACCCCGTAAAACTAGTAAAGAGGCTTCAAATTCATCTGTAAACCCCATTTTGGCCTGCAAATTTTGCCACCACCAGCAAAGGCAGTGATTTAGAAAATTCCCAAGATATAATGGGAAAATTTATGTCAGCTGAAAGACAATTCTGAACTTTGAGCACATAAACAGATCAATATCTGTACCAGCCACCTAGGAGACTCTGGTATGAAAAATAAGCCAGGGATCAACACCAAGCAAGGCAAAGCTCCTGCCAAAAAAAAAAAAATTGCCATGACATTGCTTGGAATGTAATAAATTGTTGATTGACTTCTCAGGGAAATAAATTATTTGGTTATTTGAAAAGTGACAAACTGAGGATTCATCTATCTTGAAAGCAGTTAAATAGACAGTTAGCTCGTCGGTGATGGTAACCAATCGGAAGGCATTCTTAGCAAACTTAATCAATGGAGTGTCTTTAACTGAAAGTAATTCTAATCTGATAGGAATAATACTAAGTATATTGAGATTTGCCTTCTTATGCTATTCAATTTGATCAGCATACAGTCTTGCTACTTCTTA
Source organism: Eucalyptus curtisii (assembly GCA_017140595.1). Taxonomy (NCBI): domain Eukaryota; kingdom Viridiplantae; phylum Streptophyta; class Magnoliopsida; order Myrtales; family Myrtaceae; genus Eucalyptus; species Eucalyptus curtisii. Next base: position 42,898,739 of record CM029495.1, read on the forward strand.
AACAAATTAGTTATCAATGCTTAGTCTTTCCTTCCCTTTGATATGCTTACCTAAAATTGCTAGCACTCTCCAGTTGAAAAACATTCCCAACACATAAGCCAGCAGAATTCCCATAGTGACTGAGAGCTGCACAACTCGAAAACTTAAAAAGTTAAAATACTTGTCATATTAGCATTGGGATAATTTATGGATGATGGACTGGATAAGGAATAAACATGAGAGGAAAGGTCTGTCTAGTTTCTTCTCCTACATCCATGTACTGATCTGTGGCACTTGTACAGATGTCCACTTGTAGATCTAAACTAAAGACACATGAACTTGTGAAAGAAGAAATGGTGGACACTGGAGAAAGAAACATTTGGCTAAGATAACTGAAAGCACTGCCTCACTAAAATCACAGAAATTATAGCATGGCTTCTAATGAAGGCATTCAAGAAACAGAGAGATAAGCTGACTATTAACCTGATTCACGGCTCCAAGACTTCCTCTCATGTTTTGAGGTGATATCTCAGCGATGTATACTGGCACCTAAAAGTGACAAATCTTGATTCAGGCATAAAATTGACAGGAAATCCACTGGAGTCATTAAGAGCCTTATCAAGGTTACCGTATAGGAGATGACGCCCACGCCAAATCCCTCCAACAACCTTCCCAGGTATAAAAACGAAACGTCCTACTAAATGAAAATTTTAGGATGTGACAAATCTGTAGTACTAAAGCTCAATTGCATGTGTTGGTGGGGGAAAAAGCTCACTTTGGAAAAAGAGATGATGAACCATCCAATTACATTGGGGATTGCAGCAATCATCAGTGACTGCAATTCAACACACGAAGCAGTTTTCAGGAACTAACATATTTAGCTACTAGCAGCCAACGATGCAATACCAGAAAATGAAACAGAAGTAGCATAACTTTTAGTTTGCACTTTTATCACTTGCTGTTATGACATTTTCCTTGTAGATAAGATAAGAACAACATTGAAAAGTAAATACTCAACTCTTTCTCAACTTCAGAACATATGAAAGCGCTAACTCAAATTGAATGATCACATCTCTAGCAGCTCCTATGATCAAACTACTAACTGAATCTGCTTGCCAATGAATTTAACCATAACAAACACCCTCATTTTACCCCTTTTCGGCCAATATACTCTGCAATCTGGCCGCTTGCAATTGCCCCGACCATAGCACCGACATTAGCCAAGGAGCCAAATACTGAGAACTGTCGCAATGAAATACACCCAATCAGTCTAGTCAAAGAGCAAAAGTCACTGCAAATTGCTACCCCAAAATGACAAAAATCCGAAGAAAAAGATGAAGAACAAGTGACACCTCCGAAAGCGAAAGGCTTAAGTCGCTGATGATGTCTTCCTCTGTCGGGGACGAATACCCACACTGAGAACAAACAGAGAACAATAGTGTCACTCACTATAAGTGACATGCACGCAGGCAAAGCTACAATTTTTTCCCCTGCCATCTCATCGTGTATATTCTAAGGGCTGGCACAGTAAATACTGTAACGAATGAGATTGAATCTGGCATCAACGCTAACGAATTCGCAAAAAGACAAGGCAACCCACCGTGAAACCAAACTGAATAGGGCCCAGCGCCACGATGAGGACGCAGAGAATGACGGAGACGGAGCCGTCGCGAATGATCTGCGCCGACGAGCCCAGGGTCGCCGTCGTGGACTGCCGCGAGCTCATCCTGTACCAGTTCCCAGTGTTGAGCAGCGGCTTCCGGATGTCTCTCCCGCTCCCGCTATCCTCGCTATCTTCCCTGTAACTCATTTTCCCCCTTCTCCTCTGCTCCTGCTGCTGCTGCTGCTCCTCCTCCTACTTCGAGGACCGAAAGCGAAGATCCCGAGTAAACAGGGCGACTTTCTTGATGGGTTGACAGCGATGCTCCAGCCCTGAGAAGTAGGCAAAGAATTCAAGAGGGGAAGGCTCTAGCTTCACCTGCGGTTCGAGGGTGGTGGCACCAAATCTTCTGGGTGGATTTGACGAGAAGGTGACGAAGAAGAAGAAGAAGAAGGAGATGGAGGGAACAGGAGAGTCAACGAACGCGGGCTACGTAGGACAGATTGAACAGTCGAAGACAAGTTAGTTCGGACAGGCGACAGGTGGTCTCTGGAAAACGTCACGTGTCGTGGACTGCTATCTCATACATGGAAAAGATGTTCGACGTTTTCGGTTGAAAGGTCAGTCGGAAACGGAGATGCTCGTGGATCTGCACGTTTTTCTTGCCGCAATTGTACTTTTTATGCGTTAGCTGCCTTTGGGAAATAAATTCATGATACTGGAGAATGAATCACTGGGGAAAGTAAATTATAAGCTTGTTATCTGGACGATCATAAAGTGTGAGTAAGACTCTTCACCAAACTCAGCTTTTTGTAGTGGATTTGATGATGGGTGTCTGAGGCGGGGCAGCTCCTTAGAGCAATGTGCCACGAGATTCGATGGAAATCGATGACGAAGAAAAGCAGATTGCTTGGAAAATTGAAGTTCAGGCACATGAAAAATTACTAGGAAATCAAAGGAAAACGGAACCGAAGGGAAGGAAACCTTGAATGCAGTTTTTGGAAAGGGAATCACTTGAATGACGGACACTCCACGCTCCAATAATATTATAACACGAATATCATTGTCACATTGCACACAGCACGTTAGGGACCAACGAGAAGTCAACTCAAACATGAATTTGACCGAGTTTTGGCTCTCTCACGGCTCATGATTTTCTCCATTCCCACGATCCCAATGAGTGTCCCCCGCACTGTCGATTCAGACGGGTCGAGCTTCTCTCGTCTTGAGTTCTTCATTTGGTCGAGTGACTTTCTGCATACACACCAGGCCGAGCTCAACTGTCCTCTTCCTCGACTTGTCTCACTTAAGTTTTATTCTCGAGATTGGGTTCCACCTGAAGTTCGGGTTGCCATTTTATGCTCCTAGCAGCCTGATTTTGGCTCGGAAAGGTAAAAGGGGAAGAGACTATAAAACTCTAGGGGTTAGGTAGAGGGGTCGTAAATAAATATACCTTTCCTATTTATGAGATAGAGATGAATATATATTTTTTAGTGCACATGTGTCGCGATATTTTATGTTGAAACTACGGAAAAAAAAATACATTATGCTAGTGTTAATTGAAATGCTATATAAGTGCTCTGTTGGTCAGTTCTTAATAGCTTAAGCTTTTTTTTTTTTTGGAGGGAGGGGGGGGGAGAGGTGGTTAGATATTCTAACTATGAGATTTTGCAGCTACTTTATTTCGTAGGTGTGACCCGTTTTCGTCGATTTAAGATGTAGTATAGTTTTTGAGTTAGACATTTTAAAACGGTATCAAAGTGAGATTTCAACTGCGATCTTTATTTCGCACATGCAACCATTGTTTGTAGATTCCACATGCAATATATATTTGATTTTTTGGTTGAATATTCTAATATGATATTTAAGTTAGGTTCTGCCCAAAGCTTATTCCGCTTGGCAACCTTTGCTTATCAAAATTTTGTATGTAGTACTCTGCCCATTCGCACTTTAGAGAGGACCTCACATTACTTGTTTATGGGATATCCATGTATTTCTATATACTTGTGATATCACTTCTTGTAATAAACTTTTGGGATGGGTAATTTATTTCATATGACTTAGAGCCGTTAAACGGGTGGGTTGGGTCGGGTTTGGGTTGGGTCATTAATGGTCCGACCCAAATTGACCCATTAACCTATTTATGACCCATTTATGTTTAATGTAAATTTTTCGATCCATACCCGATCCGACCCATACCCAACACATACCCGACCCGACCCAACTCATATTAATAAATATTTTCATATTTAACCAAATTTAGAAAAACTTATTCCTATGTTTTTTTCAAAGATTATATTATTAAAATACTTCTAAGCTTATTTCTTATATATATATTTTTTTTTAAAATTGTACAGCTAAAATAGTTTTATACAACACAAATTTAATGGACAATTTTTATAAATTTTAAAATAATTATTTTGAAAAATCGAATTTTAATTATTTTTTATTTTTTAAAATTAAATTTTAATTATTTTTAATTTATTTTTTAAATATAATTTCCTTTTTCTCTTTCTCTTCTCTTTTTTTTTTTTCTTTTTTCTTTTTTCTTTTTTTTTTTTTTTTGTCTTTTTCTTTTTCTTCTTCTTTGGCCGGCCGCCGCCATCGCCGTGCCGGCGACCGGAAGGAGGAAGTAGAAAGAAAAAAAAAAAGAAAAAAGAAAGAAAAAGAAAAAAAAAAGAAAAGAGAAAATTAAAAAAAAAAATTATAATTTCGATTTTTATAAAAAAAAACATTTTTATAAAGTAAAGAGGGAAGAGAGAGATTATAAGGTTTTTGTTGAAAATGGGTTCTCAACCCAACCCATTTAAAAACCCACTTAAGACCCAACTATCTTAAACATTTAATTGTGAAACCCATTTAACTATCTTTTGTTAAGAACAAGTCACCCATTTTAACACCTCTACATATGATATCATAATACAAGTTAATCTTGGCACTTGCTCTCATTTTCTCTTGCCTCTCCCCTTTCCTTTGTTGAAACGCTTTGCATCCTCATAAATCGTCTTAGCTTTGAAGTTTAGCATGATCGATGAGGATGCAATCGAGAATGGTTAGGTACCATTCATCAAACCTGATCAAGCCCAAAGACTTCTTGGGCAGCTCGTAGAAAGGGCATTTAGGCTCCATTCGTTTTATGAAAAATAATTTTCAAAAAAATATTTTTTGGATTTTCCGGTGTTCGCTTCAAGGAAAATAAATTGTTTGGGAAAAATTTTTTTCCATAAATGGAAAAAAGTATTCTAAATTAGGGAAAAATGTGTTCCACTTTTGAAAAGTGGAAAACATTTTCGCCACTTGATTTCTCTTATCTCACATCCCTATAAGCCCTCATTTCCTCCTCCTCCTCCTCCTTCCTTCCTTTTTCTTCTTCTTCTTCTTTTTTTAAAATTATTATTTTTTATTTATTTAAATTCGAATTATTTTTTTTTTTTCTTTTTCTTTCCTTTGTTTCCCCGCTTCTTCTTTATTGGCTAGTCGCTGGTCTTGGCAATGGTCAGCGACAAGTGAGCCTCGAGCTTGCCAGTGAGCACGAGGCTCACGCATCTCTAACAAGCTTAGGCTCACCGCTAGCTAGATCGACGAGTACGAGCGTCGAGCTCGTTGGCCTTGCTGCTCACTAGATTAGCGAGCCTCGAGCTCGCCAGTGGGCGAGCACTTGTGGTTGCCTACCGGTTGTTGCTATGGTCGGCGATCAGCCAAGAAGAAGAAGAGGAAACAAAGAAAAGAAAAAGAAAAAGAAAAAGTAATTTAATAATCGATTTTTAAAAAATAAAAAAATAATGAAAAATCAATTTTAAAAAATAAAATAAATAAAAAGAGTGTATGGAGGAAAAATGATTTTCCTTACCGAACCGCGGAAAATATTTTCCATTTCATTTTCAAGTTTCGCTCGAATACTAGAAAATAATTACATTTTTTTTTTTGAAAATGGCTTTCGGAAAATATTTTCTAAAATGCCACATTTTCCGCGAAACAAACGGATCCTTACTGAAAAAACCCGGTCCTACTTAGTTGAGCCTAAGATAAGTGCAACTTGACCTGAAGATTTTTATATAAGAATATAACGGTATGTGAGGTTGGGCAAAGATTCGACTTAGGCCTTATGGCCCAACCTTATTTGACTTGAGCCGCCCAATGATCATCTCTACAATTCATCCATCCATAGCCACTGACACGTGGGCTTGGATCTTCTTCAACTCCAATGGGCTTTGTAACCTTTAAATTGGGCTTGTTTTGCTCTGCATTTCCCTGGACCTTTGGGCCTCCACAGGCTCGATATTTGTTGAGCATTCAATTATAAAAATTCGTTGCTTTCAATGTACCATTTCAAATGTACCATCTCTCTCCTGTCATATGTAATACTATATTGGATATTACTAATCTTATCAAGCACGACTCCTCTTTCATAACACCCTCGTCATTTTATATTAACTATTCCTTCGATATTCCTCGTCTTAAAATAATCTCCTTCCCCCACTTTTCCTCCCCCCAATTCCTTGGGCATCAAGATTAGCCTTGTCCTATTAATTTTGACCAGACGGCTTTCTTCATCTCTTGAACCCTCAAAATCTCAAACAGCCCTTCCCCCATCAGCAGCAAGAAAAGCTCCAATTTTTTTTTCTTCTCATTGTTTCACCTTTCAAAGTGCTGATGACAAAATCAAGCAGAATCCCACCTCGACCCCCATCCTCCCCGCCGCCACCACCCGCCGCCGCAACCGCCGCCGCCTCCAAGATCCCGTTCCGGCCCCGCAAGACCCGGAAGCTCACGAACCAACCGCTGGACCCCCCGAAACCGCCGCCGCCTTCCCTTCCCGTTCTTGCCGCCCCTCGAATCCTCAAACCCCTGTCTTCCGACGGCGAGATCGAGCTCGCCCTCGGCCACCTCCGCCGCTCCGACCCTTTGCTCTCCGCCCTCATCGGCTCCCTCCAGGCCCCCGCCTTCGCCTCCTCGGCCCGCCCTTTCCTCGCCCTCGCCAGGAGCATCCTCTACCAGCAGCTGGCCACCAAGGCCGCCCAGACCATCTACGCGCGCTTCCTCGCGCTCTTCGGCGGTGGCGAGGACGGCGTCTCCCCGACTCGCTCCTCGCGCTCTCGCCCCAGCAGCTGCGGCAGGCCGGGGTCTCCGGTCGCAAGGCCGGGTACCTCCACGACCTCGCCGAGCATTTCAGGAGCAGGGCGCTGTCGGACGAGTCGATTCTCGAGATGGAGGACGAGGCTCTCCTGAGCGCGCTGACGAGGGTCAAGGGAATCGGGGTCTGGTCGGTTCATATGTTCATGATGTTCTCGCTCCACCGGCCTGACGTCTTGCCCGTGGGCGATCTCGGAGTGAGGAAGGGCGTGCAGGCAATGCACGAGCTCAAGGAGCTGCCTAAGCCGCTGGAGATGGAGGAGCTCTGCGAGAAGTGGAGGCCTTATAGGTCTGTCGGGTCTTGGTACATGTGGAGGCTCATTGAGTCTAAGGCCACGGCCACAAAGGCCATGCCGGCTTCTGCGCCTGCTCCGGTGCGGAGTCGATGAAATTGCTTGTTAACGTTGGTCAGCATTGGTAATCCTAATCAGCATTCTTTGCAGTTTTCTGCTTCTTGCTGTCCTATGTTGTGCCTTTGTTCCAATCGGTTCTAGTGTATGTTTAAATTAGGTGCCTTTGGAATATTGATGGATTATTTATCAGCCTTCTTGACTATCTTAATCTATGAAGCTGCGAAGATGTAGAGTTTTACCTGGAAAAAAGTCGATACCTTTGTCGCTCTGGTTCCTGGTTTTGAGACATTTAGGTGTTTCCTGATATACAGGAATGTATCACTTAGCAGTTTGCATAAGATATAATTTGAATGAGAAAATATATGGATTCCCGATAATCAACTTGCCCTGTTCTAATCCCCATGGAACTCTGCGGTGAAGGTGCATCGTATTTATTGCTTAGGCGAAACTGATTTGCCATCTAGCGGCCTTTAATTAAGCGGCGAGGACTGGAATTGTTTCCATATTCAGATGCTTCTTTGGGGGAGATGAATCAGAATTGAGCTTCCTTTTATACTAACTACTAAGGGGCTGTAATCAATATCCCAGATCCATTCTTGGGGTCAAAATGTTTAAATTTGTGGCTCGCGTGTTTGGCTGAACTTTGAAGCGACTCGTCTCAATCCATGCGCACCCTTATGTTTGGTATTCTGTCAAGCTGAGTAGCTCGATTTTCTTGCCTGGAAGACTTGTATCTGAAATTGTCGCCATTGGTTTAATGTGTAGCCAGCTGCGGTGCATCTTGAAGCATTTACATTTGTGATGACATGATGAGACTCTTACGCGGCAAGATCATCCATTTCGACATATTCTGTCAAGGTTATGCGCGAATATGTAGTTTATTCCACGCAAGGAATTGAATGTGCAAGTCTGGTGCTGAACTCTCTGCGAGAGTTTGAGATATAGAAGTTTAAATTGCAATAATAATGTGAAATCTTGATAACAAATCGCGATTTATTAAAATTCACCGCTAATGATTAATTAATAAAGGAAGGCCTTAGCTTTTGCCCATTATTAAAAAAAAAAGGTTCGATAAAGATAATTAAGTTGTTTTCTTTAGCCCCAAAAATCAAATCAAGTCCGCTCGAAGGTGACGAGGAACGAAGGAAAGTGAAGCGAGGATAACGGAACCAAAGGAAAAAAAAAAAAAAACCTCGAATGCAGTTTTTAAAAACGAAATCACTTGAATTATGGATGCTCGACACTCAAATGGAGAAATCGACTTAAACAAGAATTTGACAGGGATAAAAATAAATATACCTTCCCTATTTATGAGATAGAGATGAATATATTTTTTAGTGTACGTGTGTGGCGATATTTTATTTTGAAACTTAAAAAGAAAATACATTATAATAGTGTTAAGTGAAATGCTACGGGGCTTTGCGACAAAAAAAGTGCTACAGTGCTTTGTTGGACAATTCTTAATAGCTTAAGCTTTTCTTTTAGGTTGGATATTATAATCGGTGAGATTCCATGGGTAAATTCCACATGCAATATAATTTTTGTGTTAGACATTTTAAAATAGTATCAAAATGAGATTTTCACCCCGAACTTTATTTCCCACGTGCAGCCCCTATTCGTAGGTTCCATGTGTAATATAGATTATATTTTTTGGTTGAACATTCTAAACATGATATTTAAATTAGGTTACACCAAAATCTTATTTCGTCGGGCAGCCTATGCTCTTAAATTTTATATATAGTACTCTGCCTACACACACCTCAGAGAGGACCTCGCATCACTTGTTTGTGGCGTGTCACTATGTTTTCACATACCATGTCTCTTGTATCACTATATTGAATGTTAATATTTTCATCAAGCACGACTCCTCTTTAATAACATCCTCATCAATTCAGATTAAGTAGTACTTTGATATTTCTTGTCTTAAAATAATCTCCTTTCCCGCCTTTTCCTCCCTCCATCTCCTTGGGCATCAAGATAGTCTTGTCCCATCGATTTGACGAGACGCCCTTCCCCCATCAACAGCAAGAAAGCTCCGATTATCTTCTTCTTGTTTCACCTTTGAAATTGCTGATATAATGAGAAAATCCATCAGAATCCCACCTCAACCCCAACCACCGCCCGCCACCGCCCGCCGCCGTCGCCGCCGCCTCCGAGATCCCATTCCGGACCTGCAAAGATCTCACGAACCAACCGCCACCGCCAGGCCCCCCGAAACCACCACCGCCACCACCTTCCCCTTCCTTCCCATCGTTGCGCCCCGCCAAATCCTCAAACCCCTGTCTTACGAGGGTCAAGGCCGTCCGAGTGATAACGACCGACTTGCCATCAAGAGTCCTTGTGCGAGCTGACTCCTCATCCGTCAGCCCTCTTGAATCTGCCCCAAAAACAGGCCTCTGGTTCTAGCCTGTGAAATAACACTGCATTTGGGTAATATATCCCAAAACGGAAGTCACTTATGCTGCACGCGATGATGGAACAGGATTAGAAAATAGAAATGGGTTCGAAAATTCGAACGATGAGGCCTCTGCAAGCGCTTCGCTTCTCCTCTCTCCCTCTCTCCCTCTCTCCCTCCGCTTGCTTCACCCTCTCTCTCTCTCTCTCTGAAACTCTTCCGACGAAGAGGAGAAAGCCAGACAGAAATAGAGGAAAATGGCTGGCCTCGACTTCCTCCCCTTCCTGGGCATGATCGTTGTCCAACTGGGGTTTGCAGGCATGAATATTACTTCAAAGATGGCATTGGACAGCAGTATGAGCCCATTTGTGCTCGTGACGTATCGCCAGATTTTCGCTGCCGTGGCCACTGCCCCCTTGCCCTGCTCCGAGAGAGGTAAGTCCCGAGCAACCACGTCTGTGAAATGTCGAGCTCTTATGAAGTACTTGAAACCGCAGCACATCTGCAACGATTTAGCAAATATCTATCCCATTTATTTTCCTAATCATTTTCGTTGGTTTTTTTTTTTTTTGGTAGAAATAAGTAGCTTTCATTAATTGCTAAAAAACGGATAACAAGTAGATTCAACATCTAAGCATAGGATTAAGCGAAGAGGGTGGAGAGGATTATCAATCCAACTCGATGGAAGAGAGCCCACGGTGCTTCCCTTTGTCTCATAACGCTGTCCACAGCCACTAAATTATCAGAAGCAAGGAGAAAGTACAAGTCAGAAAGTGAACTGAACTCAGTTCGTGGGTGTTAATCATTTTCGTTGGTTCAACTGGTTGAAATATATGAAAGGACTAGGTGTAAGTGAGAAGATTCTGGTTGAAATATTCTTCTTTTCCCCCGCAGCTATTCCTCCTTTAGAGCAAAGACACTACTTTAAAGTAAGTTCAGGCTGCATGGACGATTCGAACCCACTATTGTGGGTAACTGGCCAAGGACCCTTGGTAGCTTACGAGTTTACGTCTGTTCCTAGTCGTCATGGGAAAGGAAGGCAGGGGTAGGGTACGGTACTAAAGGTCCTCGGACACTAATTGTAGTAAGCAAAACAGGGCCTCGGCCTATTTTTCCCTGATGGGGATATGCATATATAGGGAAAGAGGGTTGGGGTTAACCGGACCAGCATATTGAGCATCTTCTATCATACTAGCTATTATTCTTATTGTAATTTATTGTAATGTAACAAGTTGGAAAGGACTAGGTATATTACCTCTGCAACGCTCCCTGGATGAAGACTATTTAGCAAATATTTAAGGTTGAAATTAATTTAAGGCCTTCGAGCAATGTATTATCTCATATTAGTTCATAATCATAGCTCATATCTTCGTACTTGGCCCAACTTCTCTTAGTGTACATCGGCATCTTAGCAATGTATTATCTCGTATTAGTTTAGAATCAAAGCCCATATCTTCGTGCCTGGCCCATCTTCTATTACGGTATATCAACTGAACTCTGGCTTCTTTCCTGATGAAATTGGGTGGTGGGTTGACCTTGTAGCTAGTGGGCCGATGTTATAGCTAGTAGGCCTTACTGGGCCTATTGGATGTTACAAAACTGTTTACATTTCCTATGCTTCTATTGTTTGCTCTTGTTTGTTGTGTTGGATCCACAATTAATCTTATGGATCTTTAGGATTTGTGTATTCTTTAAATCCCTTAGTTTCGGATCATGAATGGAGTCAAGTATCACAACCCCTTCTACCCATCTTGTATATGGTTCTTTTCGTTCTGTGTTGGAATAGATGAGATTTTACGAAAAAAGTTATTGATAAAAGAGAATTATTAGGAAATAATCGAGTTAGAGCTGTAACTATGAGTGCTACATAAGTACATATGGTCTAAGGAGATTCTCATATATGTGAATACGAATACTTCTTTCTTTTTCTCTGTAATCAATCTTCTCATTTACGGTCAACATCTTCTAGAATCTTTTTTGAGCGAATATATTTCTACGTAAAAATAGAACATTTTGTCAAAGTCTTCTTTGATAATGATTTTCAGTGCATCCTATGGTTCTTCAAAGATCCTTTCATGCATTATGTTCGATATCAAGGAAAATCAATTTTGGCTTCAAAAGATACGCCTCTTCTGATGAAGAAATGGAAATATTACCTTGTTAATTTATGGCAATATCATTTTTATGCCTGGTTTCAACCAGGAAGGATCGATATAAACCAATTATGCAAGTATTCTCTTGAATTACAGGAACTTGAGACCTCAGATAACTTTGCCAATTCTGCTCTATATCTTCGCATGTTCTATCACAGGGTGAGTTGTTTCTTGAATTCATACTTTGTTTGGAATTAGATGAAAATCATGCTCTTGAGCTGGAAGTTCCTTGGAAATTTGCAGGGCATTCATGAACCAGGTCTTTTATTCCATTGGCCTGAAAAATTCCACGCCCACAATTGCATGTGCACTGAGTAATCTACTCCCGGCCATGACCGTTCCTCTTTGCACTGATCTTCAGGTAAGCCGTATTCAGTTTTTTTTTTTTTTTTTCTTATCGTACGAATGCCGTATTTGGAAGTAGTGGTCAAAAGGCGATCAGTTTTGAACAGTCTGTTTGCTCACATTTTCCTTGATTCTTCTACAGGCAAGAATCGCTTAAAATCAAGTCTAATGCAGAGAAGGCGAAGGTGATTGGGACGTTCGTTTGTGTGGGCGGAGCCATGCTGCTTTCGTTTTACCACGGACCCAACATTGAGATTGGTCACTCGGGATTTAATTGGATGTATGCTACAAAATTGACGGCCCAACGCCCCACCGTCAATGCCAACATCTTGCTAGGACCTGGCCTTCTCTTTGTTAGCACAGCTGCCTGGGCAGTATGGTTCATCCTCCAAGTAAGTGAAGCATTCTTTTGATTTCTACTGCCGAATCATTTTTTTCAATCGTTGGGTTCAATTTCCGGATGTTATTTCATGGTGCATTCAGGCAAAACTGAATGCCAAGTTCCCAGCACCTTATACTACAACGACGTTGGTGTGCCTCATGGCTAGTGCAGCCACTGGGGCAGCTGTCGAACACCGCCTCGCAGCATGGTCATTAAGGTCCTGCAATCCGGCTTGTCTCGGCTCTTTATGCAGTAAGTTGTCGTGTCCTTTATCCCATTGATTTATTAGAAAAATTTGTGCACAAAAGTAATTCTAATTAGAATTTAAATTCAGGGTTGCATATGTTCTGCCATGGCATTTTGCATCACGTTCTGGTGCATTGAAAGAAAGGGTCCTCTCTACACTGCAGTCTTCACCCCTTTGTTGCTGGTCATGATGGCCATCCTGAGGTGGGCACTTCTGAGAGAGACAATTACTACTGGAGTGTATGTATCCAACTGTGTTACAGGCTTTGGCAATTCATTTGAGTTAGAACTGTCTAAAAATTCTTTACTGAGATTTCTTTATTTCTCGTGTCTTTTGGTTTCAGACTGGTGGGATCTATATTGATCATGGCAGGGCTTTACTTGGTTCTATGGGGGAAGAATAAGGAGGCACAAGCAGAATTGGAAGGAGCAGCAAATAGAGAGAGAGAAGACATTGAGTTGCAGCTTTAGGCACAGACGAAATGGCGGCAATATTTAACATGATGACGATGGAGTTTGGTTATCAACAAGAAGACAATCCTGTTTGACTTTCTAGTTTGGTTATCAACAAATTTCAGATGCTGTTCGCTAGTTCTAAGGCATCTGATCATGTTCATGCATCTTAAGTTTCAAGACCCTGTCTGAGCTTTAGCTCTAATGCAAATGCTAGTAGCTTTGTCTATGTATCTTGCATTAAGAATTAGCGTGTTATGACTTTATGGAAGAATCAAGTCTATTTGCAGCAATGTACTTTTCACTTCTACTATTCAGGGAGACCTTCTGCCTTCATCTCTTTCCTTCTCTGCCAGTCGCCATGTCTTTCTCTCTTCAACTGACTCTCGACTGTCCTCTGCAAAGATAATTGTTCTGATATAATTGATTGAACATCTATGTTAAACAAGTGAAGTTAAAAAAACACGACACCACTTTGAAGGGAAAAGTTACCATCAGTGACAGTTTGCCAATTTCCCTAACCTTAACCAGTTGACATTTCTGACTGCAATTTTGCACGAGCCACATACACCTGCACCAAAAGGAGCGACAAATTTGCTTTGATGCGGAATATGCCATACAAGCTTTTATAGTTTATCCTAGCACTGAAAGATGAACTTCAGAAGTAGATAAGCACACACAACATGTATAGGCCAATCATCTAGGCCGTCAAAATTTTGGGCGGCATAGATAATTGGGGAACCTCTCTGTTCACATTCCTTTCTGAGAAACTTCAAAAGATCAGCCCTTGCTAGAACATCGAGGTCGACTGCTTTCTCATCAAGAAGAAGCAATTTATAAGTACCCAAAAGGCCAAAACTTGCAAAAGTAAGAACTTCCAAAGTATTCGACCAAAAAATAAACTAAAAAACTTCCAAAGTCCGAAACTGTAATAACTGGGCATTATTTTTAAACATTAAGAACTATTTAAGGCTCCACGCTTGCATAAATCTACAGTTGCAGGCCCCTTGAATGGCTTGAGGAGTCCCATACAGATTTGGACTCGCCTTCTCTGTCCATCAGAAACCTTATGCATTCTCCAGGATAATTTGGCGTCTAGCACCTAAACAATCAAATGACCCAGTCATCTACTTTCTCATTAATAATAAAAATCACAGCATACTACTTTTTTGCATAAGCCTTATTGATGTCCAGCACATACATTTGTCATATACTTTAAAATTCAGCAGAGTTTTACACACACACACACACACTCACACACATATATATATATATATCAAATCTGCTTTTGAATCATTTTCTGTCCTGAAAGTGATTGTTTCACCTTGATTACCTCAACTCTTCTTTGGATCTATAGCTACCACCCCAAATGTCATTTTCTCAGCAGAGACATCCATCTGTATAGGAACTTCAAAGCCTGCAAAAGCAACTTCTCGTCTCCACTGTGGAACAAAAAAAAAGAAATGGGAAACACGAGACAATTGTGTCAGGAGTTGCATAGTTTATTAGGGAAGGGAAATAATCACATTAGAATTAATCTCTCTTTCTGATCACCAATCACAGAATGCGGAGATGTATCATACAACTTATCATAAAAAATGGAAGAGGACAGTTTTACAATCGAAAGCAACAACTTTTCAGTCACCATCAGTGCAAATACAGCATCACAACGAACTGTGGTCCAACAACATGATCGGGAGAGAAGAGAACTCACCTCTCCTCCAAACTAACAGAGATCCCCAGAAAACGTCAAAGTTATGTCATATAATGCCGATCTCCTGAGGATGTGTGAGGCTCCACCATATGCTTCCCTCCTAATATCTTGAATATGATCGCCTTACCAGTTATAAGCATCACCGAGGACGAGCATGCAGTAAGTATTGACATAAATGATCAGTGCATATCCCATATCCATGGTTGCAACAGATTTACCACTGCTTCAAGACATGGATGCCAACCATATAACTCTTGGATTCTTACATCACTATTCTCGAACAAGAAACTGCATGTGTCCATTGAATTTTGCCAAATTATATTTTCTCTCCCAATACATATTACAAACCATTGCTCCAATCTTCCCAAGTCCAAGGGAATTCAAAAATATCCGCAATTCACTAGTCTGTCCCAACACTGAGGACGATCAGAAGAGATGAATCATTTTACATGACAACTCATTTGTTCATATGAATCCTAATTCCAATCTTATATTAAATCACCATCTCCTACTTCCGTAATTCAATACTTCAACCACCAAACTCAAATTGAATATGATCAAACTGCTTCACCAACGAGCCCATACATTGGGGATTGCAGCAATCAACAGCGACTGCAATTCAACACACGAAGCAGTCTGCAGGACTTAACATATTTAGCTACTAGCAGCGGTCTTCAGGAACTAGCATATTTAGCTACTAGCAGCCCGCGATGCAATATAGGAAAATGAAACAAAAGTAACATAACTTTTATTTTGCACTTTTACCAATTCTGTTACAATATGTTTCTGTAGATAAGATAAGAACAACATCTAAAAGTAAATATTCAAATCTTCCTCAGCTTGATAAAATACGCAAGCACTAACTCAAGCGTCAATGATTACATCTACGGCAGCTCCTATGATTAAACTATTAACTGAACTCTTCTTGCCAATGAATTTAACCACATCAAACACCCTAGTTACCCCTTTTTCGGCCAATATACTCAGCAATCTTGCCGCTTGCAATCGCCCCAACCATAGCACCAACATTAGTCAAGGAACCAAATATAGAGAACTGTTGCAACGAAATCTGCCCAATCAATATAGTCAAAGACCAAAAGTTACTGCAATTGCTAACACAACATGGTCAAGGATTAAAAAGAAGATGAAGAACAAGCGACACCTCTGAAAGCAAGAGACTTAGGGCTGATATTGCCTTCCTCTCTTGGGGACGAATACCCACACTGAGAATAAACAGAAAAACGAATATCATTCACAGTCGTTCGTAGTTATGACACTGGCACCTAGCTATAATGACATGCATGCACGTACACACACTTTGCCAACTTTCGAAAAGTTGCAATTTTTATCCAGCGATCTCATGGGGTATACTTCTTGTGCTTCAATTCAAAAGCAAATTTTCACTCATTGTGATTGCCCAGGAAAAGAACCAATTTGCAAATGTTGCTATGCTCCCAGCGAGACCCTTAATGTTCATGGGAAGTATCTACAATATGCAATTTGGCCCAACAAAACAAAAGTCTGATTAGATTAGATTAAATTGATACTAAGAATCAATATATCCACTTTTCACATCTTCCAAGAGCACAAAGAAGTTTGGTCATTTCCTTCTTTATCTGTTCTTTTTTGTCCCCTCTCCCTGGCATATTTGGTATAAAATTATCACACAAAACACATGGGGATAGACCGACAAATTAATGAAAAGATGAGGAGAGAACGGCACAACATATTTTAGCGAAGTATCCAACTAAACCAGCAACCCAGAGCTTCTACCCCTGACGCAGAAAGGAAAATCCTCCATTCAACGTACCTCAGACTTTATAAGCCAAGGAATTCCTCCCATTCCTAGAGAGTATGCAACTATAAGAACCTGGAAAAGTCAGAAGTGAGTATTTTAAGACGTGCCAATTATACCAATAGATCTACAGAAAATCGCAAAAAGAGCAGTGTTACCATAAGCCCAGCCAGTGACATTATTCCCAATATGCTACACACGGGATCTTCTGATACAACATCCTGTAGATAGCAAAGAACAGAGAGAGTTTGTAGTGCATTTAACATCACATGAAAACTCTAGTAGAAAGCATGATGAGAGAGGACTGCGATTTTACAAACCTCTAGATAGAAGGCAACTGAAACAATAAGAAGGCTAATAGCCATCACAGAAGACGAAATCTGTAAAAATATACTTCAGATTAGGCTGCTTTGTAGCTAGACAAAAATCCTTGAGCGGGATTTAAAGCTTAAGACTACTTTTCTCATAGCGTTAGTCTGTTTCTAGATTCAGCGTACTTGTCAGCCTCTGTTGCCCTATTATCTATAATGACCAGACCCCTCCCATGTATGTCAAGACCTGAAAAGGAGTACCCAGATGTGCCCACTAAAGTAGTAATTATTTGGAAATAAGTCTTAATTATAATTCACTCCACATAGACTTTTCCCAACCGAAATACTTTGTTTGCTATGAACTCTCCTACAAAGCATTGATGTATGATCCGGTCTTGTGGCCAAACCCTCAAAATGAGTATTCGTATGTACCCCTCAAGGTGGTGGTCGTTTGGGATGGATCATCCTTACGAATCACTTCACAGGATATCCCCTTCCAATATAAGACTTGGGGTGTTGCGCCACCTATGCAAAAACAACTCTTTACCTTTTTTCTGATAGATGCTTGGAAGAGTGATTTTGGATGTATGCATACATGAAGAAACAATTCAGCCATTAGCCTTTTTGCTCTCTCTGTGCTTCATTACTGAGCTTTTGCTCCAGATTAATTCGGCAATCATTATGCAACTTACCACTAACAATTAAGCTTAGAGGTTTCCAATTATCCAATATCCTCCCGTCAAGCTTCTGGAGAAAAATCTCTATGAAATATTTTTTGGTGCGTGGATCAAATTATGTAGCAAACATCTATTCATGTCTGTGACAGGCAAATTGAGATATCTAGAGAATAAGTTCCATACATTTCAACCAAATGTCCCTTCTTCTTGGTCAAAGAAACTTTATCTATTGCAAGAGCTCATACTGATTAGGCAGCATAACACTAATTCTACATCACCTAAACTATG
This sequence comes from Eucalyptus curtisii, assembly GCA_017140595.1. Taxonomy (NCBI): domain Eukaryota; kingdom Viridiplantae; phylum Streptophyta; class Magnoliopsida; order Myrtales; family Myrtaceae; genus Eucalyptus; species Eucalyptus curtisii. The sequence goes on from CM029495.1 coordinate 42,916,563, forward strand.
TGAAGCTCTCTATCAACAATATATACTTTCTTTATTTAATGGTTCTTCATGATTTATATGCATTAACCACTCGATTAACTGCATCAGAGGGCACTTGGCTGGGGTCAAAGCTTTAAGTTCTACAACGGCAATATGTTGTATGTTTTCTACTTCTTTTTGAAGAAAGAAAACCAAAGTTGGGATATCAAAGAGCATATTGTATCAATTATATACAGGAATATATTACGCCATTATTTTGTCTGAAATGTCTAATAAGATCTCTGTTTACTTAAAGGCAGTAGATTCAAATCTTTAAGCCTAGACAGAAATAGTGAAATTTCAGAAGTCAAGAGTAAATGTCCTAACCAGCCCCTTCAAATATCTTGGTGGAATGGAATAAGACACCATTGACACCAGTGAGTTGCTGAAGCACAATCAATTCGATTACAACCTGGAGCACAATGATTCAATATCTTATGAATAAAGCTTTAGAAATAATACGCAAACTCAATGCCGTTTATCAAAATCAATGAGCAATATACCAGTAGAAGAAACCAATATCTCTTCCTCTTGAGATTGGCAAACCTGATTGTAGGCTCTCTTGCTTGACAATGCAGCAGATTTCTGAAGAAAGTAATCATCAGAAGTCCTAACGCTATAAGTCGAAATTACACATTAGTAAATGATGCTTCTGTCAAGAGCATCCAATCCAAATGGCAGAAGCAGTGGAATACTGGAATCACCAGCAACTATTTTAGGCGGCATGATTGACTATATTGATGCATTATACAGTACCTAAATTTCATTCACTTCAGAGAAAATATCAGCATTGAAACCCTGTAAAACTTGTCAAGGGGCCTCAAATTCATCTGTCAACCCCATCTTGGCCTGCAGATTTTGCCACCATGAGTAAAGGCAGTGATTTAGAAAATTCCCAAGATATAATAGGAAACTCTATGTCAACTGAAAGACGATTCTAAAATTTGAGCATATAAACAGATGCAACATTTTTACCAGCTACCTACAAGACTCTGGTATTAAAAATAAGCCAGGGATCAAAATCAAGCAAGACCGAGCTCCTGCCAAAAGAATTAAAAAAAATTGCTCCGTTTCTCATCCCTTGGAGTGTAATAAATTGTTAATTGACTTCTCAGGGAAAAAGAATTGTTCAGTTATTTGAAAAGTGACAAACTGAGAGGATTCATCTGTCTTGAAAGCAGTTAAATTGACAGTTAGCTCGTCGGTGATGGTAATTAATCAGAAGGTATTCTTAGCAAACTCAATCAATGGAGTGTCTTAACTGAAAGTAATTCTAATCTGATAGGAATAATACTGTATATTAAGATTTGCCTTCTAATGCGATTCAAGTTGATCAGCATACGGTCTTGCTACTTATTAAACAAGTTAGCTATTGACGCTTGGTCTTTCCTTACGTTAGATATGCTTACCTAAAATTGCTAGCACTCTGCACTTGAAAAACATTCCCAACACATAAGCCAGCAGAATTCCAATAGTGGCTGAGAGTTGCACAACTCGACAACGACAACTTAAAGAAATTAACATACTTGTCATATTACCATGGGGACAATTTACGGTAACTGACTAAATAAGAAACATTAACTGAACTCTGCTTGCCAATGAATTTAATAATATCAAGCACCCTCATTTACCCCTTTTCGGCCAATATGCTCTGCAATCTGGCCACCCGCAATCGCCCCAGCCATAGCACCAACACTAGCCAAGGGGACAAAATATAGAGAACTGTTGCAAAGACCAAAAGTCACTGTAATTGCTAACAAAACATGGTCAAGAATCCCCCAAAGAAGATGAAGAACAAGTGACACCTCCGAAAGCGAGAGACTTAGGACATTGATAATGTCTTCCTCTGCCGGGGACGAATATCCACTCTGAGAATAAACAGAGATACGAAAAGCACCCACATCCGTTCGCAGTTATGACATTGTCACAGTGGCACGTAGCTAATGATGTAAGTGACAGGCAAGCACGTACGCACCCACACTTCGCCAACTTTCGAAAAGAAGGCAACTCACCGTGAACCCAAACTGAACGGGGCCCAACGCGACGGTGAGGATGCAGAGAATGAGGGAGACGGAGCCGTCGTGAATGATCCGCGCTGACGAGCCCGAGTTCGCCATCGCCGGCTGCAGCAACCTCATCCTGTACCAGTTTCCCAGTGTTGAGCAACGGCTTCCGATTGTCTCTCCCGCTCCCGCCATCCTCGTCTTGAAACCGGATCGGCTCGGGCGGTCCGCTGGAACCGGTAAAACTATGAACGGCTGAGATGTTCGGCCTTTGTCGAACCAGGCCCGAGCACTAGGGAAATGAAGGTGGTATGGAACTCCACCGAAGAAAGCTTTAAGGGGAGAGTATCGATCCGCTTCCCAATTCTTGCATGGAGCTGACCCGCCACGACATGCTTTTTTTTTTTTTTTAATAATTATGTTTCTTATAAAGAGTAAAGATGTTCGGGTTGCGTTTCCTTTTGACATTTAGCAGAAATTGAGTAATTACTACAAATTTGTTTGTCCATATATTTTGCATGCTTTTATTGTTTAACATTTGTTGATACGATACCATGTAATAGAGGAATATAGTCGATTATCAATTAGTGCCGGGCCCCGATCATTTAAACAGTTATTTAACTAAAAACCAAAAATGATGCTCTTCTTTTTCTTTTTATGTTGGAAAACTTCCTCTTGTAAGTCTTGAACCGAGAAGATGCATATAAGGGACAAACAAAAACTTAATGCATAAAAGAACAAAATGGAAGGTGAAACCATTTGACTTCATCGAAACAAAATAATGCAGGTCCTAGTGCTCTAGTAAATGGTGGAAGTAACATCACCAAATACAAGCTTTTGGAGTTCAAGATGTAGGCAACAGAAGGAAAAGAAAAACAATAATATAAAAACGAACTTATCCTTTCTGGAACCGACCAATCCTAAAGCTTATCCTGTTCAATGTGGCATTCGACAGCGGAGACATGTTCGAATTTCTTACCTCATATGGAGTTTGGTTTTGGGTAGATTATGCATTAAATGGTCTGCCTTTGCCCTATGGCAATATTACTTTCAGAATATTGGCAAGTAAATTATAAGCTTGTTAGCTGATTTTAGACTGCCATTAAACTCTTCACTAAACTGAGTTTTTCATAGTCGACTGATGGTGTGTATCTAAGGCATGACTCAATTCCTCAAACCCGTCTTCCGACGGCAAGATTGAACTTGCCCTCTGCCACCTCTGCCGCTTCAAACCTTTACTCTCCGCCCGCCCTTCATCGCCCTCACCAAAAGTTTTTTCTACCAGCAGCTAGCTACCAAGGCCGCCCAGACCATCTACGCATCCTTCTTGGTGCTCTTCGGTGGTGGTGAAGGCATCTTGCCGGACTCACTCCTCGCACTCTCGCTCCAACAGTTGCGGCAGGCTGGGGTCTCCAGCCGCAAAGTCAGTATCTCCACGACCTTGCCTAGAATTACAGGAACAGCGTGCTATCAGATGAATCAATTTTTGAAATGGAAGATGAGGCTCTTTCAAGTGCGTTGACAAGGGTCAAGGGAATTGGGGTCCGGTCGGTTCATATGTTCATGATGTTTTCGCTTCTCAGGCCTGACGTTTTGCCTGTGGGTGATCTTGTAGTGAGGAAGGGCTTGGAGGCAATGCGCGAGCACAAATTACGTTTGGTTCAACATTTTGAAAACCCATTGAGAAAATGCAAAGTAGTTTAGTCTAAAAGACTTTAAGCAAATGCAAAGGTCGTTTGGTAAACTATGCTTTGAAAATCAACTTTGAGAGAAATACTTTTTGGTAAAAAACACATTTGAAAAGCCATTTTGGTGATTAATATTAGTTTTTTCTTTTTAATTTCATTTGTTTAAAATTGAAAAAATAATGTATGCAATTTTTTAAATATAAAATTTGACAATAATACTAAAAAAATCACAAACATATATATATTTTAAAAAAGACCAAATCCTTCATCGGAATTTTTTAATTTTTATTTGCTTAAAACTGAAAAAAATAATATATGCAACTTTTTAAATATAAATTTTGACAATAATGCATTATATATATATATATATATGTATTTGATTTTTTAGCATTATTTTCATATTTATATTTAAAAAGTTGCATACATCATTTCTTGACACATTGCAAAACGGACCCTAAAATGTGTCTAATGAGTATACACCAACTATTCAAGGGGTAAAAGAAATGTAACGGCCACATACATCCCATAAAATGCATGGAGAAAAAACCCTATATCCAGATCTTGTTTTACATATATCTATATTGGACATCCTATTTAAGGATCTTGATGTTGGCAAATTCAATGTAATTTCCTATAATGAATTTATGTTGGTGAATTTGAGTGCGTGGTTAATAACAAATATTGAAGGTAAAAAATAATCCCAGATTCCAATTCACAGACATAAATTTATAATTGCAAGTTAAAAATGAATTGGCCATCGTGACAGCAAGAATTCCTAAATAGGATGCCAACCATTCTCCATTAGTCACTATTATTGCCATTGTAAGCGCCCTTCACTTTTGTCATCATAGTGCTTGAATAGCAAAACTCCTATGTGATTTTAGCCAACTTACCAAATAAAGCTAGCTTACCAAATGAGGCCACCTTATTCTTCTTTAAACTGATTGGTCCACCGTGCCTTTGCAATGCATTTTTCAAAAGAAAAACAAAAGCTACAAATATGAAATCGTCTCTATTACCTTTCGCGGTATTCATGATCTTTGCTGCCCTTTGGCATGCTTGCTCCGGTAGTATATGGATATCTGAAAAAGTCACTGTCCAAATCTTCAACGACTTACCTGGGGGAGTACCACTGACCGTTCATTGCAAATCCAAGAACGACGATCTCGGCTTTCACGAGATCCCTCCAAGTGGCATGTGGGACTTTCGTTTCAAGGGCAATTTTTGGGGAAGCACCCTCTTCTTTTGCAGCTTTCAATGGTCTGATCAATTTCACTATTATGATATATATGTTGAGAAAAGAGATTTCTATCGTTGTCGTGATTTGTGCCAGTGGTATGTACAACCTACTGGTCCATGTCTTCAGAAGACAATCTGTGACAAATGGAACTCCTAAATATCATAGGGAAGTTTTTGCCTATACTAGTTTGTAACAAATTGATATTTGGCTATGAATGAGATGCTATGAGCTCCTCCTTTGGGTGAAATTAAAATAGTTGGTGGATGTCTTTTCATGGTGTCGATGTATGAAGATATCCTTCTGTGCCTTCACTTGTTAACACTTAACAAGCATATGTGCGCAGTTGATTACATTGATTGAATATTTAAGTCAATTATTGTTCGATATCTTACATATATGTTTAAGGAAATCAGGCCATGCCATAAGTTGTATGTTTTGCATGAGAGAAGTATACTACGATTGCCATAACTTTAGTACAATATTTACTTGAGTGTCATACAAGTTTGAAAAATCGAGTACTTGAGTTCCATTGACGATTTGTCTCCCCAAAAAAGCCGGATGTGGCATTAATTTAATACATCATCTAACGTGGCGTGTCTGATGGTAGAAGTCAGCACTTGAGAAGGTAAACGACGTTGCTCGAGTGTCTAATTAAAGGACAATAGAAGTTCCAATAACTTCACTAATGATTGTGTCAGTGCAATAATTTTTTTGAAGTGAACTCTTTGGTTCATCAATTTTTTTAAATTGACCACTTGAGTGACGAGAACGAAAATAGAGTGAAAATAGTGTCGTTTTAGGAAGAGGGAGAGAGTTTGAAAATGGCGTTATCTAATTGTGGAAGATTTTAAAGAAATAGCAAGAAATTGCAATGCTCGTTATACTCTTGCCAAGTTGGACAAAAATTTCCACGTTTATTTTAAAAAATTCCACATCATAATGGAAAATTAATAAAAAAAATCTGCATGGGATTATATACCGGAAATGACATTCAAGTGATTAATTTTATACCGATGTGGCATAGTGAGTGAAAAAAAGTTGTGACATGGCACTCCTAGTATACTTACCCCTGTTTTGTGCCAAAAAAAAGAAAAAAGAGGCCTCCACTATTTTCACCCACTAAATAACTAAATACGCTCTCATCTACACTTAAGAGACAAATATACCCCCAATATTTGAATTGGAGTTTAATGTGATGGCCCCATTCCTTTGTTTTCTATTTTTCCTTTTCACATTTTGAGAGTAACCATAATTAAACATTTTGCATATTTTTTTTCTAGCATATTAAATAGTGCATTTTCGAATATTTGGGAAAATTACCAAAAAAGTCTTAAACCTTTTATAATTATGCCAATTTAGTCATAAACTTATTTTTTTAGCCAATTGAGTCCTAAACCTTTTACAATTATGCCAATTTAGTCCTTCCGGCTAAAATTAACCAGTTGGCGCTGATGTGGCCACTAACCGGCTCCGATGACAACTTTTTTTTTAATAATATTTTATTTTTTTGAATTATTTGCTTAATTTTTAATCATTTTTCTTTTCTTTTTTTCCTTCTCCCTCCTTCCTTTGGCTCGGCAACTAGCTAGAGAGGAAGGCTAGCGCCTCGCCATCATTGGGCGAGCTCACCCAGCCACTGATGAGGTGAGACCTCGCCAGATTTGGCGGGGGCTCGCTTTGTTAGATTCGGCAGGGGCGACCAATGACTGCAAGGCTCCCTCATCGAATCTAGCAAGGGCTCGCCTCGCTAATGGCTGGGCGAGCTTGCCCTCGCCATATCCGCTCGCCTTGCTAGTGGTTGGGCAAGCTCGCACTAGCCCAGCGATGACGAGGTGAGCTCACCCAGCCGCCTTAGTCTAGTGACCGACTAGCCCTCCCCTTTGGTCGATTGCCAGAGCCAAAGGAAGGAGGAAGAAGGAGGAGGGAGAGAAAAAAAGAGGGAAAAAAGTAAAAAATGATAAAAAAATTAATAAAATTATTCAAAAAAATAAAATATTATTAAAAAAATTATTGTTGACGCCGGTCAATGGCCACTTTAGTTCCGGCTAGCAGAATTTGGCCAAAAGGATTGAGTTGGCACAATTGTAAAGGGTTTAGGACTTGATTGTCCAAAAAATAATAATTTATGATTGGATTAGTATAATTACAAAAAGTTTTGGGCTTTTTTGATAATTTTTCCAATAATATTCTTATTATGTTTTACATGTTTTGTGAAAAATTATCTCGTTAATAGTAAAATGACATTCTTTGATATAGTATAAGACTAAAAAATCTATTCTTCATCATTAATCTTATAACAACTTATCTATTTTTGTTTATTATCTTAAAAGCTTGCTTTCTTGGTGAACATTTTACTAAGTTCATTAGTCTAAAATATATATCAAGTTTCTTTATTTATCATATCAAAGAATTTATCCTTTTTCCTTATTATATTGGTGAGATAGTCTTATACAAAGCATGTTAGACGTTAGTGGAATATTTAGGAATACACTAAAAAATATTATGCACAATGAGGTATCTCGAATTTTTTTCATAGTTTATAGATGATATTATTTATTTTCAATACAAATATGATATCTAACTAGCGAAAAGAAATTCTTACTTTATCCATAAATCTCATCTACTTAACAATTTATCCATAAATTTGATCGAAAATGTAGAAAAGAACTAGATTTCTTGTAATTTCTCTTTTCGACAAATCAAATTTTTATGGAAGTAATATCTAACAATTAAAGAAAAAACATATTGCATTTAAAAATCTACAATAAAGAAAAATCAAATATATATGAAATTCTTAGCTATGATAAGTAGATCCTACATGTATATAGAAAAACGAAAACAAGGAAAGTAAATAAATTTGAGACCACAAATTTGAATCACAATTCAAGATAGAGGGCAATTTGGTATTTTTGATTAAAATTGAGTGGATTTAGTCAAATAGAGGGTAGAAAAAACCACAGCCCAAAAAATATTAAAGAATCAAAAAGAAAATGAAAACAGATTAAATACTTACATCATTATTCTTGCTTTTTGTTCTTTTGGCTTGAGTAAGGCAATGCCTATCACATAAATATTCAACAAGGAAGTTTTATTCTTTCAAAAGGCTCTAAATCGTCATTCCCTACATATATCATTATTTATGATGGGTATACACGTAATAAGCAGTTCTCGTCAACATATCGAGGCAGTCGGGCATGCCCAACAAATTGTTACAGAAGGTAGAATCGAGCTCATCATAATAGTGGTACACATTTGTGACCTTAAGCGTTGCTTGCATTATTTCCTTAAATCTAGATAAGTTGACAATGGATGACGCTTGCTCAATTCGACTTTAATTGCTGGCACATGGAAACATAGATTCTGCACCTTTTCTCTTTGATGAAGTCGAAGTGCCGTTGTATTACAGCATAATTGAAGTAAATTGCATCGGCCTCTTTCATGGTCAATTCGATTGGATGAGTGGAAAGGAAAGGAATATCCGCTGATTTGGTGCCCGGATCGCTCAAGAAGAGCATCACCTTAAATCCGTCTCCTTGCAATTGTCGAATATTGCACCTAGGGGAAATCGCAACAGGTGTAAGAAGACGATTACGAATAGTGATGTGAGAAAGACCAACTTTACCAACTCTTTTGATATATATATATATATGATGATGCGTGTCCATGGGATGCATTGCCAGCAAACGGGCAAGTCTAGTCCGGTTAAAAATGGTTGGCCCAAATTGATCAGTTTAAACCGTTTTAACTCATTTATTTACAATGTAGATTTATCAACCTATGCCTAACCCGTGATTTATTTTTACCAAATTTTCTCTTTATGTTGTTACCTTTAAAAAATGGGTGGATTCATAAACTGGCAAATTGAGTTAGTGAGGGAGCTAGGGTTTGGATTATGGATAGATATTGACACCCGGATCCCTCGAATGCTAAAACTTGACACAGTGGGACATTTAAGTGTCAAATGTTAGGAAATGTACACTTACGCGCCAAAAAGTAAAATGGATCAATTAAGTGCCAACAACTAGAAAATCCGGCCAAAATAGTGACGTGGCATTTTTTCGAAGAGACAAGTGTAAAACGACATCGTTTTGCACGTTGACATGATTAGATAAGCAAAAAACGATGTCAATTTGTCTCGGATTTGAATTTTATTATAAATCTTAATTAAATAAAATTTAAAACTATACTATTTATTTTAAAAAAAAAAGAAGTTGCAGAAGGTGGACCAGGGCTATGCAGGCCCTTGTCGCCGATTAGAGAGGGTCGTCGGCCCCTGGCCAGAGCTTGGTGATCCCCCTCCCCTCATCATCGTTGGCCCTTCCTAGCAATAGTGGGGAGGTGGTAGCAAGGGTTTGCATAGCTCTCGCTCGCCTTCAACAACTTCTTCTTAGTTTTTTTTTAATAATAGTTTAATTTTAAATTAAATTAAATTAAATTAATATTTATATTAGAATTTCAAATTCAAGGCAAAACAACATCATTTTTGCTCTTCTTCACTAATTCCGCTCTCACGGTGAGCCACGTTGGTGGGCTATATTAATAAAAAATTGCCATATAAGATTTCCGATTAAGGTCGCCGGACTTGGCACTTAGGTGTCCTAATTTTCAAAAAAGTGACATTTAAGTGTACCTTTCGTAACTTTTGGTATTTAAATATCCATTCATGCCAAATTTTGGCACTTGCGTTGTATTTATATTAACAAATGTCATTGAAAGTCACAAATTATAAAACGGGTTTGTGCTTGGTTTTGGGTTAAATAACGAGGTCTTAATATATTGGTCTTGATGGAAGTTCAATTTACATTTCTCTTGTAATAAAAATATATTCATAAATTATACAAAAATATTAATCTAAAAAATTTTGTTGGAATAATGTAAAATTGATTATTGGTGAGATTGAGCATGTCAATTACTAGATGAGAAGGCTGCAAACAATAAAGACTTCAAGATGGTTTTGATTTCTCAGATTAAGCTATTTTTTTCTATATCAATGATGTGTGGACTGTTATGTCTTCTTTATTAAATGTTGTTGTTGGTGTTTGTGAACTTCAATTCCTATATAAAGGGATGAAGGTATGAGTTATAAGTCAAATCATAAGTAGGAAGCTTTGAAGAGAAAGCATTCTCACTAAGAAGTTTTCCTCCAATCTCTATTTGTGCTATTATTCCAAGTTTCCAAAGTTTTATTATATTCTTTTAGTTCTAGGTATTAGAGCTAGAAATGAAATGCACAAATTCCGTTCAATAACTAGTTCATTTAGATTATCTTTTTAAATTGCAAGATTTGAGGAATCTAGTGGAGAATAACTACACTAAAGTGGCCGATGTTGAAGCATTCGATGCTTTAAGAAAAGGAAGAGAAAGACTTATTCGTAGAGTCTCCAAAGAAAGATCACAAAGCATAGTAAGCCATAAAGGAAACAATAATTGAAAAAGTATCGAGCATAGAGGCTATAAAAGTAGTGTGGGATATTTGGCAACAATCTTACAAAGGTGATGATAATGTTAGACGGGCGCAGCTTCAAACAATTTGAGGAGATTTTAAGTTTTTGCGTGTGAATGACTATGAATTCAAGTTTTTGCACGTGAATGACTTTGAATTAATCTTGGCATACTTTGATCGTATGCAATAACCAATTGAGGGTAGAAGGAAATGTGTTAGCCCTGATGTTGGAGCAGTTGATGGGTTCATTTTGCTCGCATGAGCAAAGAATAAATTAAAATTCCATAAATTCGAATATCGAGCAAGCATTGCAGAGTCAGGTTGCTCAATCAAGTTGAGAAGGTTGTCAAGGTAGCCGAGGTCATGGAGGCGGTGGAGGATGCGGAGGTGGAAACTATATTCCACTAGTAAATATTAAACACGTGACAAATAAAAGGTCGAGTGTTTTAAGTGCAACATATTCAAACATTGCAAATCCCAATGCCAAGCAAAGGTGGCATACAAGCTAGTGGAACAAGCACGTTCCATCGATATTTGAAAGGAATTGTTCTTGCAGTTGGATAAGACGGCTCATGTGAAGTCAACTTTAAAAAAAGAAAAATTTCGTAATAGGTAAATGTAACATTGATATCAAGTCAAAAGATGATACTAATGGTATTATTGCATATGTTTACTTTGTGCCAGGATTATTTTGCAATTTGTAAAGTTTTGATCAACTTTCAAAAAGGCCACAAAGTACACATTGAAAATGGAGGTTGCACCATTGTACGGGTAAACAATAAGGTTGACTCCAACGATTCAAATGACAAAGAACTAGATGTTCCCTTTGACTCTTCAAATGAAGAATCTTAGAGATTTCAAGAGATGATGAAAGATAGCAGCTGGCTGTGGTATTTTTGATTTGTTCATCTAAATTTTTGTGGACTAAAATTACTCATTTAGAAAAAGGTGGTCACTAGTATGCCTCTGATTGATAGCCCTGATCACTCATGCGAAGAATGTTTTGTTGGAAAACAACATTGAGAATCATTTCCAGCTTGAAAAGCTAGAATATCAAAACAACCTTTGAAGTTGCTACATACAAATATTTGTGGTCTTTTTGAGCTCGAATCATTGGGACAAACGAGGTACATGCTAATTTTTGTGGATAATTTTACTAGAATAATATGGGTATATTTTATAAGAGAAGAATCTGAAGTTTTTGGCAAATTTAAACAATTTAAAGTTTATGTTGAAAAACATGATGGCTTTAATATAAATATGTTGAATTTGATAAATATTTTATAATTCATGGAGTGAAATGGCATTTAATTGTTAGCTATATTCCTTTGCAAAATGGTATTGTAGAAAGAAATAACAGGATAATATTTTACATGGCAAAAAGTATGCTAAAAGCTAAAAATTTATACAAGAAGTTTTGGGCAAAAGCCGTTGCATGTGCTGTACTTGTGCTAAACAATTGTTCAATGATGAGGGTTCTTGAAGGAACCCTAGAAGAGGCTTGGAGTGGTCAAAGGCCCGATGTTTCTTTCTTACGAGTATTTGCTTTCGTGGTAGATCCCCATATACTAGATGAACAGAGAAAAAAATTGGATGACAAAAACTAGAAATACGTCTTCATCGGCTCCATTGGCATGGCTAAGAGTTATAAGCTATTTAATCAAACCATGAGAAGGTAATGATCAACCAAAATGTCCATTTTTTTTTTGGAAGCTAAAGCTTGGGACTGGAACCAAAAGTTTGACCAAAAAAACATCATTGAAGATGAACCATTAATGGGAGAAATAGGAAAATTTTCAATTAAAGATCCATCACCATCGAAAGATGAACCATTGTTGTACAAGATGAAGTACAAGCTTCACGGTTAGGTTTACCGATATAAAGGCAAGCTAGTCGAAAAATGATACAAGAAAAAGGTCAAGTGTTGATTATTATGAAGTATTTGCACTAGTGGCTTGAATAGGTACCATTCGGATGATCATCGTACTCGTAGCTTAGATTCATTAAAAGATCCACCAAATGGATGTGAAATCAGCAGCTTTTAATGATTCTTTATTCAAGTGTAGGAAAGCTACGGTTAAAAACCAAGCTCTCCACCTCTAATTTCATATCAATTTCTTAATTAGCTACAAGATTCTTTATTCATGACGAGCAAAGAAAATTGAATATTCAGTTAAATTACTTTTTTTTTTTGGTTAAATTACTTGGACCCATCATGTTTCAGCGGAAAAATATAGAATTGTTCGGTCAATCTCGAAGAATTACTCTCAAAATCGGTGTCCGAATCTATTTGATTGGATAAATTAGTTGTTATTACGTATAGTTCTATATCCAAGTGTAGGAAAGCTACGGTTAAAAACCGATTCAATACGTATTATTTGATGAATCTAACAAATCTTGATTTTGAGGTATTTATGGTATTTCTTCCAACCACTTCTTTTCATCTATATTTTGCCAAAGCATTAAGCAAAAGGGGGTGAATATATATATATATATATATATATATATTGGTGAAAAGTAGTTGTATTGAGCTTTAACCAACATATACAAGGGAACGGCACCAAAACTTACACTCAAAATGAAATAGAGGCATAATGAGTGGAAGTGTGCCGAAAGAAAGAAAAACGGAAAAGCCAACAAAGGCACATGAAGCTACACGTTAAAAGACAGCTCAACCAAGGTAACAACCAGAACAAGGACCAACTAACAAAAGAAGGCAACCGGCTTGCCAAACAATGGCTACCCACGCCCATACAACCCCAAACAAGAGCGCTGACACCCTCTACGAACAACAACCAGCGAAGCGTTTCGCGGCAGAAGCGAAGCGAAATGAGCCAGAAGACAACCCACCAGCAGATCCACCACTCGCGCTACAACACCAGTAGCGGAACTTTAGCAGTGTCGAGCCACCCAGCAGCAAAAAACAGCGCCCACGAGCAGGAACACTAAGGATCAGCAGGATTAAAAGAGAAAATGCAAGGATCAATCCCCCAGCTACGTTGAAGTCTCATGTTCCTTGAGTTATCCTCAACATTTCTGAACGTTAAGGCCTTGTCCTTAACAACTTTAATCAGATGATTTTTCACGGCCGGAAGCACCAAAGTATGGTCTTTAAACAGAATCTCGTTCTTGTACTTCAAAATAAGGTGGCAAAGAGCACCAAAGGAAAAGCGGGCAATGGAACGATAGAAATCCTTATCGGAAAGGAACTTCAAAGTCCATCGAAGATTCTTTGACAAAGCCCTATTGCGCCACGAGAGGTTGCATCTAGTAGCCCAAAAAAGAGCAAATCTGGCTGTGATGCAACAACCAAAAAACAGATGATTGATGGAGTCCGGCGTCAGTTTGCAAAAAGCACACAATGCATTCCCAATCTTGCCGTGCGATAAAAGTAAGGCTTGAGTGGGAAGACGGTTCTTGGTAATCAGCCAAAGATTGAACTGATATCTTTGAGCGATAACATTGCTCCAGATTAAGGAAGCCCAATCAACCCGAGCCTTATTCCTTTTGATGGCATGCCACGCTGAAGCAACTGAGAATAAACCGGAAGGGCTTTCTAGCCAAGTAAAACGGTCAAAGGAATGGGCAGCTCCCAAGACTCTAACACTGTCCTCATGGATTGTCCAGATGGTGAAAAAAGATCAGCCACCATAGCATGCCTGGGTAAACCAAAGTACAGATCAAAGAATCCGAGAATAAAATATTAAGTGCATGTTTGGTAATCATCCCAACAGTGACTGATTCTGATTTTTTGTTCCCGGGAGCAGTTTAGGAACAGAATCACGTTTAGTAAAATTTTTGTTTTCGAAAACAGATTTGGAATAGAATCAAGAATAAAAAAAAAATTTTTTTTGGTAAGAAAGAATAAAAAAAAAGTTCATTCTTATTCCGGGAACAAATTTGAGAATCAAAACTAACTCTTCTTCTTCTTCTTATATTTTTCTTCTTCTTCATTGACTGCCATCCCGCGATTGCCATCCGCCGTTGCCGGTCGCCGGCAACCAGTCCGACGAGCTCTCCGGAGGCTTGCCAGGCTAGAGCGAGGTTTGGCGAGCTTGCCGGAGGCAAGCCCAGCAAAAGATGAGGTCGAGCCTCGCAACGCCTAGCCATGCCAGTGGCCAGGCGGGCCTCGCCTAGCCCCGGCGAGGCTCGGCCTCGATGAGGGCCTCGCCGAGGGTCAGTGATGCTCCGGTGAGGTCGTTGGCCCTCGTTTGGCCGGTCCCCGGTCCGGTGACTGGCCACAAGAAGAAGAAAAAGAAGAATATGAGAAAAATGAAAGAAAGAAAAGAAAAGAAAAGAAAAAGGACAAAGGAAAAAAGAAAAGAAAAGAAAAAGAAAAAAAAAATATTTAAGAATTAAAAGAAATTGATTTGGAACAGAATCAATGAGCACGGTACCAAACACAATTCTATTTCAGAATTAGGAATTTTAGACAATTACCAAACGACTTAAAATGCTTAGAAATTGTTCTCGGGAACATAATAAAAAAGAATCATTTCTAATCAGAATCTGTTCCCGAGAACATAATCGTTACCAAACATGCCATAAGGGGGTCTCTCGGATGTCAGTGGTCAAACTAGAAGGAGACAGAAAGACCATCCCCTAACCTCCAGAGGAAAGAGAGTTAGAACTCGATCCTAAGATGGATGATTCTCTTCCAAGCCCAAGAGCAGAAAGTAGGCTTCCTAACTACCTAGAAACTCTTTGTTTTCAGGAAAGTCGAGTGGATCCACTTGCATCACAAGGACTCCTTGTCTGTAAACAGGATTCATATGTGCTTTAGCATCGCTGCCTTATTACAATCTCTCAATCTGCGAATGCCGAGTCCTCCTTCATCCTTCGGAAGGCATACGTCTTCCCAGGAAACTTTGGCTCTACCCCTCTTTAGGCCCGGGCCCTTCTAGAGAAATTGTCTCAAGATCTGCTCAATATGGTCCAACATTACAACGGGTATAGTAAATACACTCACCCAATAAGATTGGATTACATGAAGTACCAACCTTATTAGCTGAAGACGGCCATCAAAGGAGAGAAAGCGTTGGGTCCAAGATTGGACCTTGGTCGTTATACGATCAATTAGGGAGACACAGTCTGCCTTACCGAGCCGTGAGGAAATGATAGGCACTCCCAAATAACGCATGGACAATTTCCTTTCAAGGAAACTAAGGGCAAGAAGAATCTCACTCCGCAACTCAACCGACCCTCCAGCAATAAAGATCTCACTTTTATTGGTGTTTGGCTTCAGTCCACTCCATGCGGAGAAGGTATCCAAACCTTCCTTCAAGAGAGAGATCGAGGTCAAGTTAGCTCCACAAAACATGAAGACATCATTCGCAAAGAACGGGTGAGATAAACTCAAAGCCTTGCATCTCCAGAAAAACTTGAAACCCGGTTGCCTAGCACGAGCACTAAGGATCCCGGAGAAGACCTCCATAACCAAAGTGAAAAGATAGGGAGAAATGGAATCCCCCCTGACGAAGGCCTCAACCACTAGGGAAAAACTCTTGAAGTTTCCCATTCAAATAAATAGAAAACTTAGTAGTGCGCACACATACCATGATAAGTTGATCTAGGTGGTCCAGGAATCCAAACGCATGAAGAACCAGCTCAAGAAAGTCCCAGTCCACTGTTTCATAAGCATTCTGAAAATCCACCTTGACAGCACACTTAGGAACGTACGAATCAAGATGGAATCCAGCAAACAACTCCTGGACCAGAAGAATATTGTCTCTGATTCGCCGGCCTTTGACGAAAGCATTTTGAGAAGGGCTGATAATGTCACAAAGAACTGCAGCCACACGGTTAGCTAAAACCTTGGTAATACATTTATAAATAGTATTACAACAGGCAATAAGCCTGTAATCATTGACAGACGTCGCATTGGGAACTTTGGGGATCAACACTAGGATGGTGTTGTTGATCTCCCTGAGAAGTCTTCCTGTGGCAAGGAAATCCTTCATCGCTTCAATGACCAACGGCCTTACCATCTCCCAATTGTGCTTAAAAAACTCGACACCAAACCCATCCGGCCCAGGAGCCTTCCCTTGAGCAAGGGAGAACATGGTATCGTGAATCTATGCATTAGTGAAGGGACGAGAGAGGAAACTAACATGTTCCTCCTTAAGAGGGCATCGGATGACCTCCTGTAGATCTAGTAAAGAGGGTTTGGAAGATAGGGTGTACGGTACCAAGAGCTCTTGATAGTGAGAGACAAAGGTATGCTGCACTAAGCTTGGTTGGAGACAATATTACCAGAGGTATCCATAACAAAAAGAATCATGTTCCTCAGCTGTCTCCTACTGACGGAATGGTGAAAGAATTTGGTATTCTGGTACATTCCTTGAGCCACCTGATCCTAGACTTCTGTCTGAATAATGACTCTTCCTGATACCTTAACTCCACAAAAGTCCTCCGATGAGTCTTCTCCAACTCTGCAAGAAGCTCACTAGTTGGGTCCTGCTGAAGGCCAATCTGGGCAAGCCTTAAAGCATTCCTCGCCACAGCAACCCTTTCGGATATATTAGAGAAAGACTCTCTATTGAGATGCTTTAAACGGCCTTTAAAGGCCTTCAGCTTACTCACCAACCTATAGATAGGAACCCCTTCCCCCAAGCTCTCCCATACTTGTGAAACAATATCATGGAAGGATGGGTGCTTAGTCTAGAAATCAAAGAATTTAAAATGCTTTCTTCGAAGAATTGGTTGCAACACTTTAATCATCATCAGTGTATGGTTAGAAATGCCAAGCGCTAGAAAAGACGCTTCCGCATAAGAGAAATCATGGCTCCATTTAGCATTCATAAGCACAAAATCTATCTTCCTAACCTTCCGGTTAACCCTCGAAGAAGTGGACCAAGTATAGCGAAAGCCAACATATCTCGAGTCTCTAACTCTGACTGAATTAAACACTGATTGAATTCATCAAAGTAAGGAATCTAGGTGTCAGAGCCCCCAAATCGATCAGAAGGGTCCCTGATGGCATTGAAATCTCTGGCCACCAGCCAAACCATATCCTGGAAAAAAGCATTCATCTGTACAAGGTTTGCCCACAAAGGCTTTTGAGCTATAAAAGTATGTTCAGCATATACCACCGAGATGCAGCAACACATACTAGACATAAGGAACTTCAAGCTACCATGGATTGCTTGACTATTGGAAAAAATCATTTCAAAACTCACCAAAGCAAAGTTCCAACCAACCCAAATCCTACTCCTATAAGAGGAGTCATAATTAGCAACCGAATTCCATCCCAACAAAAGCCTAGCAGAAATGGAGCAAAACAGAGACTCCGGCACTTTTGTCTCCAATAATCCAACCAGACAAAGCCCGTTAGAAGATACGAGGTTCCTAACTTCGGCTTGCCTCAAGTGGTCAACAAGGCCTCTCACATTCCAAAAACTAATATACATAGATATATAATATAAACATATAGCAGAAACGGAGGGATGGAGTGAAGGCCTACCTCCGCCTAACAGGCTTCCATCGACTAGTTGCCGAGGCAGCAGGGATTGTAGTAGGAGGCGAGGCTGGATCAAGGGACAACAGCTTCTTTTGAAGGGACACGACTCTTCTGCTCGTTGGAGGAGCCTTTAGGGAAGGGCCAGGAGAGAGCAAGTCATCGTCTGAGTTACTAAAGCTGCTCGAGAACTTCGAATCCTCACCAGGACCAAGCAGACCGAAGGTCGAGGCTTCAGCTGGGTCTATGTCTTTCGCGCGAGAAGGAGAGGGGATTTCCAGTAGAGATCTGAGTCTCTCCGCCATAGGGCTAGAAGGAGGAGACACCGACTTCGACAACCTAAGACCCCTCAAAGACTTGCGAGAAGAGGAAGGGGGCACACCCTTTTTGGAGGTGGTGTCATTGAGCTTGAGGATACTGCCCACTTCGCTGGTGGAAGGCGGGGGGATGAGGGTCCTTCTCTCGACTGCAACGGCTTCTTCTTTTTCCCTTTAACTTGACTCCAGCCTAGCTGTGACACCTCTGGATTCTCAACCACGACCGAAGCAGGATCGAGGGCTTGGTCAGGGACGGAAGGGCCGGTGAAGGGCTGAGCTTGCTGCAAGACTCTGTCTGGGTTGACATTGGTTGCGACATCCTCGCACCTGTGACCGAAAGTGCCACAAATAGGGCAGTCAATTGGCTTCCATTCGTACTCAATAGCAATCGGGCGTGAAACCCCGTTCAAGACCACATCAACCGAGGTGCACCTAGGTTGCTTAGCATAAATTTCTACGCACATCCTAACAAAAGAAAGCATCTTCATTTGCTCTGTACATTGATCGACATATAGGGGTTTCCCAACTGCACTCGCAATGCCACTAATCGTCGGCGCCGACCACAGATCAAAGGGAAGGTTCTTCAACCTAATGCAAATCGGAACGGAGGTTTGATTATCCCTCTTTAATTCCAAGAGTGGTTGCCATTGCTATAAGATGAGTGGAACCCTTGTTACCGTGAGGGGCCCATCTTCGAGGATCCTTCGCTAGAAAGTCGGGTCCGGGATATGGAATAAGAAGAAACTTTGATTATCCGCCAACACCTCCATAAGCTTCGAGCCCCAAGTCAACATCAATACTTGTTCTGTGAGTTTGAAGGGAAGCTTCTTCCCAACATAATACCCAATGAGGCATTCGTGCCACTTGGGATCGATTGCCTCCAACACTTCCTCCGAGAGGTGGACAATCTGCTTGTTATCCACAAAGAAATGGGGGCATAGGATAGGTTATACCTTTCGCAGCAAGCTATGCAACATTAGCCCAAGAGCGGGCAGGGGTAGGCTTCGAGTCTCCTGGTTGTTGAGTAGGACTGTGCGGCCTATTGGAGGATGACCGAGCACAGCTATGGCCACGAGAATGTCTCGGGTGTGTTGGGGGCTTCTGAGGCCCACGCTGATTGCCTCTCAGACCTACAGGGCCCAACTTGAAGGGGTCGGTATGACCTGGAGGCACCGAGGGAGGGCTAACATAGGCATGGGGGGAGGGGCTTCGCCCCCTTAAGGTGCCAACAACTTGCTGAGCCTCTCGAGGAAGTCCACCCGCACTAGCGGTGGAAGAGGCCATATCACAAACACTTAGCGTGCAACCCACACATTACCACATAAAAACCATTGAAAGGCAATGAAACGTACCAGGCTAGGCTTCAACGGCACAATGTGAGAGATTAGGCAAGTCAAGCCTGCTCAAAATCAGCCTAGCACGCGGCAACAGACGCAGCAGAACGCAGAAACGCTGGAACAGTGCGAGAAGCACTAGGCCGATGTGATTTGAACTTGCAGGCCAAATTAGGAGAAACGGCTTGGTGGGGGGGGGGTGAAGGTAGGTTAGGTGACATTGAGCCCGTTTGGTTTAGCTTTGGGAAAATGCCCTTGGGAGAATGCAAATACCTTTGAGGTAAATGGGTTTTCCGAAATGCTAGACTGTTTGGTAAATTATAACTGAAAAAGTGCTTTAGGGAAATGCAAGACTATTTGGTAAACATATATTTGAAAAGCCCTTTGGTGTGACCAAATTAAGTTTTTTAGTTTAGTATTTTTGAAATTGCAAAAAAGAAACAATGACTATATAACCTTTTACATTTTCATGTTGAGAGTAATGTAAAAGATACATATTAATAAATTTATTTAAAAATTATATTAAACGAATTTGATTATAGATTAGATGCAAACCTCAACTTTTGGCCTAGGGTTCTTTTAGGTTTGTTTTCAACTTTAAATAATTTTTTTAATTATTGTAGTATTAATCATCTTCATTAAGTGTATTGATAAAAAGTTGGGCTATTGATTATCAAAAGATAAAAATGATATATAAAAAAAAAGGTGAACTTATTCGGTGGATGGTGAAGCGACCGATTGTGGATGCTAATTTTTTTGAGTAAGCACCGCATATAAAAAGGGAGGTCCTCATTAAGAAAAATAAAACCAAGTTCCTCTCATACAAATTTGACTAGAAAGAGTCATTTCATGATAGTAAACATGGTCATATATGTCCGGAAAAAAGAAATACGTTATACTTAGTATTACAAACCTCAACGACTTTGTAAACTTATGGCTATTTCATGAGCATTTAATAGTTTTACCTACAAGGAGTACCAACATGATGAAACAAGCCTAGAAAAGAAACGATCAACATGATGAAACTTAGCAAACAGAGTTGGGGTTCAGAAACAGGATCTCAGAGCCTGGCATATCACGTTCGTAAAGACAAGACAAACTCCAAAGATGAAGAAATCAAAGCAAGCGGCATCTCGGCGCATTTGACTCGCTCATTAGATTAAAAAAAAAAAAACACCAACGCGACGTGAACGATTCTTAGGGCGCGCATGATAAATTTCCACTTCTCTATTTCTCTGTTTCTCTATTACCCGGAATAGGTTTGGAACATAAATCCGTTTGATAACACAATTTGATTTTTCTATTTCTGGAACAGATTTCTATTCCATAAATAGATTTGAAGAAGAAATCAGAAGCTAAAATTTTTAACTTCTCAATTTCTGTTCTAAAAATTTTGTCATGCGCACCCTTAGCAATCAGTCAAGCATCTTACACAACTTGCGACGAGCGGCGATCACACACCTCGACCATTCACTCATTAGATTAAAAAAAAAAAAAACCAATACTGGCCATTTTTCGAATATCCAAGCGAAAAATCTTACAAGTTCGCAAGCAATTCCAGAAGGAAGATGCTTTTAACAATTAGAAATTAGACTTCGAAATAAGGAGCAAATCACTACTTGATATTTTGTAAGCCTTTTCCGAATAGCTCTGGTCTTCTTGGGACAGAGATCAAGGGGTAAGTACTTTTTTTTCTTGTAAACCTTCCTCAGAGCAGCCTTTTGTTTCTGGGAAATCACAGTCAAGACTTATGCAATCGATAGCCTCACCACCTTTCTGCAACAATTGAAGATCAGAAACCCATTAAAAAAAAAGCACTAATTTCCATATGTTCAATTGGAAAAACTGCCCGGCAGGGAATTATACCCATTAAGCTACCATAACTGCACTAAGAAATCTCAGTAAGTTACTTGCAAAAAGCCAGCTCTTTGCATTTTATCCACTCAAAATTCATCAACCAATCGAGCTTTTCCGAATTTCCAATGCCTTACAGAATATAACCATCCTATGCTTCCAGCCACCCATTACCAGAAAGTACCCATCACCAAAACATTGATCATCCATCA
This sequence comes from Eucalyptus curtisii, assembly GCA_017140595.1. Classification (NCBI taxonomy): domain Eukaryota; kingdom Viridiplantae; phylum Streptophyta; class Magnoliopsida; order Myrtales; family Myrtaceae; genus Eucalyptus; species Eucalyptus curtisii. Next base: position 42,938,128 of record CM029495.1, read on the forward strand.
TATAAACAGCAACAAATACAACATGCTCTGACTGACTTCTACAAACAAGAAATCCAATATGTGCCGAAAACCCAATTTAACCACCATAACCAAAGCTCATGGTCATCCCAAACCCAACATTACCATCTACCACAAACAATAAAAAGCTCAAATGTAGACCATCGAAATCGCGAAAATCAAGTAAGAACAGCAACGTACATCTTGGAGAGCTTGTTATGGTCGCGTTCACAAAGTCGAAGGATTTCTAAAGAATTCCAAAAAATGCATCAAATAATCTATCATTAAGGATCTTAAATGAGAATGTCCATATTCTGAAGCATCAAGTTGCGCCACTCAATCTAAATAAAGCAGTAGTAGTAGACTTAACCGTACAATCCCAATCAATACCTGGCTCACAATTCCTTCCCCATTTATACCCAACTAACGTCACATTTTGTTCTGTTAAGATATGTAAGAATAGAACTTATAATCAATTTACAAGCATAAAATATTGGAGTATGGATTCCAACACAACAATGATTCTTTTTACACTTAAAAAGTAGAAATCAGCCGGTGTTGTGGTCAAACAAAGAAACGCATCAAGAACCAATAAAAGTCCAATATTGCACAATTAACACTACAGCCCTGCTTGTAATTTGACAAAATAGAATTGGAAAGAACACAATTTTTCTCCTCCAACAATTCCCCTCAAAAACAGAAGACAGAAGTCACTAGAAAGGTGATACTTTCTCGTTTGTTGAATTTCAATGACGGGACTGATCGTGGTAACGATCTTGCGGACAAATTTGACCGAAAGCTCATTAGGAGAGAGAGGATGGACAAGAACATCGAGTTGTCCTACTGTTATTTGTACCAACTCTCAAGGTAATAAACTCGGAAGCTATCGTCAGTTGAACAAACATCAAAAGCAGCAAAGGCATAAGATTCCAGATCCTACAACACAGAAAAGACCCTATTAACGGATAGGCGAAACCGCAGGAGAGCATAAGAAAACACGCGAGCATCGGATCCAAACAAGTGAAATTGCAGGAGAGGCTCCAACGGTCGATCCGACCCATATAACCACACAACACACTGCATAACACAGAGGAAGGAAAAGAGGCTAAACCAGCAGATTCAATCGCTGAAGCAAAAGACATGCCACAAACAAACGATCGGAACAGACCGAGAAGATCGAGATAACAGGCAGATCACCATCCAGCGACGAAAAGGAAGTAAAGAGGGAGGAAGAGAGAGAAAGGCGTACCAAGTAGAAGAGAGAGGATAGAGAAAGAGGCGGCGAGAGTGGAGGCGATGCTGCGAGCCACAGGGTGGATATCGGCGAGAGCAGATGTGCTGTGAGACGAAGAAGAAGCCGTCGCGTGATGGACTACAGAACAGAGGAAAGAGCATCGAGAAATGTAAGGTTTTGTTTTGTTTTGGGTAAAATTGGACTTTAATAAAATTTTGAGGGTAAAATAGGCAATCGGCAAAAATTCATTAATCCTCTACACCAGCATGCCGAAAATGCTGAAATGCCCAAAGCAGTAGGTCCCCACCTGCTTTGGGCTTTTAGCATTTCAAAGACAAGCATTTTGGGAAGGGAGGCTTCAAATGCTAAGCCAAACACCAAATTTTTTTCCCAAGAGGCTTTGGGGGCCGAAAGCCCCTTGGGAAAATTGAACCAAACGGGGCCCTTGTCTTCCAAAGCAGGGCCCAAACGACTAGCTGGAACCACCTCGCCAAGTAAAACATCAGTCTAGCAGGTCGAGATCGCGAGCACGACTAGAGCCGAGGAGATCTCGACTTGTAGACCAAATCAAGGGAAACCGTTCGGTGAAGTTGAAGAGGAAGGTTTGGAGAACCTGTCCTCCAAATTTCAGCACAAATGGATGGTTGGAACTCCGGGAATGAACAGAACACCAAATGGTGAACGGTGCCCAAAATCGCCAAGAAAAAAACCACCCGTGAACGAAGACCGCGCGAGAAACAAATGAGAAAGTAGGGGGTGAATATTATTTGTTTTGCATTATTACACAAATGGCCCATAAATTTTAATTTAATGTATAATATTCAATTTTTAATTCATTCAATATAATCTCTAAATTTTAATTCAATTTGCGTTATTATCTTTAAAATTTTAAATTTCTTCAATATGATTTCTGAATTTCTATAATACATTCATCAGTCTAATATCTTAATATTATCAAAATATTCAATATTATCCATAAGTTAATATTTTCATATAAATTTTTTTGTATAATTTAGAAATTAAATTAAATATAAATAAAAAGTTCATATAGCATATTGAGTAAATTTAAAATTCAGCGACAACTGTTTACATTATTTTTCTTAACCGGTTTGGTGATTGGAGTCCGGTCCGACCCGGTCCCCTCGACACTCTCTAGCTAAAAGCTCGGAAGCCAAACTCAGACCGCCGCAAACAGCCAGTTCCATCCGCCGTCGCCGCCGTCGCCGCCGGCTTCGCCCCCCGATTTCTCCGACCTCCGTTTTCCCCTCTCCCAATGGCGCTCTCGAGCTCGCCGCCTCCTTCCGCCGCCCGAAGCCCAAGGGGGGCCCTGGGGCTCCTCGCCAACGCGAGGAAGCACAAGCACAGCTTCATCCAGTTCGCCGCCATGACCGGGATCCTCCTCCTGAGCCTCCGGTCGCTGGGCCAGAAGTACCGCATCAACAACCTCCTGGAGGACACCTCAGTCCTCGGGGAGGAGCGGGATTCGCTCGCCGACCGCATGGGCAGCGTCAAGCGCGACCTCCGGCGGGAGGCGTCCCTGGACTCCACCGGGTTCCTGGCCGCGCGGCTCCGGCTCCTCTTCGGAGACGAGGAATGATGCGCGGTGAGTCGAGTAATGTCGGTGCCGTCGGGTGATTTCGGTTTGCTTGATTTCTGTTGCTAGGGTTTGAATTGCTCTGTGAAAAATTTGGGGATGCTTTTGTCTGATGATTTGCGGCTTTGAGATGGAGTTGCGATTGGAATTGGGAGTGTTTAGATGGTGTCTGGTGGGAAATTGTATGGTTCGCTGGCTTTGCTTGGGTTGTTCCGGCTCTTGGGTTTTCAAGATGCTTCATTTCGGTTTCCATTCGATGTGCATTGTGGTTGATCAATTGCAGCGCCAATTTGATCTTCTCTTGAGAGATAGTTGACAGCGTAGGATGCAGTCGGTTGTCGTGCCGTTCTATTGCGAATGTTGGTGTAACGAGAAGTGACCCAATCGGATGTTTTGGACACTCTGTGATGGAAAAAGAGATTTTCGGAAGTGAACTAATCACCATGATTAGTAGTACCCTAATGTTTTATTTTAGCTATACTTTGTATTGAGATTTAGGATTTCCTTCATGTTCTGGTTAAAAACAAGAATAAGATAGTGTGAGGGTGTTCTGCAGTCATTCACATCTTGTGAGTCCTCCAACGAGCGAGCTTCTTTTTTAACTTTGAACATGCTGCAGTGTTTTAAAGCTTACTCGAGGAAGTTGTCTTTCTTTGGCAAAAGGAAATTTACTCACCCGAGCGAAATTGCTTGTGGGAAAAGCATGTTGGATGGTTTCACTTTTTCATGAAGTGTTCCAAATTTCATGATTTTTATCATTTGCAATTTGTCGTTCCCCTTAAGGCTTAGAATTTGCGGTTGCTTCTCTATAGTTCCCATAGAAGTTTGGCTGGCTGTTTGACGTCTTTGTTGGGTTTTTATTACTGTTTTGATTCTCATTCTATCTCACACAAAATTTGACTGGTCAGTAGTTGGATATTATAAATCCCGACTTCTGAAAACTTAAGCACGGAAACGTTATGAGTCAGGCTTGAAGCTTGTAATTTGGTTTTCCTGCAGGTCTCATTCAGTATGCTTTGCATTTCATGGGAAGAGGTGTCAGCAGCAACCAAATTCTTGTGGTTCTTTTAGCTCACAAGCTGCAACAGTCTAGATAGTTTCTTTCTTATTTGCAGAGTACTGAATGAGGTGTTTATTTTGAAAAATACATGAGTTCTTGTCTTGGAGATATGATAATGACTTTTGGAAATATCTCACACACGTAGGGATAGTGCACTTGTAACCTGTCAAAGATTGTTAATAAGGTCCATTTGTTGATCATCAGCAAGCAAACTGCAGCTAGTGTTGAGGAAGGAACTGGGGAGTTAATACCTCAATTAACTGATATTAGTGTTTTAAGGAAATGGTAGAAAGCTTCATTATGGCGGAGAAAAAGAATGGAGAAAGCCCAAAAGAACATGTTTAGTGTAGCCTTACTTGATTAGCATAATGTCATTGCTGGTTTCTATTTTCCTGGCCGTGTGCTGCCTATGGTTTTGGTTATGCTGAAGTAGGTAGACATTTTTGTGTGGCTGTGACCATGAGGGCTTGTCAGCGGACATTTCACAAATGTTTCGTGGGAAGTTTGGACCTTGCATTGTGACTGGTTCTCGGATTGGTTTGATCTCAATCTCATGCTCATCTAGTAACTAGTGAATCATCAGCTAGCTATTATCCGAAGTCCCTTTGGTGGTTGGGAGAGTAACAGGGAAATCTCTTCTTGGTCGTATCTAAATGATTTTTGTAAACCCGGGTGTTCTGGCTCAACGAAGCTGCTCGGCACATTCTTGAATTCCCTTGAGGATGATTTCCCATGTTGGTCTTTACTTCCTTTGAGGCATTAGTTCTTGATGAATCTCGGTCTGTGGACCAAACTAGAATAGGGAAATTTGTAATGAATTGTTCAATTGATGAAGTGGAGCACAAGTATCTAATATAGTTTTCTCTATCCACTTCAGATTCGACACCCTAACCGCTTCCTTCTCTATAATAGTACTCAAGTATAACTTTATTTTCCTCTGTTGAGCGGCCAACAGTCTTCTGCATGCTTTCATTTGACGGATATGATGTGGATTGAGCCCGTTCGTTCTCAAAGTCATACATCGCCGATCGCCACCCATCACTGGAGATGTGCATGCCCACAATCGAGTACCGTGTGGTCTTGGTTCCACAAATGTAGAGCTTGTAATGAACTCCCGATTTTAACGTGCTGAGTTCTATGCGTTCTCTCGAACGTCATCTAAGTGCATGCATTGATACACAAACGCCTCTATGCGCAAAGAGAACTTGTAGACATGTAGACTATGTGATAGTCCATCCAATCAATCATTAGAAACGTCAATCGTTTGGAATGCTAACTTCCAAAAGATGGTCAGATCTAGTCACATCTGCTGAGGAAATCTAATTATTACATGATCAATGCATGCGGGACTGAGTCTAACATCACTTGGAAACTGTTTTTCAACAGAGTGGGAAGTGGAAAGGAAAATCATTTCCCTCAAATGCTCTGCCAAAACTTGGCTTCGGAAGGACTGATTTGGTGGGTGGCCACTGAGATCTTTTCCCGATCCCGCTTCATCCTCTTCATCATGCGGTTGTCTCGGACCCTCAAACGGCCTTAAAACCAAATAATTTCTGGCGTGTTTATTTGGGGAAAAATTCTAAGATGCAAGAAAAAAAAAATCTTTTCAAAAAACATTTTCTTCTTTTGAGTTAAGAAATTTTTTTTTCTAACTTTGAATTTGCATTTTTTTTTAACGTAAATGGTGTTCTGTTGAGTAACCGTTTTTAGCAAACTAAACACATGAAAGTTTAGAAAATTAGTTTGCCAGAAAATTCTTTCATTCAAACAAACACATTCTTAATCTGGTTCTAATTTAACTTTCTTCAAACCAAGTTTGAATCATCATAGTCGGCGGAAACTCTATGAAGAAAATTAACATAAGTCTTCACTTCGGGTAGAGGTTTAGCTTTTTCAATGTTATTCTTATCTGGCAGATAGTATTTCAAGCATCATTTACATTGCCACTGGGAATTTAAACTATTGATCCGTGTGCGAGGCATTAGTCACATTGCTAGACATGTAAAATAGGAATCCACTATTTGATAAAGTGGTCGCGTGTCACTAGTAAACTTTCCACAATCTGCATTAAGACTCTAGGGTCTAGACCAAGTATGGTCTAATGAGTACATGATGAAAAATTTTATCTTAGTAGATACACACTCAAACCATCGAAAACTTGTTCGATTGTTCACTACAAGGAAAGCGAAAATCTTCCACACATCGACGATGTACGAATTCATCCATAAGTCAAACCCATTTAACCACATTTTCGCATGATTAGAATATGTGACTAAGTTGGCCTATTCATGGATTAGTTTGTACGTCGATGGTGCAAGGGAGATATTCCCAACAAGGAAATGCGATGGACAATATTCTAGTAATCTCAAAGCCCTTCTTTCTACAACCGACGTCTCTCTAACATTTTTTAGTACACACTCGGAGTAATGCACCTTCGAAATAGATCTACTTGCATGCATTGAGCTCCATCTTCGAAGATAATTTCTTTAATTTAATCAGATACCAATCAACGACTAACATGCACATCAAGAACTTGGTTAGGCTTTGGCCCCGTATCCCAAATCCCACAGCGCATCGCTTCGAAGCGATCTTCTCGGCCCTATTTGTATTAATAATCAATCTTTTAGTCCTCTAATTAAAATCGGTCCATTGCTCGGAAATTGTTCCCACTTGCGCAACGCAACTCTTTTAGATAACTTAATATATTCACTTGGGAACGTGGAAGTTGCACGTGTAATTAGATAATAATAATCTATATTGAGATTCAAGATCCCTATGGTTCTAAATTTGATCAAGTGTTTAAAAAATAAAACAAAAGATTAGGTCATAAGAAGAACAGTGCAGATATTTGGAAAGCGCGCCATGTTACCTTTGATGTCATGTAAAGGAACGGATCTCGTGGAGAGGGGAAAGAAGCCTACATTCACATGTCACACGACACTACTCTTGACCTAATGATAATATTTTCAAGATAAGGCTAGCTAAGACCTTTTTCTTTAACAAAATTCTTAATTTAATCCCAAGATTTAGTATCAATTTGGGCTAATCTTTACCCCTATATATTCCAAGAAATTATGAGATGGGTGTCAAAGAATAAAGACCTTTCTGTGTTATGAGAAGAGTCTTGCTAGCATAATAGTCTTTTGGCTACTATAAGAATAACATGTTGTGATTCACAAATTCTAGAAAGACTGAGCTCCACAATAATTTATAATTATTTGTTATTTGATTTTTTGTGGTCCAGAACAAACTGTTATTTTCACAGCAGATTAAAAACTATCACTCAATCATATCTCTTATGAGAATATGATACTTATTGTTCACTCTAGTCAATTATCTTATGGTGTACCAAGTCCAAAATCATGCCTTGGACCTAAAGCCATCTTCCATCATTTCTGTTGATAGCAATCAAAACATTATCCTGCATCCATGTGCTTAGAGAAATCCCTCACCTTGAGTTAGTCAAGCTCCTCCTAGATACTTGGGTGAATAACTATGAAAAGCTCCATCAAATAGAATTGAAGTTCACTAAAAACAAAGATGGCTATGTATTCATCAAATTCGACCACTTTTATGAGAAGTCAAAAAGTTCTATCTTTCCAACCATCCTTACCATGAGCCCATATGCTCCAAACGAACTATAAAGCTCAGAAGGAGACAAGCTTGAAATACAAGCCTTCAATTCTGAAGGACATTTTATAGTTTATTTCAAAGACCTTGTTTCGGGGCATTGCCCATAGGATGTATATTGCCAGTGTCAAGTCTATATGATATCAGATCCGGATGACAATGATATGTTTTCTAGAAAAAAACAGAAATCCTAAAGATCATTCTTCCATAAATGGCAGGAGAAGGGCCCTTCTATTGGGCCACTTGGAGAGGATGAAAGAAGATATCAGTTTTTGGTGTCTTATGGCTCTTCTAAAAAATCAAAACCATTGGTTTCTGAAAACCCTCCAAAGAGAAGACCACAACCTCATTCTCCTATTAAACCATGCTACAAACCTATCCTCAAATGGGCCAAGAAAAATCTGATTTGTGATTCAGACATCTTTCAATTCTGCAAATAAGCAAAAACAAATCCTCCTAAGCCATTTTCCCCTTCCCACATTTGCATGTTTAATGAGTATGATTTTCCACCTTTGGAAAAATTCACAAGTCCGATTGGGTACAATCACCAACCCAAGATTCCCAATCCCATCAGAATTAATTCTAGTGGAACTACCACAGAGCTCAATCCCCCAAAATCTATCCTAACTTGGCAAATGGAAAATGCCTTAGTCCAAAATTAGGCCTTTGCCACATTGAGGTCTGAACAACAAACAAGCTTTAATGCTCTCAAAACTCAAGTGGCTAAAGTCTAGACCGAAGTGGGGGAACTCAAAACTTGACCTGATCATGTCCATCAGCAGGTAGATTAGAGCTCAATGGTCCAAAACAAGCTTCTTCAACTTTATCAAACAAAACTACAAAAAATAGAAGCTAGGTCAGTAAGACCTAAACATTACCTTGATGATTAGTCAGTTGAAGTAGAAAGACTTCTGAAACAGATCAAAGGACTCCAAATCAACCAAGAGAGGAAGCGCAACCCCTCTTCTTCTACCTCTATCTTTGATCCATTATTTTCCTCTTAATGGGAAAAATCTTCATTCCTTCCTTTGAGTTCCACCACTACTCCATCCCTTCCGTCTCTACTTTCTTGTTTAAACCAAACCACTCTTGCTCGCAGGCATGACGTGAGGTCCATCAAAGAAAGGTTCTTGGCAGAACAAGAACTAAAATCTACAGCCAAATCAGTAGAAGAATCGACAAAATCCAAACAATTTGAGCCTCCACCAACTGACCCTCCATCTTTATACATGATCTCCGCCCTTGAGTCGATTATGAGAGAATATGTTAAGATGAGTATCACCATGGTAGGCTGTGACAAAATCCAGTCTATATAAGATTCACACTCTGAAGCTTATGGATCTAAGTCGGACACTACATCATCCGCTTCCATAGATGATGAGCAGGTTTGACCTATTCTTGAACAAGCCCCCATCGGCTTCATGATACGACTTGAGAAGGAGATGAAGAAAACATGGCAGATTTTCCCTCCAGAATACCAATTCTAGGAATAAGACCTCCACCTTCACACTTAATGATATCCCATATCACAAGTGGCATGATAGGTTACAAAAGTTCTATGCCTGGATGAACGCCAAAGTTACTGATCCAAAAAATGATTAGTTTCATATGCTTCTAGAGTTCACTGCTAGATTTACAAGCAGCTTTCTAGACTGGTGGTTGTTTCTTGCTCCAACATATCAGAATACCTTCTTGGCACAAGATTTTGACTAGATGATTTGCATTCTCCACCTTTTCTTCATTGGGAGGCCAGAGGGCCTCATAAAGCAAAAAAGGAAAGAATTATTTGAGAGAAAATGTTGTTCTTATGAGCGAAAAGATCTTGATAAACATTTCCAAGAAATGATTAAGCTCTACTATGCCCTTGGTGGAGTTCTATCTCTCAAACCAATTTTTTTGTCATTGTGCCAAAACAAATTGGTAATATGGTTGACAATTATTTCCAATCAAAGAATTGGAGAATCCTAGATGCTTCCCTCGAAGAAATCCAATAAGGGATTCATGGAGCCCTTGACGAATTATGTCTAAGGAAAAAGGCATTTGAGGAATTCTCAAAAAACAACAGGATACTTCGCAAGGCTTGCAAAACACTAGGTCTCCAAATCAAATGTCGCCCTAGAGATTGTTCTTGTGATTGTCCAAAAAAAGAAAGAGAAGCATTTCCAAAAGCATCCTTCCAGAAGAAAGGAAGGAAAATGGAAGTTTCTTAAAAATAGTTGCTGATACCATCAGAAAGATCGTTTTAGCAAAAAGAAGAAGAAAGATCACTGCTTCATCTGTGGTCGTAAAGGACATCTTGCAAAAGATTGTTCACAAGCCCACAAAAGAATTATGAATCTTTTGGATGCCATCCACAAGAAAACTGGAATCTTTCTAGTAGAAGACGATCTTGAGTCAGTCTTCTCTCTTGAAGATGATCCTTCCAACAAGACTATTTGTATTGTAGAAACTTTCTCAAATAATAGTGAAGATGAAGGAGATAATTCTGCCCATGAGGGGATGTTCTTTTTTGATGAAGCATCATCCCTTCTAGCAAGCCATGACCAATTATCATCCATCTAAGTCACTAAAGAAAAACCTTTTTTTTTTCAAACCATATGTTCCTATTCACCTCCTTCCATCCTAATCCTCTAAACCCATTCCCCTCATTGCACTCATGGAAACTAGTGCAGACTTCTTTATCCTTGATCCAAAGTTTCTTCTTGAAGAATATTGGGAACCTTATACATGGTACTTTACTTCTGCATTCGGAAACACTTTTTCCAACCTCATAAGGAGTAAACCCATCAAAATTCAATTCTTTCCTCAGTGCACCATTACTACCTAGATTATCGGATCACCATTCCCAGTTTGAGACATCATCATTGGCTTAGACATCCTAACTCAGATCTCAGATCTCAAGATTATACCTAACGGGCTTAAGTTTCAAACACGGCTTTGAGAATTTGTAGAGACTAAGAGACTCTATTTGATCTAGCCTAAAAGCCTTGATTGGATCTCCCCGACCCTTTTGGAGCCATGCACCAAAAAGCACTAAGAGTTTCTTGCCAAATGTTCCAATCCTTTGTGAAAAACTCAAAGTTTTTCATCAAATTGCCTTCAAGAAGAATGAGGATGTCAACCCACACAGGAATGAATCCATCAGACCTTCAATTAGCCCAAAAGGAATGCAAGGATCTCATCCAGCAAGGACTTGGGCATGTGAAGCATTCTATGTGGAAAAATGTGCTGAACAACTTAGAGGGAAAACGAGATTGGTCATCAATTACCAACCCCTTAATATGTTCCTCTAGGATGATAAATTTCCCTTTCTCTAATCTATCAATTGCAAAAATTTACTCTAAGTTTGACATGAAGGTAGGATTCTGGCAACTTTGAATCCACCAGAAGATAGACATAAGATCGCATTCTGCATACCAAACCAAAGTGAAAGGTCCTTCATTTTGAATTGAAGACGGCACAAAGCCATGTGCAAAATATTCCATCAAATCAATGCGAGTGTACAAATCTACATTGACGACATATTGCTTTACAACAAAGACAAAGAGTGTCACTGTAAGTTGCTCACTCAATTTGCTCATATCGTCAAGTAGTATGGCATTATGTTATCATAGAAAAAGATGAAGATTGCTTAGACAGATATTGAGTTTCTAGGCGTGTAGCTCAAAGATGGTGCATTCCAACCAAGCGATCATATTGTAAAGGAACTACTTAAGTTCCTAGATTAAAATATCTCCCACAAATAAATCTAACAATTCCTTGGAATCATTAACTACTTGAGGGATTTTGTTCCTAATATCACCATGTATATGCATCCATTGCAAAAAATATGCTGAATAAAGACCCACCTCCTTGGGGACCTTCATAAACTAAGGCGGTCCAATCACTCAAACAAAAGCTGCAGTTTCTAACTCCTCTTCAAATTCCCTCTGAAGGAAAAATAATTTTCTAGAATGATACTAGTGACAAATATTCTTTTCAAAGAGTAGCCTGATGATAAGAGGAGAATCTACCGACACAAGATTGGAAGATTCTTCCAAACAGAAATCTATTACCATTCTATGTTTAAAGAAATCTTGGTTGTTAACTATGTAATTAAGAAATTCACATTCCATCTCATAGGTCACAATTTTCTTGTCAAATTGAACATGTCTTCCTTTCCTTAGATGTTGAAATTCAAGCAAACGACAATTCCATACCCACAGCTTCTGAGGTGGGCATAATGGTTTTCCAACTACTCCTTTAAAACCAAATACATTGCAAGAAAAAAAGTGCTTACAGATTTTCTATTTAGGCCAAATCAAGCCACAATGAGTTCCATCAACATGTTTGCAAATACCACAACCAGTGGCCAAATTCGAGCTCAACCAATGTTGCCAAAGTAGCCAAGAAGGGAATATACTCCTGAAATCCAAGGATTCATTCAAGGCAATGTTGTCTTTGAAAGCTTAATTGATCTACTATGGGTTTATCAGCTAAGAATCTTCAATAGATATGGTGGATTATGTTTAAGACCCTTGGGATTACATCCTAAGTTTCCACTCATATATCCTTTGATCATCTCACCTACAGACCCATTTCCTGAATACCTTAAATGGCTTCTTTGGTATCTGCTTAATCTGCATACAGTAATTGTCGAATTTCCTACAGCTTAAATGCCTTACATCATTAGCTAGATTATCCAAGGACAGTCAAATTTTTTGCCTTTGGGAGAACTCCTGTCATGGTTTAAGCCTTTAGAAATTTGGAGATTAGATTTCAAAGAACAATTGAAAGTTTGCCAGCCAAATTTGGAACTTCACACCTTAATCATTTTTCACAGGTTGTGGATGTTTCTTAGGTCAAGTGGAGATCTCCACTAGACTCTAGAAAAGGTTGATGTCTCTACTTTCAAGCCTTAAGTAGGAACAAATGATATTTTCAAAACTCTCCCAACAAAAATCAGACAAATCCCACAAGAATATAAGGAACTTCAAAGAATTTTATGCCAACACAATAAGGTGATTCTTTTAGAGATTTGGTGAGAAGGAAGCACAATTTGGCAATGCACTAATCCGGAGTTCCTTAAAGCACCAAATTCATCAGGCCTTAAGAGAATATCATGAAGAGGATCTCAGCTCTAACCATGGTGAAGCACTCGCTTCATCCTCCCAAGATCAATAAGCAAGGCCATTAGCCCATGACCCACACTCATCTGAATCCATATCCACTGATTTACAGTTGGCTTCCACAACTTTCGAAGATTGGTCTCATTGGCCACAACACCAAGTAGACTAGTCCCGTTCCTTTAAGAAAAGAAGAATAGATGGTCCGTCTTCATTAGGAATCCCTCACGACCTCGTTGCTAATCAGTTTTTGTCACAAAGGGAGATTGAGAGCCTTGTTCGCACCTTTCTTAAAGTAGAAGATGGAGACAGCTCGAATAGCTTGACAGACAACACTGAAGAGGGATTCCGTAATAAGATAGGGTAATGTGCTTTGTTAGTGTACTACGTGTGGAGTGTGGTTTGTATGCTTTGTGCTTTACCACGTGCTTTAGTAGGCTTGGCATGGAGTGTGCTTTGTTTGTAGTACTTTAAGCATCTTTCGTACTCTATGGCTTTCATATCTATTGTCTATAGCATCATTAGAGAGACTTATCCTCTAGATATCTCGTGATGTTTGATGCAGCTCATGCATATATAAGGCAATGTTTGTGTATTGAAGATGCAGACCAGCCTTCCCTAAATAAATCCCTATCGTGATATCTCTCATGACTTTCTAAGTCCTTTTTCTACCTCCTCTTGAATGGTTTCTTTTGATTAAGAACTTTGTTGTTAACTCGGTCATATGGTATGCTTCTAAGTATGCTTCTAAGTATGCTCTCCTTTTCCCATTTTGTGGAACCTATGGATAAGAAAATATGAGATTCTAAGATCCAGATTCAAGAATAAAAGGTCAGAAAACTAAGAGGCGGTTCCCTCAGGAATGGCCCGTGGTGCTTGTTAGTTGGAGATGATATACATGTTTCGACTTCTTACTCTTGAGACTCTACCTTTCGTATTTAAAAAGAAAAGTTAGTATATGATTTGACAAGTGATAATTATCCTAATTTGTCAAAAATAACTTCTCGAATTTCTACTAGAATTCGATTTACATAAAGGAGAATCCTAGGAAATGAATTTGTTCTTATATTCTGCTCAACATAACATTTCTTGCCAACTACTTATAATATGATATTCTATTTTATCACCGAGAGCACGGGAGAAAAAAAGACTTGGACCAAATAACTGTCTAAATACGAGTGTTTAGATTTAGGAAAAGTAAGTAAAAAAGCATAGAAATTGCAGAGAGAAACAGCATGGAAGGGCATTTGGAACTTACGGTGAGTGCGGCACGCCTCCAGTAGAGAGAGAGAGAAGAGGACAAAACTAAAGTGAAAAGAGTTGCAGGTCCGCCGTACATAGTGGTCGTCCTTTATATCGACAAAACTAAAGTAAAAAGAGCTGCGGGTCCTCCGGACACAGTTGTGTGGATTCTCTCTCTCTCTCTGACCCTAGGGAAGGAATCATGAACACCAAAGGAAAATCATGGCTTCATGGACGCCAACATTCAGTCTTAAATAAACCCTCACGCGTAGTAGCCTTTCTCATCCTCTCTCTTCAAAACTCACGGAAAAAGGGATTTAAGCAGAGGATTTTGAGGGATTTGCAGTTACAGCAAAGATTAATTCTGGCAAATAAACCAAATCTCAACCCAAACCAGACACTGCCTCTTGCCCCAACCCCCCCCCCCCCCCCTCGTCCTCCTCTACCGGGTTTCAATTTTTATTTGGGTTTGCAGAGATGATAGGACCAAACTTCTTGCGGGCTTTGAAAGAGGTCGGCAACAACACGATGGAGTCCCTCTTATCCTAGTTAATTCCTGCTTGTTTTTCAGACTTTTAAGACAGAGACCTCCGGTTAATCATTTTGCTTAATGTGATCATTGTTGGCTTCGGTCAGCAACTTCCCTTCGTTTCAAATCCACAGGTGAGTCGATCGTTCAGCTCCGATTTCAAGAAAGTCTTTTTCCTTCATATGAGAACCCAAAAGAAGAAACAGTTCTCTTACTTTCATCAAAAAAAAAAAAAAAAAAAAAAGGAACAGTGATTAATTATCCACTTGCTTTTAATCAGGTTTCATTATGCATGTCTAATCAAGGGCTCAATCTCTTGCTTGTGTCTTGGGGGAATAGTTGAATTGAGACCCAGCTTCATTGAAAACGACAAAAATGGGTTGGCGGGTTTAGCACCCATAGAAACGTCCAAATCAGGTGACGATTTCAACTTCACAAGTGATTGTCCCTTTGGTTTAGGTCTCCTTTTTGATGGGATGTTTTAGATTAGGGTTAAGAAAATTAGGGTTACTCGTTAACTCCAGATATTGAAGTGGGGAAAAACCTATTTGGGAGATTAAGCAAACCAGGTCCGAGTGGAGCCAAGAAGCGAAGAAGATCAAGCAGAAATCCCTAATTCTTTGTCGAATGATGACCCAAATTTACCCAGTGGGCAGAGGAAGATAGACCATGGCCAAGACCATGTCATCTCACCTCAGACCCTAGATCGACCAAATCCCAGAATTGATCATCTACTTCAACCATCAATTCCCACTTCAAGTCCACCTTCAACAGAATTCCCCAAAATCACGGCTTTGAGCCTAGCGATGCCTCCACCGCCGGCCAATTTCCGATACCGCGAATGCCTCAAGAACCACGCAATAAGCATCGGTGGCCATGTTGTCGACGGGTGTGGTGAGTTCATGCCGAGAGGGGACGAGGGCACGCCAGAGTTCTTCAGATGCGCCGCCTGCAGTTGCCACCGCAACTTCCATCGGAAGGAGATCGTCACCCACAGTGGCAGTGAGCCAGAGAGCTCGAGCGAGGATCTCGGGGTGTTGAAGATTGTCAACAAGGTTCATTCGTTAACCATCAGCGAGCGAACTGGAGCCAGTGTTGATGATGGAACCGGGAGTTGATCCCTCAAATAACTGATATCAGTGTTTTTATTAGCCATTTCAAGAAAGGCAATGGTAGAAAGCTTCATTTTGGGGGAGAGAAACAATGGAGAAAAGCCCAAAAGAACGTGTTTGGTGTAGACATACTTGATTAGCATAGTATCATTGCTGGTTTCTGTTTTTTCTGGCCGGTACCGCCTATGGTACTGGTTATGCCGATGTAGTAGACAGTTTTGTGTGGCTGTGACCGTGAGGGCTCGTCAACGGACAGTCCACAAATTTTTCGTGGGAAGTTTGGACATTGCATTCTGGTTGGTTCTCAGAGTGGTTTGGTCTTAGTGTCATGCTCATCTAGTAACTAGTGAATCTCTTCTTGGTTGTGTCTATATGAATTGTGTAACCCGGGCGTTCTGGCTGAATGAAGCTGCCCGGCACATTGCTAAATTCCTTTTGAGTAAAACTTCCCATCTTGGTCTTTACTTCCTTTGAGGCATTAGTTCTTGATGAATCTGGGTCTAAGACCCAACTAGAATGCAATGAATTGTTCAAATGATGAAGTGGAGCACCAGCTTCTAAGTATAGTTTTCTCTATCCACTTCAGATTCAACACACTAACTGCTTCCTTCTCTATAATAGTACTAAGTATAATTTTATTTTCCTCTGTTGAGTAGCCAACAGTCATTTGCATCCTTTCATTTGATGGATACGATGCGGATCGAGCCCATTCATCTCAAAGTCGTACATCTCCGATCGCCATCCATTGCGGGAGATATACATGCCCACAATCGAGTAGTGTATGGACTTGGTTCCACAAATGTAAAGCTTGTAATGAACTCCCGATTTTAACGTGCTGAGCTCTATACACTCTCTTGATCATCCTCTAAGCGCATGCATTGATATACAAACGCCTCTATAGGCAAAGAGAACTTGTAGATATGTAGATAGAGATTGAAGCATATGTGATAGTCCATTCAATCAATCATTAAGAATGTCAATCGTTTGGACTACCAACTTCCACAAAAGGTGGTCAGATCTAGCCACATGTGCTGAGGAAATCTAATTATTACATGATCAATGCACGCATGACTAAGTCTAACATCACTTGGGGAAACTGTTTTTCAACAGAGTTGGAAGTGGAGCAGAAAATCATTTCCCTCAAATACTCTGCCAAAACTGGGCTCCAAAGGATTGACTAGGGGGTGGCCACTGAGATCCTATCCCGATCCCGCTTTATCCTCTCCATCATGCGGTGGTCTCGGACCCTCAGACGGCCTCAAAACCAAACAATTCTAGTACATGTTTATTTCGGAGAAAGGAGAAAATATTTTTCAAAAAAACATTTTCTTTTTAAGGGAGAAAATTTATTTTTCTAACTTTAAGTTTGCATTTTTTTTATGTAAATGGTATTCTATTAACTAATCATTTTTAGCAAATAAACACTCGAAAGTTTAGAAAACTAATTCACTGAAAAATTCTTTCACTCAAACAAAAACACACCTTTAATTTGGTTCTAATTTAACTTTCTTCGATCCAAGTAAGATGTTCTATAGATTTATCTGATCGAGCTTAAAGAATATTTTGTTTGAGAAAATAAGTTCTTTTCTTTTTTAAGTTAATCAGAGAATTTAAAAGAATGATAATTTGTGCCAAATAGTTGGAGGAAAACTCTAACAAATAAAATTAAACCTAAGTATTGAGTTTGGGTAGAGGGTTTAGCTTTTTTGATGTTATTCTTATATTGGAGACAATATTTTAAAGGGAAAAGTACCAAAAAAGTCCTAAACATTTTGTATTGGTACCAATTTAGTCCTAAATTATTCAATTGGACCAATTTAGTCATAAACAATTTCACATTGGTACCAATTTATTCCATCCGACTAATTTAAGCCAGAAATTGCTGATGTGGCTGCCGGTGGTCTTATGTGGCGCCATGTGGACTAATTTAATTTAATAATTATATATATATATATATTTTCAAATTTTTTAAATTATTTTTTTCTTTTCTCCTTACCCCCGGCCGGCGAGGTCGTCGGCCGGCCGACCATCGCCGGCCACAGCTGGTCGGGGCGGGGGCCCCGCACCCTTGTCGGCCACTAGCGAGGGCCGTTGCGCCCTCACCGGCCATAAGCGAGGGCATCGGCCCCCGCCCATATCCGGCGAGGGCGAAACCCTCGCCCGTTGGTCGGTGGGGGGCTTCGCGTCCTCGTCGGCCACGGGCGAGGAGCGACGGCCCTCACTTGTGGTGGGCGAGGGTGCGGCGGCCCTCGCCGGATTTGGGTGAGGGCCCGATGCCCTTGTCGATCACGGGCGAGGCCACCGTGGCCCTCGCCGGATCGGGCGAGGGCCACCACACCCTCGCCCACCACGAGTGAGGGCCGCCGCGCCCGCTGTGGCCGCCGAGGGCGCGGGGCCCTCGCCCCGACTAGCTTGTGGTCGGCGATGGTCGGCCGGCCAGCAACCTCGCCGGCCAATGGTTAAGGAGAAAAAAAAAAGAATAGAGAAAAAAAGGAAAAAAAAGAAAAAAAAATTAAAAAAATTTGAAAAAAATATTAAAAAAATTATAAATTTGTCCACGTGGCACCACATTAGACCGTCGACGGCCACGTCAGCAATTTCCAGCTTAAATTAGCTAGATGGACTGAATTAGTACCAATGTGAAAATGTTTATGACTAAATTGGTCAAATTAAAAAGTTTATGATTGAATTGGTACCGATACAAAATGTTTAGGACTATTTTGGTACTTTTCCCATATTTTAAGGGAAAAAGCGTCAGAAAAGTTCTAAACATTTTGCATTTGTACCAATTCAATCCTAAATTTTTCAATGTTACCAATTTAATCCTAAACATTAGTGCCAATTCAATTCTAAATTTTTTAACTTGGTGCCAATTCAGTTATTCCGGCTAATATTGGTTAGATACTACTAATGTGGAGACTGACTGGGTTACATGACACCACTAACGTTGACATTGACACTTTTTAGTACTATTTTAATTATTTTTCAGTTTATTATTTTTAAATTTTTTAAATTATTTTCCTGATTCTTTTTTTTTTTTTTTCTATCATTCCCTTCTTCTTCCTTTAGGAAGTGATCGAGCATTGACTACAAGCAATGGCCAGGCGAGTTGGCCTCATCTATTGCCTATGGCCAAGGCAAGGCTGAGCCTCGATGAGAGCTAGCCTTGCTAGATTTGGCATAGGCAAGGGTTGGCCTCGTCTAGGCTAACACTTGGTGAGGTAGGCTACCCTCGCCTAGGCAAGAGCTACCTCGCCAAGTGTGACCTTTGCCTAGGCGATACTCGGTGAGGGGAGCCCTCGTCAAGGCTTGGCCTTACCCTGGCTAGGCGAGGCCAGCCCACTCGGCCATGGCTAATGGTTGGCATATGTATAAAGGAAAGAGAGAGAAAAAAAAAAAAGAAAGAAAAAAAATCAAAAAAATAATTAAAAAGTTTAGAAAGTAATACAAATAAAAATAAATTAAAATATTATTTGAAATTATCTATGTCAGCATTGACAATGCCATGTAAGCCGGTTGACATCTACGTCAGCAAAATCCAGCCAAAATTAAAAAGTAAATTAGCACTAGTTCAAAAGGTTTATGACTAAATTGACATCATTAAAAGATTTATGACTAAATTGGTACCAAATTGAAAGTTTTAGAACTAAATTGACACAAATGCAATAGGTTTAGGATTTTTTTGATACTTTTCCTGTATTTCAAGCATCACTTACATTGCTATTGTGGGAATTTAAACCATTGACTCTTGTGCGAGGCATTAGTCACATTGCTACATTGCTACACATGTAAAATAGAGGATCCACCATTTGATAAAGTGATTGTGTGTCACTAGTAAACTTTCCACAGTCTGCCTGAAGACTCTAGGGTCTAGACCAAGTATAGTCTAACGAGAACATGATGAAAAAATTGATCTTAGTAGATACATACTCAAATTATCGAAAACTTATTTGATGGTCCGCTACATTTAGGGAAGGAGAAGTCTTCCACGCACTGACGATGTACGAATTCATCCATAAGTGAGACCCATTTAATCACATTTTCACATGATTAGAAACTGTGGCTAAGTTGGCCCGTTTGTAAATTAGTTTGTACATTGAACGGTGCATGGAAGATATTTCCGAAAAGGAAAATGCAAGCGACGATATTCCAGTACTCTCTAGGCCCTTTTTTCTACGACCGACGTCTCTCTAACGTTTGTTTAGTACACGCTCGGAATGATCCACTTTCGAAATAGATCTACTTGCATGCATTGAGCCCTATCTTCGAAGATAATTGCTTTAATTTAATCAAATACTAATCGACGACTAACATGCTCATCAAGAACTCGGTTAGGCTTTGGCCACGTATCCCAAATCCCAGCAGCGCATTGCTTCGAAGAGATCTTCTCGTCCCTCTTTTATATCAATAATCAATCTTCGGTCCTTTAATTAGAATCGGTCCATCGCTCGAAAATTGTTCCCACTTGCGCAACACGACTCTTTTAGATAACTTAATATATTCCACTTGGGAACGTGGAAGTTGCTTGTTTAATCGCATAATTACACTCTGTTATATCGAGATTCAAGACCCCTATGGTTCTAAAATTGATTTAAGTGTTTAAAAAAAAAAGATTAGGTCATAAGGAGAACAGTGCATGTATTTGGAAAAAGTGCCATGTTTCCTTTTATGTCATGTAAAGGAACGGATCTCTTGGGGAGGGAAAAGAAACCTACATGCACATGTCACAAGACGCTACCCTTGACCTAATGATAATATTTTTAATATAAGGCTAGCTAAGACCTTTTTCTTTAACAAAATTTAAGCCTAACCCTAAAATTTAGAATTGGTTTTGACTAATCTAAATCATTATAAATTTCAAGAAATTATAATATGGGTGTCAAAGAATAAGGACCTTTCAGTATTCTGAGTATATAATACTTATTTTTCACTTTGATCAATCATTTTATGAATAATTTTGTCATTTCAAAAAGAAAAATAAGTATATGACTTGACGTGTGATAATTAACCTGATGATCAAATATAACGTTTTGGATTTATACTTCAATTTGAATTTGATTTACATAAAGAAGATTCCTAAGATATCAATGTGTTCTTATCTTCAACTCAACATAAGATTTCTTGCCAACTACTTACAAAATGATATTCCTTTTTATCACCGAAAGCGCTGGAAAAGAAATTTTTGACCGAATAACTCTCTATATACGAGTGTTTAGATATGGAAAAAGAAAGTAAAAAAGCATAGATATGGCAGAGAGAAACAGCATGGGAGGGCGTTTGGCATTTCAGTAACTGCAGCGCTCCTCCCGTAGAGAGAGAGAGAGAGAGAGAATCTAACAAGAGATAAAGGACGACCACTGTGTCCGGGGACGCGCGACTCTTTACACTTTAGTTTTGTCCTTCTCTCACTCTCTGACCCTAGAAACCATGAACACAAAAGGAAAATCATGACTTCACGGACACCAACATTAAGTCTTAAATAAACCCTCATGCGTAGCCTTTCTCATTCGGTCTCTTTCCTTCACATCTCTCTCCAAAACTCACAGGAAAGAGCGGTTTATTAAGCACAGGATTTTGAGGGGATTTGCAACTCCATCAAGATTAACTACGGCAAATAAGCCAGATCTCAACCCAAACCAGACGCTGCCACTCTCTCTCTCTCTCTCTTCTCCCGGGTTTCAATTTTTATTTGGGTTTGCAGAGAAGACAAAGAATCCCAAGAAAGAGAGAAGATGGGGCCAAACTTCTTGCAGGCTTTGAAAGAGATGGGTTTGACTTGACACGGGTATTTCCCAATTCTTGCAAGAGAAATTCTCCATCCTTTTCCGGTCGATGAGGTTCTCCTCCTACGGACAAAGATTTCGCGTTCCTCTTTATAACGGTGTTTCTGGGGCCTCACGGTGTGTCGGCAGCAACACGACGGAGTCGCTCTTCTCCCGGTTTAATCCTGCTGGTTTTCAGACTTTTAAGACAGAGACCTCCGGTTAATCATTTTGCTTAACGTGATCATTGTTGGCTTCGGTCAGCAACTTCCCTTCGCTTCAAATCCACAGGTGAGTCGATCCGTTCAGCTCCAATTGCAAGAAAGCCCTTTTCTTCATATGAGAACCCAAAAGAAGAAACAGTGATTAATTTTTCACTTGCTTTTAATCAGGTTTCATTATGCATGTCTAATCAAAGGCTCAATCTCCTGCTCGTGTTTTGGGGGATTAGTTGAATTCAGACCCAGCTTGGGTTGGTGGGTCTAGCACCCAAGAAATGTCCAAATCAGATTGACAATTTCAACTTCGCTAGTGATTGTCCCTCTAGTTTAAGTCTCCTCTTTGATGGGATGTTTTAAATTAGGGTTGAGAAAATTAGGGTTCTTATTAACTCCAGATATTGAAGGGGGAAAAACCTATTTGGGAGATAAGCAAATCAGGTCCCAATATGGAGCCAAGAAGCGAAGAAGATCAAGCAAGAATCCCCAATTCTTTGTTGTATGATCACCCAAATCCACCCAATGGAGAGAGGAAGATAGACCATGGCCAAAACCGTGTCATCTCAACTCAAACCCTAGATCAACCAAAACCCAGAATTGATGATCTACTTCAACTATCAGTTCCCACTTCAAGTCCACCTTCAGCTGAATTCCCCAAAATCACGGCTTTGACCCAAGCGATGCCTCCACCGCCGGCCAATTTCCGATACCGCGAGTGCCTCAAGAACCACGCAATAAGCATCGGTGGCCATGTCGTCGACGGGTGTGGTGAGTTCATGCCGAGAGGGGACGAGGGCACGCCAGAGTTCTTCAGATGCGCCGCCTGCAGTTGCCACCGCAACTTCCATCGGAAGGAGATCGTCGTCCATGGTGGTGGCGAGGTGGGCTACATGGCCAATTTCCAGTATAATCATCAAAACGGAAACATTCTAAGTTATGGTCAAGTCAGACATGCAGCCAATTCAATCCCCCACCAGCACACCCTCCTCCACCAAAGCCGCCACCGCCAGAGCTTCTCGCCAGGGCCGGCTCAGCCAGTGATGGTGGCGTTTGGTGGGGGCGGCGAGGCGGAGAGCTCGAGCGAGGATCTCGGGGCGTTCCAGCGCGGCGACGGAGTAAGGTGGCGGCACGAAGAGATGTTGGCGTTGCAGATGCAGCAATCGCCAAAGAAGAGGGTCAGGACGAAATTCAGCGAGGAGCAGAAGGAAAGGATGATGGAGTTCGCTGAGAAGCTGGGGTGGAAGATGCAGAAGGGGGATGAAGATGAGGTGGTGAAGTTCTGTGAAGAGGTGGGGGTGAAGAGACAGGTGTTCAAAGTGTGGATGCACAACAACAAGCAAACCATGAAGAAGAAGCAACCGTGTTGACACGAGAGACAGAGATAGAGAGAGAGAAAGAATGTTTTTCTCATGGGCATTTTGGCTTTAATTCATGGAGGTTTTCTTGATGTTATAATCATATGATGAAATAAGGTTTTGTGCAATGTGTGAAATTTTCATTTCCTTTCCAAGCTTTCATAAGGGTAATAATAATCAGAAGGGGATGGCATTATTATACCATTCGTTCATTTTTTGTTGAAGTTGATTTTGTTGGAGATCTTCTGGCGAGGGTTTAGATGAAATATGTGGGGATTATTTGGAGAAGCAGTAAAAAAAGAAGGTATAGTCAAATAGCACCTATCTAGGGAATCACTGAGTTTTCTCGATTTTTGAATTTATTTTCGCTTCCAAAACTAATACATTATATTGAAAGTTGACTTTTGTATGATGCATTAAGTCTTGATGAAGGGAGTCTTTTCTTTTATAAATACGAACTTCAGATTTTTTTAGAGTTTTTCGGAGGAAAAGTGAAAATTTACAGAAAAATCTCTGACAGTTATTATGATTTTTGCACATTAAACGCATTGAATTTTGATGATAGGAACATTTCTTGTTCAAATGAATATTTAAGATCTTTTTTTTTTCAAGATAAAGCGAAAGTTTAGGAGAAATTCTCTTGGCAATAAGTAACATAATTCGCATATTACCGACAAAAAAACATAATTCGCATATTAAATGAGAAAATATATTTAAAAAAATAAAAGAATTTTTTTCTAAAATATCAATGTAGGCATATTACCTGTATTTAGTAATGCGTACTAAGTGATAAACCTAGCTTTACGAGAATGAGAAAATACTCATGTATTGTACATAATTTCACATATTTATCACGTATGATGTGTGATGTGAAATATTGACAGAAAACTTGTACTTGTATATTCACGAGATAATATGGAGGGAGAACTTGACTTTGTCCCTTGAAATGTACACCGTGGAGGGTAATACTTTCTATCATAATATAGCACGTTAATTAGACTTTTCAAATATTATACAGAAATGGAATGGGCACATGCATTCCATTCTATTCGCAAACTTAGTAAAAAACACATGATACATGCACAAGAATTGATCTACGGAATTTCAGGGGTGGCCTGAAACCTCTTAGGTACATAGAGTAACCAGTGCCAAGGGGACCATCCAAATTGTTGGACCTCCCCCGGGATTACATCCTTTTCGAAAGCTAAAATTCAAAATCATTATGAACACTATTTTTAAAAACCATCCTAGAATCTAGGATAATTATCCAAAAAGTACCAAACTTGTTATATGATGATTAATTCGATATTTCTAATTTTATCAATTTAATTTTAAATCTTATGATTATTTTCCAATATACTTCATTTGGCTAATTTTTGCGGGAAATTACTGACATTGTGGTCCAATCATTGTCAACTGTCCTACACGACACAATGAACATTAACATAAATAACTTTTTCATTTTTTTTTTCATTTTATGAATTTTTTTATTATTTTTCCTTGTTTTTCTTCTGGTGACAAGCACGGGCAAGGGTTGCAACACCATCGCCAAATCCAAGGGAGACGAGGTGAAGTGAGGGTGTTGTAGCCCACACCCCTCGTCGGTCGCAGCTGAGGCTTTGATGACTTGTTTATCAGAAATCTAATGAAGAAGGAAAAAAGAAAATGGAGAGAAAAAAAAAGAAAATATTCAAAAAAAATTAAAAAAAAAATTTACATTAAAGGGAGCCATGTCATGTAAAATGGTTGATACTGATTATAGACCCTTATGTTAGTGATTTTCGATTAAAGTTGACTTGAAGGATTACATAGCAAAATTGTTCAAAGGTTTATAACCAAATTGACAAAATTGAAATATATATTACCGAATTGGCCACTGTATAATAAGTTTAAAACTTTTTGCACAGTTTCCCTCTTAGAGTCTATGGCCTAAAGTCTTCCCTTCCCTTGGTCGGGATGAGCTACACTAACAAGACCATGTAATTCAACCAATGCACAAGTTTAAAATATCGTAATTTTCAATTAGCATGTGATTTCAAATCTTTGTGCAAATCTATATCAAAATGCAAAATCAATCAGTCATGCGATTCAATCAGCATGAGAATCCATAGATTAGTTAGTGTGCATGTTCAATTTAACGCGCAAATTCAATCATCGTGCAGTCCACATTTGACGTGTAATTCCAAACATCTGGCAAAATATTCCCACATAGTATGTGATCCCGTTTCAACTTCAACTAGCTCGTTCAACATTCAACTCAATTCATAACGTTCGGACCGATCCCCTCAGTACGTGAGCAGGGGTCGGCTATATTTAGTAGGAGTCTTTCTAACGAAAAGCATATATAACATGTTCAGCAGAGTGACGACATGATTGGGAAGAGTAGAGACGATAAAAGCTTGAGCCTAGGATGAGCTCACGGTTGAAATCCTGTATAAGGCCGACTATGTCCATCGCATCCTGATCCTGTTCTTCCAGGCCATATCGGGATCTTTCACAGCCATAACCGGACGTTGGGTTCTCTACTGACGCTAGACTCTTCAACTTGGTATACAGAGACGCTGGACAGTGTAAACTTGAGGGAAGATCTTATTGAGAAAGATTACACCAGCTGAGTAGAGGTGCCAATAGAAACAGTTTGTCATGAGGTACCACAGTGCGCAAGATTGAAAGACCGCTCTTATTCAACTCGCATATGAACGAAAACATTGGGACTTGAACTGCACAGCTTCTTTTTGAACTAATTTATTATCAGGTTACAAGTGGAATTCACTAGAGAATTTTGCTGAAGGAGATAAAATATGGGTAGACCTGAAGCCTTGCAAAAATTGAAGCTTTGATAAACCAAAATCACCTCAAGAGTATAATGCCAAATGTATCTATATTGACCATCTTGGGCTGTTTGTGAATTTCAAAACTGCATCATCGATAAATGCCTTGACAGCTCTAGGCAGATTCGCAAAAGTTGCGGACACATATGGACAGTCTCAAGTCTCTGATTCTCAGGCTGTTCTATCTTTTTGCTTCTGTCCACACTATCCTCTTCTTTTCCTTTCTATTGCTAGGCCAGTCTTTACTATCTAGCGACGCACATGACCCGCCTGTTTTTTTTTTTTTTTTTCGTGTCCCAAATTAGCAATTGAGAATTTCATGCACCCAGAAAACCATTTTGTATCCAGCAACGAGGCTAAATCTGGTTTCCAACCTCAATCCATGTACTCCTAGTCTCTTTCTTGCTACCATTCCCCTCATTAATTTCCTAATTCGTGCAAACTCCCCCCATATACCTTCAGCTGCATAAATATCTGATAGGGTCGTGTAGGTCCTGGCCAACCTCAGTCTCGAGTCTAGGACCCTGCGAGCTACCAATTTTCCCAAATTCTTAAGTCCGTGTGCTGTACAAGCTCCAAGAAGGGTGCCCCACGGAGGACTCATCAGGTCTAAGTGGCATACTCTCCATCAGTTGGTAAGCCTCCTCCACTCTCCCTGCACGGCCAAGCAAATCTGTCGCGCACCCATAAATCTCCTGGCTTGGAGTAACATTATAGTCACCCATTAATTCAAAGTACATCGACCCTTCATTTACAAGATCTGCATGGCTGCAAGCACTCAGAACTACCATAAATACAATTTTATCCGGTCTTACTCCGGATCTGCCCATGTCATAGAACGATTTAATGGCCTCTCTTCCATGTCCATGAGGCACATATCCAAC
Organism: Eucalyptus curtisii; assembly: GCA_017140595.1. Classification (NCBI taxonomy): domain Eukaryota; kingdom Viridiplantae; phylum Streptophyta; class Magnoliopsida; order Myrtales; family Myrtaceae; genus Eucalyptus; species Eucalyptus curtisii. Next base: position 42,964,681 of record CM029495.1, read on the forward strand.
CATCATAGTCCAAGAGTGCAATTTTCTGTGAGACATAGAATTGAACATTCTGTGCGAATCATTTATGCTTCCACACATGGCATACATATCAATAAGTGCATTAGCAAGCCCAATGCTACCCTCAAGTCCTTTCTGAATGATTACTCCATGGATCTGTTGTTCACTCTTCATAAGTCCTAAACTACTGCAGGCTGCTGTAACAATTGTAAATGTGAAGCAGTTTAGCTGAAACCCAGGGGACTCCATTTTAGATTACATAAGGACCTCACCAAAATCTGATCTTTCATATCCAGCTATCGAGGTGTTCCATGTCATTACATCTTTTTCGTGCATTTCATGGAAACATTGACTTGTCCCAGATGAGCAACAGCACCTGCTGTATCCAATATGGAGTTTTTGACAGGAAGGTTGGAGTCGAACCTGTGTTTGGTAATTTATGCATGGAGTTGCAGGCCAAAAATCTATGACCCAATTGAGGCGCAAGCTCAAACTGCAATTGAGATGCTAAATGGGTTCAGTTCAGCTCCTTCCTGATGCCACATAGAGTGCATAAATAATGTGAAAATCTACTTTCTGTTGAGACCAATTGATAGGAAAATGAACTGTAGGCATCCTAAATGACCACATTCTGCTTGAAACTATCAAACTAACTTCATCTAAAGCAAAGTGAATGCAAGGTGGTAGTTGAATTCATGACAGGTATGTACCAATAACATTTGGCGAAGCACATTAAGCCCACTATAGCCGTCACCTCGGTGGATAAACCCAATGATCAACGTATTTCAAAATACCATGAAGGCATCGTCCATGATAATGCAGCGTACAAGTCGAAAAGAACATTTTCAACATACATAGAAACATCCCAGCCAAGCTTTATTGCCCAGCTGTGAACTTGCATTCCATGTGAAAGACTTTTCATACCTTAAGCCTTCAAGACACTGGATAAAGTAAACTCGTTTGGCTCCATCGTTTTCCGAACCATCTCAGAGAGCACAGCCATGCTTCGTCATGGTAACCACATGAAGTAAAGCAAGCAATCATGGCCGTCCAAGCAACCAAACCCCTGTGAGACATTCCGTCGAACATGACGCGAGCTTCATTCACTAATCCACTCTCGAAGTGCGTCTTGATCAAATCCGTGGATATAAACTAATGGGTCCTCCGGCAAGAATGGTGGGTTTGGTTGGTTAATGCAGTTTCGGACCCCGCTAAGTGTGTTCAGCACTATATTCGGTATTGGCCGGTAATGGGCGGTCGATAAGTAGTTTCTTGGCACTCATGGATCGTGCCGTACCCGCTCATAGCTAAGCACAACCTCGCTTCCTCGGTTTGACCACCAAAACAGTGGCAGATCACAAATACAGTTAAAGGGGCCCGGTCCACAAGCAGCGAACGTGGACGAAAATGCCTTTTAAGGAGTAGTTATTGTCACGAGTCTGAGCTAAACTCAAATTACACGAAATTCTACCAAACAATCAGACTATTGAGCTATTCAAATTAGGAAAGATCTATCTTGTATCGGTGGATTACCTCTAAATCCTTGTAACTAATTTTACGAAAAAAGTAGGACAATTCAACCACTGGATCAAGATATAATTGCTATACACAAGTTAAACCTATCAATTATCAAATTTTTGACACTATAAAATGGTAAGAAACGATGACCACGGTAAATTCATAAATCATTAATATTATAAGACTATATTCGAACTGCAATACTCACCTATGACATGTTGTCATGTAATTAATCAAGGTCAACTATAACATTCTTCTTCATTCAAGCTAATCATGATCTTTACAAAGTTATCATTCTAGAATCTAGTTTGGTAAGACACGGACATTAGTGTTCCGAATTAGCAACGGGAGGACAGAGTAGGCTTTTAAGGGCACACAAAAATGAACAAAGAAACATAAAAAACAAAGACGAAAGTGGAAAAAGAAGAACGTGAGGCTGGGGTCGGTCGTTGTCTTATCCCAACTGGACTGAAACCAGAGAGAGCCATTGCAAGCAGAAGCGGAGGGAAGGGGCAGAGTGAGGGCGAGTCATGGCAAAGTTGGCGGCGGTGCAGCATCAACACCACCACCCACCTTCTTCCCTCTCTCTCCTCCCTTCTTCTTTCTCCGACTTCAGTGGCACCAGACTCCATGCTTGCATTCAGGTCCCCCCTCTCTCTCTCTGTGTAGTTTGATCAAGAATTTTTAAGAAGTTGGCATTTTTCTTTACTGGGTGTTTGCTCTAATTAACTTTGATCATAGTTTTAGGATTGTATTCACTAATGAATAACTAGCATATATTCTGTTACCGACCAGAAGATGGCATGCCATTTTACTGTATCTCTACGGATTAGAGTGTAGATTAACCTGCCGGGATTGTTTCCTTTCCCATAATTCGTGATATTTTCCTATGCAAAGGAAGGGACAAACTCTGCAAGAACAGAGTCATATAGCCCTGTACGCTTGGTTGAAGTTGAAACTGAGGCTCAGACGTTTATCAGTTGTTCAAAAGAACTCTGTATGAGAGATGAATGATTTGTTTTATCAGCCGTATAAATAGCTGATTTTATGTTGTTTATAGTATAAGAGGAAGGTGTGGCAGCCAAAAGGAGCACTGTGTGTCACTGCATCGAGCACCGAGAAGATCCTAATAATGGGAGGCACCCGTTTCATCAGTGTGTTTTTGTCTAGACTACTCACCAAAGTTGATCATCAGGTATTGGGAACTTACACCCCATGTTCATATCTTTCCCTCATTTCCTGATGTCAATCTTCCATGGTGCCTCACCGTCTTCGATCACCAATACAGTGCAATCATGCCTACCTTGCTATTTTGGCAGATAACTTTGTTTACCACAGTAGAAGCACCCATCATTCAACAATTGCCAGGTGAGTTGGACAAAGTTCACACTGATTTTTCTTCTAAGGTAACTGCATTTGACGTAGCTAATTTCACACGTAAGTTATTCGATGAAATTCTTCAACAGGATGATTTGTGCTGAGCGTTTTCTCATCTGATGGTTAACTTTGGGGCAGATCCTGCATTTGAAAAAAAGGAAGAAAGGACTTTAAATTTGTTCAATCAAATCTTGATGCAGAAAGCTTTGATGTTGTTTATGACTTTACAAGTTTTTATTCACAATTGTCTGATGCCAAACATCCTACTTGCAAGTTGACTAAAACTTGAAGCATTTGATTTGATTTGAAAATCTTCTAATTTATAGTCAGACTAAAGCTTTTGCAGTTCCAAGGAGGAGTGTGATGGCCTTGATCTTATCAAGTTGTATCTTCTTACGAGTTGGTTTGGGCAACATTGCATTAGCACAGCCGTCTGTCGGGTTCAGAGAGTACATTGATACCTTTGATGGTTACTCTTTCAAGTATCCTCAGAATTGGGTTCAAGTCCGAGGTGCTGGGGCTGACATATTCTTCAGAGACCCTTATGTTCTAGATGAAAATCTCTCGGTGGAGTTTTCATCTCCTTCATCATCCAGCTACAAGAGTGTTGAAGACTTGGGTCTGCCAGAAGAAGCCGGAAAGAAAGTACTCAAGCAGTACTTGACAGAATTCATGTCAACCAGACTCGGAGTCAGGCGTGAGTCCAATGTCGTTTCCACTTCTTCGAGAATTGCAGATGATGGTAAAATGTACTATCAAGTAGAGGTAAGTCTATTTAGCTGTTATTCAATTCCCTTTATTTCAAAATAGGAATACATCCGCCATGCACAGTTTTCCGTCCCTCTCTGAGCACTGGTTTCTGGTTTCAATGTAAGTAGTTGAAGGACTCACCTTTCGTTTCAGGTGAACATAAAGTCGTATGCCAACAATAATGAACTGGCGGTTATGCCTCAAGATCGAGTGGTTCGTTTGGAATGGGATCGAAGGTACCTTTCAGTTCTTGGAGTCGAAAACAATAGGCTGTATGAGTTGAGAATACAAACACCAGAAAACGTCTTTTTGGAAGAAGAGAATGAAATTCGCCAGGTCATGGACTCTTTCAGAGTAAACACGGTGGCCAGTTAATTTAACTTAGTTGAGTCAATTGTTGAAATGTAACATCCAGGTTTTTTATGGGTTGAGGCTCTGTTTTCTCCTTCGCAAAACAATTTTGTATCTGCAGTCTCATTTTCAACCCCAATTTCTTGAGTAAACTTGCAGTAGTATTGCAAATGTTTTGCCCTGAAGTTCGCCTTTGATACTCAGTTTTGCTCTGTTTATTTGATACACTTGAAGTACCGAAAGCTTGCAAAGAAACAGACCATATTCATAGGGGACTTTGACAAAAAGAATCTGCTATGTAATGATCATGTGAAATTACATACTGAAAGGAAAAATACTTTCCTGAACCTGAACTGCTCTGCAGAATCAAGAACTGCATCATTTCTCAGCAACAGCCTCTCCCAGAATGTTTTAAGGAAAGCTCTGTTGGGATCATTGAAGAACAATAGAAAGATGTTCCTCCACAGTCCCTCAATTTCTTTGTGTAGGACTGCCTCCATAGATAGACCCCCAGAGCAAATTGAAGCACATCATACTCTCACTTCCTAACTCACTGCTCGAGCAGGAGCTCAGAAACCTGCGTAAGGATGGTTATAAAGTACTGACGTCCCGTCAATGATGGGGCTTTATATATAAGAATCCGTCCAAATGTCCAAGAGCATTACAAACAATCAATCAAACGAGTACTATAAAATTACACCAGCAAGTACCTTATTTCAAAGGAATGTTCAGTGTCCCACAATATCGGCTGATGAAATGCAGGAAGCAATTGAAATTGCATACTGATCGAGTCGATTGTCTTTCCTGGATCATTCCATGCTCCAACTAACAGGCTTTAATAGCATGTCACAGCGTCTGAAGTCAGCTGTGACTTTCAGTTATAATAAAGGAATGCTCTTCAGCTTTTTAACTCTGTATAAGCAAAGTAACTACACTTACCAGAGGCATGAACAATCAACGGACAGAGCTCATAATATTTTCCCCAGTCTCCATCCTAAACCACTGCCTTCTTTCTGAAGTCAATCTATTGAAAAGACCCACTTCCTGGTTTGACCGTTGTTAATTTAAAAGCTAATATGTACAAGCTAGCACACCGCAAAAATCAAACGAAACTGATGACACTTCTGGAAACAAACCCATTTTTTCACACCTGTAATTCATGAGCCGAAGTTGTCCGTCAGGATGGACAAAAGAAAGAATCTGATGAGATTCCCATGTTCGATAACTTACTCATGGATGAAATCTGACTTCATCCAGAATACAGGGATTTGCTAAATTAACTGTGAAACTCCCATCAACAAATGAACCAACTGTAGGCAACGTATAAGAGAGTATTTGTTAGTGTCAACCGGGCGAAGACATGAAATTTGCAGCTATCCCAGAAAATGCACTGTCAAATCATCAGAGCAAGAAGAAAAACGAAAGGGAGTGCTAAAGTCAGCTTTAAGGAAAGAGATGTAAATCCTTAATAACCTCATTAAAAGGTTTCCAGCAACATACCTATTTATGACCGCATCCACTTCTTCCCCGAGATTAACATAGACTTTATTATTAGCATACTTGGGATCTGTTGTCCTCCATAAAATACTCAAGGCTGTTGCACCAGGAAGCGCCTCACTCACATTCGAACCAGTGCCATTCTCTCTCTCTCTCTCTCTCTCTCTCTCTCTCTCTTCCCCCCCCCCCTCTCTCTCTCCAAATAACGAACATAACTCGAGGACATCTGAAGCTTTTCCTTATTCTCAGGTACATAAACTGCTCATTATCCCGAGTTTGATTCGGAGAAAGAAGGCATTCTCCTTTTTTGACCAGGAAAACATGAGAGAAAACTATTAGCTTTTCTATTTTGCTTGATGCAGAAAATGGGATTAATACTTTCCTTGAGTATCTATACATAGTGATTTATGACCAGCATCACAAGGGAACAAATATCTGGTTTATGGACAATAGCACCTGTAGTGCATTTGCAGCCGAAGACATGACGTCCCTCTTAATGTTGTATAAAAAAATGACCCATTTCATGCAGAATGATCTAAAGGTAAACCTCTTAAAAGAACCACTTGGACATTTCCAGACGAATTTGGTGATTCATAAATCACATCTGCAGATGTCATAGACTTATAGAGCATACGAAATTCCCATTAGTTCAACTTTTTGGGTTGCAATAGATAGTATATTTCCTCATTTCCTCTAGAAGCCCTTCAAGATACAAAACTACGGACATTTCAAAATGCATGCAGCATTTCTTTTCATCAGTTGAGAAAGTGAAGAGTGTGCTCGAGTGGAAACCGGAGTGGCCTGGTGAAACGCCTTGCTGCCTCCTCCAACCTAGAAAGAGTCTCGGCTGGGGGACATACAGAAAAGAGTCTTCTTCTTTAGAGCTACACAGAATTCTCTCTCTTTCCGCTCCACACTATCCTTTTTTCCAACCCTCCTTGATTTTATGATTGTCGACTAAAAGTTTATCATCAGGCAAAGTCAGCAGAGAAGAAGAAAATTTGAATGTTGCAATTTTGCAGCTTTGGATCGAACTAGAAAACAATACATTCAAAAACCATTTTTGCTAGAGTGGTGCTCTTTTGCTGAGTTTTGCAAAGAGAAAGTTCATTAGTTGGAAACCTGTTCAACATTCAACACATTATCAGCTGAAGATGAACCCCCTGGGCCAAGTGGAGCATGCATGAAGCGGTCAAAGCACAGTCCTTTAGGATTGAGTAGACTCTAAACCGATGAGCATACAATAGTATTTGAGGTCTATCAGTCGGGATTAGGGAGAGGGAATTACAAATGCTAAAGAATGAAAAGGCTCAGCCAAGATTGCACTCAAGAAAATTCGTGTTTGATGTCCAAGGTTGTTCGCTTAGCTGTCATGTTTTGTTCTGCTCCTAGTGATGCAATTTGGTCCCACCCCACATATTATCCAAATGTGATTGAATTGTGGCTTTTCATGAAACTAGTAAAAGAGGTTAGGAATGGATTGGAGCTACCAGATATTGGCTCAAAAAGTATTTAAAACATTTTTCTCTTTCATTTGACAATTACGGTCACATATTCTTTTCATTTTTTAACTATATTTTTTCATATGATGTGCTTTGCAAATTGTATCGAACCTTTTTCTATTCAATTAGTCCTAATTTGGCACCTGGGGAATGAATTGTATCATCTCGTCTGTTGCTGAAAACTAAAGGGAAGTTGGATTCTGCATTTGGAAAGATTTTTCATTGCTCTGCTTTGTGAAGTGTCTTGTCTTCTGTTCAGTCGAATGCAAGCCTGAGCAGCACTACATGCCAAATGAATTTGGATCTGCCTGATCTGTATGACACTGCCGTGAGTGATCGTCATTGCTCATGAATCAGAAAGGAGAAGCTTGGTTTTAGAAGTGAAGAGCACATTGCAGCAACTACAGTTGATTCTTCCATAATTTAATAGAGTGCTATTTATTAGTGCATGATACATAGATGAAGCTCCTTGCATTTGCATCAAAGCTAAGCTTGAGAGAGACCTGAAACCTAAAAGACGCAGAAGGTACATAAACATGATCAGATGCCTGAGAACTAGCGAAACAGCATCAAAACTTTGTTTATACCCAATCAAGAAGTCAGCTTAAACCGTCTTCTCCTATGCAAAATACTTAATTGGGACCATGTTGATCTTTGCCGCCATTTCCATGTGCCTGAAACTGCAACTCTAAGTCTTCTTTCTCTCTATTCTTCACTGCTGCTTCCATCTCCTCAGTGATGTTTGCTTGTTTTGCCTCCTTATCCTTTCCCCATAGGACAGAGTAGAGTCCCGCAATGATCAATATAGACCCCACCAATCTGAAATCGAAAGAAACAAGGTAATCTAAGTGAATGCTTTCTTGCAATTTGTAGACAGCTCTAAAATCGTAGGATATTGTATAACGACATCGTCGAATACATACGTTCCAACAAACAATTTCTCACAAAGAAGTGCCCAACTTAGGACAGTTGTGATGACAAGCATCAAAGGGCTGAAGACCGAGGTGTAGAGAGGACCCTTTCTTTCGACGCACCAGGTCATAATGCAGAATGCCAGAGCCGAACATACGAAACCCTGCATTTAAATTACAATTAGCTTTACTTCTGTCCACAAAATTTCCTAATAAATCATTGTTGTACAAAAGCTAAATGAGATCCCTTCATTTTTTGCTTAAGTTTGTTCAATGTCCACGACACTGTACCGCATAAACTGCTGAGATAAGCCGGATTCCAGATTTTAGCGACCATGCGGCAACATGATGTTCGACAGCTACACCAACGACCACACACTCGATGCTGGCCATTAGACACATCAATGTTGTGGTAGTGTAAGGAGCTGGAAACTTAGTACTCAGTTTCGCCTGAATGCACACGAAACAAGCATCAGGAAAGTGAACTCTGAAACTCTCTCTTCAATGACTGCTCAATACACAAGTTGATTTCTGATGTGCAACACTTGTTTCAGCAAATTTGGACTTGAATTAGTTCTCTATATGAATCAATGAAAGGGGCAATTGCAGAATATAAATCTTAGATGGAAGCGAAATGAATGTTTTACTCACTTGGATGATGAACCATAGTGCCCAGGCAGCAGTACTAGCAAAGATAAAAAAAGGTCCCAAGAAGTTGCTTTTGTTGGTAGGGTGTTCGTCCGTCATTTTCGCTGCAAATTTCCAATGTATGGCCGAGTTACCAATTCCGATGTTGCGTCCATGGTAAAATGAGAGGAGCATCGCTCCGCTCACACAAACAAGTGTCCCAATCACTTTTGCCTGCCCCGCCTTTGACTTGATTCCTAGTGATTCTTGTCTATCCAAGATAATTCACAAAAAAATGTGAACAGATTGTAAAGGGCGATTGCATATCAACTAGTAGTTATAAATGCGGCATTCAAACAAAAGTTAAGAAACAAAATGACTATTGTTGTTGAAGTAAACAAACAAGAATGTACGGAATGAAGTAGCGCTATTAGATACACCTGAAGATCAGTGCAAACAAGAACGTCATGGCCGGGAGGATATTGGTCAGCGCGCACGCGATGGTGGGCGAGGAATTGTTCAACCCAATGAAAAAGAAAACTTGATTCATGAAGGCCCTGCACATTTTTGGCGGAACCCCAGCCATGAACTATGATTTTTATGCATTCGTATCATGATGATAAATATTGGCAGAGAGGGAGTCCTAGTGTAATAATGTAGCTACCACATAACTCCAGGTAAGTATAAATGCAAAATCAAAATTCAAGAGATGGCTTACTTACCCGGTGAGAGAACATATAAAGATCTGGAGCAGAATTGGCATTGTGATTTTGGGTCTCGTCTTCCTGCAACGGACCATGAAGAACGTGAAAATTCTTGAATTTTTTCATTCAATTTGCTGAGCCGTGATTACTCTTCATTTAAAAAAAAAATAAATAATTTTAGAGAATTAAATTCGAATGAAACTCTTGGACATGCACAACTTGCACTCATCTTTCAATTTTCAAGAAGACTCCTCTTGGCAGAAGGTAACAAAATCTTCACGAGCGGGAATGGTTCCAATTGATATATTTGGTTTTTCAAATTTAGGAAACGTACAGTAATTCCAACGGGGTATCATCTTTTCTAATCTTAGAAATCAATCATTGTTATGTGAGAAAACTTCTGTCGACAACAGCACACAATTTTTGCACCATTTTCGCATCACAATTGATTTTGTCCTATCGTGCATCATTCAAGTGTGGACGAGACAAAAGTTTCCTCGTAAGGTGGGAGGTGACGTGGCAGCCATGCAGGTCCACCTAATCAAGCCGTTTCAACGGGTCAGTAATTAAGAGCTCGTCGACTCCTCCTTAATGAGCTTGCCTCATCAGTCAAGCTCTGCAGATCACACCAATCCAGTGAGAGGAAAAACTGAGAATTGCACTTAAATGTATATTCAGATCCATTTGAATTAATCTAAATTTTCTCTCTACTCCTCCTTCATCGCTACCATATTGTTATTTGTCATTCACTTATTATTTTTCTTTGTCTTGCAAACCACCACACCATCATCAGCTTAAAAGAAGTGGAAAGAGAGGTCTTCTGTTTCGCTGATATTCTCCAACATTGATCTCAACACTTGGTCAAATACAAAAGCACCATCAACCTTTCTTATTTTCTGGGGGTTAATAGAGAAAACAAAATCTGTATGCATCGATGAATTCAAGTAGAAGTTAGAAGCTCTCTCCCTAGAGATTGTGTGACGCTTACGTTAATCTTGGTGACCCAAAATAGAACACATGCATGGCCGAATGAACACTCATTATCACGGAAGTTAACTCAACCATCGTCATTGTCGACCTAGCTAACAGCACATGATTGCATGCATAAAGAGATTAAGTAGAACATTATTTTCCACACAAGCCGAATATTTAGTGATCCTTTATCACAAAAGACGTGCATGGAAGGCAAAAAATAGAGTTCTCTCGATGAAGTTGTTTTAGATACCTCTCCAAGATCAGAGCAAAAGGGATGGTGGCGAGGGTGGCAAAGATCTGGCGATAGGTGACAAGCACAAAAGGGTTCATCCCGCTATCCATGGCCAGCTTTGATGTTATGTTCATCCCTGCATAGCCCACTTGAAGGATGACCATGGCCAAGAACGGCATGAAATCTACAACTGCCATTTCTTTCCTCTCTCTTCTTCTTAGCTTATATGTTGATCTTCTCTGGACAGATTCCACAGAGAGAGAAAGAGAGCGAGAGAGGGGAGGGAGTGTTGCGGAGAGATGCGAGAGAGAGCTTCAATATAAAGGAGAGGGAGAGAGAGAAGATGCGAGTGCAAGAGAAAACTTGCTCTTTTTTGAGTTTCATGGGGGAAAAAAGAGACGGGTCCGTAATAAATAAAAATGAGAGAGTGAGAGAGACGGTTCAAGAAAGGTGACTCGCAACACCTGGGCGCATGCATGGGACAAGGGCTGCCACTATATCCTACTATAAGTTATAGCACCTTTCAGTTATAATTTTCTTGCTTTCCTAACATCCGAAATCCTGAAAAACTGGGATACTAAGCCATATGAGCGATTGTGATTAGGCTTCCATTTCAAACAAGTCGATTCTAATAATATAGATTGTCACATCTGTCGTTCGGTAATATCATGTTCTCAATAACACTCTTCCACATTAATATTATATATGTCGATTTCCTTAGACGGTCCTAGCACACTTGCCAAATTTTATTTTATGTTTTGGCGTCTCTCTCTCTCTCTCTCTCTCTCTCTGGCTTCTCGCGTATACAAGCCTTCAAGCAAGCAAACAAGGCTTGAGTGCGCAGCAAAATACGGCAAAAACAAGGAGAGTCACGAAGTATGCTTTTTCTCGTGCCATTCACATGCGTGCATCGTCATTGTATGTAGCTAAGAGAGGCTAACGATGGAAGCGTTTTATCTCATGAAAAATTAGTGGGTTTGTCGTGATCTTTCTCAAAGCAAAATTCATGTGAGTCTGTTGCTCATTGCGTTTGCTAAAAGCGTCGACCTTGTGTCGACGTGCGCAAGTTCATTATATATATAAAAAGAAAAATTCATGATTAGTGGTTTGATTTAGCTCAATATAAGGGCCCCCATCGCAGTTGTAATCGGGTTGCATTTAATGCACTGCAGCTCCTGCACGGAGACCATGTATTTGCCAATGGAAAATCAAGAGAGTTTATTTATCGGAATTAATACCAATCGCAAATAGGTACTTATAAATACATTTACTCCAAATTTAAATCTCAGAAAAAGTCTTAAACTGATATCACCGAGCCAATGTAATCTCTACGTTAGATCGCAGACTATTAATGGAGTGTAGATTTTAGTCGGGACTACCGGTTTTAAGATTTTTTGTGAGAAGAAAAATAATTTAAAATAAATGTGTCCTAATGTACCAGTTATGATTTTTAATGGCATTATATGCATGGAAAAAAAAACCATATTTCCTAGATGTCTACTAATTTAGGAGAGGGTGCATAAATTTGAAGGGAGAATTACCAAAAAAATCCTAAATCTATTGTAATTGTGCCAATTCAGTCATAAACTTTTTTTTTTACCAATTTAGTCCTAAACCTTTTACAATTGTGTCAAATCAGTCCATTCGACCAAAATTGGCCGGCCGGTGCTGATGTGGACGCCGGCCAGAGACACCTGGCCAACGAACAATTTTTTAATTTTTTTTTCGAATTTTTAATTTTTTTTTTTTTTTTTGAATTTTTTTTTCTCTTCTACTTCCTCTAGCCGACGCAATTATAATAGATTTAGGACTTTTTTTTGGTAATTCACCCAAAATTTGAAGTTTTAAAATGATGCCTGCTTGGTTGGCCAAAGGCAAGAACTAATACCCTACACGGTTCCGCGTAAACATCCATCTGCTCTAGATTTCGAAAAAACAAACAATTAATTAATTAATTGAAACTTATAATTACTACATTTTGGATTCTGGTGCTTCATCAATGAAACATCCTCCACATCGAGTCTCTCGAAACCTGGCTAAAAACAAACAAAGTTGACCGAACCCAAATCACAATTCAAGTCCCATTCATGGTTCTGGTTCATGATTTCTCTTCCTCCTCGTCCATCTGTCCCCTTCTTGAAAGTAGGGCTCAACAAGTCACTCATCCCTTCAATAAACTACTAGTTTCCCCAGAGATAAATGTCTCGGTAGAAAATTGGAATAAAAGTAATTGCAGGAATAAGAATGGGAATTGGTTCCTAGCTTACTGTGCTTGGACTTACTTCAAAATGAATCGATATTTTCAGTTTTATATTTGTAAATTATTGTAAACTAAGAAAGTTACTTACTAGAAAAATGCATTTAGCATTTTAAAATTTTCTTCTCATAGAAAGTTGTCAATAGGCGCGTGGCTGTATGTCAATGGGCAACAAGGTTATATAATATTTTCCATGTTGAGAGTTGATATTATTCCTCCCCAGCTCGTGCTACAAAACACTCTCGAAAAATATGATGAGGATCTCATTTCCATTTTCACTAGTTCTATTCTCAGTAACCAAACAAGGCCAAAGGATTCAATCAACTGTACAATAGAAGTAATAAGATACCAACAAAATTAGGCAATTTCCTTATCTATATACTACACATAAAATAAAACCATTGATAGTTTTTAAGCTCAAACTTTACCCCAAATATTCATTCTTCCAATGATATCTCCAACAGCATAGACGAAATCATAATATAAGTGGTCATAATAAAACATCAAGTGGCTCCACACAAGAAATACATCAGGTTTCAAAATCAAACTTTATTGTGAGTTGTGTAAGCTATTTTGAGAGATCAGTTTGGTGTTAGTTGATTTATTATTGGAGATGTTTGATGCATTTCAAAAGATATCTTACATACTTTATTTAAATCAAGCGGATTTTTCTCAATTTTTTTATTGTACCACGTACAAGGACGTGAATTCAGCAGTACACGAGTTTGGCTAATTTGGGTTTAAATGGAGACTTGCGGGAACACTCAGACTCGTGAATTTAGAGAATGATTTCGTGAGTTTTGTGATCTATTATTGGATGTTTTCTTCTCTTGGTGCAGTTGTATGGAATTCTTGCTTTATTTCTGCTGAGATCCTCAGGTTGAGATTGAAGGCCATAAACATAGCTTTGAGAAATCAGACTAGGTAATCTAGTGCACACTAGCTGTTTGACGAAATGCCCAAACTAAGTTTCAACTTAAAATGGTTGATTTGAGCTTGACTAATATGATCTTCATGTCTTGAGTTGGTCCATGTTCATGGAAATCAATCATAATTCAGTTTAATGAATTCAAAATATTTTATTCCAAAAATATAAAATATAAAACAAAATAATAACAAAAAGATTGAAAATTTTCCCCAAAAAAAGATGTAGGATAGTGTTAGATTAGGGCAGAAATAACATTTTCGAAAATCTCCTAATTTTCTAAGTCATTTTCCTGATTTAGCGATTTTTTGGGTATTTTACAAATTAGAATAATCATTTTTATAAGTAATCCATTATGCGTATATTTAAATTACTTAGTGTAATTTCATACATATTTAAATTCGCACATAGCTCATGAGGGATTCTGTCTTGTGGCTTTATAATAAGGCCGTGTATATTTTTTGCTCGACATGTATTGAGTTTATTTATCATACTTTATTTTTGGCATTTTCAATACTTGAATGTTTATTTCTTGCACTTTCAATCCTTTATTTGTTGTTTTCGTTTTTAGAATGGTTATGATAAGCCTTAGGTCCAATATGAATTCTTAAATAATATTGCATGAACACTTAGCGACTTGAAGACTATTAGGATTTATAATTGATAACAAAAAATGTTTGATCACTTAGATGAACACACCAATCAAATTAGAGGTACCAAAAGGGTGCTAATTAAATTATTAGCATAATCAAGTCCCTAAGCTTAGAAAATCAAGTCTAAACTCCTGTGTCTCGTTTGGTTTCTAACCAATTCCAAAAACCTAATGGCGACTCCTAGAATCCTAAGGTAAATCAAGACTAAAAATGAAACCAATGTCACGTATGGTATGACCTTGGGAGAGTTCACGCGTAATTGAAGACTATTAGTCCACCTTTAGGCAATAACCCTAAACTCTTCTTCTTCCCATTTCATCTTAGAAAGAAACCCGAAAAGAGGGTCACATCATAGGTGTATAAGGTATATTTACCCGATTGAGTGGCACGGGTAAACCAATTGGCCTATGTTATCGAAATTTGTCACTAGTCCGTTTTGTCAGCCATTCTGGTTTACCAGATTGTTGATTCCATTTTGACGGTTCTCATTAACAATATCATGATTATTTCCATTGTTTAGATGAACCATTTTTTTATTATTAGCATTATTTTGATCTTTGTTAGAAACACTCCGGCCTTTGCAATATTCTAATAGTGGGTGAGTAATATGCTCGTTATTGACATCGTTAAACTGACTCGATGAATTTGGAGCATACTCATGAACCACGGGTCATTAACTATATGGCATTTTGCTGCTCCTCAACCAACCTCTTGATAATTGACACCATGTGAGGGTTTGGCACCATCAATCTCATTTGCTGCCCTATGGGTGCCTTGGAATATCAACATTTCCTCCTTGATTTTCCTTTGCCGTTTCATGAGATGGAGGTTAGCAACGAGTTGTAATCTATGATATTTTTAGTTTCTTATTACTGCTTGTTAAGTGTAAACTAGTGTTATCAAGGGAAGGCACAAGAGGACATCTTCACACATCAACACCGTGAAAAGATATCCACCATTTAGGGTCCGTTCATTTCGCGGAAATGAGCAATTTCCGGAAAATATTTTCCCAGAAGTCATTTTTCTGGAAAATGACAATAGTTCGGCTAAAACTTGAAAATATTTCGGAAAACATTTTCCGGTGTTCGGTAAGGAAAATATTTTGTAAGACTTCAATACTTAGGCATGCATCACTTACCGACCTATAAATCCATCAAATATGAACTTGCCTTTAAATCTAAGCAAACTTACTTCATATATTTGTTCTCTCATTATCGCCAAACACTCATCTACTCTAAAAAAATGTTAGTATGGATTTTAAAAAGAAGCAAAGCATGTACAGTCCTCATGAGAATCTTCCGGTTGAGTGGCCTGTTCTCCCCCTACGTTTTTTGTGTTCTAATAAACAAAGAAAAAAGAAGCAAAGCATGTAGAGCCATTTGCTTGAGCAATGTACAACTGCATGGTATAATAAATAAAGAAAATGATAAGCAAGAGTGCAGAGCGCGAGCTTGAGATCGACGAGCTCGAGGTTTGCCTGGCAACGGCCAATGACTAGCCAAGAAAGAAGAAGATGGGAAACAAAGAAAAAAAAAGAAAAAAAAAAGAAGAGAAAAAGGAAATTAAAAATAATTCGAAATAAAAAAGAAAAAGAAAATTAAAAAAATTAATTTGAACAAAAAAAGAAAAGAATAAAAAGAAAGGGGAGGAGGAAGTGAGGATTTGTAGATGTGTGAGATAAGAGAGATTAAGTGAGGAAAATGTTTTCTACTTTTCAAAAGTGGAAAACATTTTTCCTTAATTTAGAAGATTTTTTTCCTTTCATAGAAAACATTTTCTCCGAGGAATTCATTTTCCATGAAACGAATGCCGGAAAATCCGAAAAACATTTTCCCGGAAATTATTTTCCACGAAACGAATGGAGCCTTAGTTTAATTTTATCCAAAAGGAGGACCTTACAATATCTTATTCATGGCCAAACATCAAATTGGTACAAACTAATGCATGCACAAATATCCCTAGGAAATTTTAGGAGTTCCATTCATAACAATCTTTCAGATAAAGACACGGACCAGTAGGTCGTACGTACCACATACACAAACTACCACATTGATGGACATCTCTTTTCTGAACATATATATCAAAATAGTGAAATTGATCAGGCCATTGCATGTCGCAGGAGAAGAGTTTGGTACCCATTACATTGGTCCAAAAACGAAATTGCCACCTGCCATTGGGAGGGATCTGTTGAACGCCACGATCATCGTCCCCGGATTTACAATGAACAGTAAGTGTTACTCCTTCAGGTAAGCTATTGAAGATTTGCACATGCACTATCTTAGATACGTAAAATATATTTCCGGAGCAAGCTTGTAGAAGGACGGGAATGATCAGGAATGCTACAAGAAGTCTAAAGGACGAGTTCATATTTGTAACTTTTGTTTTTCTTTTGAAATATGAAAGGCATGGTGGATCAATCAATTTAAGGAGGAATAAGGTGGCTTCATTTGGTAATATGAGATTGTGCTATTTCCACCTATTATAGGACAAAATCCACCCAAATTACCAAAGAGATAAAATTGCCTTAATCATTCAATTGCAATTTAGTTTTTATGAAATTATGTAGGATTTTATTACCAAAAAGATAAAATTATTATGTATATATTGTTAGCTTTTACTTCCATAAAAATCAATTTTTTTTTAAAAGAGAAATTTTCAAGAAAATTAGTTCTTTTCTACATTGTGTATTCCTAGATATTACTATAACTCTTACATGCTTTGTATGAAAATATCTTGCTAATAGTAAGGAAAAAAGATAAAAACTTTAGCGTATTTAGTAAATAGAATTGTATATATATATATATATATTAGACTAAAGAAACTAAAAAAAAAAAAAGTTCACCTAGAAAGTGAGCTTTTGAGATAAGAGATAAGTTATTATAAGTACAATGATGAAAAAGAGACTTTTAGGTTTCTTAATATATTAAAGAATTTATCTTTTTTTCCTTAGTATTGGTGAGTTACTTTTACATAGATTATGTAAAACATTAGAGGAATATCTAAGAATACACTAAAAACCAAAATAAAAATAAAAATTGAGAGTCTTAATTATGACAATTATATCCTATAAACAATTAGGAAAAAAAAGGAAAAAAGAAGGAATGTGGCCATCACTTTGTAATTAGATAATTGGGGCCTATTTGGTCTTTTTCAGTGCAAATGGGGGTGAATTTGGTCATACATGGAGTGAAAATATTGCTGGCCGAACATGTACGAGGAGTATCTCTTACCTATTCAAGCATTAAGATGACAAATGTAAATGGCACTTATTATAGCAATATAGTGTATGGAGAGAAAGTTTTTTTTAAATCTATATCTACATATATTTATACTTGGAATATTTAGTGAATCTTGATGTCCCTAATGCATATTCATTGGTAAATTCCAAATGAAGTCTCTTACATTTCTCATTTAGCGCTTGAATAGCTAGTGTATACTCATCATACATATTTTAGCCATCTTACCAAATAAAACATCTTAATCCTCTCTAAGTAAATTAGATGTCTACATTTTAATAGGATATTGAACGTAAATATGACAAATGGCAGATTTGAGTAAGGGATATAAATTTGGAATTTTTTGTGAGAAGAATTTGGAATAAATATGTTGTGGGGGCACCATTTTGACATTTAACCCTTGCTAAAAAGATATCATTATTATACTTGGTTGAAGTCCTCTTTAGAACTAACTACCAAACTAAATTCACGTTGTAATCATGCTTGATTTCCAAGGTTAATACTTTAGGAGTCAAGATTTGTTTTGCTTATAGTGAAGCAATTTGGTCCCACCCCACATATTGTGTTCATTTAACTTAATTGTCTCTTCTCATCGACCGGAGCTATCAAAATGACTTTCATGAAACCGGCACGGATGAAAATTGCACAACTGGAATGTAATTCATGTCTCAATGATCTTTCTTTCTTTTTCGCTCAAACAAGTCTCCATGTAAGTTCTTGATTTATATACACACACAAATACCACCCATCCTATTGGAGTAAAAATCAAAAGGAAAAAAATCAAAATGGTTGCAGTACAGAATCTTCTACAAATTTGCATGAAGATAACACATCAAGTAGAGTGTCAACGAGGTGGTGAAAATTAAAGATAAAAGATAACATTTTTATCTATATGGAAATAGAATAAAAGACAAATATGAACATATCTCCAAATGATTAACTCGCCAATACTCTACTTGATGTGTTATCTTCATATTGATTAGTAGATGATTCTACATTGCAACCATTTTGACTTTTTTCCCTTTTGATTTGTTAGTTCAATACATCTAACAAGCCATGGCCTCATCATCTTTTTTCACCTCTTGAAGCTGTTCTCATGTCATCGCTCTTTATCTGTTCTTTATACCTTATTTCATTGCAAATTTCAAAGATTTTGGAATCTCCACGGTTCTATCGACCTGTACACTAAATTGATGGAGATTTCTTTGCTTTTGTTCCTCTTGATCGAATTGGCCGTGAAAAAGGCCAATGCCATTTACTTCTTTCGCTCAAGTTCGCTCATTCTTTTTAGAAATAATGAACCACTAGTAATAATGGTTATCATCTTTTCTTGAGTTAAGTTACCACATATTTTTGCATTATCAATTCTCCAATAAGTTAGGGCGCATTTGATAACTATTTTGTTCTGGAAAATAATTTTTGATCAGAAATGATTTTTTTCTGATTCTATTCCCGGGAACAATTTTTGAGCAAAAGAACGTGTTTGGTAACCATCCAAAATTTTTATTCCTAGGATAGAAACATATTTGGTAAGATTCTTAAATTTTTTTTGTTTCTTTTAATTTTGTAATACTTTTATTATATTTTTCTCATCTCTCTCTCTCTTTTTTTTTTTTTTTTTTCCCTCTTCTTCCTCCTTATTCTTTGTAGCTAGTCATCGGCCATAGCGGTGGCCGGCGACCGGCTAGGCGAGGTCCAGCCTCGCCAGATTTGGGCGAGGCTGAGCCTCACCCAAGCAACACGAGGTTAGCCTCGCCTAGCCGGGCGAGGCCAAGCTTCATCGGGGGCTGACAACATTCTAGCAAAGTCGTCGACTCTCGTCTGGCAGGTCGCCGGCCATAGCCGAGGTCGGCGACCGGCCAAAGAGAAGAAGAGGAAAGGGGAAGAGAAAAAGAGAAAAGAAAAGAAAATAGAAGAAAAAAAAATAAAAACTGATTCTAGAAATTGTTTCCGAGATCAATAAACTACTTTTTTCTACTTCTTGATTATGTTCCAAATTTATTCCTGAGAACAAAAATTTTATCAAACGAATTTCTATTTTTTTTTTTTTTCGTTCCAGGGAATAAAAGAACATATATAGTTGATCCCGAGAAGGTTATCAAATAGGGCCTTAGCTACCAATTTTTATCTTTTATTTTTTTAAAGATTTATCAACTTTCTTATCTTATCTTAAACGACAACACACTTGTCTTGCAATATACCACCTTTAATTTACCTTTTTCACTAGAGGATTACATTTACCAACTAATATATCGAATTGCAAACCTGTGTGACTTACCAACTTTTTTCTTAACTTTACCAACTTTTTCTATAAAATTCCTCCGTTTATTTGTATAATTTGACAATTGTTAAATTTACCAACCATTTTAAAAATTATCAAACTCAATTAGAGGGATTGTGAACTTTTCTTCAATTATATTACTAACTACTTTTGCATTACTAATTTTCGGTCCCCAGTAGTCGTGACATAACCGCTCAAAAGCAGTTCCCTTGTGGTATTATCCGTGCTTCCATATCTTCAAATATCTCGATCCTATGTTCTCGTGATGACACAATCTTGTGTTAGGTGGTTTTCTCCTTCAAAATCGCACATCGATCTCTTTTCCACAATATGTTGGACTCCGTCCATTTCTATATGAATAACTTCAGATTAGAATATCACAACTATTTCTTGGCACCTCTCAAACATCCCTTCACTATTAGGAGTCTCAATCGAATCCTTGTCAACTAATTCTACTATGACATTCGTTAACCATACGCCATCGTATATTAATAGCTAATCAATGCCGATTGATGTACAAATGTCGACAACATTTATTATGGTCTTCAACAATGCCTCACGAGTTTAATAATAATTTGTACTCTAGTTGCATGCCTATCTATATCGGTGACCTAGTTAATTTTTGGTGCAAAATTATGCCCGCTTTTAAAAAAACTAAAAGAAAATTTAATTCTTTTGAATACTTGAAAATGTACGGGTCTCTGTTCCGTGGGCGGTACAAGGGTACATATTGTGCCCCTAACTCCTCATACATTATGCTTTAATGCCTAACTTGTAGCATGCTAACATGTCACTTCAATTGACATGATTCATGAATCTCTATCATTATGAATCGTATTATTATAGATTGTCGCCCTCTGAACCATGACTCATTTTTGGAAAGTATAAATTTGGCCAAGATTTGATTTTAATCTTACTTCTTTCTTCCTCTTCAACCTCAAACCCTAATCTTCTTTCGGCTCAAACCATTGGCCTCCAAGTTTCACTTGTCTTCAACTTTCTCACTTCCATGGCTCCTAAGGCCTCCACAATATTCTTCTATGGACTATATTGCCAACTTTGACAAGTTGCAAGAGGACAAACACTGCGACAATTGCTATTTTGAACTTAGAACTATCCTAGCGAATATCCGGCTCCTAGGCCCCTGTTTCAAGTAGCATTTTTAGGATCAAATCCTTTGATTTTTTTTCCTCGTTCAAGTGGAGAAAAAGTCCATTTTGAGCAGCCTTCTATAGTAGATGTCTTGACTATTGAATCCTAGCGATTCAGCAGGTCTCCTCCTTTTGATGTAGACTTTTATAAATGGTATGTACGAATAACGTCGCAAGACCGCATTATTTCTACATAGGAGTAGGCATGTATTGATGTAGCAATTCAGTTTAGTCACTTCGATTAGGACTTGAATTTGAGCCTCTTAGGTTTGCTGATCAGCTTTTGGTCTTCATCGACAAATTGTTTCATTTTCCCTTGAGGACCAATTTCGATCCCTCTCCTAGATGCTTATGCCATAGCCGATTTCCTGGCATGCATATAAGGGATATCTCAAACACATGGATGATAATGCTCTCTTTTACAGCAATTTTTTGATCAAATTTCGACGAAATTCTAGTACAGTCATCGATGTCGAACACGTGGCCTTCTCACTATACTGGCTTTCAATGTACCTTTTCTTTTACCATTCTTTCATAGTGTTTAAGGATCTTCTTGGTAGTGCTTTTCGTCTTGTATAACTTACATCGACTCCTACACGATAACAAAGAAACTATTTTATAACCGATGCTCATCTTTTTCCATTACGCTTATTACCTACTATGCATAACTTGGACATGAAACTTCAAAATTTCGTTCCAATCAAATTGTACATTGGATTTGATTTTCATCAAATCTCATAGCTCCACAACGGCTAAAATTATTGTTTCATAAAAACCATAGCCTAATAACTCCTTAATTGAACTACGTAGTTCAAAATTGACATAACTTTGAACTCGTGTCCTAAATCAGAAAATCGCTCTAATTAGATGAACAATCGACTTGAATACTCACTAGATGTTATGATTTGTGGTTAATTCGACCGGTTAGGGAGTTCGGATCGTGTGCATGCCACAATTTCACTCTCTCTTCTTCTTTTCCTCTTTTTCTTACTTATGGACAATTCTTTAGTTTCCCTTTGTTTTTGTCACCAAGCCCTCTCTTCTCTTCCTCTTACACTCACTTGCAATAGCTGGTGAAGGAGAAAGCAAAAAAATGGTTGGGCTTGGGCTTAGAAGAGACATGGGTGTGGTTGAATGAGCCATTTATTTTAGAAATAAGTGTAATGGAAGTCATAAAACTTGTCAACAAAGTACAATTTAGTTATATATCTTTCAAAAAGTGCAACCATGTCTTAAAACTTATTAAATTGGTCAAATCAAGTCCTTCCATTGATCACTTTTTGAAAGTTTTAAGACTACATTACATTTTCTTGACGAGATTTAAGACTTGATTTCTCTTTTTTAAAAGTTTTATAACTCAATTGCATTTGAAATAAGTTTTCGGACTTCTAGTACACTTATCCCTTTATTTTGAATTTATGTGAAGATGAACGAAAAATGGGCGTCCTTACCAAAAAAAAAATGAAAATGAAAAATGGGCGAGGAGCAAAGATTACTTGCTGGACTTTAGCGTGAGTTCTTTACTTTATGTCGTGCAAGCTACTTTAAAAGGTTGGTTTGGTGGTGGTGTTAGTTGATTATTATCAAAGATTCTTGTTGCATTTTAAAAGATATTTTACATACTTTCATTTGGATTGAGTGGATATTTCTCAAATCTTTAATGTACCAAATATAAGGACGTGAATTTCAATGGTCCATGGGTATAGCTGTTCTGAGTTTAAATCCAGACTTGCGGGAACAATCAGACCCACAAGTTTGGAGGGGAATTTAAGCACAATTTCATGAGTTTTGTGATTTGGTATTGAGTGTTTTCTTCTCTTGGTGTGTAGTTGTATGGAATTCTTGCTTTATTTCTGCTTAAGATGATCTTCAGGTTGAGATTGAAGGCCATGAACATGGCTCAGAGAAACTCATCTAGGTAATGTAGTGCACACTAGCTATTTGACAAAATGCCCAAACCAATTTGACCCGCTAAGCAGCATAGGTAAACCAATTGACCTCATATTATCGAAATTTGGCACTAGGCCGCTTTGTCAACCATTTTGCCAAATTGTTGATTCCATTTTGATAGTCCTAACCAATATTATCTTGATTATTTCCATTGTTTATACGAACCAAATTTTGATTATTTGCATTATTTTGATCTTTGTTAGAAACACTCCGGCCTTTGCAATATTCTGATGGTGGGTGAAGTAATATGCTCAAGTTATTGACATCGTTAAACTGACTCTATGAATTTGGAGCGTACTCGTGAACCACAAGTCATTAACTACATGCCATTTTGTTTCTCCTCAAACAACCTCCTGATAACTGACAAAATGTGAGGGTTTGGCACCATCAATCTCATTTGCTCCCTTGTGAGACACCTCGGAATATCAGCATTTCCTCCTTGATTTTCCCTACCGTTTCACAAGATAGAGGACTTTGAGTGGAACCCTTGCTTACCATCCGGTAGCAACGAGTTGTAATCGATAACATGCTTAGTTTCTTGTTAATGCTTCTTAAGTGTAACCTAGTGTCAACAGTGAAGGCACAAAACGTTATCTTTCCACATTAACAACATGAAAAGATATCCATCATTTAGTTTAATTTCATCCAGAGGAGGAGCTTACAATATCTTATTCATAGCCAAATATTAGATTGGTACAAACTGATATAAGCAAAATTTCCTAGGAAATTTAAGGAGTTTTATTCGTAACAATTTCTCTAATAAAGACATGGACCAGTTGGTTGTACATACCACATACACCATCCACCACATCAATCGATATCTCTTTTCTCAATATATACATCAAAATATTGCAATGGACCAGGCCATTGCATGCCGCAAAAGAATAGGGTGTTACTCCACGCATTGGTCCTGGAATGAAATTGCCACATGCCATTGGAAGGAATCTGTTGAACACCAAGATCATTATCTTTGGATTTGCGATGAACGGTGAGAGTTACTCCTCCAAGTAAGGGTCCGTTTGGAAACCACTTTCGAAAGCCCTTTGAGGGTCCAAAGCCCACTTGCCCAGGGTGTTTGGGAACACCCAATGAAACTTGCCTTGAAAAAATGCTGGCATTCCAAAGCTAAAAGCCCAAGGTAGCTCAAGGGTTGCCTTGGGCTTTCAGCATTTTGGGAATGGAAATGGCCGGCACTGTTCATCTTCTTCGTAGGGAGGCTGGCGAGATGTTGTGGTGGGTCGGCGACAAGCAAGAGAGGCCGGCGTGGTCGCGGCACCCCGGTGACCGTCGCCGACCAGTCGCGCAACCCAGATCTGGGTCGCGGCGAGGTGGCCAAGGTCGCGCGCCCGGGTCGCGGAGGTGGCGGAGGTCGCTTAGGTCGTGGCGCACGACCTTCGCCACCTCGCCGCGACCCAAATATGTGTTCTAGGTTGCCACCTCCGGCGACCCAAGACGTGGCCGCGACCTAAATCTGGTTCGCGGAGGTCGCCTGGGTCGCGGCGAGCTATCGCCGCAACCTCCGACGACCCATGACCTTGCCGCAACCCAGATCTGGGTCGCGGAGCCGCGACCTCCTCCACCTCGCCGCGACCTCCGGCGACCCACGACCTCGCCGCGGAGGTGGCCGGAGGTCGCCTGGCTCACGGCGCGCGACCTCCTCCACTTCGCCAGACCGCCTGCTCCTCGCCGGCAACTACTTGTTCTGGCCGGCCAACTTTTTTTTTTCTTTTAATAACAAAAGGCTTTGCAAATATAATTTTCCCAAACACTGTTGTACTCAAAGATACTTACAATGGACTTTTACAATAAAATTTACCAATCACAATTTGCATTTTGGAAAACATCTTTAGCTCAAAGGTATTTGCATTTTCCCAAAGACTTTCCCCAAAATTTTTCCCAAACCCACCCTAAAATATTGAAGATTTGGACATGCACTTTTTTAACTACGTAAAATATATTTCCGGAGCAAGCTTGTCAGAGGGCACCAATGCTCATGAATGCCACAAATAGTCTAATAGACAAGTTCATATTTGTAACCGTTGACGTCTAATTTTGGCAAATCTAGGAAAATAAAGAAAATAAAAATTGCATTAACACAAATAAAAGGAAAAAATGAAAAAAGATGGGAAAAATTGATTTGATTGATTATGCATGGAAATTTGAAATTCTGATGAATAATCGGATTTTGTTAAATGCAGAAGCAATTTAAAAATTAAGTGGATAAAGGGCAAGATGGAGGAAATCTGAGCGAAATCTGAGCAAAATCGAGCTGATTATGAAATCACGCTCTGATTTACAGCTTTGATTTAATGCGACGGAAGATGGAAACTCGGAAAATACTATACAAAGCGGCCGTCTGGAATCATTATAAAAGAGAGCTTCATTTTTCGTGATTCAGGAGGATTTTTTGAAAAATTGAAGAGCAAAATTCAGAGAGAAAGAAAATTTTTGTGAGAAAATTCGAGCAAAAAAAAAAAAAAGGGAACCCTAGTGACACTGTTCATCTTCTTCGCAGGGCAGCCCCTGCCCGCGCCGGCACCGCCTCCACCAGCTGCTACCACACCACCACCGATCTGCCTCCACCGCGTCTGCCAGCCCTCGTGAGCAGCACCGCCGCCCCGTCGATCTGTTGCCGGAGCTACAACCTGAAGCTCGAGCCTCCCCGATGCCCCGCCGCCTTCGCTCACCCTCTGCAGCCGCGACGTCGCCTCCGCTCGCCGCCTACAGATTTGAGATCCCCACAGCAGCCGATCCAGATCCGACGCCATTCCTGCCTCCTCGTTCCCGCTGCGACCCAACAACGCCGTTGCTTCAGATCTACCTCGCAGGACGCCGTGCCCTACAGCCAGATCCAGACACCGGAGCTCCCCGCCGCAACCGCCCGAGGCCTCCTGCCGTCCCTGCAGCCTAGTACCCTCACCGGTGTCCTACTACACCGACGCCGGACGACCACCGATCTCACCGCGCCGCTAACCCTGTTGCCATCCGACGTTGCCGCAGTCCTCCTCACTCGCGACTGCACCAGCCCGACGTCCCTGCTTGTCATGCCAACGCTGCCCGAGGCTAAAGACCACTGAGCAAGCGCTGCAACCCAAGCTACTCCCCCCTCGTCGAGCACTGCTTCCTCTTTGCCGGACCTTCGCCGGAGATCCAACCGCGACGCCCCTGCCAGACCTTCGATCGGCCACCCTTGGCCGGGCCCCACCGTTGCCAAGCCCAATTTTGAAAAAAGAAAAACAAGAAAAAAAGAAAACACATTACGTAGTTTTTTAGTTTACTTTATTTGTTTTTATTTATTCATTTTATTTTACTTTATCTTGTTTCTTTAGTATAAGGACATATGATTGGAAATCCCAATATAGTATCTGATTCGCAACCACGCTTGAGTTTTTTATTCCATCTATAAGGCTTTAGATGAAATAATTAATCAAGCGGGAATAAAATTGATATTTTGATCCTTAAGGCTTAAGATCAATTTATTGATTTTATTAGCGATGTATTATCCCTTGATCTGAACAATGTAGGATACTTTTGGTGATTTTGAATGGTATGCTTAATTGCTTTAATTATCTTGAAATATGTTCGGGTTAGAATATTGAATGCTTTAGGGTTATTTGCATATTTAGATTAAGCATTTTATTTATCATGGATTGTCAAAATTTAAAAAATAAAAAATAAAAAATAAAAAATAAATTTAGGATGTTAGATTTTTGTTCCATTAGCTTAAAATTATATGTTTAATTATTGGATTTTTTTTTTTAATTTCGAAATTAATTTAAAAAAAATCATCATGCATATGTCATGTAGAATTAGAACATCCTTTGTACATCATTGCACATTAGGATAAAATTGCATATTTCATTTTAAGTTTAGATTAATTTAGATGGACTGCATCTTAGGTTAGAGATTGCTAAGTTAAGATGATATCTTGGTTTAAATTAAGATTTAGCCTGACTTAATCCTTAATATAAGTTGGATAGAATTTTAATTTAGCTAGATAATTTTCACATTTTTTTAAATTTCGAATTTCATAATAATTACAAAAAAAGGTCTTAGGATAAATTAGTTCCATTCTCTAGGATAAATTGCACATTTATTAAGAAAACACACAAAAAAAAATGTCGTGTGCATGTTATATAGAATTAGATTCATGAAATGCATGTCATTTAGTGATTGTTGCTAGGTTCATTTAATTAGGAATTACCTATCATTAGAATTAGGTCATCTAGTTATATTGCATTGCATAAAGCATGATTCTCATCCATTAAATGAGAAAAAAAAAATTGTGTGTTAATTAGAAATCATATCTACGGTTGTTGATGCGGATTCTAATTTAATATTGCAGATGCTTTCGTTGCTTTGAGGTAAGTTTTTTTTTTTTTTTATTCATTGTTTATCTGGGTGTTAAATTGATGGTTTGCGCACCTGCATGATCGGCTCACATGTTAGGGAAATAGATTTAAAATCAATTTAAGCTGCTTGCAAAAACATTTTTGAAAATAAAAAAAATGGTACCGAAAGGGCATTAGAGAAATTTAGTGTAACCAAGTCCCCGTACCCATAGTCTCTGGTTCGTAGGAGTAAAGTAAAACTCCCGTTACTTTACTTGGGTTTCTAATCGACCCACCATTAATAGATTAGTGGCGACTCCTAGATAAATCTATATGCATGTTAAGAATTTGAACATAAGTCGTGAATTGGTATGGGCTTGGGAGAGTCCGAGTTAAGTCTAGACTTAACAATCCATTCGCCAAATTTTAGGTGGTTCACCCGAAAAATTGGTCGCGACAGTAACCTTTTTTTTTTTTTTTTTTTTTTTGAAAAATGAAAACACGGGCATGGTGGACTAAATAATTTAAGTAGGAATAAGGTGGCTTCGTTTGGTAATATGGGATGGTGCTATTTCCTCCTCTCATATGTCTAAATCCACCCAATTTACTAAAAAGATAATATTGTCCTTAATTATTCAATTGCAGTTTAAAGTGATAGCCCTAACCTTTTTTTTTTTTTTTTTTATCTTATGTAGGATTTAGTTACCAAAAAGATAAAAATCAATTTTGTCGAAAAGAGAAATTTTCAAGAAACCTAGTTCTTTTCTACATTGTATATTCCTAAAATTACTATAGCTCTTACATGCTTTGTATAAAAATCAGTCCACAATGTTGCTCCTGTGATCTCCTTACTCAGATCTGATTCCCATCTCCTTGCCGCTAGATATTTGGGAATTTCGTTGAACTGGCGATTTGGAGTTTGGTCAGGGTGATCAATTGTGCAAGTATGCTTGTTAAGTGATAACAAGTGAAGGATATCTTCACACATCGACATAGTGAAAGATATCCACCTACAATTTTAATTTCACCCATAGGAGGAGCTTATAGTATCTCATTCATAGCCAAATATTAGATTGTTACAAACTGGTATAAGCACGAATTTCCCATGAAATTTTAGAAGTCCCATATGTCACAGCTTAAATCGTTAAGACATGGCCCAATATGCTTTATATGCCACTGACACAAAGACAATGATCTACATCTCTATCCTCAACAAATACATCTTAATAGTGAAATTGATTAGGCCATTGGAAACTGCTAAAGAATAGGGTGTTTCCCCAAAAATTGGGCTTCAAACAAAATTCCCACATGCCATTAGGATGGATCTGGTGAAAGCCGAGATCGTTTTCCTTGGATTTGCAATGAGTAAACGTTACTCCTTTATTATCGAGTCTGATTGTATGATGCTTGTGGAGATCTTCAACCATCGCTGTTTACCGCCATGGGACTGTCATGCGCTTGTCACTAATGCCGCAGCTTTGATCCTCTGTTTTCCCCATCTGCGAATCCGGCACTGCAGAAGAGAAGCAAATACTATAGTGGATTGGGCCACCAAGGCCCATGGCCGCAGTACCCTTTCTCCTAATTGGGCTTCCTCACCTCCCCAACTTTTACTGGATTTGCTATGTATCGATGCCCTCTTTACGGGTTGTAACTTTGTTTATCCTTGAATGAAATTATAACGTTTTCAGACCAAAAAAATAAAAACGTTACTCCTTTGGGTAAGTTCGTTTAAGATTTGGACATGGGCTTTTCCAGCTATCGATAAATCTCCGGAGCAAGCTTGCTCGAGGGCAGCAATGAGGACGTGGTCATATTTGTACTGTTTCTTTTTTTTTCTTTTGACAAATGCATGCAGAGGCACGGGGGACCAATCAATTTAAGGAGGAATAAGGTGGCTTCATTTAGTGATGCAGCAAGATGACAAATTTGAAGGCCACTTACTTTGGCAATATAGTCATGTGTCGAGCAAAAATCTATATTTATTTCTGTATACATATATCCATGCTAGGCATCCGATTTAGAGAACCTTAATGTCAGTATGTCAATTTCATTTATAACTTCCAATTTTGAATTTATGTCGATGACTTGAAATGTGGGATAAATGTTTGTCTTCAACATTTGTTATTAATCACATTTGTGAATTGGACATATCAACTTATGGTCACCATATGCTTGATGGTTTGTCTGCAAGTGATTTTAAATCACTTCTGTTCAATGTGTCCATTAGTATAGGAAGAAGAAGAAGAATACCTTTGATTCAATGGCTCCAATACTTTGTCCGTGCAAGCATAGATCGGTAGAGCCCATAATTTCATATGGAAATGACGTCTTTGGGTGACCAGGCATCTGCGAGTGTGAGTAAACTTACGTTAGAGGATGAGTGAGCGAACGTGATATGTACGGATGGATTGAAAATCCTCGCGCATATGGAGGCAACTCTTCCCCTATTGCATAAATCGTGTCTGAGACGATGACGAAGGGAAGACCATGGTGCTGTTTTGCCTTCAAATCCACATCAGCTCACTAAAGTGGATATATTGCTGGCATGAAAATGCCACATCAGACATCTAATGATGATTGTGGATCAAGGGTCAATGGGGGCAAGATTTGGGATATAGGTGAAAATTGATGATTTTTTTAGATAAATAAAATTTGGGCCAGATTCAAAATAAGATCAAAAGTTTGTGCTTTTTTTTTTTTTCATGAAATTAGGCCTATTTTTTGTGATTTTTTGTCAATTGTAAAAAAAGAAGCGCTTTCTCATTGAGGAATTATTCTCCATGCCATCCCATGAACATCTATCCTTATAAAGCCAAAGCCCATACGATCTGTGAATTTTTAATATCCTAAATCACCCAAAATGTCATCTAAGCCATTTTTAATAGGGAAAAGCCACAAAAAACTCTAAATTTTGCAAACTATTATACATTTGCTTCAAAATATTCTTTGTTATTGGATAAACCCCAAACTTGAACCTCAAAAAAAATAAAAATTCAATGACATCAAAAACCCCAACCTATACACATGTGACACATTTATTCCAAACTTTTTTTTTTCTTTTTGTGTGGGTAAATTTATCATACGGATGTAAGTTTAGGGTATTCGGAATCACAATAAGAAATTTGGGTCACACTGTATAAATTTAGAATAAATACATCATTTAGGTAGAATTTTTGAGTTTTTGATGTCGTAGAAAAATGTTTGGGGTAAATCTATTACAATGGGCATAGTTTAAGGTTTTTTGTGAATTTTACTCTTTTTAATAATAGTATGAATAATAATATTAAGAATAATTTGTAATAAATGTACTCATCTCTGAATTTTCTAAAATAGGTGCGTTTCACGACTTTTGCTTTTTGACTTGGGAAAATGTCACAAATGGTCCATATACTATTCCTTAATGTGCAATTTGGTCTTTGAACTTTCAATCGGCTCAATTTGGTCCATGAACTATTGATAAATGTCCGATTTAGTCATTTGTTACTGTTTTTCCTTTTTTTTTTTTTTTTTTCTACTTCTTCTTTCTTCCCTCCGCCAGCTCCGGCGGAGGGAAGCCGGCGTCGGGCGAGGGCCGTCCTCGCGGGACGCGAGCTAGGGTGGCCCTCGGCCGGCATGGGGCAGCCCTCGTCGGCGTCGGGCGGCCCTCGCCGAGGCTCCTCGCCCGGATCTGCGAGGGAGCCCTCGCGCCGACGCCGGGTGCTCCTCGCTCAACACCGGCGAGGGGTTCCCTCACCGATCCCTCGCCAGAGTCGGGCGAGGAGAACCCCTCGCCGACGCTCCCTCGCAGATCGTCGAGGGAGCCCCTTGCCGCGTCGGGTGAGGAGCACCCCGGAGTCGGCGAGGGGCTCCCTCGCTAGATCTCGCAAGGGAGTCTCGGCGAGGGCCACCCGACGCCGGCTTCCCTCCACCGGAGCGGCGGAGGGAAGAGAGAAGAAGCAAAAAAAAAAAAAAAAAAAAAAAAAAAAAAAAGTAACGAAGGATTAAATCGGACATTTATCAATAGTTTATGGACCACATTGAGCCGATTGAAAGTTCGGACCAAATCGGACATTTATCAATAGTTCAAGAACCAAATGAGCCAATCGAAAGTTTATGGACCAAATTGCACATTAAATAATAGTATATGGACCATTTGTGACATTTTCCCTTTTGACTTTTCTAAAAGTCTTGCGTCCCATTATCCTCAACCCCTTTCATTGAAACATATTAGTTTTTCTCAACTTACTAATTTTGACACGTAAAATTCATATATATAATTTATCCATAATGCTTTAAAATACATGTTTTCATATATTGTTGGGAAATAAAAAAGCATAATTTTCTTTTAAAATAGTCAATTCAATTTTGTCTCTTTTACGCCAATCAACTTTTTTATAATAATGTTTTTCTTTTGGTTGAAAGTCTTTCACATTGATGTTGAAATGTAAAATATTATTTCAATTTCAATACATCATTGGAACTCCTATGCAAATCAAATGACTATAGGAGATGGGGCCCGACTATTCTATGTTGCATGTATCCAAAAAACCAATAAAACTATAACTCATTCATTAGAATTTGTCGGTCAATATCAATCAATAATCCACATCCCTCTGGCTATAATTATTAATTTGTGACCAATGTGCCACGTAAGCAGCCAATTTTTCTTTTAAAAAAATTCTAAGCATCAATGGATTCAATTTCTAAGGGTTCTAAGGATGCTTTTGTCACCGGATCATTAATTATTTGCCTCTCAATCAATTCTTGCTCGGCGATAAATTTCTTTTATCACATCACA
This sequence comes from Eucalyptus curtisii, assembly GCA_017140595.1. Lineage (NCBI taxonomy): Eukaryota > Viridiplantae > Streptophyta > Magnoliopsida > Myrtales > Myrtaceae > Eucalyptus > Eucalyptus curtisii. Next base: position 42,996,686 of record CM029495.1, read on the forward strand.
ACTTTTTATTCTCTAACCTTATCAAGCCAAAGTTTACTATAAGTCTGATCAATAGAATTTGCAAATCAAAATTGATCTATAACCTCAGTCTTTTTAGCTATAATTTTTTATAAGTGACCGACCATTTGCCAGGTAAGCTGCAATTTTTAAAATTTTTCTAATCATTTAACGGATTCAATTTCTGAGAGTCTCAAGAATGTTTTTTTTTTTTTTTTTTTTTTTTTTTGTTCTTCACATGGTACTATAATTCAATCTTTAGAATTAGTGAGCGGTCCTGTGCCACGTAGGCCGCCAAAATTTTTATCTATTTTTCTGATTGGCGACCGACCCTGTGCCACGTCACCTCCGCTCCGGCACACCTAACTCCAGCAACAAGCCCCATTTAAAACCGTCCTCGCCGACCCTGGTGGAGGTGGTTGTAACGGAGGAGAGAATATGGCGCCGACCGTGGAAATCGACGGCCTCAGATTCACGTACCCGGGGATCGACGGCCATCCTCCGCCCGGGTCCAAACCCCTCATCGACGATTTCTCGCTCACCCTCGATTCCGGCGAGCGCTGTCTCCTCGTCGGGTCCAACGGCGCAGGTTCGTTTCGGCTCACAGCATGTCTTGTTCTGCCGAAATTTTTGTTCTGGGGTGTCTCCGTGTCCAGTAGTGGACGAGTATAAGGCGATCTCGCCTTGTTAAGAAGGCGTCGATCTCGGTTACCCTGTTGAATTGGGCTGTTGGTGAAGCTGTTTTGTCATGTAGAATTTGAGTTTGGTGGTTGAAGTATTTCGGATTTGGGTAGCTGGAGATAGTGATTTGATTTCAGAGGAAAGTTGGGTTTACTTTTCAAGAGGGTGGAATGAACGAATTCTTATGCAAAATGTTGAAGATTGGGGAAATGGCTTGTAATTGGGATAGAGTGTATAATATGCCAAAATTCAATGATGGGCATGTGCGGTTTCTCGTTCGAGAATAGTAATGTAAAGAATCCAAAGAAGCACATGACATTCTCATTTGAAGCAGTGCTTGTAACCCTGAATCGGGGGATGTGCTTTTGGCCATTAATGTGAATTCCTTTCTGCTTTGCTCGCCGTCGGGTGATGCTTGTGACAGGTAAGACTACTATATTGAAGATATTAGGAGGGAAGCATATGGTGGAGCCTCACATGGTCCGCGTGCTTGGGAGATCGGCATTCCATGACACGGCATTGACATCTTCTGGGGATCTCTGTTACCTTGGGGGAGAGGTGGGTTCTCTTCTTTCCTGATCTTGTGGTTGGACTGCACACTTCTCTGTGATATTGCGTTTACCCTGATGGCAACTCTGAAAAATTGTTGCTTTCCAATTGTAATATCTGTTCTCTTCTGCTTTTGATGATGAGTTGTATGCTACAGCTTTGCATTCTGCGATTGGTGATTAGAGGGAGAGATTGAGTCTGACGTGATTATTTTCCTTCTCCAGTAGAGTATACAATTCCTGATATAATCGTTTCTTGTTTCCTTTTCCATTCCGCAGTGGAGACGGGAAGTTGCTTTTGCGGGCTTTGAAGTTCCTATACAGATGGATGTCTCTGCTGAGAAAATGTTATTTGGGGTGGCAGGTATAGATCCACAAAGAAGAGCTGAGCTAATCAAGGTGAAACATTAACTTTCAGGACAGAAGATGATTTAAAAACAGATATTTTTCCTCAAAAAAAATGCTGAATTTTAAAGTATATACCAAATGTATATGTTGGACATTGATAAAGCTTATGCAAACAGTACATATGCTATGATTTTTATTATTTAAGAGAAAGTAGATAACTTGGTCATTTGATTTTTTAGGTGCTAGACATTGATTTATCCTGGAGAATGCATAAGGTTTCTGATGGACAGAGAAGGCGAGTGCAAATCTGTATGGGACTCCTCAAGCCATTCAAGGTGCCTGCACCTTTTAATTCATGCAAGCACAGAGCCCAAATTGTTCTTTATGTTTAATGATGATGTGCTGTTATTACAGTTTTGCATTTTGGATGTTCTTGTTGTTTATTTTTGCAATTTTTGGCCTTTTGGGTACTTATGAATCACATCCTTCCATAGGTGCTTCTTCTTGATGAGATAACAGTGGACCTCGATGTGTTAGCAAGGGCTGATCTTTTGAAGTTTCTCAGAAAGGATTGTGAACAGAGAGGGTCGACAATTATCTATGCCACCCATATTTTTGATGGCCTAGATGATTGGCCCACACATATTGTATGTACTTATCTACTTATCCACTTAAGTTCATCATTTCTTCTTCTCTACACCAGTATAAACTGTAAAAGGTTGTATGGCATATTCTGTGTCAAAGCAAATTTATCGCTCCTTTGCCTCAGGTGTATGTGGCTCATGGAAAGTTGCAGTTTGCAATGCCGATTGATAAGGTTAAGGAGAGTAGCAAACTGTCTCTGATGGTAACTTTTCCTTTCAAAGCAATTTCCTTTTCTTTTTCTTTTCCTTTTTTTTTTAACTTGGTCAGCATGGATGTTTGATTTATCATGACAACTATCTTTGCAGAGGACGGTTGAGAGTTGGCTGAGGAGAGAAAGAGATGAGGAACGGCAGAGAAGGAAAGAGAGGAGGACAAAAGGTCTCCCTGAGTATGAACAGCAAATTGATGGAAGCCGGGTCACTGGTGATCCGGCTTCCGTTGCTGCACGGCCGTTGAATAATGGTTGGGCTGGTGGAAGGCTGCACTCCACCATTGCTGGAGAAGAAAGTTGCTTCTTCAGCTCAAACAGAGTTCTCAGACAGTAGTCAAATACAGATATTCTATAACTTTCAAAGCAAAATAATTCCTTCATTGATGGAAGGTTAGCTTCTGAGGTTTCCCAGGTTTTACCTTTATATTATCAACAGATTCGATAGTCTAGGAAAAACCATCCAAAAGGGGGAAAGTATTCAGTATTGTTTTCCCCTTTTGGCTGAAGAAAGTATTCAGAAGCATTTTGCTCTTTTATTTGAGATATTTCAGTTTCTTATTCTTTTCATTTGTTATCTATATGTTTCCATATGATGGGCATTGCAAGTCGTATGGAACCTTTTCCTATTCGACTAGTCCTAATTTGGCACCTGGGGGATGAATTGTATCATCTTATCTATTGCTGAAAACTAAAGAAAAGTTTAGTTCTGCATTTGGAGAGGTGTTTTGATTCTGCTGCTTGTGAATGTCTGCTGTTCAATCTGATGCAATTTTGATTGGCATTTACTTGCCAAAGGACTTTGGATCTACGTGATATGTGAGACTTGGTAGGGAGTGATAGTCGTGGATCATGCTAGTTCTCAGAAATGGAAGAGCTTTGAGGGCTTTTAGAAATGAAAAGCACATTGCAGAAACTAGAGTTGATTTTTCCGTAAATCTTTTAGTGCGCTATTTCTTAATGCAAGATACACAGATAAAACTCCTTGGGTTTGCATAACAGCTGAGCTTGACAGAGACTCGGAACCTAAAAGAAGCAGAAGATGGATAAACATGATCAGATGCCTGAGAACTATTGAAACAGCTGCAAAACTTTGTTGATACACAAACGGGGAAGTCAAAATTCATTGTCTTCTTCGACCAAAAACAAGGAAAAAATTGGATGCTCTTCTTGTATGGATAATGCTCAACTGTGATCTTGCTGTTGAAGTAAACAAACAAGAAGGGATGGAACGAAGTAGCATTATTAGAGGCACCTGAAGACAGTGCAAATAGGAATGTCATGGCCAGGAGGATACTCCCCAGTGCGCACGGGATGGTGGGCGTGGAATTGTTCAGGCGAACGAAATAGAACACTTAGCTCACGAACGCCCTGCACATGTTTTGTGGAACCCCAGCTAGTGAATAATTCCAAATGAGTATCAATGCAAATTCAAGGTTCAAGAGACGGCTTATTCACCCAGTGATGGAACATAGAAAGATCTGGAGCAGAATCGGGACCTTGATTTTGGGTCTTGTCTGCCTGCAATGCACCATTATGATTGCGAATACCCCTCGAATCATTCGGTGAATTTGCCAAGCCACGATTAATCTTTGTCCTTTTGAATGATGGTAGAGACTGAGATCAAATGGAAATTTTGGAGACTTACCCTCGTTTTCTCGATTTTCAAGAAAGAGTCATTTTAACGAAGGCAACAAAATTCTCACGAATGTGAATGGTTTCAATTGACATATTGCTTTTCAAAATCTCCACCGGGTATTGTTTTCGAATAGTTAGAAATCTAAGTCATTACATACGAGAGAAGTTTTGTCTACAGCAGCATACATATTGATTTTGCCCCGTACAGCATTAATGCAAGTCTAGACAAGAAAATTTCCTCGTAAACTGGGAGTGACGTGGCAGCTATGCAGGCCCATTTAATCGAGCCGTTTCAACAGATCCATTAATTAAGGCTCTAATTAATTTGGCTTTCTTTGGGCATCGTCCTCACTCCAGCTCAGCAGCTAACACCAATCCAGTAAGAGGAAAAAAAGAGGAGAGTACTTAAATATTTGCAGATCCATTTAAATTAACCTAAATTTTCTCTCTATTCCTTCTTCATCCTACCATTTTTTATTTATTGGTCATTTGATATTATTTCTATTATTTTATTATTTTTTGCAAACAACCATGCCATCATCAGTTTAAAGAACAAACACTTTTTTTTTTTTTTTTCATGTCAAGGCTCAATCAACTCCATGCCTTGATCAATCTGAGTAGAAGCTCGAAGCGCTCTCCCTAGAAAATTTGCGACGCTTTCGTTAGTCCTGGCGACCCGTAATAGGACACATGCATGACCTAGATGAGCGTTCAAGAAATTATCGCTGAAGTTAAGTGAATCATCCTAGATAACACTGCATGTAAAAAACGATTAAGAAGAAAATCATTTTCCTTGCAAGCCAATAATTTTTATTTATCTTTTCATTGCAAAAGAAACCATATGCTTTGAAGATCAAAAGTAGAGTTTTCTCGATGGAGGTGTTTAAGACGCATTTAATAACCATACAGTTCTTGGAAATTATTTTTGCTCATAAATGATTTTTTTTTTCTATTCTAGAGAATAATTTCCGAGATTTAAAAGGCGTTTCGTAATTGCCTAAAATTTTTATTTTTAGAGTAGAAATACATTTGATGGGACTCTTACACTTTTTTTGTTTCTTTTAATTTTTTTAATACTTTTATTATATTTTTCTCTCTTTTTTTCTTTTTCTATTTTCTTTTTCCTTTTCTTTTTTTCTCCCTCCTTCTTTGTGGCCGGTTCACGACATTCGACAAGCTTGCTAGAGTCTTGCTAGGCCAGGGCGACGTCTGGCGAGCTTACCAAAGGCTTGCCTAGCCACCACGAGCCTCGACCTCGTAGATTTGGGCAAGGTCGAGCCTCGCCTAGCCACAACGAGGCTCAACCTCACTCAAGCGGTGCGAGGTTGGTCTTGTTGTGGCCTAGCAAGGCCCGACCTCGCACCGGCCTAGCGAGGTCGACCTCGCTTAGATCCGCAAGGCCGAGCTCGCCTAGCCACCAACAAGGTTCGGCCTTGTCGAGCCATCGCCAAGTCGGCCTCACCTTGGTTGAGCAAGCTTGGCCTCACCAGATCTAGGTGAGGTTGACCTCGCCCAACTAAGGTGAGGTCGAGCCTCCCCCAGCTAAGGCAAGGCTCGAGCCAACAAGCCTTGCCATAACTTAGCGTCACCGGGGGCTAGTGATGCTTCGGCGAGGTTGCCGATCATGGTCAAGGTATGTGACCGGTCAAAAGGAAGAAGAAGAAAAGGAAATATAAGAGAAAAAAAAAATTAGACTTGATTATAGAAATTGTTCCTAAAAACAGGAAGCAACTTTTCTCTACTTCTTGATTCTATTTCAAATTTATTCCCAAAAATAAAATAACAGATTTTGGTTTCCAAAAACAAAAAAATTATCAAATGGATTTGTGTTCTTTTTTTGTTCCGAAAAATAAAAGAATAGAATCAGTTATTCCCGAGAGCTTACCAAACAGTGCCTTAGAGATACCTCTCCAGGAGAAGAGCAAAAGAGCAAAAGGGATGGTGGCAAGGGTGGCGAAGATCTGGCGATAGGTGACGAGCACAAAAGGGTTTGTTCCCAATGTTCATGGCCAGCTTCGATGTGATCATCATTCCCGCATATCCCACTTGGACAATCACCATGGCCAGGAATGGCACGAAATTTGCCATTTTCTTTGTTTCTTTGGATTTTCTCTATTCTTCTTTGGACAGATTAGAGAGAGAAAGAGATGACTTGGAACACTTGGGTGCATGCATGGGACAAGGTCAACCACCATAACCTACTAAAGGCTATTGTGTCTTTCAGTTTGGCATAATCATTTCTGGGATAAGTAGATTGCAGAACTAAAACTTGAAACCTGAATTATATCCTATTATAACCGGTGCTCAATTTTTGGACCTTGAAACCTATCATGTTTGCTTGAAATCGATTATGAAACTTATATTGTTTTTTTGATATGATAATAGGGTATATCCGAGAACATGTTTTATTTTTTCTTTCCTTTTTTAGTTTATTTTACAACAAAATCATATGAAGCTAGACGAAACAATTCAAAGTAAAAGATAAACAACATAAATCCTAATTTGGGGGAAAAACAGCAACAATCTAAATACATAGTTATGTAAAATAATAAACAATAAAAAAAGGTCAAACGCGTAATGTAAAGCATAAATTATAAAACTCCATTCACAATTTATCCATTAAAATTTTGGGGAAGAGGAAAGACTAGCAAGGAGTTCCAAGGAAGGACAGATGATGAAGGAGTGTTGATGTTAGAATTTAGGGGAAAAAGAAATTAGGATTTTGGTTTTTTAGCTTATAAAACCGGTTTTGAAACAAGGCAATCCGGTCCCATTCTTGAGTGAGTATTCACTCAAAACCTGTTTGTGTACCAGTTATAACCAATTCCAAAAATTTGGAACCTGTTCCTGGACTAGTTCCAACGGGAAACAATTCCTGGATCTATTTTTCAGGCAGTTCGATCCGACTTTTGAGGAGAACCGGTTTGATTGCACACCTCTCCTTTCAGTTGTAATTTCATTTGTATCGAATTCATTAATCGATCATATCATACTCCCTATAATAGTCTATCGCATCTTTTAATAATTATCGAATTCATTAATCAGTGTGAGTGCCCTAGCTCTTTTTTTTTTTTTTTTTTTTTCCATTTTTTGTCTTCTTTCTCCTTCTCTCTCCCTGGCTCCTCACATTTAATGCCTTCGAGCAGCACCAAACAAAGCTTGAGTGCATAGTAAGGTTGGCAAAAACGAGGAGAGACCCCAAATATTTGCTTTTGCTCGTGCCATTTCCATGCATGCATCGTCATTGCATTGCTTAGATAGGCTCGTGATGAGAATCTTTTAATTGTGGGTTCATGGTGATCTCTCCCGGAGCGAAATTCATGTAAATCGGCCATTCATTTCATTTGCAACAAGTGCTGGACCCGTGCCAGCATGTATAAGTTCATTTATATAAAGGAATATAATCAGTGGCTTTCAATCTTTAACTTGCATTAAGTTTTTCAATTATGACACAAATCTGGTTCCCGGGCATTAACTCACAGGATTAGTGTTCTATTTAGCTCAATGCAGTTGTAATGGGGATGAAAAGACCACAACTCCTTGTAAATAAAATACCAAGAGAGCTTATTAATTAGGATTAATACCATTAAAAGTTGTAAATCGGGACCTTCATGACACATTGACTAAAAAATTAATTTATGTCTCACAAAAAATGTCAAAATGATACCACTTAACACATTTCCCCTAAACTAAATCTCATCTCACTATAGCCCCAAACCAATATGCTTGGCCCCATCCTCCACATTAGATCCCGAACTTCAGACCAATGGTAACTTGGGTTAGGGTGCCCGTTCGGAATTTTCCGTGCAATGAAAATTAGTTTAGTATACCATCTTTTTTCTTCTTTTTAGACCCAGTTTCCTGTCCTTTCTTTAGCCCATACTTTAGCCCATAACGTGAGCCCAAGAATGAAAAAAAATGAAAAGCCCAGCCCACATGTTTTTTCTTCTCCCTTGCATTGCCCACGTGTCTAGGAATGGGGAGTGACGGGAACACGAAACGAGGCTCAGAGCTACGGTCGATTGACGTCGCTTGCCTCCTCCAATATATCGTCGATTAGTTGCCGTTCCGTAGCCGCCGACCTCAGCTTCAAAGAACACCGGCCGTGCCCTGTTTTTGCATTGCCTTGTAACGAAGCACTTCATACCCGATGATTAAAATCTGGTGGAACATCTAACATCGAAGCATCTCGTTGATCAGCGATCACTGAAGCTTCCGCAGTTGGTATAATCAACACTTGAGGCCTCACTTTTCGCACGCTAATCGGGCAAGTTTCTTTCTGTTTTGCCACGGTTTTTTCTTCTTCTTTTTTTATAAGCTTCGAAGGTTGAATTTAATCCATGAGTTTGTAAGAACATCACTTGAGATTGAAACCGCTTTGTGACGATTTGCGCTGATTTTGAAGTTGATAGGACGTGTCCAGACCAGAAAAATTGCATTAAATTTGTATCCGAGGCTTGCATTCAAGATACGCACCGCTAGTTCGATAATTTGCTTATGGGAAGTGTGCGATTTGATTTTGCATAATCGGTCATTTGACAATGCTTAGACCTAGGATGGATTGGCAACTACTTTATTGACTGCTGAATTGAATCTTGACGCTGCGTTTTTGCTTGGTGTCATGGCATATTTCTTGACGTTTGTCGACGGCCGGAGACAAATCTTTGAACCGAAAGCATCTTTCCTTTTCCAGCAATAGCTTCAGGACAAAGTCCCATCACGTTAGCTTCCTATTGCCCTTTTGGTGATATGTGCATGATTATGTACCGTACTACTTGAGAAATATTAGTTGATGATGGTGGTTGGTGGCCGGAAATCGATGGCCGGCCATGAAGGAACTTTTTTCGGCGAGGAGAGGGAGTTGCCGAAGATGGTCCGGTGACAGCCGGAATATTGGCCGATGGTGGTCGTAAGCGAAGGTTTGTTAGGGACTGGTATCAAAATCGAACGGAGTACTGGTGATTATGCATTGGAGGAATGGGTTCGGCGAAGAGGGAGCAGAGAAGTCGTCGTGAAGGAGATGTGCAGAAGGGTGAAGGAACAAAAATCAAAGAAAAAGAGAAGGAACTAAATTAAAAATAAAAAATAAAAAATAAAAAATCAATAAAAAAGGAAGAATATAAAGTTCTGTTTTATTCTGAGGCGGGTCGAAGCCGGGTCGGCGGATCATGTCAGTAAGTCGGACCGGGTAAATCCAGCCCGAACACCCTTTCCCGAATATAATAATAATAAATCACAAAGAATATCTAAAAAAGAAAAAAATATATTAAAAGTTCTAGAAATAAAAAATAATGAAATTTCAAAAAAAAAATCAGAAATAAATAAAATATTTTAATTCATAAAAAATAGTAAATCAAAATAATAAAAAAATTCAAAGAATCCAGAAAAATCATTAAAAATTTTTAAAAAAAAACCCCAGAAAAATCATAAAAACATAAAAATGTAAAAAAAAAATTCAGAAAAGTTGGAATTCCTCAAAAGTTTTATTAGTTCTCAGAATAGTTTTTCTCTTAAAGCTTAGATAATCCTTAAAAAAATTTAAAATCGGAAATTGAACAAGTCTCTAGGACTTTACAATATGGGTTTTTGGATTGTCATTTTCGTTTAGGCATAATATTAGGTTGTTTGTGTGTTACTTCAATTACGCTTAATTGCGCATTTAAATAACTTGAGTGTTATTTTTTTTTTCAGAATGATTATGGTAAAATCTAAAAATCTTCGATAGATTACTATGGCATTAGTTAGTACATAGTCGAGATATGCACGCATTAGTTTTAGGCTTAATGTAATCAAGTCCCCGTTCCAAAATCTCTGATTGCGCATGAAATGAGATATTCTCCCGTACCTCATTAGGTTTCTAGTCGACCTAAATAGGTTAGTGGCGACTCCTTATCTAAAATTGGCATAGGATTAATTAAATAAAAATTGAATGTCCAATGTCACCCAAGGTATGAGTTCAGGAAAACCTGAGTCAATTGAAGGCCATCAGCTTGAATTTGACAACACTTCTAAAACTATTTCCTCTTCCTCTCAAGGGGTGGGTCGCAACAGTGATCAATTATGCATATATGCTTGTTAAGTGTTAAAAAGTGAAGGATATCTTCACACATTAACACAATGAAAGATATCCACCAACTATTTTAATTTCACCCATAGGAGGAGCTTATAGCATCTTATTCATAGCCAAATATCATATGGTTACAAACTGGTATAGGCACACAATTCCCCAAGAAATTTTAGGGGTTCCATGGTTCACAAGTATAATTGTTAAGACACGGACCAATAGGAGCTACATGCCACTGACACAAACCTTGACAACGTTCTACATCTCTATCCTCAACAAATACATCATGACGGTGAAACTGATTAGGCCATTGGAAGCTGCAAAAGTAGAGGGTGTTTCCCCAAAAACTGGGCTTGAAACGAAATTCCCACAGGCCATTAGGAGGGATCTGCTGAAAGCCGAGATCATCGTCCTTGGATTGGCAATGAACAGTTAGTGTTACTCCTCCAGGTAAGTTGTTTGAGATTTGGACACGGACTTTTCCAGCTATCCAGAAATCTCCAGAGCAAGCTTGCGAGAGGACAGCAATGGTCATGAATACCACAAAAAGTGTAAGGGACGTGGTCATGTTTGTACCCTTTGTATTTTCTTTTGGAAAATGCATAAAGAGGCACGGTGGACCAATCAATTTAAGGAGGGATGAGGTGGCTTCATTTGGTAATATGGGATTGTGCTATTTCTATACCTTATACAACTAAATCCCAATTTACCAAAAAGATAAAATTGCCCTTAATCATCATTGTAGTTTAAAGTGGTGGCCCTAAACATTTTAGTTTTTATGAAATTATGTAGGCTTTAGTTACCAAAAAGATAAAATTACCATGTATATATTGTTAGATTTTACTTCCATAAAAAATCAATTTTGTCGAAAAGAAAATTTTCCAAAAAAACTTAGTTCTTTTCTACGTTGTGTGTTCCCAAATATTAGTAGAACTCTCACACGCTTTGTATGAAAATATCTTGCCAATAATAAGGAAAAAAGATTAATTCTTTAGCATAGTTAGTAAAGAGACTTGATATACATATTTTAGAATAAAGAAATTAAAAAATAAAAAGTTCACCTAGAAAGTGAGCTTTTGATACAAGAGAGACAAAGAATAGATAAGTTATTATAAGAGCAATGGTGAAAAAGAGATTCTTAAGTTTTTTAACATATCAAAGAATTTGTCTTTTTTCTTAGGTTTAATACCCTGAAAAACCCCAAACTAGTACACCTGTGACAAATCTGCCTCAAACTATTTTTTTAACCACCAAAAATCCAAAACTGGTATACCTTTGACAAATTTACCCTAAACAGGTACCCTTGTGACAAATTTACCCTCCGTTAGTTTTCGTTAAATTTTCTTGTCAAATTATTAAGTTAAATGACACGTGACAATTGACCGGTATACCAAATTGAGATTTTACACTCTGTTTGTCACAGTTTACAATTTTTGTGATTTTTTTTGTGGTATTAATCTAATTTAGCAGAGGGTATATTAGTCACAAATTTACCAGTTTTGGGTTTTTTGTGGTCGAAAAAAAAACAAAAATAAAATAAAAAAAATAAAAATAAAATAAAAAAAAAATCGAATAAATTAGTTTGTGGTAAATTTATCATAAATGTACCAGTTTAGGGTTTTTTTTATAGTTAGTCGGGATAAATTTGTCATATGTATACCAATTTGGGGTTTTTCATGGTCAAAAAAATAATTTTTTATAAATTTGTCACAAGTGTACTAGTTTGGGGTTTTTCAAGATATTAACCCTTTTTCTTACTATTGGTGAGGTACTTTTACACAGGGATATTTAATAGTACACTAAAAAAGTTCTTTAAAACACTTAAAAACAAAAACTTTGATATTCTTAATTATGACAACTAGATCCTATATACAATTAGGAAAAAAAGAAGAAAAAAGAAGACTTTGAATTCAATGATCGGGGGGCTATTTTATCTTTTTTGTGTCAACGGGGTGAATTTAGTCATATATAAGGAGCGGAAATAGTGCTGCCCAAACATGTATGAAGAGTACATTTTAACTATTAAAGCACTAATATGACAAATGTGAAGGGCGCTTACTATAGCAATATAGTATGGAGAAAGAGTCTTTTTGAATCTATATCTACATATATCTATACTTGGAATATTTAGTGAATCTTGAAGTCACTATGCAAATTCATTGGTAATTCCAAATGAAGCATCTTCCATTTCTCATTTAGCGCTTGAATAGCTGGTGTATACTCATCATACATACTTTTACCTATTCAAGGACTAAGATGACAAATGTGAAGGGCACTTACTATAGCAATATAGCGTATGGATAGAAAGTCTTTTTGAATCTATATCGACATATATCTATACTAGGAATATTTAGTGAATCTTGATGTCACTATGCAAATTCATTGGTAATTCCAAATGAAGCATCTTACATTTATCATTTAGCGCTTGAATAGGTAGTGTATACTCATCATACATATTTTTACCTATTCAAGCACGAAGATGACAAATGTGAAGGACACTTACTATAGTAACATAGTGTATGGAGAGAAAGTGTTTAAATCTATATCTCATATATCTATACTTGGAATATTTAGCGAATATGGATGTCACTACGCAAATGCATTGGTAATTCCAAATGAAGCAACTTACATTTCTCGCTTGAATAGCTGGTGTATACTCGTCATTAGCAATTGAAGCATCTTAATCCTCTCTAAGTAAACTACATGTCTACATTTTAATGGGAAATCGAACATAAATTTATCGAAGGGTAGATTTGAGTAAGGGATATTGATTTAATTTTTTGTAAGAAGAATTTGGAAAAAAAAAAATGTATTGTGGGGCACTATTTTGGCATTTAACCCTTTGCCATGTCAGAACTCTTTATTTTCCAACCTTACTCAAGCCGAAGTTTACTATAACTCTTTTCATTAGAATTTGTGAATCGAAATCGATCTATAACCTTGGTCTCTTTAGCTATAATTTTTTATTAGTGATTGACCTCGTGCCACATAAGCAGCAATTTTTTTTTCTAATCATTTAATGGATTCAATTTCTAAGGGTATGCTTTTTTCACTCGGAATAACTCGATCTTTAGAATTCATGAATCAAAATCGTTCTTTGACTCTGGTCCCTCTAGCTATAATTTTTTATTAGTGACCGACCCTGTGCCACGTCACCTCTGCTCCGACACACGTGACTCCAGCGAGACGCCGACCCTGGCGGAGGTGGTTGTGACAGAGGAGAGAATGGCGCCGAGCGTGGAAATCAACGGCCTCAGTTTCACGAACCCAGGGATCAACGGCCATCCTCCGCCCGGGTCCGAACCCTTATCGACGACTTGTCGCTAACGCTCGATTCCAGCGATCGCTGTCTTCTCATCGGGTCCAACGGCACAGGCTCTTTTCAGCTCAAACCATGCCTTCTTCTGCCAAAATGTTGTTCTGGGTGTCTCTGTATCTGGTAGTGGACAAGTATATGGCGATCTCATCTTGTTAAAAGGCGTGGATCTTGGTTACCTTGTTGAATTGGCTTGTTGGTGAAGCTGCTTTATCACATAGAATTTGAGTTTGGTGGTTGAAGTATTTGGATTTCAGTAGCTGGAGATAGTAATTTGATTTCAGGAGAAAGTTGGGTTTATTTTCAAAGAGGGTGGAATGAACGATTTCTCATGCAAAATGTTGTCGATATCCATAATAACATAGGAAGATTGGGGCGATGTTTTTGAAATGGTAATTGGGAGAGTGTATATTTTGGCAAAATTAAATGATGGGCACTTGCAGTTTTCTCGTTCGAGAATAGTAATGTAAAGAATCCAAAGAACCACATGACATTCTCATTTGAAGTAGTGCTTGTAACCCTGAATCGGGGGGACATGCTTTTAGTCATTCATGTGAATTCCTTACTGCTTTGCTCGTCGTTGGGTGATGCTTGTGGCGATTGGCATTCCATGATACCGCATTGACATCTTCTGGGGAACTCTGTTACCTTGGAGGAGAGGTGAGTTCTCTTTTGTCCTGATCTCATTGTCGGACCGTACACTTCGTTGTGATGCTACATTTGCACTAATAGTGACTCTAAAAAGTAGCTTTCGATTGTGATATATGTTCTCTTCTGATTTTTATGATGAGTTGTATGCTACAGCTTGGCATTTTGCGTTTGGTGATTAAGGGAGAGATTAAGTCTGTTGTGATTATCTTCCTTCTCCAGTAAACTATACAATTCCTGATGTAATTGTTCCTTGTTTCCTTTTTTGCCCTTTTCATTCCGCAGTGGAGACGAGAAGTAGCTTTTGCGGGCTTTGAAGTTCCTAAACAAATGGATGTCTCTGTTGAGAAAATGATATTTGGGGTGGCAGGAATAGATCCACAAAGAAGAGCTGAGCTGATCAAGGTGAAACAATAACTTTTAGGACAGAAAATGATTTGAGAACAGCTTTTTTTTCACCAAAAAAATGCTGAATTTTGAAGTATATACAAAAGGGAAAACTTTAAATAAAGGCCTGAAATATGATCATTTTTTTTCAAAAAAGGGCATGAAATAAATATTGTTTTAAATAAGAGCCTAAAATGATTTAACACAATTTCAAATAAAGGTTTTAGTGAGCACACGCATCTCGCAAACACTATTCAAGTTACTATTAAGGGCATTTTAGTCTGAGGATTTTTTTCTTTTATTCTTTCTCTGTTCATCTTCTTTCTTCTTCATCCAGCCGACTCTCTAGTTCATCTTCTTTCTTTCCCTCCTTTTCTTCTTCCTTAGCATGCTGAACGAAACTCCTTCACCTCGAACAAAAGCACAAAGCAGAATCAATATCCGGGCTGGTTCAAATCGACTAGTAAAAAGAGTCTCGACTGAATAGTTAATCTGAACAAAGCAGAAGGAAGAATTATCAATAATTCAAAAATGATTATGTCCCTTTGTGCTTACAACCAAAGATCAATCTAAACCAAGAGAAGCAAAAATTGAAATTCTCAACCATTTCCAGTCAAAGATGGATTGGAATGGAGACAAAGAATTACGTCCTATTGTGCTTACAACCAAACAAAAAAATAAACGTATGGACCCGAAATTCGTTGTAAATGAAAGAGGTGAAGAGAATTGTTTGTTTATATAGGATGGGATGTTTGCGGAAGGTGGGAAAATTCTGTAAAAAGATGTTTATGGCCTCCTCTCGATGAGGATCGCTCTTCCTCACGTGCACACTCACAGATGAGTCCTTCCTGTCGCCTTCCCGAGCTCTCACCACCTAAAGCATCGACTGCTCGACGCTGCTCCGGTACATTCTCCGCGGAAACGTGATGGAGCTGGGTGACGACTCATGGGGTTTCACTGGCAAACTGGGGCTTCCGGTTCCACGGGAGGACTGACTAGGTGCTTCTTGACGGATTGGCGGAGGTTTTGTACGTGATTGCCTTCTCTTGCAAGTATAGTTGGTGTGATTTTTCATTCTTCTTTCATTTTAGGAAAAAAGTTAAGCACCAGGTGAAAGCAGGAAAAAGATAAACCGAAGAGATGATGAAGGAAGAAGATGAATAGAGGGAAAAAAAAAAAAAAAAAAGAGCAACTGGACGAAAATACCCCCATCATGATGGCATGTGAGATGCACCTGCTTTGTCAGACCCTTAATTGAGACTATATTGTCACTTGAAGTCCTTATTTGAGACCGTGTTAATCATTTCAGGCTTTCATTTGAAGCAATACTTACTTTGGGCTAAAAAATATCCATACTTTAAGCTCTTATTTGAAATTTTCCTTATACCAAATGTATATGGTAGACATTAATAAAGCTTATGGAAAAAGCGTGCATGCCATGATTATTATTATTTAAGAGAAAGTAGACGACTTGGTCATTTGATTGTTTAGGTGCTAGACGTTGATTTATCCTAGGGAATGCATTAAGTTTCTGATGGACAGAGAAGGCGAGTGCAAATCTGTATGGGAGTCCTCAAGCCATTCAAGGTCCCTGTACCTTTTAATTCATTCAAGCACAGAGCCCGATTGTTCTTTATGTTTAAAGATGATGCCCTGTTATTACGGTTTTGGACTTTGGAAGTTGTTGCTTATATTTGCAAGTTTTGGCTTTTTGGGTACTTATGTATCGCATCCTTCCAGAACTAAGTGCTTCTTCTTGATGAGATAACAGTGGACCTCAATGTGTTAGCAAGGGCCAATCTTTTGAAGTTTCGCAGAAAGGAATGTGAACGGACAGGTTCGATAATTATCCATACCACCCATATTTTTTAATATTGTATGTAGCTACTTCTCCACTTAAAGTTCATCATTTCTCTTTCTCAGGAAGCATGGACACTTTCTGAAAGCCTTCATGTCGGTGTCGAACACCCTAATCAGACATCTCAACACGTGTTTGACACGCACAAACATGTTTCGACACGCTTCGACAGGTGATCAACAAGTGTCAAATCTCTTACATGCAATCTGGAATCTCAGCACGTGATTTCGACACACACAGGTAAATTTAAAAAAAAAAATCAATAATTAAGGGTCAAAATATAAATATATAAAATGTAAAAAGAAAAGAGAGAAAGGGAACCTTTTGATGATGAAATATGGATTTTTTTTACTTATTATTAAAAGTTAAATTTAAAAGTAGACTGTGGATTTCTTTTTTTCTTTTTTTTTTTTTCTCTAAGTTTTATGAATTATTGAAATGGAATCTAGTTGAATTTGTCAAATTAAAATAATGAATGATATTACAAATGATGGAATGTTTTTGGTATAAATTCATTCTAAACTCTTTTTTATTATTTATGTATTTGTGGATTTGAATCAAATTTGATGTCATAAAAATGATGATTTGTCACGTATATAATATATAATGTGTCACAATTTTCTTTTTTCTTTTTTAGAAATAACGTGTCAGTGTATCGTGTCGATGTCATGTCGCACGTCATATGTTGTATATAGCGTATCGACATTGGTGTTGGTGTTAGTGTCGGTGTCAGTACTACTTAGCTCTTTCTCTATATCAGTGCTGGGATAAACTATAAAACTTTGTATGTCAAATTCTCTGTCAAAGCAAATTTACCGCTCCTTTTACTCAGGTGTATGTGGCTCATGGAAAGTTGCAGCTAGCAATGCCCATTGATAAGGTCAAGGAGATGAGCAAACTGTCTCTGATGGTAACTTTTCCTTTCAAAACGGTTTCGTGTTTTTTTTTTTTAAATTTGGTCTGCATAGATGTTTGTTCTATCATGACAATTGTCTCTGCAAAGGACGGTTGGGAGTTGGCTGAGGAGAGAAACAGATGAGGAACGGCAGAGACGGAAAGAGAGGAAGGCAAAAGGTCTCCCTGAGTACGAACAGCAAATTGTTGCTGCACGGCCGTTGAATAATGGTTGGGCCAGTGGAAGGTTGCACTCTACCACTGCTGGTGAAGAAAGTTGCTTCTTCAGCATAAACAGAGTTCTCAGACGGTAATTTTTTCAAAGCATAATAATTTTTTCATTGATGGAAGGTTAACTTCAGAGGTTTCGCTGGTTTTGCCTTTAATTTATCTGCAGATTCGATAGCCTAGGAAAAACCATCCAAAAGGGGCAAAATATTCAGTATGGTTTTCCCTTTTTGGCTGAAGAAATTATTCAGAAGCATTTTGCTCTGTTATTTGGAGACGTTACGGTTTCTTATTCTTTTCATTCGTTGGCTATATTTTTCCAGGTGATGGTTTTTGCAAGTTGTATCAAACCTTTTCCTATTCCACTAGTCCTAATTTGGCACCAGGGGATGAATTATATCATCCTGTCTAAAGCTGAAAACTAAAGAAAAGTTTGATTCTGCCTTTGGAAAGGTATTTTATTTCCGCTGCTTTGTGAAGTCTCATCGGCTGTTTAGTCCGATGCAATCTTAATTGGCATTTACTTGCCAAATGACTTTGGATCTACTTGATCTGGAACACTTGGTAGGGAGTGACCGTCATGGTCATGAGAGTTCTCAGAAATGGAAGAGCTTTGAGGGGTTTTAGAAGTGAAAGCACATTGCAGAAACTAGAGTTGATTTTTCCATAAATTTCATAGTGCGCTATTTCTTAATGCAAGATACATAGATAATGCTCAATTGGGATCATGATGAACGTTGCTGCCATTTCTGTGTGACGGAAGCTGCAACTCCAAGTCTTCTTTCTCTCTACACATCACTGTTGCTTCCATTTCCTCAGCAATCTTTGCTTGTTTTGCGTCCTTATCCTTTCCCCATAAAACAGAGTAGAGCCCAGCAATGATCAATGTTGACCCCACCAATCTGAAATCAAAAGAAGCGAAGAAATGAAGAACTCTGCTTCGTTGCAATTCTTTGACAGTTCTAGCATCAAATGGATTACATAAACCAAAACCGTAGCACTGTCGAATACATACATTCCGACTGTCAATTTCTCTTGAAGAAGTGCCCAGCTCAGGATGGCCGTAATTACTAACAGTAAAGGGCTGAAGACCGCGGTGTAAAGAGGACCCTTTCTTTCAATGCACCAGGACATAACGCAAAATGCTAGTGCCGAACATATGCAACCCTGAATTTAGATTCCAATTAGCATTACTCTGTCGCACAAAATTTCCCAATAAGTCATTAATTGCATAAAAGCTGAACGATAGCCCTCCATTGTTTGTGATAATTCTGTTCATTGTACACGACACTTTACCGCATAAATAGCCGAGATCAACCGGATTCCAGAACTCAATGACCATGCAGTGACACGATGTTCAATAGCTGCACCAGTGACTGCACACTCGATGCTGGCCATGAGACTCATTAATGTTGTGGTAGTGTAAGGAGCTGGAAACTTTGTACTCAGTTTCGCCTGAATGCACCACAAAACACGCATCAGGAAATTGAACTCTCAAAACTCTCCCGTTGATCACAATACTCAGCACTCGAATTGATTTTTTATGAGTGAAGTGCAACATTTTTCTAGCGACTTTGGTTATGAATTAGTTCCTTTAATGAACTGACGATAACAAGACTGCAAAGATTAAATCGATTATAGTAAGTGCAATAAATGTTTCCCTCACTTGGATAATGAACCATAGCGCCCAGGCAGCGGAGCTAGAGAAGAGAAGGAAAGGTCCCAACAAGAAGTTGCCTTTGTTGGTGGGGTGTTTGTCTGTCATTTTATTTGCATACGTCCAGTGAATCCTCGAGTCACCAATTCCGATGTAGGGTCCATGGTAAAAAGAAAGTAGCATCGCTCCGCCCACGCAAACGAGTGTCCCGATCACTTTCGCCTGCCCTGCCTTTGATTTGATTCCAAACGATTCTTGTCTATAAACAAATTATGAAAAACGTGAACAGATTGTTGAATACGGATTGCATATAGACTAGTAGCTCCACATGCAGCATTCGAACAACTAAGTTAAGGGAAAAAAAACGAATGTTGTTGAAGTAAACAAACAAGAAGTGATAGGACGAAGCAGGACCATCAGAAGCACCTGAAGATCAGTGCAAACAGGAATGTCATGGCTGGGAGGATATTGCCCATTGCGCACGCAATCGTGGGAGTGGAATTGTTCAGGCCGACGAAATAGAAAACTTGGTTCATGAACGCCCTGTACATATTTTGTGGAACCCCTAGCTTGTGATTAACTCCAAATAAGTAGCAATGCGAGATCAGAGATCGAAAAGACGGCCTACTCACCCGGTGATAGAACATAGAAAGATGTGGAGCAGAATCGGGACTGTGATTCTGGGTCTTGTCTTCCTGCAATGCACCATCAGGAAATGTGAGTACCCTCAACTCATTCATTCAGTTTGCCAAGCCCCAGTGATTCTTCATCCTTTTGAATGATAGTAGAGAATTGAAACCACATCGAAATTTTAGAGACTTAACAAATAGACCCTTGCCCTCGTTTTCTCGATTGTCAAGAAAACTCATTTTGACAAGGTAACAAAATTCTCACGAACGTAATGGTTTTGGGAAAAATGTCAAAAAAGTCATAAACATTTTGTAATTGTGTCAATTTAGTCCGAAACTTTTTATTATTGTCAATTTAGTCATAAACCTTTTGATTTGATACTAATTCAATCATTCCGGCTAATCTTGGTCGGAATTTGCTGACTGGGCGTCAATCGACTGACATGAAATGGGCTGGCGCGTAAATAACTTTTCATAATATTTTAATATTTTTTTGAATTTTTATTTTCTTTTTCCTTTTCCTTTTCTTTTTTTTTTCTTTTTTCCTTCTCCTCCTTCCTCCAGTTGGTCCCCAGACCTCGATGACCAATTACAGGCGACAATCGACGAGGTCGAGGTCGACCTCGCCGACCTCTAGCAAGCCTCACAGCCACTAGCAAGGCTCAAGCCCTCGCTAGAGGTTACGAGGGTTGCTCGCGTTGGGCAGCGAGGCTCGCCCTCGTCAAATCTAGCATAAGGCTCGACCTTGCCAGGGTGAGCCTCGCGCCCAACGCGAGCAGCCCTCGCGGCCTCGGCAAGGGCTCGAGCCTCACCAGTGGCTGTGAGATTCGCCAAAGGCCAGCGAGGTCAACCTCGAACTCGACCTCATCGGCAACCGACTAGAGGAAGGAGGAGGAGAAAGAAAAAAAAAAAAAAAAAAAAGAAGAAAAAGAATAAAATAAAATAAAAAATCAAAAAAAATATTAAAATATTAAAAATTGTCCACGTCAATTTATCGGTATCCGGTTAGCAAAATTCAGCTAAAATTAATCAAAAAGTATGAAATTGACACCAAGTGAAAATGTTTAGGACTAGATTGGCACCAAATGAAAATGTTTATGTTGGTACCAATAAAAGATTTAAGATTAAATCGATACAAATGCAAAAAGTTTAAGACTTTTTTGATACTTTTTTTTAATGATTTTCAATTGATATGAAGGTTATAGGAGGCTTAACGTGACTTCGACTTGGGGTATTTTGTTTTTCCAATTGTTAGAAATATGAAGTTGTTATACGAGAGAAGTATTGCCACCGGCACACATATTGATATTGTCCTGCACAGCATTAATGCAAGTGTAGACAAGAATTTCCTCGTAAACTGGGAGGAGCCGTTTCAACGGAT
Organism: Eucalyptus curtisii; assembly: GCA_017140595.1. Taxonomy (NCBI): domain Eukaryota; kingdom Viridiplantae; phylum Streptophyta; class Magnoliopsida; order Myrtales; family Myrtaceae; genus Eucalyptus; species Eucalyptus curtisii. Next base: position 43,017,813 of record CM029495.1, read on the forward strand.
CCGGTAATTAAGCCTTTAATTAACTTCGGGCACCGCCCTCGCGCAAGCTCCACAGCTTGCACCAATCCAGTGAGAGGAAAAATGAGAAGTTTACTTAAATATTTGTATATCCATTTAAATTAACCTAAATTTTCTCTCTATTCCTTCTTCATCGCTACCATTTTTTATTTATTAGTCATTTTATATTATTATTATTATTATTATTATTATTATTATTATTTGCCAACAACCATGCCAACATCAGTTTAAAGGACAAACAATTTTTCTTTTTCTTTTTTTCCAATCTCAACACTCGTTCGGCTACAAGAACACAATCAACCTTTCAAACATTTTTGGGGGTTAATAGACAGAACACAATCTACATGCCTTGATCAATTTGAGTGGAAGCTAAAAGCTCTCTCCCTAGAGAACGTGCGACGCTTTCATTAGTCTTGGTAACCCTGAATAAAACACATGCTATATGCATGACCTAAATGAGCAATCAAGAATTATCACTGAAGTTGAGTGAATCATCCTAGCTAACAATGCATGCATGCGTGTAGGAAACGACTGAGGAACATCATTTTCCTCGCAAGCCAAGAAGTTTTGTTTATCTTTTCATTGCGAGAGAAGCCATTGATGCATTGAAAGATCAAAAGTAGAGTTTTCCTGATAGAGCTGTTTCAAGATACCTCTCCAGGAGAAGAGCAAAAGGGATGGTGGCAAGAGTGGCGAAGACCTGGCGATAGGTGACGAGCACGAAAGGATTCATCCCACTGTCCATGGCCAGCTTTGATGTGATCATCATTCCTGCGTAACCCACTTGCACGGTCACCATGGCCAGAAAGGGCACAAAATCTACATTTGCCATTTCCTTTGTTTCTTTTGGTTTCCTCTGTTCTTAACAGATTCCAGAGAGAGAGAGAGAGAGGAAGGGAGGGAAGGAGGGAGGTTGCGGAGAGATACAAGAGAGAGCTTCAATATAACGGGGAGGGAAAGAGGGAGAGAGGGAGAGAGAAGATGCAATGCAACAGAAAGCTATAACTCTTTTTCTGGTTTCATGGGGAAAAAGAGAGATGGTTACGTAATAAATTGAAATTTGTGCGTGAGAGAGAGATGGCTTGCAACACATGGGCGCATGCATGGGAAAAGGATGGCCACTGTAACCTACTAAAGGCTATTAGGCTTTCAGTTATTATGCTTAGTCATGCGATCGAACGTGATTAGACGTCAAAACAAGTTGGCCATAATAATGCATCATCGCATCATCAATTGATCATATCATACTCCCAATAACAGCCTCTTACATGTGTATCGAATTCATTATTCAGTGTGAGCGTCCTCGATCTTTTTTCATTTTTTTGTCGTCTTTCTCTTCTCTCTCCCTCTCTGGCTCCTCACATCTTCATGCCTTCAAGCAACACTAGACAAAGCTTGAGTGCGTAGCAAGGTTGGGCAAAAACGAGGAGACACCCTCAAAATTTTGCTCCATTATTATGCAAGCATCGTCATTGCACATAGTTTAGATAAGCTGATGATGAGAATCTTTTGATAGTTGGTTTGTGGTGATCTCTCTCGGAGCGAAATTCATGCGAATCGGCCATTCATTTCGTTTGCAACAAGTGCTGGACCCGTGCCAGCGTGTGTAAGTTCATTTTTTTAAGGAATCTAATTAGTGGCTTTTCATCTTTGACTTGCATTAAGTTTTCCAACTATGACATAAATCTGGTTCCTGGGCATTAGCTAACATGATTAGCGGTCTTTTTAGCTCAATGCAGTTGTAATGGGGATGGAAAAATCACAGCTCCTAGATGGACTAGGTATTTGGTAGAGATGGCAAAATGGGTCATGGACCCATTTTGGACCCATATTTTTCACAAATTGGTCAAATATGGGTTATGAAGTTGTAATGGCCCAACTAAAATGAGTCAATGTGTTTTAAGTTCAATTCTATATCGGTCGAAAATGGGTCACATGTTTTAACCCATTTTCGACCCATTTTTAAAACCTAAAAAACATGAACTTCCTCACCGACTATGACCCATTTTCGACCCACCTCCGCCGCTCGCCTCCGAGCTGCCTCCGCCACTCGCCTCCGCCACTCGTTGCCGCGGCTCGCCTTGATGGAGCTCAGGCGAGCCACGAGCTCGCCGGCCGCGACGGAGCTCGGGCTCGCCTTGATCGAGAGAGCCGCAACCTCGCCAGCCGCGACGGAGCTCGGGGTCGCTGGATCCGGCAAGCCGCAAGCTCACCGGCCACGACGGAGCTCGGCGGCTCGGGCTCGCCGACGGGCGGAGCCTTGATCTCGCCGGACTCGCGGCTTGGCCGGTCACCGTTGATGGAGTAACAATGGAGAAGAAGGAGGAGGAAAAAGAAAGAAAAGAGAAAAGAAGAAAAGAAGAAAATAAAATTAATAATAATAATAATAATTTCAAAAAATTTTAAAATAATAAAAAAATTCGATTTTTTTTAATGGTATTTGGTAGAGAGATATCCATATACATACTGGAGAAGTACTTTTAGACAAAACTCGATGCAGTTTAGATTGATAAATAGAAATTCAAAACATCATAATGTAATTTTTAACTTGGTGAACTAAAATCAATAAATCAACCAAAATTAAAAACAATTACAATTAAGAAGCTATGCATTCTTGCATTCAAGAAGATTTTTTTAAACAAATATTATTTTCATGTCAATTATTAGCTCATCAAACTTTTTCTTATGAAGAGTTCTTCAAAAATATTTTAATTTAAAGGTTTTTCACATTTTTTATTTTATTTACTTTCTAAATTTGGTGTGAAGTTTTTATTTAAGTAACTAAATTGAGTTAAATATAAATGTGTTTCGATAATATGGGTCGGGTCGGGTATGGGTCGGGTATGGGTCATAAGATTTACACTACAATAATATTAGTCAAAACGGGTTAAATGGATCAAATATGGGTCGACCCATTTTTGACCCAACTCATACCCGACCTGACCCACCCATTTGCCACCTCTACTAATGGGTTGTATATGGGTCATGAAGATGTAATGGCCCAGCTAAAATGGATCAAAGTGTTTTAAGTTCATTTATATATGGGTCGAAAATGGGTTAGACCGACCCATTTTCAACCCATTTTCAACCCATTTTCAAAACCTAAAAACATAGAACTTCCTCAACGGCTTCGTCGGTGACCCATTTTCAGACCCACCTCTGCCGCTCGCCGTCGCGGCTCGCCTTCGAGTCGCCTCCGCCGCTCGCCGCGCGACTCGCCTCCGCGCTCCACTCGCCTCCACCGCCCACCTCTAAGGCTTGCCTCCGCCGCTCCCTTGAAGGTCAACGAGCTTCGTCACCCACCTCCGCCGATGAGCACACCCACAAGCTCCAACTCCTCAGCCAAGGCCTGACGGAGCTCGGGCTCGCCTGGATTGAGCGAGCCGCGAGCTCGCCGGCCATGGCCGAGCTCGGGCTCGCTTGGATCGAGTGAGCCGTGAGCTCACCGGCCGCGACGGAGTTCGAGCGAGTCGCGAGCGCCGGCCATGGCCGAGCACGGGCTCGCTGGATCCGGCGAGCGAGCTCGCGGCCGCGGCGAGCTCGGGCTCGCTCGGATCGAGCGAGCCGCGAGCTCGCGGCCGCGACGGAGCTTGGGCTCGCCCGGATCTAGCAAGCCCCGAGCCGAGCGCCGCGACGGAGCTCGGGCTCGCCTGGATCGGCCAAGCCCCGAGCTCACCAACCGCGACGAGCTCGGGCTCGCTGGATCGACCGAGCCCCAAGCTCACCAACCGCGACGGAGCTCGGCGGCTCGGCTCACCGGACAAGCTAAGCCTTGGTCTCGCCGGATCGCGGCTTGGCCGGTCACCGTCAACGGAGTAACAATGGGAAGAAGGAGGAGGAAAAAGAAAGAAAAGAGAAAAGAAGAAAATAAAATTAATAATAATAATAATTCAAAAAAAATTTAAAAAAATAAAAAAGTGAATTTTTTTTAATGATATTTGGTAGATAGATATCTATATACATGCGAAGAAGTACTTTTAGAGGAAGTTCACGCTGTTTAGATTGATAAATAGAAATTCAAAACATCACAATGTAATTTATAACTTGGTGAACTAAAATCAATAAATCATCCAAAATTAAAAACAATTACAATTAAGAAGCTATGCATTCTTGCATTCAAGAAGATTTGTTTTAAACAAATATTATTTTCATGTCAATTATTAGCTCATCAAACTTTTTCTTATTAAGAGTTCTTCAAAAGTATTTTAATTTAAAGGTTTTTCACATTTTTATTTTATTTACTTTTTAAATTTGGTGTGAAGTTTTTATTTAACTAAATTGAGATAAATATAAATGTGTTTCTATAATATGGGTCAGGTCAGGTATGGGTTATAAGATTTACACTACAAGAATATGGGTCAAAACGGGTTAAATGAGTCAAATATGGGTCAACCCATTTTCGACCCGACCCATACCCGACTCGACCCGACCCACCCATTTGCCACCTCTAGTATTTGGAAATAAAATATCAAGAGAGCTTATTTATTAGGATTAATACCATTTAAAGTTGTAAATTGGCACCTTAATGACACTCACCAAAAAAATTAATTTCCATCTCATAAAAAATGTCAAAGTGGTACCCCTTAACACATTTCCTCAAAACTAAATCTTGTCTCGCAATAACCCCAAACAAGTATTCTTGGCCTTATCCTCCACATTTGATCCCAAACTTCTGACCAATGGTAGATTTGGGTCAGGATGCTAGTTTGGAATTTTCCATGCAATGAAAATTAGTTTAGCAAAAATGTGTCATGGGCTACCGATTTAAAATCTTTTATGAGACGAAAATCAATATGTGATACACATGTCATAGGGCACCGGTCCAAGTTTTCGATGCTGTTGACCTCATTTTATGCTTGCAAGAAAATATAAAGGTATTTTCTAAATGTTCACTAATCCAGAAGATGGTGCGAAAAAATTGAAGTTTTGAACCGATACCTACCTGGTTGGCCAAAGAAAAGAACCAATACCCCACACGGTTCGCTTAATTACCCTTCTGCTCTAAATTTCGAAAAAACAAAACACTCTTGATCAAGTAATCGCACTTGTAATTACTACATATGGGATTCTGGTGCAGCATTGATGAAACATCCTTCTCATCGGCCTTGCAAAACCTGGCTAGAAAACAAAGTTCACCGAACCCCAAGTCGCAATTCAAACCTTCCTTCCCATCCATCAGTCCCGTCCTAGAAAGTAGGGCTCAACAAGTCACCCCCTTCAATAATTTTCCTTCCCCTGATTTCCCTAGAGATCGATATCTCACGTCCGAGTTTGGTTTAGGAATGAAGAAAGGAAACGATCAGGCTGATTTTTTTAGGAAAAAAGGGAATAAACCTGAGTAAGATATAAGAATAGGAATTGACTCCTAGCTGCGTTTGCCAAGCTAGGAGTTTTGAGGATCGGTTTTCGATCATTTCTTAGGATGGGGGTTATCTAAGATCTGCAGAATCCGCCATGTTTATACAGTTGCTTGTAAACTGTAGCTTTTACTAATTTGTTCCTTTTGAACTTTGCGCTTGTGTATTGTCCTGGAACAAGAATACGAGAGAGGGAGAGAGGGAAGTGAAATATAGAGGCGAAGAAAGTGATAATCCCTATGCAAATGAAATAGAAGAAAACTAGGGTGGACGAGATCTCTTGAACCTCACTATCTTCATGTACTCTCCAAAAGTGAGGAGAAAATAAGCAGATTATACTAATAATAAACCCATTAATCATCTATTAACGTTTATTAAATTCAGCACACCTTCATATAACTTTTAGAATTTTTATATTTTAGGCAGTGCCCCAATTCACAGGTACAATTGAAATTTTTTTGAGAACATTAACGTATGCAAATAGTAAATCATGCATCTATAAATTCATGTTTATTATATTTTGGACTTTTTATATTTGAAGATTATTCCAAAGCTAAGTATATCACTTCACTTTTTCCTCTCATAGGAAGTTGTCCATAGCGCATGGCTGTATGTCAATAATGGGATCTCATTTTCATTTGACTTATTAAGTCTCGGTAACCAACAAAGGCCTTAGGATTCATACAACTGAACAATTAAGGTACTATTAGGAGTGAGCATAGTCCGGATTGGGTTGGTCCACCCCTAACCCTAGGACCAACCCGCACAGTGATGATCCTCAATTTTTGGGACCGAGGACCGACCCTATTGAGCTTGGGACCGAAGACCGGACCGACCCAATGGGTATGGTTCGGTTCCAGGGTCAACCCGGGACCAACTGATAATTTTTTATTTTATTTTTTGTACTCCTTAAAAAAGCGATTGAGAACCGGATTGACTCAATGGGTTCGGTTCGGTTTCAAGGTCAACCTAAGACTAACTAATAAGTTTTTATTTCATTTTTTATACTCCTTGAAAGGGCAATCGAGGACCGTACCGACCTAATGGGTTCAATGATGAGCAAGGTCAACTAAGAAAGGCAAGAGGTGAGGGTCAAGTGGGGTGAGCGTCGAACAAAATGAGCGTCGAATGTCGAGCAGGGAGCAACAAGCCAAGCGAGTATCGAGCAACAAGCGGCACAAGTGACCCAAAGCGAGCGAGGCGGGTGTCAAGTGGCAAGCGGAGAAGTTGTTTTTTTCGATTTTAGCAAATTGAAGACTAAGATGACAAATAAGATAGAAGAGAACGAATATTAGAGGAGGATGCCATAAGGTGCCCTTTTGGACACCGTGAGGACTCCTCACAAAAACATTTTTCTCTTTCATAAATTATGACTATTGACGCCGTAAAAGACATTAAAAACCTAAGTTATTAAAGAACAATGTAAAATTACTTGAACTCCTAACTAAAGAGCCATTTAATGTCGTTGATGCTGTTTATTTAATATTTTCTCTATATAAAAAAATTATAAATAATATATTAGATATATACATAGTCGGGGTTGATCCGGATTGGACCAACCCGGAACTCTAGGATTGAGGACCGACCCACACAGTGCTAGTCCAGGAATTCTAAGACCAAGGACCGACCAAGTTTCCCTAAGAACCGAACTAGGACCGGTAGGGTTGGGCCGATCCAGGGTTGGTCCCAGGGTTGACCCTGGGCTAATGCTCACCCCTAGGTACTATGTTACCAAAAAGAAGAAAAAAAAAAAAGCAATTTACTTATTTATATACAGCATGCAAAATGAATCTATCAACAACCATTTTCAAGCTCAAACTTTAGTCCCGAACTTTCATTCTTGCGAAGACACCTTCTAACAAAATAGACAAAATCATAATTCAATTTACCATAATAATTAATACCAACACCTCCAAACAAGGAATACCTTGTATTTCAAAATCAAGCTTAAATCTAATTTATTTCCAAATCTAAGTCTGCAAACATATTCTCTCTACAAATAAAACATCTCTTTTCATTTTATCGCCATTTGAAATAAAATATTCTTAAACTGATTGCTCACGAGTCACTACCCTTTCGATAAAACGCTTAATGAAGCCAGAATGTGTGTTAATTAGCCAACATGAGTTTATGGTTCATTTCATTCAGTGTTTGACTCTCACAGCCATGTTGCAGTTCCTTCACTGATCACGCTACCTCTTTCACGCCTGAAGCGAAACATGTAAAATCCTAATCCGACTCATGTTCGATTAACTAAAGCATCATTGTAGTCAGTGAAAGCTGGAATAAGATAAAACTCCCGCTGTTAGCTAAGCAAATGAAAACGGTATTTTCATGACTCACGAATCTCTCTGAGTAGAGCTGATTCCTCAAAGTCGCTTGCTTCATCATGTTCTTACTCTGGGTTCGCCAGATTTCTGCTTTTACATGTCGAATGCTTATTCAATGTGCGGAAGTGATTGGTGGTGGTGCTAGGAGGTGTTGCCTTTTTCTCTGCAAGAGCCCAAAGCATGTGACTCTTTGATAAAGACAATGTAAAATGTTTTAGGAATGGATGTTCTTCTCTATATAGAGCAATGGCATGAATGATCTGGCTGAGAACAAGAATGGTGAAGAGGATTAAATGGTTGAATTGAATGACTTCTTTAAGTGAAATAAGATTTGGGATGTTCTGAAAGAAAAGGGAACGATTAAAAATAAAAGAAAGGAAAAGAAAAGGTTAGAAAGTTCATGCTTCAGGAATTCAAGAATAGAGAAGGAAAAGTCTATGAATCAAGAAAGAGACCCAAAAATATTACAAATACTACATAATATAATATAATGATAAAAAACAGGAAGAAAAGAAAATTAGATAATCCAGCTTATATTAGAAGCGCAAGGAGATAAGTTGAAAAAAATAATAGAAGAAATAAAAGAAAGGAAAAGAGAGGACAATTCAATTGGCTTAATTTGGCACTGATTGATTGGGCTTAGTTTGATTTTGATTGAATGGGCTTAATATAATAAGCCCGAGTGCATTCATTGCCCAGACCCATAAAGTTCAAATACGACCTCATTATAGTAGAATCAGGCATGGGAATTTGACCCCTATCCTCTTTTAAAAAATAATAATAGGATAACTTCACTAGAAATCCAAAAACTTGTCATGAAAGTGTAATTCAGTTTTAAAATTTGCAAAAAGTGTGATTAAGTCCTAAAACTTTTCAAATTAATGTAATTAAGTTATTCCGTTAATACCGTTAATTTATCTAACGAAAAATGCTAATGTAAAAACTTTTAGTTAGTTTCTCTTTCTTACATAGGATTTTTTATTTTTTTTTTTCTTTTTCAAATCTTATTTAAATTAGATTATAGCACAAAAAAAAATAAAATTTTATTTTTTTTTAAAAGGCAGGGCAAGGCCTCGCCGGTGGTGCTATTACTGCCGCCACCCATTGTAGAAGGGGACGACAGAATTTGTCAACCCTAGGCCAAGAAGGCTGGCCCTCACCGGCCCCAAGTGATAGCTTGTGTCACCTAGATCTAGGTCGGCACCTAAATTGAAGCCTCATCGACTATCTCTTAGGGATGGTGAGTCCTCACCGAGCCTAGTGAGGGTCTTATAAGATTTCATCTAATACAAATCTTACATAGACAAGTTTTCCATATTCATTTTAGATTTTTTTGAAAAATTGAAGAACACAGTGAGGTCTTGTCAGTGTTACAATTTTCCAAAAATCGACTCCAATTTTCCATATTCTGTCCTAGATTTCGAAATGAGTTTGGCCTAATAAATTATTTTCAATTTTGGCTGATGACCTAGCTTAGGTTGTGAGGTGTATTTTCTTTTAATTCATCACTTTTCTAGATTAGGTCATTAACTAGGTTTAATTGACTAATTAAACTCTTTGACTTAGAGGATGCCGAAATTGAAGAACTTCCTAACACGTCTTCTACTGATCAACGAGTGTTCCATAAGCTCACGGTCAGTAAGGAATTTCAACAATCAGCAAGTTCTAACATATTCCGACAAGTCATAAACACATTAGTTATGAACCTGGCAAACTTACGTGAAAATTGAGCAAGTTTAACGAAGTTCAAGTAAATTCGACTGACCTTCAAACTGTTCAATATATCCAACAGGTTTCATTGATGATTTATGCTGTCATGGAGCTGTTTTCAACAGAAGATACGGAGAAATCAGTGAAGAATCTATACAGATTCGTAGCCAAAACCAGAGGAAGGAAGAGGAGCAGTTAGCTTCAATCCATTGTCGTGATCTTCAGAATTGCTGAAAAACGAAGAACCAGCAACTTCAGATATTTTGACGATCGGAGGAGCTGATGATCAGCAGAATCTTGCTAAAAGGGAAGCTTCATAGATGCTGCTATGCCATGATAGCAATCTCTTAGTCATTGTGCAGTTCGAATGATGCAGATTGACATCATTGATGTACAGGACTTCTGGAAGAGATGACAACGATACTGGAAATACAAGAAAGTTGTAGAAACGGGATACTCCCTTTTCATTTAGATAGAGGCATGTTCGTTTCTTCGTGATGGCTACCTTTGGTTACCATATGCAAGGACGAATGAACGTCTTACTTTATAATTAAGTTACTTTAACTTGGAACTAACACACCCTTTTATTTCCGCAGAGATGGTGTAACTCCATAATAGGTCGATGTCCTTCAGGGGATTGTCCAAAATTCACTCTTCTTGTCCTGATTACAAAAAGGATGGACGAAAAAGTTAATTTCAATGAGAGACCTTCTGATCGGAATGATTACAATTTTACCATTTTGAAGTATCACTCTTCTCTGTCAGTTTTGACGAGAATAAAAACAAAACGAAGTAATATTAGCATGATGAAAGGAAAGAAATCCAAACGAAGTAATATTAGCATGATGAAAGGAAAGAAATCCATCCCTTCAATTATATGAGAAAAGTACTAAAAAAGTCATAAACCTATTATATTGATACCAATTTAATTCTAAAATTCTCAATTGGACCAATTCAGTCCTAAACCTTTTCGTATTAGTACCAATTGTGTCATCCGGCCAATTTATGCCGGAAATTGCTGACATGGACGCTGGCCATCCTACGTGGCACAAATAGTGCTAACGTGGATATTTTTATATAATTGTAATTATTTTTTTGAATTTTTATTAACTTTTTCTTTTTCGTTTTCTTTTTTTCCTTCTCTTTTCTTTCATTTATTTTTTTCTTTATTTTTTCCTTTCTTCCTTATCTTCCTCCACCCACCTCTAGCCGGCAGAGGTCACCAGCTATCGGCAAGCGCAAGGGTCGAGATGGCCTTACCAGCCACATGCGAGAATGGCCCTTGTCGGACTTCGGATTGGACAGGCGAGCATTGGGCAAGGTCGCCCCTAGCCAAATCCAACAAGGGGACCCTCTCCTAGCGCTCAACAACCTCTAGCAAAGGCCCCTTGCCTAGACAAGGCCCCTTGCCAGCACTAGAGGCTGGCAAGGGGACCTTGCGACATGGGCGGCCTCGCCCAAATGGCGAGGGGCCTCATCCAAGTGAGGCAGGCCCTCGCCGGTCCGGCGAAGGCTGGGCGAGGGTCCTCTTTGTCGAATCGGTGAGGGGCGACCTCACCAAGCCTTTGCTAACCACCACAAAAGGTCGGTAGGGCATCCCAACCCTCGCCCTCACCGACAGTCGGCAACTGCCACAGGCCAAAGTTGGGTGGAGGAAGATGAGGAAGAAAGAAAAATAAAAAGAAAGAGAAAAATGAAATGAAGGAAAAGAGAAGGAAAAAAATTAAATTAATAAAAAAAAATCGAAAAAAATAATTAAAAATTATATAGAAATATCCGCATCATGACTGGTTATGGCACGTAAGACGATCGACATCCATGTCAATAATTTTTGGTATAAATTGGTCCGGTGGATTCAACTGATACTAATATGAAAAAGTTTAGGATTGAATTGATATTAATGCAATAAGTTTATGACTTTTTTAATATTTTTCCCACAATTGTATTGTCTCTTATATAATGAAATAGAGACAAGGGGATCCTTCTAAGAGCCTAGCCTCGTAGAATTAGGCTATTGCCAAAATTCATTCATAAAAGGGAACAATATCGAAGGGGTAATACATGGTAATTAATCAATCACCTTTACTCATGAAAAGGTAAGCGATATTCCTTTAATAACAAGTTTGATCATTTTATGGTGAAAGTACTTATCCTTGACAAAAACCTATATAATCAAACTACAATTGAAAAATATGAAACATGATGTATAAATTTTTTCTATGCCTTGATCTAAATCCAATAGAACCAATGTTACTTTAGGTTAAGCTGTTTGTTTACTAGGGACAAATGAGTGTCTTCAATACATGCCTAAGCCCATTTCCCCCTTTGTCACTTGAAAACGCTTTCTTGGGGATGTAGGTATTTGAAGGTCCAATCGTTCCACTGTATCTGGATCAAAGAAGGCATTTTAACTGATTATCAAGTATTACAATAGGAAAGTACATAATGAAAATTCAAGTGAAATTGTAAAAAATCTACAAACTAAGAGAAATATATTTACAATTGATGAAGTAAAGAGGGACTTCTATCACATAGACAGAAGCATGCAATAAAATGGAACTTCAAAGATACTAAAATGACTCTTTTTGGCTGAGAAATAGGTCGTCGCAATCAGAGTCAAGTCTCGAGTTTCTACCTTTATTAAACTTGTCAGTGAAATTCAAGTGTCAACTATACTTGTTAAGTTCTTAACTAGTGTTAAAAAGTGAAGGCGCAAAAGGACATCTTCACACATGAACCCCATGAAAAGATATCCACGAACTAAATTAATTTCATTCAAAGGAGGAGCTTACAGAATGTTACTCATAGCCAAATATCATACTAGTACAAACAAATATAAGCACAAATTTCCGTAGGAAATTTTTGGAGTTCCATTTTTCACAATAAATATGATTAGGCTGCACAAACCAATGACACATATCATTACATCATTCAATATCTCTTTCATCCACATATATATCAGAATGGTGAAATTGACTAAGCTATTGCATGTTGCAAAAGAAAAGGGTTGTAGCCCACCAACTGGGCCGGTAATGAAATTCCCACATGCCAATGGGAGGGATCCGCTGAACATCGAGATCATCACCTAGTTTTTGCTAAAAATGGTGAGCGTTACTCCTCCAAGTAAGATGCTGAAGATTTGGAGATGGGTTTTATCGGAACAAGCTTGTAGGAGGGCAGGAATGATCATGAACACCACAAAAAGTCCAATCGATGAGTTCATATTTGTAACTTTTGTTTTTCTTTTAAATCACAACCCCAATGGCCACTCTTCTCTCATGGAAAAGGAGAGGTGGGGGATTCAAATTCTCACCTTCTCAGGGGGTTGGGGTGTGGACAATTTAATTTTAGGTATGGGTTTTGACTCCCACACCTTGCAACGAGGCAATATAAAAGTCTAAGGATGAAAGTTAGAGTAGAAGTAAAGTAAAACTGACAACAACAAAAAACAACTTAATTTTTCTTTTGAAATATGAATATAGAGGCATGGCGGACCAATCAATTTAAGGAGTAATAAGGTGGCTTCATTTAATAAGATTGGACAGGGCTATCTCCACTTATTATATAACTAATCCACCCCAATTTTTACCAAAAAAGATAAAATTTCCCTTAATCATTCCATTGCAATTTAACTTGTTGGCTCCAAATTATTTTCTTTTTAGTTTCTCTGATGTGGTTCTTTTCTATGTTGTCAATCAAATTTTATGGATAAATTTTTAAGCAAAATCTAGAAGTAATTTAATATAGACGATTTTTTTTAATGTAATCATTTGTTTATATATATATATATATATATATAAAATATTATAATGGGATGATTTGATAAAGCAAAATTCTCAGAAGAGTTCCCAAAATAAAATCACAATTACATTCTCCAACATGAAATTTTAAAGATGAAATTTTAATCAAATAAATAAATTGAATAAATTGAGAATTTTTTTAAATGTTAGTGCAATCTCATTATTTTGGATGAACATAAATTAATATCATCTACAAAGTGTTTATGAAAAGATATCAATATGTCTTGTTGTGCATAATAATTTTAGTTTATAACTAGATATTCCTGTAACATCTTGCATGCTTTGTACAAAAATATCTCCTCAATAGTAAGGAAAAAAGATAAATTTTTTAACATAATTAATAAAGAGACTTGATATATATTTTAGACTAATGAAATTAAAATATAAAAAGAATTCACTCAGAAAATGAGCTCTGAGATAAAAGAGACAAACAATAGATAAGCTATTATAATAGTAATGATGAAAAAGAGACTTCTAATATAGTTAAAAAGTTTGTCTTTTTTCCTTACTATAGACGAAATACTTATACATGGAGCATGTAAAATGTTATAGGAATATATAAGAATACATTAAAAAAAATTAATACACTATAAAAAAAAATGTAAAATGCTTAATTGTGGCAACTAGATCCTATAAAGAAATAAGAAAAAGAAAAAAAATAAAAAAGAAGGAATGGGGCCATCACTATACATTTGAATGATTGAGAGCTATGTTTTTTTTTAGTGTAAATCGAGTGGATTTAGTCATATAGAGTTTCGAAATAGTGTCACCCCAAAAAAATGTAGAAAAAGTTGATATATAGACGCCGTATGAGAATTGCAAGAAATCAAATAACTAAGCTTGAAGACTCTTAACGTTTCTAGACCTGCAGGAAAACCAAAATTTGCCCAGTCGAGTTTTGCATAAAATTGGACAAGAATCAAAACAGTAAAGAAGAAACCAGATGAATATGTGAAACTGCCATAGCACTCCAACCAAAATGTTATCATATTCATAGGATACATTCAAGAATCCTAACACAGGGCAATTGCTTATTTTTGTCCGTATAAAATCTGGGAATAAATCGCAGAATCTTTGATCTGGTATCCTTTGATTTGAATTTCTGAATCACATAATTTTCTTTTTGTTCTTTTTGCCATTTTTTTTTCTTATTTTATCAATATCTCATCATTCTACATAGATAAGAAAGACTTTGGTAGATAGAAGGCAATCCAAATATTTTCTAATGAATGTTGCATTATAAAGTACCATATTTGTTGCCTAAAATAGGTAAAATAAATTTATTATTATAAAGTTATGAAAGCCAATGTCCAAATCTACAACGGCTTACCTGGAGGAGTAACGTTGACGGTTCATTGCAAATCCATAAAGAGCAAGGATGGCAGCAAGGATCTCGGCGCTTAAAGATTATTCCTAGTGGCGTGTGGGAATTTCATTTCAAGTCTCGTTCCCCTAGTGGCATGTGGGAATTTCATTTCAAGTCTCGTTCCGCCCTCTTCTCTTGCAGCTTCCAATGGCCTGGTCAATTTCATTATTTTGACATAGACATATATATATATATATATATATATATATATATATATTATATTTATGACGAGCAATGTTTTGACAAGTTTCGGTGGTTTGTACTACCTATTGGTTTGTGTCTTGAGAGGACAATGTGTTAAAAATGGAACTCCTAGAAATTTCCTGAGACACTGCTTATTTCAGTTTGTAATGATTTAATATTTGCCTATGAATAAGACACGGACAGGTAGGCAGTCTCATCTTAGCGCTCGAATAGCTAACCTTCACAATCGTCATCTTAGCGCTTGAATAGCTAACCTCATACATGTTTTAGTCATCTTACCAAATAAAGTAGATATCCTCATTATTGTTTTACCAAATAAAGCCACTGTGTTCCCCCTTAAATAAAGTGGTCCACCGCATCTCTGTATTCATATTTCAAAAGAAAAAAGAAGGTTACAAATATGAATTCCTCCATTAGACTTTTTGCGGTGTTCATGATCATTTCTGCCCTTCTACACGCTTGCTCCGGAGAAACCCGTGTCCAAATCTACAACAGCTTACCCGAAGGAGTAACACTAACGGTTCATTGCAAAGCCATAGAGGGCAAGGATCGCGGACAGGATCTTGGCGCTCAACAGATTATTCCTGGTGGCATGTGGGAATTTCATCTTAGGCCTCATTCCGCCCTCTACTCTTGCAGCTTTCAATGGCCTGGTCAATCTCACAATTTTGATATATATGAGGAGAAAAGAGATGATGAGCGATGTTATGACAAGTGCCAGTGGTTTGTACAACCTACTGGTCCGTGTCTTGAGAGGACAATGTGCGAAAAATGGAACTCCTAGAAATTTCCAGAGAAATTTGGGCTTATTTCAGTTTGTAACGATTTGATATTTGCCTATGAATAAGACACCATATGCTCCTTCTTTGGGTGAAATTAAAATAGTTGATAGATATCTTCTCAGGGTATTGATGTGTTAAAGATATACTTTTTTTGTGCCTTCACTTGTTAACACTTAACAAGCATATATGCAATTGATGACACTAACCGACTATTTAAGCCGTTAATAACAAGATAGATTAAAGTTGGTAAAAAATACGAGAATTGTTATTCGGTCAGAGATAAAAGAAGTTGATAATTTAAGGAATGACATATTAACGTCCGTAAGTAACTAAAACAAGAGTTCCTAACTCCAAAGTACTTAGGAACTTAACTGACAAAAGTTCATAACCACTCTAATTGAGATTGGTATTTTCTGAGAAGGGTTGGTAAATTTAACAATTGGCAAGTAATACAAATAAAAGTAGGAACTCCATAGAAATGTTAGTAGAGTTAATAAATAAATAAATATAAGTAAGCACTTCAAATAAGAATTGGTTACCCAAAACTATAGTTGGTATCCTAATTGTACAATAGTTGATAAGTTACACAAATAAAAGTTTGTAATTCAATATATTGGTTGACTGATTTAATCTGTTAGTATAAAAAAAAAAAAAAAAAAAAAAGATAAACAAAAGGAGGTTCATAATAAGTTTGATTTTGTTTGAGATAAGAGAAGATGGTACTTTGAGGAGAAAAAAAAAACTAAATTAGAATTGGTAGCTAACTCAAATAAGAGTTGGTAACACAAAGTATGTAGTACTTTAATTGGAAAAATGATGGTAACCACTCTTAATAATTGTGATATGTAATTTCTCTAAAGTAGTTAGTAAGATTCGAAAAAATACTTATTATCATTGGAAAGTAACTCATATTGTTGTGATTAACATATCAAGGAAGTTGGGCATGTCTGGCAAAATTGAAGCGAGGATTGAGCGCATTGTAGTAGTCATACACATCTGTGACATTAAGCATTACCTATACTATTTCCTTGTAATCTTTATCCTTCGACAATTGGTGGCACTTGCTCGAACCGTCTTTAATTTGCTGGCACTTGGAAACGCAGGTTTCGGCGTCATTGTAAAATTGAGCAGTAAACAGCATCGGCATCTTTCATTGTCAATTCAATGGAAATAAGCGAAAGAAAAGGATTGTCTGCCGATTTAATGTGCGGATCACTCAAGGAAAGCATCGTGCAGAATCCAGAATATTTTGTCTCGTTAAAAATTTCAGGTGTTACATCCATAGAAATTGTAATGGAAGCAGGTAGTGAAGAAGAGGAAGAAGAGAGATGATGCAAGAACAGTTACAGGAGGTGGAAAAGAAGGCGAGGCCATTTCGGTTGTCGGTTCGGTGGAATTTGTGTGCGAAGTTATATTGATACTTGCCTTAGCGAAAAAGGAAAAAGGAAAAAAAAAAAAAATATATATATATATATATATATATATATATATATATATAGCCAATTAAATTGGGATTGGTTTAGCAAGTAAAGAAGCGTGTAAAGTATAACTAAGCCCAGGAAATGGCGGGGGAGTGACTGCTCAGAACACAGCCAATATTTTTGCAAAATTACTACTTTTTCACTAAAAAAAAATCGAAGAAGGAAAAAATGCTCGACATTTCATAAAATCTATATACTTTATATATATTATTCACTTAATTAAGCTTCTCTGTTTAGGACAAACACATTTGAATTTATTGCTCAACATTATTAAAGATATTTAGGATGATTCTGATGATTTTCTGTATCTTTCAAGATTGTGTGAATATTTATATTTAATTATACGCATCCAAATTGATATGTCATCTTATTTAGTCATTTCATAAATCTATAAATAGATTGATGTAATCTTCATTATGATATATTGATATATATATGCAATTCCTCTTTTCCGCATGTCTTTCTAACTTATTAACTAGTATAAAACTAAAATTATTGTTCAATTAGGAAGGAAGAAAAATCCATGGAGAAACATCTTGGGTAGAGTCGTGAAGCGTTCGTCCTGATAATTGGCCTTTCTCGGTAAAACCGATGTTCAGCTTCTTCTTCTTTTTTCCCCTTTTCTCTCTTTATATAAAAAAATGACATATATGTTGGAGATGGTTTTCGAATCTGAAAAACTAGAAAACCCATCAATCCCTTAACCATTTTGCTATGAATTGTTCAACATGACATATCTTTCAAAATTAACAATAATATTACTTGAAGTTAGGCCCGAATCCAATCTGTTTCCATGATGATTTGTAGGGGAACTTATTCCAATAAAGCATGTTTCGCCGTGTTTTTTTAATCCGGAACTTATTCATCCTAAAATTAATCATCCCAATTTCAGAGAAGATTAAGATGATCACAATGGTGGCTATCGTTGCAACATTTGACCGCTGATTTAATGGTTTCCTCTGACTGAGTGAATGTGGCGCTATCAAGATTCAGAGAGAGCAATCATTAGGGCTCAAAGTTATTTGTATGGTCTTTTGGAGACTTTTACCTTGTCCTATCCTGTTACGAGCTTGGTGACTTATTGGGTCAGACCAATTTATGTTACCAACGAAATGTAATACAAATTTATATGATGCTCGGGCCCCAATAATTATGCAAAGAGATGAGATCTCAATGGATGTCCTTCGAGCGAATGACTTTCAATGAAAGACTGCTCTCCAATTATGCCAGGAGTTGTGATTCCTGAGGTGTCAAGATGTGCAATCGCGTGGAATTTGGGGAATACCCAACCCGAGAAGTCGAATCGGATTGGATCGTTATTTAAGCAACACATGAAAATCAGTTTGGATCTCGCTGACTTTCGTCGTTTACGTGAGGACGAAGCTGCAATTCCGAGTCTTCTTTCTCACGGTACTTGGCTGCTGCTTCCATCTCGTCAGCAATTCTCGCTTGCTCTGCTTCCTTGCCTTTGCCCCACAGAACGGAGTAGAGCCCAACAATGATGAGCACGGCCCCTACCAATCTGAAATTTTAAAGGAAACAAAAAAAAAATTCAGTGAATGCACCATTACCAATTTGAAGATAGTCTTCAAAAAGTGTACAACTTCACATTTCATATATCTTAACCTAACGTTATGGTAAAAGAGATACGTACGTTCCGATATATAGTTTCTCGCGAAAGAGTGCCCAGCTCAGGATGGTCGACATGACTAGTAACAAAGGGCTGAAGATGGAAGTGTAGAGCGGGCCTTTTCTATGGACACACCAGGACATAATGCAGAACGCAAGTGCAGAACACACAATACCCTAAAAAAAAACCATCAGCATTATCTTTGTGCAAAACATTTCCCATAGTATTGATGCATAAAGAGCCACAATAAGGCCACTCTACTATTTGTGGAAGGTCATTCAATGTCAAGGACCCATACCACATAGAAAACTGCGATGAGCCGGATCTTGGATCTTAAAGACCAGTCAGCAACATTACATTTAGTAGCGGCACCAATGATCGAACATTCAATGCTAGCCATGAGACACATTAGCATTGTGGTAGTGTAGGGAGCTGGAAATTTGGGACTCAATTTTGCCTAAAAATTGTTACGAAACAAGCGTCAAGAGATTGAAGTGAACTCTCAAACTTTCTCTTTGATATGAGTTTGTTCCCCCATAAGAGAGATACAGAAAATGATTGTAAAAGGGGAAAAAATGTTTCACTTACTTGGATAATGAACCAAAGTGCACAGCTACAAGCGCTCCAAAAGAGAAGAAAAGGTCCCAAGATGGAGTGGCTTTTGTAGGTTGAGCGTTTATCTGTCATTTTCTCAGCATATTTCCAACGAACGCCAGAGTTACTATCTGCAATGGTGTGCCAATGGTAAAACGAGAGCAACATCGCTCCACCCACGCATAGCACTGTTCCGATCACTTTTGCTTGTCCTGCCTTTGTCTTGATACCGAACGATTCTTGTCTATCCAAAAACATTCATTGATCATGTGGTTGCATTTTGCTTAATAGTTTCGAACAAATAGATAAAGGATGAAAATATATAATACTTGAAGATCAGGGCGAACACAAATGTCAAGGCTGGGAGGGTATTGGTCATTGCTCCGGCAATCATGGGACTCGAATTGTTCAGGCCAATAAAAAAGAAAACTTGGTTCACGGAAGCCCTGCACAGTTTGGTTGAACTTTCAAATCCATGAAAATCTATCCTTTTTTCCTTTTGATTCTTAAGGTGCGGAGAAGAGCATAATATTATATGCATCAAAACAATTATTTTTTCTGGATTTACATGTGTTTCTGATGATATAAGAATTGACAGATGAGGTCCAACTACTGACTCCTAGCACACGACTGAGAATAGAAAGGCAATAACATAATTAATTCCAAATCAATGCAAGATCAAGAGATGGAAGCTTACTTACCCAGTAAGGGAACTTAAAAATATATAGAACAAGATTCGCACTGTAATCTTGGGTCTTGTCTTCCTGCGATGGACAATAATCAGGAATAATAAGTAACCTGGAGATCATTCGACTATAGTATGATAATCAGTATAAGGGTTCTCATGTATTCAATTTGCCAAAGAAGAGAAACTTCTAATGTATTGAAAAACCCTAAATACTTCTCTCATGATAGCACTAATTCTACGGCAAAGCCATATTGCTACTTTCATTTCTCTTTTGCTTAAGGAAGGAACCTTAAAATATACACAAGCATCTGGTCCACGAGAAATTCCTTCATTTTTCTAGTTTCCAGATATTCACTTTGTTAGTCATTTTTCCTCAAATATACGCGCCCCTTTATTTCATTTCTTAAAAATGTTACACAATAAATTAAAAATGAAAGTCGAGGAAGTGAACACCATCTTTTTTTTATTTTCAGAAAAACCCTTTTTTGAAGCATGGATAGATTGCCTAAGCCCAAAAATGTAAAAATTGTCCAAAAAGTCATAAACCTATTGTAGTTTTGCCAATGCGGTCTTAAACCTTTCAATTTTGCCAATTCAATCCATTCAATCAATCTTGGCCGGAATTCCCTAACATGGACATCGGGAGTCCTACGTGGCACGTGCAATGCTAATGTGGACAAATTTATTATTTTTTAATTATTTTTTAAATTTTTATAATTTTTTTTTCTTTTTTTCTCCTCTCTCTTCTTTCTCTATTGGTCACCCAGCCTCCGACAACTAGCAAGGGTCAGCCTCGTCGGCCTTAGGCGAGGTCGCCCTTGTCGAGAACTAGAAAGGGGCGACTTTGCTGACCTCATGTGAGGTCGCCCTCACCAAGATCCGACGAGGGCAAGCCTCACTCATGGTTAGCGAGGCCAACCTCGCCCTCACTCAAAGTAGGCGAGGGTCGGCCTCGCCGACTGCAAGCGCCTTGCCAAGGCTCGTGAGGTTGTCCCTCACCAGAGATCAGCGAAGGCGACCTTGCGTGAGGCCGGCGAGGTCACCCTTGCCAATTCCTAGGGCGAGTTGCCTGAGGCCGATGAGGTCAACCCTCTCTGGTCACAACTTCTGGCCGGTTGCCAGAGACTGAACAATCAATAGAGGAAGAGGAGAGAGGAGAAAAAAATTATAAAAATTCGAAGAAAGTATTTAAAAAATAAAAAATTTTGTCCACGTCAATATCGCTTGTACACCAAATAGGACGGCTAGCATCAACGTCAGTGAAATCCGATCAAAATTGATTGAATAGACTCAATTGATAAAAATTGAAAGGATTTAGGACTCAATTGGCAAAATTGAAATATTTATAACTGAATTTATAAAACCGCAATAGGTTTAGGACTTTTTGGGCAATTTTTCTAAAAAAAAAAAAACAGAAGAAAGCAGAAAAGTTAGAGATTTGGTTTGAGTAAGTTTGTCCAATTGGCCAAGATAAACCGCTTATGCATAAGTGGTAAGCAAAATTTTCACAAGGTTAGATGGCTTCGATTGGTATATTAGTTGCCAAATCTAGGAAATCTATAAACATTTTGATTCAGATTATTGGTTTTCAAGTATAAGAAATCTACAATGTCTTCTTTACCAAAAAAAAAAAAAAAAAAAAATCTACAATGTCTTTTTTTATTAGACATAAAAAAAAAAAAAAAAGAGTTCTTTTTTTATTTTTTGCATCATAATTGTTTTTGTCCCACGTTTTTTAGGGTTCGAGTCCACACCAACTTCTCCCCTAAAGTGCGATTTGACGTGGCACCGATGCATGGCACCTTAATTAGTCGTTTCAACTAGTCACTAATCTTGGCCAAACGAAAATAAAAAATGAGTCAGGAACTCCTTCACTGCTCCCTAAAGGGCCTCATACTATAGCCTCTAGCTTCGCTTTGCTTAGGGTTTTGACCTCACTCGAAACTGTCATCTATGCTTTGATCAAGTTTGAGCAGAAGTGAAAACACCATCCAGAGAGCATGCCTAGTCTCACATCCCAAGATAGATCTTATGAACGAAGAAGCATGCATGACGAATGAACACTAATCGTAATAACCAAAGTTGACTCACCATCATCACCCGAAAAGCAGTGCAACACGCAGTCATGTAAAAAGGAATGAAAAGAACATCATTTTTCACTTAAACCCGAGTGCTATTTTCTTCCCCGTGGGGAGGCTATTTGCGTTGAAGATCATCAAAATGGAATTGCTTGGTAATTTTAACTGTATACCTCTCCAAGAAAAGAGCGAAAGGTGCGATGGCAACGGTGGCGATGATCTGGCGATAGGTGATGAGCACAGAAGGGTTTATTCCGTCGTCCATGGCCAGCTTGGATATGAAGCTCATTCCTGCGAATGCCACTTGCACAATCACCATGGCCAAGAAGGACATCACATCACAACTTGCCATTCCTTTTATATAATCTCTCTGTGTCTCTCTCACGAACTCTATCGATCTTCTCTGGACTGATTCCGGAGATCAGCGAGAGAGAGATGGAAAGAGAGACGTGAGAAAGACCTTCAATGCGAAGAAGAGAGAGAGAGAGAGATATGCAAAATGCAACAGAAACGTAGCTCCTGCGGTTTATGAACAACGAAAGTGATGGTTCCACAATAAATGAATGTCAGAAGGAGAGAGACGGAAAGAGGGATGCACCGCAACACCTGTCGGCATGCATGGGACAAGGTTGCCAGATTGTGAAAATTAAGTGATAGCACGGCTTTCAGTTATAAGCTTTTCTTCGGTTTTGGCTTCTTCTTCATCTTGTTCTCTGTGGCTTGCATTTGCTTCTAGAACCATTCAAGCGGCCAAACGGCTTTGCTAATTTGGCAAAAGGGTGGAGACCCTTAATTGCATTGGAAATGAATGTGTCGCTTGGAAGATGAGACACAGAGCCCGGGCAGCAGAGCCAGCAAAGAGAAGTAAAGGTCTCAAGAAAAAGGTTGCTTTTTGTTGGTGGGGTGTTTGTCTGTCATTTCCTTTGCATGCGTCCAATGAATGCCCAAGTTACCGATACCCATGTCGCGTCCATGGTAAACCAAGAGTGGCATGGCTCCGCTCACGCAAACAGGTATCCTGATCACTTTCGCCTTGGATGTGATTCCAAGCGATTCTGTTCTGTCCAGGACAAATCTCGGAAAATGTGAACAGGTTTTTCAAAATCCGATTGTATAATGACTAGTAGTGTACTTATTAAGCTTGTGAATAATACCAAATGACTAATTTCATCAATTGAAGGATTAGACTGAACAAATTAAAAGCATATAAACTAAATTGAACATTTAAAAATTATTCAATAACCACATTGAACGAATGAAAATCAAAGGATGGCATTACATAGCTGGGATAATTGTCAAAAAAGTCTTAACTCATTGTATGGCAGTTAATTCAATTCTAGAAGTTTCAATTCAATCAATTTAGTTCTAAACAGTTTGACGATTTTCCATTCTCTCACACACGCGCGCAGTTGGCACTCACTCCCTCACCACACTCTTGGTACCTTTTCCTCTCTCACTCTCGCATTCACCCTCACTTATCTCAAACTCTCTCACTCTCATTTCCCCCATATGACTCCCAGCTGGTTCTCATTCCCTCAAGGTCGCAAGTCCTCAACCTTTGTTGACATTTAAATTTCGATGGCTCGTAAAAAAATTAGGGATCGACTCGACCCTACAAAAGAATTTTCATTGAATAACACATCATGTAAGTATTAATAATATTTGCATCAACTAAGTTTTATTTCATTTCTATTTCATGTTCCTTTATTTTACTATATTTCAAATAAATAGAAAATTAATTTTTTTTTAAATAAAATTTTTTGGGAAAAGGGAATCCCGCGAGGGCTCGGGTCGCTGGATTCCCTTTTCACGCTTCTCTTTCTGTCCGGGCCGGCCCATTCCCTCTATTTCTTTCCCCCCGACCTGGCCCGGCCCCTCCTTCTTCCTTCCTCCTTCCTCCTTCCTCTGCACCTCACGCAAACGAGGAGAACAGAGCAGAGCAGGAGCAAGAGCAGAGCAGGAGCCGAGCAGAGGAGCAGGTGAACGACGTGATGGTAGCAGCCGGCAGCAGGCTCACCTGGCCCGAGCACGGGCGGATGGGTTGTCCAACCCCATAAAATAGCGGGGAGAGAGTGAGGCCTGGGGTGTGGAAAAATCGGGTGAGAAAGAGACCGAGGGAGAGAGAACAGAGAAGGAATGCGGTGACCACCGTGCCTGCGTCGCGGCCAACATCCCACGGGCGTCGCCCTTGTCCCCGCGCCAAGCCTCGGTGGATTCTGGTTCGCCCCGATCTTCGATCTCGTCCATCGTCCGACGTCGCGAGCCAGATAGGAAGCACTCACCGACCGCCCCTGTTTTGCCTTCTTATGCCTTCGGTGCTCTGTTTCGGACTCGTCGGACCAGGCCGTGTGGTCCGGTTCGTGCGAGTTTCCGGCCTTATTTGTGTGCTTGCTGCAGCTGTCGGGTCTTGTGTGTCGATTACTTCGAATCCCGGCTCGAGCTTGGGTTCGGTCATCCCCGTTTCTCATCCCTCAGTTTACGTATATTTAACCGTTCGATAAAATGCCCGAGTGAGATTTGTGCGGTCGGTCTTACTTTTCTGTCCATTTTGGGCGCTCGTTGCTTGTTAGTTGCGTTTTGATAGATTCCCACCACTCAGTATCAATCTGTTCGGTATTTTTCTTTTTTGAAAACGGAGATTGGTCGTTGTCCCTCGTAGTGAAACCAAAAAGTGAAAAAAGAAAGAAAGTTCCGAACACATTGATATTGATATTGACTTTTTGTTTTGAAAAGTTACTATTCCGCCCCCCCTCTCTCTCTCTCTCTCTCTCTCTCAATTCTTTATCTTGTATCTTTTTAATTTTTAGTTTAAGTATGTAGCAATTGGCGCCACATTGATGCCATTTGTATATAAAATAAATGCAAAAATACAATGTGAATTTTCTTTTCAAGAAAAATTGTCAGGACTAGAAAAATATCAAAAAAGTCATAAATCTACTACATTAGTATCAATTTAGTCTTCAATTTTTCAATAGAATCAACACGGTCCTAAATCTTTTTATATTTGTAAAAATTTAGTTCATCCGGCTAATTTTGACCAACCGACACTGACATCTACGCTGGCTAGTGATTAGACACCGACGTAAATGCTAGCCAAGTAACCAATAATTTTTTAATAAATTTTTTATTTTTTGAATTTTTTATTAATATTTTCTTTTCTTGTCTCCCTTCTTCCTGCTTGGTTCGCTTGCGAGCCTCCTGCTAGTGGCCCTTGCCCGCCACTGAGAGGACAATCCAAAGAGGAAGAAGGGAAAAAAGAAAGGGTTAATACCCTGAAAAACTCCAAACTAGTACACTCGTGACAAATTTACCACAAATTATTTTTTTGACCTTCAAAAACCCCAAACTAGTATACATTTGACAAATTTACCCCAAACTGGTACACTTATGACAAATTTACCATCTCTTAGTTTTTGTTAAATTTTAATGTCAAATTATTAAGTTAAATGAAACGTGACAATTGACTAATATAATGATTTGGGATTTTACGCTCCATTTATCATAGTTTACAATTTTTGTGATTTTTTTGTGATATTAATTCAATTTAGCAGAAGGTATATTTGTCACAAATTTACCAGTTTGGGATTTTTTGCAGTCAAATAAATTAGTTTTGGGTAAATTTGTCATAAATATACCAGTTTAGGGTTTTTTATGGTCAGTCGGGGTAAATTTATTACAAGTGTACCGGTTTGGAGTTTTTCATGGTCAAAAAAATAGTTTTTTGTAAATTTGTCATAAGTGTATCAGGTTTGGGGTTTTCGGGGTATTAACCCAAAAAGAAAAGGAAAGAAAAAAAAAAGAAAATAAAGTTAATAAAAAAATTCAAAAAGAAATTATTAAAAATTAGTACGTTGGCATTTGATCACTGGTCGGCGTCTTCATCGACTGAGAGGGAGGGAGGGCTCAGTCCTGTCCGCCTGGACACATCGAGATTTGCGACGAGAGAACACATTTTTGCGCTCCTTGGGATAGCACTATCCGTATCCCGGGCCAACTCCCGCTCGTACCCAAACACCCCCGAAAAACTCCACCTACAAAGCAAATCCAGCTCGATCGCCACCGCGTTCTCGCCGTTTCTCTCACTATGTCCGCTTCACTTCTCTCTCTCCTCCGCCTCCTCCTCCTTTTCTCCGTCGTTTCGCTCTCCGCGCCGCGCTCCACCGCCTCCGGCTGCGGCGGCGGCGGCGGCGACCGGCCGGTCGTCTTCAACTTCGGCGACTCCAACTCCGACACCGGCGGGCTCGCCGCCGGCCTCGGCTTCCCGGTCAACCCGCCGAACGGCCGGTCCTTCTTCGGCCGGTCGACCGGCAGGCTGTGCGACGGGCGGCTGGTGATCGACTTCCTCTGTAAGCGCCCCTGCATCTCTTAAGCCTTTTCTCCCTCTCGCGGGGATCACTGGGTAGTCACTTTGCCTCTCGGTAGTTCGGTTGTTTTTAGCTCGAATTCCAGCGGTTAGGAGCTCATGAGGCCGTGCGGTGCGCCGGAAATCTCGCTGTTTGAGCGCGCGTTCTGGATTAGAAGTAGCATCGCGAATCTGGTGATGTTGTCGTTCTCTTTTGGTGGAGCGAAAGGAGTAAGGATCACGCTCGTGAATGATTAACGTGGGAATCTGGTGATATTGTATAATATTGACCGGGGAAGATGTCGTTTTTCTTTATTCAATTGGGGATTTTGAGAGGGGGGTTTTTGTCGGCATTGTACTATTTTACTAGTCGGACAGTGGCGACAGGGGTAAGCGGGGGGGCCCACCATCGCGATTGCTGATGAGGAGGCCTCTTTTGGGCATGAGCAAAACTTTCTAATCGCTGCGTGTTAGACGCTAATATGGATAATTAGTTGATGAAATCATCATGAGCTACATTCAAATCTGGTAAGTAACAAATCTAAAATTCTGGGTCTTTCTTATAAGTGATAATTTGTAAAAACAGATAGCCGGTGCGAGGTTGTTTGTGAATAGGATTCTATTTGTAGAAGGAATTATTATGCGGGTAATGGTACCTGGGATTCATCTGTGAATTTGTTCTGACCTCATCTTTTGTCTCTTGTTTTTTTTTTTCCATTATTTTTACTTCCGCTAAATAGCTAATATTTTTAAATTTCAGGTGCTGGCACTGCTTTGAATTTCCTTAAGAGTTGTTTTTGACATATTTAAAAACGATCACCTTCAAGATGGCTAATGAACCAGAGCACCCTGTGCATAGGCAATCCATGTCATCTCAGTTTTGACAAATGGTGCTCCTTAGGTTTCATTTTAATACACTTTTAAAAGGAAATGAATGTAGTTGCTTTAGTCATGGATTCTCCTAGCATGGAGGTCACGTATCCATCAGATATGGTTTGGAGATTGTCTTGACAGAAAGGGGTTAGGGAATAGAGAAGAGAGCGTGTTTAGAGATTGACATCGTAAGAGTTTGCTTATCATTGTTCCCAGCTTGCCATTTTAGCTCAGCTTTCCAAATATTGAAGTTGTTTGTTTTTAAGGGAAGCAGTAATAAATTTGGTCAGATGATAACTCGATAAGAAATGAATTTGTATATTTTTATAGGTTGCATAAGCTAATTAAAGGGATGAAAGTTATAAGGGACAAAGTTGTGTGCAATTCTTTTTATTCTTGTTGTATAAAACTTTCGTGCCGAGAAAATAGGGGTTGAAAATTCCTTTGTTGGCCAATATGTCTACTCTTGCAGGCCAAAGTTTGAATACTAGTTTTCTCATTCCTTACCTTGACTCTCTGGCGGGATCCAAGTTCACAAATGGCGTGAACTTTGCAGTTGTAGGCTCATCGACACTCCCTAAATATGTTCCTTTTTCGCTGAACATTCAGGTCATGCAGTTTCTCTATTTCAAGGGACGCATCACTGAACTGGCATCTGCAGGTGTGAATTTATGAATTCACGCATTGATTCAATGGTTCCCCTGATAGATTAGCTAACCTTTACAGATGAAAGTGATACTTGTTTTCAGCATCAGTAACTCTGCTGCTCCCTCTCTCAATAAACAAAAGTTCAGAAAAGAAAATTAAAGAATATTTGTTCAAAAAGAATGCTGACAATGTATGATTAAATCATCTGTAGGTTCAGAAGTCCCTGTGAGTGTTGATGAATTTAGCAAAGCACTTTACATGATTGACATCGGGCAGAATGACCTCGCAGATTCATTTTCCAAAAATCTCACCTATTCAGAGGTGATAGAAAGGGTTCCATCTATTATTGCAGAAATTAAGGCTGCTATTAAGGTGAGTTCATGTTCTTAAGTGGATAAATTATCTTAAGAACTTTTTGAATAATATTCTTAGGTTCTTTTCTCAAATCGTTAGTTCTTTCTGCCTGCACATTTCCTTTCGAAGGGAATGGCCACGTGTCATCTATGGGCTTTTAACTATAGAAAGCTTTGCTTTCCCATATTTTCTCTAAATGATGCCCAGAGTGCTTTTATCAATATCTATATCCAACAATTTATGCAGACTCTGTATGACCAAGGTGCGAGAAACTTTTGGGTACATAATACTGGACCATTGGGTTGTCTTCCTCAAAAGCTTTCATTAGTTCAGAAAAAGGATCTGGATGAAAATGGGTGTCTTTCAAGTTATAATTCTGCTGCCAGAATTTTCAATGAAGGACTACTCAAATTATGCCAGGAGACGAGATCTGAGCTGGCTGATGCTACTATCACACACGTTGACATCTATGCCATCAAATATGATCTCATTGCTAACGCCTCTAAATATGGTAAGCTTGTTAGTGTCGCCCATCTCTTTTCCATTGAATCATTTGAAAAGCTATTGAGAGTTTTCTGAAAATTTTAAAAGCAGTATATTAGCACAATGACAAGATTACCATATTTAGAGTCTAGCAAGGGCATTTTGAATGTGAGTCTAGCAATCATCTTCAGGAAGCAATGACCACTTATATCACTCTGCAGGTTTCTCGAGTCCGCTAATGACATGCTGTGGTAATGGAGGACCTCCATATAACTACAATATCAGGGTCACCTGTGGAACACCTGGCTGTGAGGCCTGCAGTAATGGATCTCAATACATCAGTTGGGATGGCATTCACTACACAGAAGCTGCTAACTCCATCATAGCCTCAAAAGTATTGTCTACAGCTTATTCCACGCCACGAATTCCATTAAATTTTTTTTTTTGCCGAGGACGGCATGTTTGGGTGAAGCACATTTGAGTGCACACCACGCTTCCACGTGCTTTATTATAGCATTTTTTCACCTTATAGCTATGAGGAGATGGTAAACTCGTGATGCCTGTGACAACATTTAAAGGAGGAATAAAGATATGATTGCATCGCTGATCAGTGATAACAC
This sequence comes from Eucalyptus curtisii, assembly GCA_017140595.1. Lineage (NCBI taxonomy): Eukaryota > Viridiplantae > Streptophyta > Magnoliopsida > Myrtales > Myrtaceae > Eucalyptus > Eucalyptus curtisii. The sequence goes on from CM029495.1 coordinate 43,047,171, forward strand.
AGATTTAGTTCGTGGCTAAAGCTGCTAAACCGCGTGGCAAACAATCTGTTGACTGGCAAACTGGAAGGAGCTGGGGCCAGGGCATGGGACAGCGTATGGATGGTTAAGATTCATGGCCAAAGGAATATGCCAGTTGAGAGTCTGCCAATCTCCTGCAGGGTTCATTTGCTGTGCTTGTCCATGGTTTTTGCTGTCTCAGAAATGGGTGTTGTAATTTTGTACTGTTTTAAATCGAATGTCTCTTTTCCGGTTAAGTAGCGTGAGTGTAATGTCGTTCACAACATGATGGGGTAAAGATGTAATCAGCTTCGTGCTTGTTCAATGGCACACGTACATTAATTTTAGAGGAAGCTGCATGCGTCGACATCAAGAATCACAAGGCTTCACAGGTATAACAGAACATCAAGGAGAGCTATTACATTCAGAGGTGCAGGTCGAGGTACATTTCGAGACATATTTTAGCTCCACTTATCCGATTAGCGATTTGCGATTTAGCTCCCCAAAAAGAAGGTCTCACGTTCATTTCTGTCGGCATGATCTCTTTGGAGACTTGCATCACGAGGGGATTAAGGGACATCGCATAGTGCCATAATTTTGATGGGATGTACACTTAAATGCTGTGAATTTTTTTTTTTTTTTCAACTGAGGGCCATGACTACTAAAACAAAAACGTTCACTTGAATGTTACGAATTCTAAAAAATCGCTTATATGAATGTCATAACTTCCAATCAATCATTTAAGTGTAATTGAAAAAGTTTATCACAAGTGCCTTATGACGCTTCAAATTTTCCGACACCGTGACGAACGTCTTTTTGAAAATTATGGTATAGAAATGAATTTTAAGAAGTCATACCATTATGGTGATCAAAAAAATATTTATGGCACTCGGTGAACACATTTGTTTGTTTAGTTAAAAATAAAAGATTTGGAAATTTTTTCGTAAAAATAATCATTTATATATCTTGAAATTATATATTTATGTCTAGATACAAGCGATATTTTTAGGAAAATTGTTTCCAAATATTATATTTTTTGCGAATTAAATGAAGCCTTATGGCATTCTTTTTTTTCACCATGAAGAAGTAAATACTTTCACTAGTAGAGAGTAGGCTTGTGCACAAGAACCAGATCAGATCAAACCCGTTGGTTTTAGGGGTTTCGGGTCCCAAATTTTTGGAGTAGAGAACAGTTAGTTTGGTTCCTCGGTTCCAAATGCATAATCGAACCACCTAGACTAGACCGAAAAAATGTATTTTTTAAAATTTTCCTTTTTGAAGAAAAAGAAATTACCAAAACCCTAAATCGAACTAATCGAACTAAACACTGGGTATAGCCCATCAGAAATCGGCCCATGATTTCGCGGTCCATGGTCTGTTCTTTCCTTCGAAGCCTGGACGGAGCTTGATAATCTCATGAAGCACTCGTACTAAACAGACCACTGCAATTGCCCGAATTCAATGTTATTTCGGACCAAAGACCTGAAATTTAAGGCGATCGATGCCTAGGTAAGTGGAAAAAACCACGCATCAGCCGAAAGAGAGAGAAAAAAATAAAAGTTCCGACCTTTTAACGGTCTTGGAACTTCGTCTTGCGGATTTCATATGCGGACGAAGCTCGTAACGGTCCCGCGCCGCGCTTTCTGCACCCATGCAGCGATCTCCGGCACTTCCCACATCGCCCGCCTCTCGCGCCTAGGACAGATTGACAATGCGCGGAGGGTGTTCGACCAAATGCTTCACAAGCCCATCGCGTCCTGGAACGCGGTCATTGCCGGGTACTTCCAGAACAGCAGGCCCCACGAAGCGCGGGAGATGTTTGACAGAATGTCTGAGAGGAACACGGTTTCGTGGAATGGGTTGGTTTCTGGTTACGTTAGGAATGGGATGATCGACGAAGCCCGAAAAGCATTTGATGTAATGCCTGATCGCAATGTCATCTCGTGGACAGCAATGGTGAGGGGGTATGTGCAGGAGGGGATGATATCCGCAGCGGAAGTGCTCTTTTGGCAAATGCCTGAGAAGAATGTTGTATCGTGGACTGTGATGTTGGGGGGCTTGATTCAAGATGGTAGGATTGATGAGGCCCGTCGGCTCTTTGATATGATGCCGGTCAAGGATGTTGTTGCTAGGACTAATATGATTGGAGGGCACTGTCAGGAAGGGCGACTCGATGAAGCGAGGGAAATTTTTGATGAGATGCCACATAGAAATGTAGTCTGCTGGACGGCCATGATCACTGGGTATGCACAGAATAATCGGGTGGACATTGCTAGGAAGCTTTTCGAAGTGATGCCAGAAAAGAACGAGGTGTCCTGGACAGCAATGCTGATGGGCTATACCCAGTGTGGGCGGATAGAGGAGGCCTCAGAAATTTTCGATGCGATGCCAGTGAAGTCAGTTGTTGCCTGTAATGCCATGATCCTTGGATATGGCCAGAGGGGGGAGGTAGTCAAATCAAGGCAGGTATTTGATATGATGAGAGAGAAGGATGATGGAACATGGAGTGCAATGATTAAGGTTAATGAGAGGAAAGGTTTTGAGCTGGAAGCGTTGGACTTGTTTGCTATGATGCAGAGAGAGGGAGTCAGACCCAGCTTTCCTTCCTTAATTAGTATCCTATCTGTTTGTGCCAGCTTGGCATGTCTTGATCAAGGCAGACAGGTTCATGCCCAGTTGATCAGGTCCCACTTTGACTTTGATGTGTATGTTACCTCAGTTCTCATCACAATGTATATTAAGTGCGGAAACCTTGTAAAAGCAAAACTGGTGTTTGATCGGTTTGGTGTTAAGGACGTGGTCATGTGGAATTCTATCATTACAGGTTATGCACAACATGGTTTAGGAGAAGAGGCTTTGAGAGTATTTCAAGAGATGTGTTCTTCAATGACTCTACCAGATGAAGTTACCTTTGTCGGAGTTCTCTCAGCATGTAGCTACACTGGGAAGGTAAATGAAGGGCTAGAGATTTTTTATTCAATGAAGAGCAAATATCTAGTGGATCCCCAGACTGAACATTATGCCTGCATGGTTGATTTGCTTGGCCGGGCTGGCAGGTTAAATGAGGCCATGGATCTAATAAAGGGGATGCCAGTGGAAGCTGATGCTGTAGTTTGGGGTGCTTTGCTAGGGGCATGCAGGACATATATGAACTTGGATTTGGCAGAAGTTGCAGCGAAGAAACTTTTAGAACTGGAGCCTGAGAATGCTGGACCTTACATCTTGTTATCAAATCTTTATGCATCAAAAGGTAAGTGGACTGATGTTGCGGATTTAAGAAGAAAAATGAGGTCAAGGAGTGTAAGCAAGTCACCTGGCTGTAGCTGGATTGAAGTAGAAAAGAAAGTACATATGTTTACTGGAGGCGACAGTAGGAGCCATCCCGAACATGTTGGTATCTCGAGAATGCTGGAGAAATTGGGTGTGTTGTTGAGACAAGCAGGGTATTCTCCAGATGGTAGCTTTGTGCTTCATGACATTGATGAGGAAGAAAAATTGCATAGCTTAAGGTATCACAGTGAAAAACTTGCTGTAGCTTTTGGGCTTTTAAAGATACCAGAAGGCATGCCTATCCGAGTAATGAAGAATCTTCGGGTTTGTGGTGACTGTCATTCTGCAATCAAATTAATTGCAAAAGTCACCGGAAGAGAGATAATCTTGCGGGATGCTAACAGATTCCACCATTTCAAGGATGGCTCCTGTTCCTGCAGGGACTATTGGTGATGACTCTTAATGTTGATGCTGCTAGGAGAGAATCATGCCCAATCTAAAGTTTTCTAGGTATCCTGGCTCATTCAACTGAAGATGAGATGAGGCAATCCTTCTTTGCTCCGAAATTTGAGCATGTGAGGTGCCAACTTCTGGGTATGTGTGTCTATACCCTATTGGCAGAATCATATGACTTGGATGGGTACGAAATTGAACTTTATTTATGGACTCTCTAAAAAAGAAGTTGGAATATAAATTGATGGACCTGTACCAACTTCTCTTTTCACAAGATGTCTGAGGCAGTTTTTGTGGCAGGGGAATCTTGCCTAATGGGTGCAAAACCTTTTTTTCACATCTTACCTAGAAATGCACGAATCAATGCATAATTATGCTTAATGATACATATATAGTGGAAATTATACCATCTATATATCCTCTGTTCACTGTGAACTGCTTTCTTGCAGTGACATGAAAATTTGAAGATGAATTGGCTAGATGCATGAATTGATTGGAGACCTATACTGGCCTCAACAAACAGAAGGAAAAAAGGTGAACAACTGTGGAGTCAAGGTCTCTTATTGGGTATTTAAGCTTTAAGTAAATAAACTTTATCGCCAGCAAAGGGTATTCAAATTGGGAAAGCTAGAGTTTGCACTGTCTGCTCTGGTGCAACTTTGGCATTGAAGGTTTTGCCCCAGAAACCTAACATCAACACCTCCCACATCTTTCTAGTCTTTAAGTCTTACTACTCTCATCTTATTACACTTGCCGATGGACCAGCCACCGGGATGTCATGGAAGTATCAGTTGCAACAATCTTCGATATATCAGAGTAGCCGCTCAAAAGTTGGTTGGTTTGCCTCATGGAGTCTTGGAGATCAAGCGGTGTTCATGCCATATTGTTTGGCATTGTGCGTTTGTTCTAACATATGCGACTGATCAACTTCATTCCTTTTCCCTTTTTCGCCAAAATTAACTTTCCTTCTTTTCTAGGTGATGCTACCAATTTGACCTTGATGTTCTTGGAAGATGCTGTATCTTCTGCTGCTACAGAAAGTGGACTCTGACCTTCCAGATCTTTGTTTCAGTCTCACTTTGGAGTGATCAAATTGCTGAAGAATTTACCTATGTATCCGTTTCTTAATGTCAAGAGTTGTTGAGTTTTTTCTATTAGTTGGCTAGAACTTGTACCGTATTTGCTATATCACTATTTGTTTATAACAGTGGTACTTTAAAAGCAATGCAAAACGTTGGATGCTCAAGATAATTTCAGTAGGTGCAACTTCATGGTCGACCTTAATTTAGGATCTTTTTTTTTTTTCAATGCGTTGTCGATGGTTAAACCTAGAACTACTGGTTAAAGAAGTGTTTACATCTTCTATTTTTTTCTCAGGATATCTGAGAAACAGACGTTGTGGTGAAACTTATCTTCTATTTTTTCTCAGGATATCTGAGAAACAGACGTTGTGGTGAAACTTATCTCATTGTTTATAATGCCTTCCTTTTGCATGGTATTCGTCTTTTACGTCGGATAGTTTATCGCATAGTCCTGAACACGTGGGATGATGTTGCATGGACTCATTTCGTGGACTGGGCTAATAATAATAATAATAATACCAAAGTTACGGGCTTTGCCTATTTCGTACAGTGCGATTGGTTCTATTCACACGTCGGCGATAAAACGAGTCATCTCATGATTTCGCCCTCTCTCTACAGAAGCCAAATGCGCCTCCAACCACATTCAGGATTAAAAAATATCTAAGTGGAACCCCTCTTTCTGGGTGTCGTGTCCAAACCGTGTCCCCTGGCAATGTGTTGACGTGAAACAACTAATATTGTCTGTTCGGCGTTATCACTGCAGCACCCATGGTAGTTGGCCCTTCTGATGTCATGAACGTGTGCGTCATTTCTGACAGTCCTACTTCTGCATCGGGTCTCAGTTGGTGTTTTTTCTCCTTCCCTGTTCTCTTTTGGGCGGTAATGCTGTCCTTCCCCTTTTGACATGGAATCTCTCTCCATTACTACCGTTATCATCAAGAAGATATTTTGAGGGCGTGACAATGTTCATGATTTGGATAAAGCAGTGGCGTACACTCATCCAGGACTTCTTGAATCATCTGCATTAGGTGAGGGATTAGGAGGGGAAAGAAATGGGGTTGTAAAGGCACAGTCGTGTTTGGACGGAGGGGAACAGATTGAGAGAGATGATTGGAAAGGGAAAATGATAGATAACGAGGCATTGGAACTTTAAATCTCCATATTTATTACTTTAGCAACTTCTTCCTCACTTATATACCGTTTCTTTACACTGCATCTATTTACAAAATCTTGGAAGGTACTTATGTCGGATTGAATTCTTACCCTTTCTTTTCCCTGGCCAGTGTCCGAACTTCTGAATAAGTTGATGCTTTCAAATCGTGTCTTTTCTCGTCTCTTATAATTATCTAAATTTGTACTTTTTTCCTAATCAATTAGTCTAAATTGAGTATGACGCGATAGGGGCGCAGTGGAGTCTAATCTGTCTTTTCCGAACATCTTTTACTTTGATTATTATGATTGTCATCATCATCGTGTTTATTTTTTGAATCTTGCAGCTTTGACTGTGTAATTTTGGTTAATATAATACACCTGAAAGCTTTCGAAAGATAATCTACTAACGTGAAAGTTTTCTTTTCTATTTTCGTAAGTAAAAGTAACAATCTGCCTAAGTAAAAAAAAAAAAAAACTCCAAGTTTGTGCAACAGCAGTAAAGTCCTTTTTGTGATCTTTATATTTCAGGGCTCTAGGAACAAGCTAGAAATGTAGCATGCCCGTATCTTTGCTCAAATGATGAAATTTATAGGTCTCATGTGGGGTCTACCAAAGATTCGATCAATTTGCATATATAAGGTCTATGTACTTTTACTTTCACAAAAGATTGATATCGTGAGAACTTAAGAAAAAAGATATTGTTTGGATGTAATACAAATAAATTCTGCATCATATGAAAGTTAGTGCCAACACTACCTGACTTAACGCAAAAGCTTTTTTGTATTTTTTTTTATTTATCAAAACTGAACGGAAAAGGTTGGATAAGTAATAAAGTGATAAGATATGGTCTTCAAGAGGGGGCATACAAATTTTCCAGATTCTCCTAATCTTGACATGGAAAAGTTTTCTTTTAGTCAAATTGTTACGTGGAAACTAGTAAGACGATATCTGATTGTGAGTATGCTATCTTTCGTATTTAAGAAAAAAAAAAATTTGATGGAGCCACAACCAAGTTGGGTTTGAGCCATAGATTGATATGGATCGTTAAAATTATTTTATATGAAAAATAGATCAATATGAGTGAAATCGGAGAATTTAATTGAATGCAATCATACAATTCATCCAAATCCGACCCCACATGCCTGACGAGTCAAATACAGCCAAAAAAACAAAGAAATGCCTCAATGGACCCAAAAATTTGCCTAATATAAGGAGGCCAAATTAAATATACCTCTTCCTTTCCTCTTGCCTTACACCTTGTTTCAGTTTCGCCATTCTCATATGGATTGATATCATTTTCACCATCTTCAATTGTTGTTACCATTATTGACGCGGGTTACATAAAAAAGAAGTGAATTGAACATAGAAACAAGAATCGGAGCGTATGAAAATAGAATCATGTGGCCACCACAAGAAATATATTGACTAAATTCGTTAAAATTATTTTATATGAAAAATAGATCAATATGAGTTAAATTGGAGAATTTAATTGAATGCACTTATACAATTCATCCAAATCCGACCCCACATGCTAGATAAGTCGAAGACAGCTAAAGAAACAAAGAATGCCTCGATGGACCCAAAAATTTGCCTTATATACAGAGGCCAAATTAAAATATACCTCTTCCTTTCCTCTTTTACCTTACGCCTTGTTTCAGTTTCGCCATTCTCAGTAGGATTGATATCGCTTTCACCATCTTCAATTGTTGTTACTATTATTGAAGCGGATCACATAAAAAATAAGTGAATCGAACACAGAAACAAGAACCAGAGCGTATGAAAATCAAGTCATGCGGCCACCACAAGACCTATATTGACTAAATTTGTTCACATTACATTAAATCGATCAATGAATGAGCCTTACAATACCGGGATTTTATAAGCAAAGATTTGAACTTGTTCAAAATACCAAGCTGTGATCTCAAAGCAAGTCTCACTGAATTGACTAGAGGGAAAGCTTGAGATCTAAGTCGTTGTCTTCTTTTTGCTTCTCTTGTTTTTCTTTCCCATCCTCTTCTTCCTCTTCTTCTTTTTTGGAGTTTGAAGGCCCTGCTTGAGCCCCAGGAACACTCCCGCTCAGAAGAAACTTGTCGTCCCCCTCGAAATCTTCCGGCCGGAACGTCGGAGTCCAGGCTGCCGCCTCCTTCCTCGCCCGCTCTTCCTCGTCCATCCTCGCCCTCTCGCGGGACTCTCTCGTGGCGCTCTGGAGCACGTCCCTCGTGCTCCGTATCAGCGCGAAGAACCTCTCGATCTGCTCCTCCTCTACCTCCTCACCCGCGCCGTCACCGCCCGGTCTGACATCCCTCTTCCCTCCCGACCTTCCTCCTCTTTCTCTCCCCATCATCCATCGATCCTCTTTCTTCCACTGCAATGCAGCTGCGAAATGCGTAGGGCGAGAGCTTGACTCCTTAATATAGTGGCCACAAGGCGGATCCGAATTTGCGAAATAACGCAGATGACCACGGCAAAGCTGGCTGCCGGCCAATGGAAACCGAGGGCTTCATGGTAAATTCTCACCGCGCACGGCAAAGGCAAGAAAAGAACCAACCCTGTCGCTGCCCGTATAACGTACGCAGCCCTGCAACAACGTGACGTCACCACCTGACACATGCAGTCGTACCGTTGACTTGGCTGGCCTCTTTGGCCTGCGCACTTACGCTCTCCTCCGTCCGCTTCGAGTAAAACGAGGTTCATTTCCTCGCACCTACGCCAACGTGGGCGGGCGCCTTCTCATTTTTTTACTAAAAAGCAGCATCCAATGCAGGGTTCACGTTTGTTCTCCTTCTCTCGTTTTCTTTCTTGGTCGACTGGTGTGGTCCGACATGGTTGTTGAATTTGGAAATACGGTCGACCATCAACTAAATGAGGGCAGCAAAGAGTTTTTGAATGGCTGAAATTCCACAGGACTCATCCACCATTCCAATTCATTTGCCGTGTTCTACACGCCACCGTTCAAACAGTTACAATTACTGCTCATATGCATCAACAAGAGAACATCGTTTTCTCTTCGTTCCATCCTCTTCTTCTGTTGGGCAGTTCTGGGACGGATAAGCCCGCTAGTCGTCCGCCCACCAGACCCCGTGTTTGGCCCAAAGATAGTAAGCTCCAGTAGGACCTCGGCCGCCCAATTCGTACACCTCCAGCGCGATATTGTTGTTGTCGATCTCTTGTAGAACGGGATTTAGTATGTTCCATGCGGCCGCGAGCTCGTCGCTCCTCATGAACAGATGGTTGTCTCCGTCTATGACGTCAAGGAGGAGATGCTCGTATGAATCGGGCACCTCCGCATTATACCTAACACAAAATCCATGCCAAAACCATCATGTCATGAAGTGAATTAGAATGGCATCGTTGTGGAGGGATCTTTTATCGGGGACTTACTTGTCCTTGTATAGTAAGTTGAGTTCAGATGCATCTAAGTGCAATCCCAGCCCAGGCATCTTATTGTTCACTTTGAGTAGGATGGCTTCGTCAGGTAAGTCGCGTAGAATCAGCTCATTAGTAGCGAGGTCTACATTATGCCCCAGACATTCCCGATAGATATTTCCAGGAACATGATGGAACTGTATGCGTATCTCCACCCTGCATAACATGGATCATTGAAGCAAATACATCACTGAGGTGTAGAATGATGGACTTCATTACAGAAATACGAAAGAAGCATAGTTCGCAAACCTTAAAGCAATGAAGGGTCCTGTCTAACTTTACAGCACAGAAAGAAATGTCAATCGTTACAAAGCAATTATGAATTAGTCTGACCTGTGCTTGATCATTCCCATGCCAGTCCTAACCATGAAGGGCACACCATCCCATCTTGAATTATCAATAAAAAGTGCGGCAGCAAAGAATGTTGGCGTCAAATCATTCAGATATAGATCAACATCATTCCCAAAAGTAGCTTTATATTGACCAAGAATCACATCATTAGGCTCCAAGCTCCTTATTGATCGCAGAACCTTGACCTGGACAAAGAACATCCTAAATCAGCATGTACAGATACCTCCTATTGGGTGGATAGCACGTGAATCTACCAATGTACCTTTTCATTTCGTATATCCTCACCATCAAGACTTACTGGGGGTTCCATGGCAAACAACGCTATTGTCTGAAGGATATGACTGTGTACTATGTCGCGGATGATCCCATAACCCTCAAAGTACCTGCATAAGGGTGATAGTTATTAGGGAACTACTTATCCTTGTCTAATGTACAATGACCATTACATACTTTCCTGCTGCCTCAACTGAATCTTCAGATAAGATGACCTGCAGAGTCATTCAATGGCATATGACTACTCCTCGTGCATGTTAAATTTCAATGTCTGAAGCAAGGGCAGAAAAAACTATACATTACCTGTACATGACGTATGTATTTTCGGCTCCAGAGCGGCTCAAAGACTAGATTGGAGAACCTTAAAACCGTAAGATTCTCAATTAAGTTCCTTCCTAAGAGATGATCGATCCTAAAGCAACATAGACAGATTAAAGTTCATAATAGTAAAACCTTCTCCTTGCATTCTCACCTAAGGAATACATGCACATATATATGCAATAGAAGATGAATGTAACTAGTACCTGTAAATTTGATTCTCCTCAAACTTAGAAAGAAGAAACTGTGACAGCTGATTAGAAGATGGTGCATCAAAACCAAATGGCTTTTCAATTATTACGCGATTCCAGCCTTTCTGGGTTTGGGCGTAGTTTGCAAGGGTTGACATGACATCTACAAGTGCTTCTTGTGGCACAGATAGATAAAATATCCTGTTTGCTTCAGACTTCCCCTGAGGTACATAAGCTGTTAAATAAATGTCAAAGAGACTGAATTTATATAACCAAAGTAGAATGTGGTCTATAAGATCGTGAAGATGTCCAAACTACTGCATTATCCAACTTTACCTCAAGCAGCTCCATCCTGGCATCAAGTTTTGACATCCCTTCTTTGTTGTCATATCCCCCATAGAGGTAAAATGTTTTTCTAAGGAAACTTTCCATCTTCTCTGCACAGTTTTGCCTAGAACAGTATGCATAATGCAATGCTGGTCAGTGAATGATTCAGACCATGATAGCTTCCAAGGAAAAACTGAAATGTAACAACCATGGTAAGAGAAACCTAATCTTTTCTAAGCTATCAATGGATTTGCAGCCCTGATTAAGATAGAAAAACAAAGTTTCCTGTATCTCTTTTAAAAAAAGTCGAATTTCTTGTGTAGTATCAGAGGATTCTGAATTTCTGATGGTGGCTCAAGAAACTATCAGGCAGTTTGAAACCTGTGAACAATGAGCCTTCTAAATAATCTTAGCAAGCTCTAATCAAGCGATCAGCACACAGAAAATTTATGCCTACTAATTATATTTTTGTCAAGAACGTCATCCTATAAACATACTTTATTAACAGGAAGAAGAAGCAAAAATTTGATGTGCAATGTCTTAGAGTTCCATACTGATGATCAATTCGGCAAGTCAAAGTCGAAGATATCATTGATCTCAGGTCTTCATCTGTCAAATTCTTTCTCGAATAACCAACAATATAGACGTTCTGTATGCACAAAAGCAAAAGAACTTTAGTTACAAATTCATCCAACTCTGCTCACAAAAGATTCTTATGATCCCCTCCTATTCGATGAGGTGGCCTAGTTAAAGCAGGCAACAATCTATCTCAAAAGATAGAGGGATCCCACTTTTATTTCATCACCAAGAATATCTTTGTGATTTATCTTTTGTGTGTCAGCCAATACGTAATAAATAGCTGAAGAATAAATGAAATACGAAATCAGAGATATGAAACAAGTAGAATAGCTAGTGAATGAACAAAGATCCAGTTGTTACTGATGCAAACAAAATGAACAGACAAAGAGGACAAAAGCAAACCTCTTCCCACTAAGAAGAGTTGACAGGATACATATTAGACTATCTCCAACAAAAGCCATATGGATTTTCCCCATGATAGATACTGACCTAAGTGCACCAATCTCTCAAACAGCAGTTTACCTCAGGAAGGAAGCCACTATAGTATAGAGCAAACAGAGCTGGGAAAATCTTTCTCCTTGCCAGCTCGCCTGTAGCTCCTATAACTGCAATGCAGAGCGATGATTCTCCATCACCATTTACAGAGAAAGTGCAGGAAGGCACTTGTCGCAGGGATGAAATGGATTTTGCCAAAGCAGCCACGCTCTCATCAGGAGGAGGCTGAACATATTGTAAATAAGTTCCCTTGGGCTGTAAGCTGTACTGAGATGCTCCTCCAGTGAAATCTGTGAGTTGCATACACAACATCTTAAAAGGTAACACAAGAAGTTCAACTACGATGCAGAAGTTCAAATCACAAAAAGAGAAAAATGCTGACCATAGTTCTAGTCATAATTCTTCCAATCAATCAATATGCTGGAAAAATAGGAATTTGCAGCATTAGGGATTACCATCATGCAATTTTAATGTTGATGCTTCTTCGGGCATCAAGGCTGATTGAGAAGGATCTGCACCTCGATATTTTTCTTTATTTTTTATACCTCCAAATTTGTTAACTGTACCAAGTTTTGCAGCTCCTGGCTGAAGGTTTAACCTCTGGAGTATCCACAGTTTCAGACCACAAAATCTTTTGCAGAGACTTGTAGCATCTCCATATATAATACGATGCTGATGAAAATTGCATGCAGGAAAATTTTTTGGAACCTAAAAGCATGGTGAATAGATGCTCAGTTCACATGTTAGAGAAAATTCCTCAGCTATATTTTTCCAATATCTTCACAAATCAACTTGTAGTGACAACCGTACAAACTTGCTAGCCGAGTGTAAATTCATTTCTTTAGAAGCATCTTCCTAATTAGTGACACAATATGTTCTTTGTCCTAAACAAATTCATTAGGTTTATCAGCTTTGTACAGCCTGGAGTTCCATCAAACATAAAAAAATAGTTGTCTTCTTGATACAGAGACGATGACACCTACACAGTAAAGCCATTAAATGCCAACATTAACTCAATTGATCCTGTCCGGTACAATCCATTGTTAGTACCCAGTAACACACAGTTCCATCTCTTTTCGAAAACTGGAGAGTTTTTATGGCAGACCAACGCATATGAAATAATACATTCACTAGCACTACTTAAGACTGAAATCCCGCCTCAATTGCTCAAAATCTCTACATGTCAGCAAGCTCATGCCCATCATTCGATTTGCTTATGTGGGTTCTTCTCTGAACCCACTCAAAGTTCCAAAAAGCCGAACTACAAACCCACCCTCCTCTATCAAGATTCACTCCCTTGCAGTCACTTGTTATCGATTCCAAAGCAAAACCCATTTGAGCATCATAGACAAGAAGCGACCCGACTTGTAAAATTTCCCATCTTTATCGCGGAGCTACGGTTTGCATAAAGTAGACATCGGGAAAAACGTGTACCCGAGACAGAGAACTCAGGGTCGGGCGTGAAACGATCGGTCCCGCGATTGAAGATTCCGAGTGGAGCGAAAACGACATCGACATCAGATGGTGGTCCGACTAAAGCACGAGCCTTTCGGTCATGAATGCATTTCTGACAAAGGAAAGTTGATGAATTTTTCAAGAAACAAGAGCCTCGTCACCGCGTTTTTCGCTGTCGGGGTAGCTCGCAGATTGGCTCAAAGCATCTCGAAGTCGAGGCAGGAATCCGTGGGTCGGGCCCTGGCTGCGTGTGTTCCTGCGGGTCGTGCCCATGGTATGGGGAACGGACATTGGATGGAGGTGTTGAATTCCTTTTTTGTTTATTAACATAAATCAAGGATAAAATTTCAAAAAAGGGTATCAAGTACCAGTATTTTCTAAAATAAGATCTCCAAAATATTGTTTTCAAATAAGAGTTTAAAATAGCTTATTTATCTCAAATCAGGACTTTTGGCCGGTCGATGACTATATCAGTCACCGAGAAGGTGTATTTTAAAATCCAAAGTACATGTTATTAATTTCTTTATTCTTTTCTTTTCTTTCATTTTTTTTTTTTTTTTTTCTCTTCCCTCCCTCGATCATCACCGTGCCTCATTGATGGCTAGTAGAGGTGGTGGGCATTGGGCAAGGGCTGGAATTGCCCTTACCTAGGCTAGCTCACTTGGGCTGGGTGGAGAGCAATCCTCGTCTGATTTAGGCGAACTTACACCATGGGTGGTAGAGGGAAGAAGGAAAAAGAAAATAAAATAAAAGAATAAAAAATGTAAAAGAAAAAAAAATGCTTTTCAACTTTAAAGATTTTTTTTTAGACTAATATAGTCATTTTAGACCATTAATTGCAGTAAATTCCACTTCGGGGGGTTTTTTTTTTTTTTTAGAAAATAAAGAGACTTCGAGTCTTTATTTGAAAAAATAATTACTTCAAATTCTAAGAAAATGAAAGTACTTCAAACCCTTATTTGGATTTTCCCCTAAATCTATTAAGCCCAAGTTCTATTGAACCAAACTCAACTTTCTATAAGCGAGTTTTATCCCACTTTACCCCCAACTTAGTTCACATATAAATACAACAAAATCACCTCACATTTATCCCAAAATCATAGCAGGATGGCAAACATTGATGGTAGAAATTTCGCCAATCTTAAAAAATTGGCTTGTATTTTCCTTTCAGTGTTCTTAGCAATCTAGCTCACCGCAGGAGATAAGGATGCCACCTTGGTTCAACTTCAGCAAACAAACGTACATCTAAAGGCCAGATTTGTCAGGGTGCAAGAAATTCCAACGTTTGGGCCCCCTTTTTTGGCAATTGTGTACTGAGTTCTCTTTAAGGTATGTTATTTACATTCATACCTATTTCAATGGACTTTCTACCAAACAATCGCATCATATTTGAAGATTCTTATGAAAACAAAAAACCTCTAAAAAAAGGTAAAAAAAAAAAAGCAACGGTGCACTAGTCTAAAAGAAGGGGTTCAATGGATTCTCTGAAAATTCACCTAACAAAAGTCGGTTCATCAATAATCACGTTAGGTGGACTCATGCATCTTATCAAAAAGGCTGTTCGATCCAGAAAAAGGGAAAAAAAGGGAGAGGAAAAGTTGAAGACGGTTCTAATTCCTGTTTTGCTAAATTTCTTTATTGAAATGATGGCACGCCAACCGTGCATCACACAAATGTCTCCTCATCTCCATAATTGCCACATTAAAAATCACGACTTTCTAATCTAAGCCAACATAAAGAATCCAAGCCTGCTAAAAGAATTGATTGTCAAAGCGATTAGGATAGAATCGGACTATCTTTGGGCGCTCGAAAATGATTCATTTCACTCAAATACCCGCTCATAATTTGCTACGCAACTCTGAAAATTACAGTACGACTTCTTTATGCTCACCATTTTTCTTGATATTCACCTAATAATTCTCACAAACAGGAGCATTTAAAACACCAAGCGAAAAGAGACATAATGGAAGAAGAATACAGTGATAAAACAACAATTTGAAGGATAAACAGAGTTATTTTTTCATAAAAAGTGGGTGAATGGGAGAATCCATTCATATATGAAAAACGGGATAAGTGCATTTAAAGTCTTAATATTCCTTATGAAAGTGTAATTTTGTCCTAAAATTTTTAGAAAGTGTAATTAATTTCTAAAACTTGATAAATTGATCAAATCAAATCATTCAATTATAATATTTTTTTTAAGATTTTATAACTCAATTATACTTTTGTGATAAGTTTTAGGATATGATTACATTTTTAAATGGTTAATACCCTAAAAAGCCTCAAACTAGTACACGTGTGACGAATTTACCTCAAATGATTTTTTTAATCATGTGTACACTCGTGACAAATTTACCCGTGACCATAAAAAAACTACTGGTATTTTTGATCATGAAAAACTCAAACTGGTACATTTGTAGTAAATACCCCATGTTAAATTGGATTAATATCACAATAAAATCACAAAAACAGATAATAAAATCACAAATTGGTATACGAGTTAGCTGTCACGTGGTATTTAATTTAATAATTTGACAGTAAAATTTAACGAAAATTGATAGAGGGTAAATCATCGAAGTGTATTAGTTTGAAGTAAATTTGTCGGATGTGTAACTTAGGTTTATGATTTTCGGTTGTCAAAAAATTAGTTTGTGATAAATTTGTCACATGTGTACCAATTTGAGATTTTTCAGAGTACAAACCCTTTTTAAAAATTTTTAAGATTCTATTGTACATTTTGAAAATTTTAAAATTTAATTATACTTTAGAATTTTTAACGCCCTTATTGTGAAAAAATAAGTGCCGAAAAACCAGACACCCCCTCGTTCTTCATCCTTGACAGCGACCCGCCACTAGCACGTTCCTTGTATTAAGGTATTATCCATCTCCCTCCCTTCTTTTTATTTCTTGCGCTGAATCGTCACTCTCTCTCCTCTCTCTTTATCAGTTTTCTTAAGAGTTGAAAACCAACTTCGCTTTCTGATAAGATAGAGGCCCGCCTTCTCAATTCAGTCATCCTTCTCTCTCTCTCCTCCGCCTGAAGGTCGCAGGTTCTCCTTCGCTGCTCTCCTCCTCCTCCTCCTTTTTGCTGCCTTGACTTTCTCCATTCCGTAGGATAGGATAGGCGTCTCAAGGTTCGAATTTGTGAGGTGGGTCTCGCGGGTTCTGAGCTCGTCCGATCATCTGGGTCGTCGGCGAAGGGCCGACGCTCAATTGGGTCTCGATCCGTCGGGGCTCTGATTTGGCCGATGGGTGTTGGTTCGTTCGTCCATGTTGGGTGGGAGAAAAGATTGCTTTTTTGATGATCCGTCCTCTGTTTCGGACGTGGCCCGTCGGTTTAATCAATTGATGCTCCAATTGGGTCTGCTCTTTCTATGGTCTTGTGGTGATGGTTGGGCTTGTTGGTCTCGTGCATTTTCTGGGTTTCCTGCGGATGACGGTTGCTGAATCTGTGTGTCGGCAGCTCTTTCGGTAGACTTTATTGTGATGGTGCTAGATTGAGCACCATCATTGACTTTGCGCGTTAATGGATAGATTATGCAGCGCGACTTAGAGTCGGCGTGTCATGTCTTGCAGCTGTGCTGTAATCTCATCTTGCGTGAGTTTGAGACGGATTATTGGGAGATCTTTGCGTGGCTTGAATTTGCTACCAGCTACTTTTCAAGGAAGTGCTTGACTGGTGCTTCATTGTAGTCTAAACAAATCGGGCAAAAGTTTAGGATGGAGCATGTGTTTAGCCTCATTTTCTATCTGAGATTGTATATGCTGAAGTAATAGCCTACTAATCGTATCTTTTATTTCAACCGTCCAAAACAGGTGCTTGAAGGTGAGCTTCCATCTCGAATCGATAACGAATTGTTAATTTATAATTCGGTTGCAAGAAAATGGGTTCGGAAGGGCCTCCAGCTGTGACAATTCATATAACCGGTTTTAAGAAGTTCCATGGAGTTCCCGAGAACCCAACAGAGACAATTGTGAGCAATCTAAGAGAATATATGAATAAAAGGGGTTTGCCAAAAGGATTGACTCTTGGAAGTTGCAGCATTCTCGAGACAGCCGGACAGGGGACAGTGGCTTCTCTCTATAAGACTTTACAATCGGCCTTAGAGGAAAATGATTCCGAATTAACAAATTCGAGACGAGTTATCTGGGTGAGTTGCTTCACCCACGAAATACCTAGTCTGTTTTAATTTCTCTTTGGTCTTCCTCTATCATTTATCAATGACACCATTTCACAACACATCCCGTCCCAAAGTTATCCTTTGTTGAGTTGTACTAGTGGATTCTTCAGAACTTAAATGACTCTGTGTTACCAACATACATTCTCTGTAATCAAACTTCAGGTACATTTTGGGGTCAATAGTGGTGCCACAAAATTTGCTATTGAGCATCAAGCTGTCAATGAAGCTACTTTTCGCTGTCCGGATGAGATGGGATGG
Organism: Eucalyptus curtisii; assembly: GCA_017140595.1. Classification (NCBI taxonomy): domain Eukaryota; kingdom Viridiplantae; phylum Streptophyta; class Magnoliopsida; order Myrtales; family Myrtaceae; genus Eucalyptus; species Eucalyptus curtisii. Next base: position 43,064,979 of record CM029495.1, read on the forward strand.
AAGCCTCAGGTGTGTACTCATCACACTTTCCTGCTTTTGTACCTACATTTTTTTTAGCAGCTCATCCTTCATAAGTTATATTGTTTGTTTCACGCCCTTTAATTCTTTAAAATTTGCAGAAAGTCTCCATTATCACTGCAGATGGTGCGATTTCTCAAACTCGTGAGGTAGAGCTAATTTTCTGTTTGTTCTTTTTTTTTTTTTTTTTTTTTTGGGGTTCCTTCTTCCTTATGTTTATGTTGGACCGGAATTAGTGAGCTGCAATTTCAGTGCTTTTTGGCATTGATGCATGTGCTTAGTTCTTCTATTGTGTATGTTAACAAGTGTCCATCTGTATAAAGAAGATGCATGTAATTTATGGCTCAGTAGTAGGATGTGTTTTTGTGATTGAAACAAATGGAGCATATATTCGCATACTGTTCATTGCCAAATCTATGATATTCACCTGATATACCTCATTGGGTCATTTTCTTTCTCTTTGATAGAATTAACATCCAAATCCTTACCTGCATTTGTTGTCATATCTCTGCATAGATGTAATGTCTTCTGACAATCAACTAATCTTGTCAATTTTGTACTTAAGGAGTCCATTATGGGTTTTTGTAGTCCTCTGTGTTTTCCTAATTATGAATCATACATACTAGTTTCATCTTGAAGAAACCTATAGAAAGTTTGGCGGGGTGGTGTGTACTTCCTTGGGAGCTTGCCTAATTCTAACTGTTATGATTTTCCATGATATCTTTATAGCACTCACACACAATGGAGGAATAGTACAAAAGAAACGAAAAATTTTAGGGGTCTCGCGATCCTATGTTTCTTGCTTTAGATTATTTGTTGTTCAAGAGTTACGCGAGCTACTCACAGATGGGAACTCTTTACGCTGTTACCAAGCATAATGTGAGCTGTTCACTGAAGCGACTCAACTGAACTGTATCTTTTCTAACATTTATTCAGACTAAGGTTTCGAAGAAGTCTTAGACTAATCATTTTGCTTAGCCATTAAGAAGATAATATTATATCTCTTCCTGTTTCTTCTGGGTCTGGTACTCTGCAGTCAGTAATTGAAGAAATCAAGTTCGGTATATTTTAACATTTGGCGGGTTTAAAGTGTGTGGACATTTAAAGTTAATGGACACAAATCACTAAAATTGAGTTCTAATAGTAAGATATTGCATTGACTGAAAATTCAAAAGGCAATTTGGTGAACATTTAGTTTGGTTAATCCTCTATGAGATATGAATAAACAAAAAAGTTCAGGAAAGAGTTTCTTCATAGGGAAAAAAAATGCAAACGATGCTAGCAAATGGTGTAAATTGACTAATGTCTGTTGGTGTTCTTGGATACACCCTCATGTTTAATTGAAAGTTCCCTTTCATATGGTGATTCTCAATTGAATTACAACGGTAACAAGTGCTTTCCTGCTGAGTGGGTCCACTGCATATATTTTCTTGCACAGTTGCTCTTAATTTAGGTGGATTGTCTTCAATAAGAATCAAACACTGAAGATCTTTCCCTAAGTTCCTTGGCCTTGTGTGTTTGAAATTTTTCTTTATGTCTAACCCATGTCCTTGCCATAAAGTTGTCTCTTCTTAGGAGCATCTGAAGGTCGTCTTTTCATTTATCCAACCACCTAAAACAAATGTCCTTAGCTAGTGTGATGCCAACTTTTTCTTGGTTATCCCCATTTCGTATTCTATCTTCTTTTTCCTTGTGGTGCATATTGAGTGAAGCATTGTCGTTTGCAATAAACTAGTTGTTCGCACTTGTTTATATTTAACTGCCTGCATTCGACAGAACTTGCCCTGAAGTTTGAATGGCAGTTCTCCATTGAATGGAGAGCAATTCTTCTTGTCAGACGTATTGCTAATGATTGTGGATCATTTGGACCTTGCGATGATTCTTTTCTAGTATTCTCTTTCATTCTTCTACTCACACTGCTACAGTAGTTACTCTCTAAAGCTGAGAAATTTCACTTCATTGATCCTGCTGTGTGAATACTTGGATCATTTAATATCATGTATTTGACATGGGATGCTTTTGTACTGTTCTACTTCATGCAGACCTCTCTACCCATTCAGGAGATAGCAAAGGCCTTGTCAAAGAAGGGCTTTGACGTCATGGTTTCTGATGATGCTGGTAGATTTGTGTGCAACTACGTCTATTATCATTCCCTTCGTTTTGCAGAGGAAAATGGGATCAAATCCCTCTTTGTCCATGTGCCTCTGTTCTTCACTGTGGATGAGGAGACCCAAATGCAATTTGCTGCCTCCTTGCTGGAGGCCCTTGCTGCTTTTGGTTAGCAGTTGCTTTGGAACATCCACCCATTTTATTTTGGTTCGCCATTAATGTGAAGGTGGATGGGTGTAAAGAATGAATGTTTATGCATTTCATGCAGAATGGAAAAAAAAAAAAAAAAAAGTTATTGTGGGACGCTGATCTTGTATATTTGCCTTGATGTTTGTCAGAAGGGTTTTGATCACTTCCAAATGTAAGTGATCTTTGTGTGGAGATGTCAATAAAGGCCTGATTTGCTTGCATCTGAAGGAATTCGCTCAACTGAAGTCATCATCGCCTGATGTTTCTTTATCGTTGGTCAATACTATTGTCATAGCAGGATGTGTTGTCAAGACTTTAGATATACCGAATTGTTCTTGCATACAGGCTATCGTCAGTCTTGCTTAAACTATGAGGTATTGTTGCACTCGAGGCACAGAATTGACTGGAAAGAGCCAGGGCACATAATTACCACGTTCTATATTTGCTTCCCTTCTTGGATAACTGAGGGGTCTGTGATGGAACTCTGCTTGGTCTCATGTAATGGTTTGTTCCGGTGTAGTTTAACTGGGAAAGATTCTAGTTCATTCTTAATATCATCTGAAGGTAATTAAGTGCCGTTCTGCAGGCTATGTCTCAGTATCATATGCCAAGTTTCCAGCATAGGATGAAGGATTGAAGGCCATTTTGTGAGGTTTGTGTTTAACTTTGATGGAGAAGTGGATCGATCTTGTGATGGGAATGGTAGTGAGATGACCGTGGGTTCACTGCATTCCCAATGGAAGCAGTTTGTGGTAACCATCGGTTTGCTTCGATGCTGTCGCTGTCTTTCTGGTCAAAAACAGTCCAGCATTTAACCAGACACCCTTTTTCCCGAACAATGGCGCTTCTATACCTTCAAGATTACTATTGCGGGGAAAAAGGTAATCATAGCATCTAGTTAGGTCGGCTGAACCACAAGAAGTTGCCAAGTAAGTCCAAAACCACCCTAACCCTGACTCTGGGTTATTTTCGCAGCGTTTGGTCCCATAACAGACCTGCCAAAATTGGTTGGCTCGACTTGCCTTAACACAGAATGAACAAAAAATTGTCGAACACGCGGAGAGGAACACGAAATCTCACTTGTAGCTTACATGAGAATTGCATAAATAATCTTACAAGTACAAAATGGAATATAAAAACCAAGGGTGCTTAAATAAAAACGGCAGACGTGAGTGGTTCTCCAGGCACTCAACGGTGTAGAAGCTTGAAGTACAATCAAGAAACACTCGGGTCGACATGAAAAGGAGCGTGATTGGGATCATCATCGAGTGCGGTGTCTGATGTGGTAAGAATATTCTGACAAAGCCGCACACTTTTGGAGACCTGGGCACTAACTACGGCGAAGGCGACGTCCGGTCCCGTCCTTCCCTCCTTTATCTCCTTGTTCTTGATCTCTTTTTTTAAAGCTTCCGTTAGTACCGAGATGAGATGCGATACCCTTAAACAATGTCTGAGTATATTGCCTAGTTGAAGTTAAAATAAGTCAAGAGTTGTCTTCTGGATGGATGGCTGTGGCTGTGAGTGGGCTGTTGGTTTTTACATAAACTAAGCTCCCTCTCGTGCACCGACCGACCCTTTTCTTGGCCTTAAGCCATCGCTATAGCAAGAATGCGCATGCTTGCCTATCGCCTTTGGCTTTGCTTTGCTTTTTGCGTGTATACTTGAGAGAGAGAGGAGAGGAGAGAGAATCTGAGCCTCAAGTTCTGCTAGACGCCCACAAAAGCACAAGCCGTCCCTGTGCACTTTCTCCATGCCTCAAAATCTTCTGAGTGGGTGGACTAACTGGATTTTCTCTCTTTTGATCGTGTATGACATCTCTCTCACCTTTTAACATACTCTCATTTCACCTTCATATGTACATTTTCCTCTCTAGCTATGTAGTCCAGAACTTTCGTTTTTTTTTTTTTAGATTATTCCCACTCCATTTATGGGCCATAGCTTCTCGTGGTTACGTCTGTATGGTTTGCACAGCATCTCGAGTTACCAATGATGAAGTGAAAATTCAGTCGACTCGCATAGAAACCGAGCAAATGATAGTTCCGACAGACACTCCCCGTCTTACCAAATAAAAAGTAACCGGTTACATTAACGGGCACGGGGACTGTCGTTACTGTTGAGACATAATATAGTGCTACTGTCATTACTACTGACTTGTCAAGCTCAACCTTGCCCTTTTCCGAAAACTAATACTAGGACTAATCGATTCCCGGTCCGGTCTGATCCCAAGGTGGAAATAGGAACCGGACCGGGAGGACCAGTCCCCAAATTCTAGGACTGGAACCAGACTAACCGACCGGTCTAGTCCGGTCTAGTGGAACCATTAATTTGTTATTTGAGGACAAAAATAATTTGTTGTTTGGGTATGATTCATATTTTCTTGTTCCCAGCCTCGCTCTCTTTCATATTGACTGCTTTGAGGGCCTTGGGAATGTTTCGGAAGTTCCGATCTCTTCATTAGTCCATAGACATGGAAGAAATCAATCTGCCAAGCGTGACCCAAAACACGAGTGGCATCGTCGAGGTTTCTTGTTGCAGAGGCGACACAAATCTGAACTGCAACGATCGTGCAGTGAAGAAATGAAGACGGTGTGGTCGGTGCGGCTGACAATCTGGACGATGGACGACTCGAATGGGGTTGGACTCGAGGTAAAGCGGAAAGCAAAAAGGGAAGGAGGGGAAAACAAAACCCAAAATGGGCAAAGGGATTTTCTCAGCTTTTTTTTTTTTTTTTATTTTATTAATATCAATCGATCCTGTCCGATCAGTCCGGTTCCTACCATGGAACCGGGAACTAGATTAACTAGTCACTGGTTCCAAGAATGGGAACGGGGAATCGGGCCGCCCTTTTTGGGAATTGCTCACAATCGGCTGATCCGGTCCAGTCCAGGTGGTTCCTGATTTGAGTAGTTCCCGTTGCACACCCCTAACTAATATCGATAGCAATTTGTTAGGCATTTCAAACGATTGGGAGTCATAAACCGAATCACCTTGATAGGAGAGGTCTGGTCACATCATTTTTGGTGTAGCAATTAGATACCAACTAAAGTGTACTTCACATGCCGAAGTTTGTCACCTCCCGAGTGGCAAGAACCCACAACCTCTCCTGCTACCTCTTTCTCTTCAATTAATTAATCAATTGTTTATTTGATATTTTCTTTCCCCAATTGGCCATTCACCAGTCCTCAACAGCTAGAATTAGGGTCATGGCATCATCTGGCATGGCTCTACGGCCAACTGCTATTTAGGAATGATTCGATTTACTGTTCATTTCGATTCCGAAAAAGGGTGGATCTTCATGGTCCCCAAATCAAGATTTTTTTTTTTTTTTTTCCAAATAAGAGCCCACATTGGTCCATTCTTCATTTTGTTTTTGGCAACGTATGCAATTATCTCTCGCACTTGGCCCCCCAATCAAATATGCCCCACCTTCCCCCTTAAACATATAAAGCCAATCCCGCATGCAAGTTATTGATCTCCTTGCACAAATTCTCTTCTAGTGGTCGATCCACGTCTCTATCCTCTTTTTCTGCAAGCTGAAGCACCTTTCTAGTTAAGTACGAATATGATCACCCGCACAAGTACTTAGGTTAATATCAATTAGACATATGTAAGTTGAAAAGTTGAAAATGTCGCATCACCGGTTTTCTCATCAATTCGTGTACGTCGAACAAGTTATAGGTACCACACAAGATTATTCGACTACAAATTATGGAATTTCATGTAATTATGTCACTTTATAGACTTGTTTTATAATATATCAATCCACAGTCGGTTTAATGTTGAAACATGACCGAATTGTGTGATGGTTTACGAATTAACATGGATAATCTATGAAATTCGGTTGAGTTAGTAAATTAGGTCAAGTTCAAACAAACTCTATATTTTTGTTAGGACCCAACTATTATAGCCATTTGGTGTAGGCTGAATGTTGCCCACAGGATCATGGGAAATTTCTCTTTCAGCATGGGATAGTTGCATGCTAAGGTTGCAGTGTCATTTTCCTATAGATATCTGACCCTAGACCTCGTTATAGGACGCATGGGAAACATATCCCTGAAATTCCTCCCATATTGCACCGTTCAATCCATGCCTTGGCAATTGACCTTGGCAATAAGCGTGCGAGTTATACTTCAGTCAAAAACTTCTGATGTGCTATATTGATTTGCAAATTTGATTAAGAGCAAAATATCAATAAAAACTATTATCTTTCTTATTGATATCCAATAGACTCTACATATTTCTGGGGTACAATGATTTAGTCTAAACAATAATATATATTAACCCCACATAGATCAACAATGATCAAGATCAGTCTGTATTATCTTCTCTGGCATTCCCTCCACCAAGCACATAGCTGGTGGGATTGTGAGTGTCTCCATGGTCCCATAAGCGTTATAGCAAAATGGGTTCAAGACAAATTCCCCTTGCGCAGGAAGCAGCTCGATGTCCGAGAGTGTCAAGTTGGTGCATGGGATCGCGTCGCTGCACCCGAAATGCATTGGCGGGCTGCGGGCATCATAGGTGCCCTTGATGTTGGAGTACAAGATGTCGGAAACGTAGACCGCCGAGGTTTGATTGGCGCATTTCTTGGCGAGGCAGTAGTATTGGTCGATGATGATTGGGTTCCGGACCGTGTCCATGTGGATGTTGTTGAAGGTCACGTGAGAGACGGTGCCCGAACCGCCCTGCCACGTCTTGATTCGGACCCCGTTGTCCGAGTGTTTGATCACGGAATCTGTCACGGTGATGTTTGAGACGCAGGCGTGGGAGTTGCGAACGCCGAGACTGCCGATGCTGCACGAGTGCAAGGAAACTGATCATTGGAGGAAAGTAAGTTAAAAAGCAGTGGGACATACATACATTGAAGCCCACAAGTCATATTTTATATGGATTTATGTTGAACAATAGTGGCTAGGAGTTAGATGGAGGGAGAAAACTATGCTGTAAAGGAAAAAGGCGGTTCAAGATTTTAAATCACCCCTAATCAGTACCTTTTGTCTGTCTATTATTTACACCTTTTAAGTGTGAATTCTTTCTTTTTTCATAAAGCTTGAAGCACTATTCAGATGCAAATTTTTGTTTTATCATCACTTGCTGTACCTTATTCCATGACTAGGACCGCAAGTTATGTTTCTTATATCGACATCATAGCTACTGGCTCCAATGGATACGCAGTCGTCACCTACAAAGGCCAGTCAGATCAATGAAACTGCTTGTATTAAAATCAAAGCAGTGATACTGTGACAGCATAAGCCATTGTTCAGAAACTTATGGTCGAGCATGTTACCATTAGAGATCATTGAATTGTATATTCCCACGTTATTCGAGTTTTCTATATGAATTCCATCTGTGTTTGGACTCTGAGATGGCGCCTTGATGGAGAGTGATTCAATGAGGACGTTGCGACAGCCATCGAATCGGAAATGGAATTGAGGGCTGTTCATGACTTTGAGTCCCCGAACTGTCAAGTTAGAGCTCATGAAGAACCTTATGGCCTGCATTACATAAAGGTCGATGAAAACTTAATAATTTTTTCCTTGACAATTTGATGAATCTTGTCCAGAAAAATTGCAGCGTTTCTGACTTACAACTGGGCTGTCACAAGGACCAGGCATGGTTGTTCCATTTATTCCCTGTTCCAATATGCATATAATAAGTGATAAGTACTATTAAATTAATTTATAAGCACTAAAAAAAAAATAGAGATCCTGCTAGCTTCTGAAGGCACTGCCGAGTGTTGTCTACATGTATGTGGTTTAGCTTACTTTGTGTGGCTTACAAGGAAGATTCCACCATTTCTCTCCTCTCCCATCTATCAACCCGCTTCCTCGCATTGACATTCCATTGATCCTGTAAAAGACCAGCCACTGCCTCTTGCTTACTCCCTGTGGCCATGAGTCGGGCCCGTCCGGTGGCATTATAGTTCCATCAATCTGTGAAGTGTGAATCCAAATACATGGCCAATGTTAGATAACTTGAGTACTCGTGGCTAAATGCGGCGTCAGTTTCTTGATAGAGGACGTCATCAACAATTACCTGGAAAACAAGGTTGGCTTTGCAAGGCCCTGTGAAAATCGTAGACTGTATCATAAAGGAATAGCCACGAGGAACGAGCAGAGTGGCTGACTCGGCGTCACAAGCTGCGTCCCAGGCCATCTTGAACGCATCCGTATCGTTGGTGACTCCATCACCTTTGGCGCCAAATTTTCGCACATCGAATGTGGAAATGGGTTCTGCATCACCGCCACTGTAACTGGGGCTAGCAGCATTGGCCGGCTCAGGCGCTGGTGAGGGCGGCACCGAGATTTGAGACACAGCAGGCAAAACCTTCTTCTTCGTGTGGTGACTGTGAGTCCTCCCATCAGTTGGAGGAAGCAACACGAAGAGTGACAAGAAAGTGAGCACGGCAAGAGAAAGTAGCGAGCGTGTCATGGTGAAGAGATTTGCAAACTTGGGGAATGATGAGTGATTAAGGTGATGGGAGCAATGTGTAGATATTTAAAGAAGTCAACCAAACTATCACTATCCTAGAATAATAGGCTCCTTTCTCCACTAGGGTGTGTCGCGTAGCCGTAATTCGAGTTCACGCTCAATTATTCCTGGGATTCAAGGAACCTGACTCAGATTTTGACAGGGCTGTTCTTTTCTGAAGTGAGCAAAGAGGCAAAAGAAAGATGAACCCACGGTTTGGGGAAGTCCTGGAAAATCAAGTTGTGTGGAGCTATCCTGAGCCTGCGAAAGTGATGACCACTTGGCGTTGAGGCACTGGAACAAGTTGCGAGGCTGTTCTTTCAAACACACACAGACACAGTGGCTAGTTTCGAAGTTTGGAGGATGATGGGTGAGAGGCTGCCGGGAGTTCCGGGCCGTTTTTATACTAGGAAAAGAGTTGGTTAGTGGGAGGCTACTTTTTGGGAGGGTCGGTCCTTGTGGGAGGATTATAATAATGACACAAGACCGACCAGTTCCAACATAGGATTGGCTTTCGTTGGTGGCTGGGAATAGTGGAGGGTGCACATAGCACTTGGGCATGCATGACAAAAAGAGAGAGTAAAGCGTGGAGGAGAATATTTAGAGCTTGTCAGATGTGGGTTGTGGGGGAATTGCATTGGGAAGGCCAAGCTTTTCTTGCAGAGAGACAGTTTCAGCTTCATTCCCTCCTGTTGGGCCAAAAGAATGTACAAAAGGGTAGGCGAGAGGCATTTCAAAATGAGGCAGAGGGTTCCAAAATCAGTCACCCCAAAAAGGAAGATGTGTTCTTTTTCACTTCTAAGTGAGGGGCCGAGGGACACATGCAATTTTTTGGGGCAGTTCCATCATGATCCACCCACCCACTTCCCAAAAAGCTTCCATTGCAGTTCCTAACTAAGAGTGGCCTTAGATGGCAGGTTCACAGTATTATAGTTTTCGCAATCTCGTCGGTTGGATATTTAACGTGACCAGCTATGTTAGGTATGTTAAAGAAGGTATAACAATAACCGACAAAATTAAGGATGTGATGTGGCCTTTCATTTCGCGCCCGAGTGCTCTCAACGTAAAAGTGACAGGCCTTTCTTAATGCCACATAAAAGTATGTTCAGAAAATTAAAGCCGAAAGCGAAACCTCAAACTCTCCAAGCGTTGAAATGTATGTGTTGCAGTTTAATGGATTGAAACAAACGTGAGATCGTCGGACTCGAGTGTTGTAAATTATTTCTTAGCAACTTTTCTTTGTCTTGCGTTCCTTGGTGCCATTCATAGTATTGTTGGATTTCATGCCTTTTTAACCGTCCTTTAAGGGGCAGTCACCGTTGATATCTAAATTTTGACAATCCGATTAGTTGTTTATCGCATACAAAATTAGAGATTAATTTTTAATCCCTAAACAAAAATATTAGAATTAAATTATGTAGCATATAGTTTTAGAAGCTTTTATTATTATTGCTTTGCATCGGACTGGTGACAGATGGGTTTGAATTGATAGTTCTGAGCTTTAATTTGACGAGTTTGACTAAGCCCGCGGCGAGAAGGAATTAGCCCAAGTCCGTTGTTCTATGATGATCGACAATTAACTTATGAGGAATGACGATTTGATATTTTCGGAAAAGATTCGTAATATTCTTCCAATATTCGGTAAATATTTTATATATTTATGCGATATATACATTGAGTGATATATTTCGCAGCAGATTAGAAGATTTCAGAGGAAATATCAAAATAATCAAAGAGAATATTGCACTGGGGGGATATACTGAATGATATATTTTTTTTGTCTCAAAACGAGAGAGATTGCACGGTCATTAGAGATTTCGTGCGGAAATTTTCTTTCCCTAATAGGATCATACCATTCACCTATAAAATTCCGCTCGGTCAAGAAAAGAGGAGGGGGGGGGGACACAATTGAATACACGGCAAAATTGAGAAACACATGTGAGAATCGAGAGAAAAAAGGGAAAAAGATAGAGGGGATATGCGAGAATCACATTGCGGCATGTCCACCATTACTGCGCGCCACACCTTGCCAAACCGATGCTAGACCCAAGCATGCTCACTTATAGCTAATCCGTGCCAAACTTAGCACTGCTTGCGTCGCGCCTAGTGTCGCTTCAAGCTCGTTGCACGCTAGTTTGCTGCCATCCACCATCGATGCCAACGAGCTATTGCCTCCTTTGGTCGGCAACGTCCCACCTGCTGCTCAGAACCGTCTTCACTTGATACACACCGAGGCATGAAGGATTGACAAGTAGAAAATTTGACTGAGGGGCTCTAAAAGTCAAAGTTGAATACCTAGGGAATATCAGGTAAGAGCAACCAAATTTAGTCAAAAGTTGATGGATTAACAAAGCTTCTTATTAGGGAAGAGCTTTCTCGAGTTACTGTTCACGGGTCCTCTATTTGGGGGCGACTCCGGCATTGTTCACGCGTTCTGCTTGTTGCTTGGCCGGCTTGCTTCGGCCGTCCGTTTGGGCTGTTATTTGGAGGACAAGGTCGTCTGACCTCCCTCCTTCCTTCCACCGAGCGGTTTCCTCCGATTTGGTCTGCATTTCCAGATCTCATCTACCATAGGGCATGTCCCATTTCCTTCGCTGTTGAATTGTTGCTCGAGGATTGTCTAGCCGACGGTTTGGGCCGATTTGGGAAGACTAAGTCGCCTTATCCCCCTCATCTTCCCCTCCAAGTTGTGTCTTTTCTTCTCGCCCCCGCAACTCCGGATCGTCGCTCCCCTTTAGCGCCCTTGACTGCGAGTTGGAGTCCGCTCGACCCAAGAGCTCTTCGATTTTCGTCGGGGCAAGCCTAGGTAGTTGGAGTCCGCTCGGCCCTCTCGAATCTATAGGTTGCTGCCTCCATCCCTACTCTCCGGGCGTGACGAGCTGCTGGCTCCTTGCCCTGCTTCCGCTCGCGTTTGGATTTGTTGTTTGCTGGAATCTATTTGGTGGGTCTTCATTTGGCTTCACTCCCCCCCAATTCCCGATGAAGCTCCTATCCTGGTAAGTTCCAATCTTGCTATGGTTTACCTGTGGTAGAGCAGTGGGCTGTTTGTTGGAGTGGCTATTGCATTGTGGCTACTTCCTCTGTTGGAATGGACGGCCTTTCACGAGAAGCCCAGCCAGGTGCCAAAAACCATCAGTGTTCTGCTGATGCTATGAGGGTGGACTTGAGTAGAGCAGCTTAGTCCCCATCTTTCACGAAGGAAGATTTGCGGGTGGCCCGTCCCCCGCAACCCCCTGTCAAGCCTAGAGGAAGGAGCCGAGCTAGGTCTGCATCCAAACGGCCTTAGCCAAGGGATCAGCTGAGAACAGATTCAAAAAACCCCCGCTCGATCATGGGCCAATGTTGCCAGTGTTACTGTGAAGGGCTATGAGTTGGAATTCTTCCCACCTTCCTATGTGAATAACAAACCTATTGTGGAATTGTCTGATGATATCTTTGAAGCAGCTAATCCTAAGTGGCAAGATTGCCTTGTGGGCTATATTATTGGTAGAAAGCTACCATTCAAAGTAACCGAAATGGTACTCAAGAATGCTTGGGGCCTGAAATTGGTGGAGGTGATGGCAAATGGCCAATGGTTCTTCTTTTTTTTTTCCATGTTCTTGATGCTGATTTTCGAAGGAAACTCTTGGAGGGTGGGCCAATCACAGTTGCAAGAGTCCTTTTGATCTTGCAGCAATGGAAACCTTCTCTGGAACTTAAGAGGGACAACCATTCGATTGTTCCAATTTGGATAAGGTTGAGGAATCTCCCTCTTGCATTCTGATCTACGCAAAGGATCAGTAAAGTTGCTAGTGTGGTAGGGAAACCACTTTATGTTGATTTACGCATCGAGCAACTGAAGATTCTTGCGTTTGCTAGGGTGTGTGTTGAAATCTCAGCGAAGCAACCAACTTGTGAGGCTGTTGAAATTGTCCATCATGGCGAATCTTGCTCGGTGGCGGTGGAGTATGAATGGAGGCCCATTGCTTGCCCAAGTTGTGGCGTTTTTGGCCACATATGTGAAACACATGCCCAACCCATTGATGAAGTTGATGGCCAACAGCTTTCGGTCAATGCCCCTCCTGCCCCTCAGGGTGTTTCCTTAGCCCTAGCTCTTGCTTTGACTAAAGATTTGGCTCTTGTTAAAGCCGAAAGGAGTCAGGCTGTAAGAGGGAAGACTACACTTCCCTTGCTTAGCACATCTGCTAGCTGCTTTGCTGCTGGAAGATAGGACCAGTCCACGAATAAGCTTGCAGTTACTGAAGTTGTTGCCTCCTAGGCTTCGGCGATTGCTGAGATGCCTCAAGGGGTTGATCTTGAAAGGAAGCAAGTGAAGAGGAAGAAGAAATTGTCTCCATCTGTGAATTCTGATGATGGGAAGGTCATGCCTTCTACCTCTTCTCGCAAGGTCCAGGGAGCTTCGAGGAACCCCCCAAAGCAAGATGTTGGCCGCTCCACCTTCGTGGTGGATAAAGCTTACCCTTCTGGTACTTTTGTAGCTCCGGCCAGCTTGGGTGAGCACGTTGGTGGATCGGCAAGTGTTTGCGGCAACTCTGACGATGAAGACCTACTCTCTTCTTGTCCCTCATCTCCGAGAGACCCTCTTGGTTTTGCTAGGCCCGAAACCATGCAAGACAAGAACTCTTGATGCTTTGCCCGGACCCACCCCCAGCTCCTCTTCCTTCCGTTGGGCCAGTGGCTTCTCGACGGAAGCCTATCAAACGGAGGTAGGCCAGCCCTTCCTTTCGCTCTATTTGTATATACTTACTAATGTATATAGGTATCTGGAACATCAGGGGTCTTGTTAATCCGATTAAACAGGCCGAGGTCCACACCTTGGTTGCCTCAAATAGTCTTTGCTTGGTTGGGCTTTTGGAAACTAAAGTCTCGGAGTCTCTATTCTCTACCATTTTCAACAGGTTATTGCGGGATTGGTGCTAGATAGTGAATTACAGTTGCTCCCCCAGAGGGAGGATTTGGATTGGCTGGAACCCTACTGTTGTTAGTTTTGAAGCTTCTTCGATTAACGCTCAAGTGATTCATGGGAATCTTAGATGGTTGTTGTCTAGCGATGACTGTTGTATTTCAGTAGTCTATGCTGAACACACCTTTCCTTCCCAAAGACCATTATGGGAGGACCTCATCCGTTCGAGTGTAGCAATGTAGAACTCACCTTGACTTATGGCGGGTGACTTTAATACTATAAAGAAACCATTTGACAGACTAGGTGGTACATATGTTTGGATCCCTTACTTTGACGAATTTGGTCAGTGCCTAGCTCAGGCAGAGTTGGATGATTTGAGGTATGTCGGTTTTAGATTCACTTAGTCAGCTTCCTCTAGCTTTAGGCGGAAATTAAGAAAGATTGATAGGGTCTTGGTAAATTCGAGATTGAGTTTCGTTTTCTTCTATTCGGAGGCTACCTTCCTTGCCATAGATATCTCGGATCATTTGCCTATGATAGTTAAGGTGTTGAACCCCATCAAGCGGAGGACCCCATTCAAGTTCTTCAATTTTTGGATGAAGCACCCTGATTTTCATTCAATTGTCTCTCGGGTTTGGGAGGATCATGGAGTAGGTGTTCCCATGTTTAGACTAGTGTCTAAATAAAAGTTCCTAAAAGATCGCCTCAAGCAGCTTAATAGGGAATCTTTCTCCAATATTTCTTCTAGGATAGTTAAGGTGCGGTTCGAGCTGCGGGCTACCCAGACTGCCCTTTAGCAAGACCCAACCAATGCTGCTCTTGCTGAGTTGGAGAAGACACAACGGATGATGTTCGTGGACCTTTGTAGAAAGGAAGAGTCATTCTTCAGGAAAAAGTTCAGGATCAGATGGCTCTCTGAAGGAGACCGAAATACTAAATTTTTCCATCAATATGTGAAAAACAGACAAATGAGGAATATGATACTCTCTGTCATGGATAGCTCTGGTAGTCTTATCACGGATCCTGTGCTGGTATAGTAGACCTTCATCTCTTACTCCCAGGACCTCTTGGCACCAAGGGATGTGCAAGGAAGACCCTCGGCTTTGGAAATTCGGGAGTATATTCGGCATCCTTTAACAATTGACCAGGTGAGCTTGCTCTCTCGCCCTATCATTGATCTTGAAATTCGGGATACTTTGTTTTCCTTAGCTCGTGGGAAGGCTCCCAAACTGATGGATTCACTGTCGAATTCTTCAAACATAACTGAGAGATTGTAGGTTAGTTGGTCACTGATGCGGTGAAGGATTTTTTTGCCACATGGAAGTTGCTAAGAGAGATTAACAACACTATCTTGGTTTTAGTACCAAAAGTGCCTAATGCCACTTTGGTGACAGATTATCGGCCTATTGCCTATTGTAACACTATATATAAATGCATCACCAAATTGTTGGCCAACCGGATAGCTGCGGTTCTCTAATATGTTATAAGTCCCTTCTAGAGCGCTTTTGTGAAAGGTCGGCGGATTAGAGATCATATTCTTTTGGCTCAAGAACTCTTTACTAGATTCCACATAGAGCCATATACTCCTAAGTGCGCAATTAAAGTGGATTTCTAGAAAGCCTATGACACGATTGACTGGGATTTCCTTGAGCTTGTTCTCATTGGCTTCGGTTTTCCTGAGTATTTGGTTCGTCTCATCTTGGTATGTGTTCACACCCCTAAATTCTCCGTTGCTTTAAATGGGGAGTTGCATGGTTTCTTTACTAGCGGTAGAAGACTTTGACAAGGTGACTCTATCTCCCCTTACCTTTTCACCTTGGTAATGGAGGTTTTCTCCGAAATCCTTTATAGACGCTCTTTGAGGCCGAATTTCAAATTTTTTTGGAGGTGCAAAGCAACAAGGTTGTCACATTTATTCTTCGTAGACGATGTTTTCTTATTTTGTTAAGCTGACCTGTCCTCCGTTTGCATCCTAAAGGAAGGCCTGGACTTATTTTATTTTTGGAGTGGTCTTCTCCCTAACCCAACAAAGAGCGAGGTCTTTTTGGCAGGAAGTTCGACAGCTTCAAGAAGTGAAATCCTGCACTCACTAAGGTTTCATGAAGGAAGCCTGCTGGTTCGCTACTTGAGGGTGCCAATCATTACCAAGAGGCTAAGAAAGGTGGACTGCCGTGTGCTTGTTGACCGTATTACAGCGAGGGTACAGTCTTAGACCCATCGATTTCTATCTTTCACCGGCCGGCTACAACTGATCAGGTCGGTCCTTCATGCGATTCAAGCTTTTTGGGCTAGTGTCTTCATTATTCCCATAGCTGTATTGGATCAAATTGAGCGAACACCTCGGCAGTTCCTCTGGAAAGGCCCCGCCCTAGGTAGGGGGTGCGAAGGTTGCTTAGGAGGATGTGCCTCCCAAAAGATGAGGGAGGGCTTGGCATTAGAAGGCTTCAGGATTGTAATAAGGCGGCTATACTCAAGCATAGATGGATCATTTTCTCTGATAGGGAGTCCTTATGGTGCAGGTGAATCCACTCCACCTTTTTAAAAAGGAAAAATTTATGGGTTGCAAGCAAACCGACCCACTACTTGTGGGCTTGAAGGAAGATCCTCCAACTTAGGAGGCTTTACCGAAATTACTTCCACTGGAGTATAGGGGATGGTCGCTCGGTTTCCCTCTGGTTCTACTACTAGCATCCTAGGGGGCCGTTAAATCTAATCTTTTCAAACTCTCTCATCCAAAACTCGGGATTCCATGGCAGGCAACCGTTGCGGATCTTTATTCCCCCACCGGTCAGCCGTTAAAGGATGTTCTGGATTCGTGGCAGTATGCTCTCCCCATCCTCTCTCAGAATGCGGATCGGTTCCGGTGAAAGGAGTGTCCGACTGGGAGTTTCACTGTCGCTTTGGCTTGGGAGGCCATTCGGCGAAAGAAGGATCGTGTCTCCTAACACACCTTCATTTGGAATTCTTCCATCTCACCCCGCTACCGGTTCAATCTCTAGCTTATTACCAAGTATAGACTCTACCCAAGCACTATTAATGTCATATGGTAGAATTGATTTGTGTGTTTTTTGCAATGAAATTTTGGACTCCATCGACCATTTGTTCTTTGGGTGCCGCGTTACCGCCGGCCTTGCTTTTTTTGGGCTGCTAGGTGCAATCTACCTTGGCGCAACAGGTCCTGGACGGATAATCTTCGATGGGTTATGTCTCTACTTTTGCGTAAAGAATTCGTTAAATGCATTGCCCGTTTCTCCCTTGGAGCCATTTGTTACATTATATGGAAGAACATGAATGACATTTTGTTTAGAGAGCTAACTCCTACGATCCCGGCCATGAAGAACCATCTCCTTAAAGTTGTTTTAGATAAGGCTCTAACTTTCAGGAATGTTGACAATATCGCGAGGAATAGGAGACTCCAGCGTGCCTGGGGCATCGATTCGATTGTTTTCTCTACAGGGGATTCTTAATTGAAGCCATGAAGCTATTTTCCGTGTAGCTGCTATTTCAGCGGCTTCGATCCTTGGGAACCTTTAGTGCTTGGGGTGATCTAGCTATGTCCGTTTTGATCCCTCTGTTGCCTTTTGTTTTTTAGCTTGGGTTGGCCATCCTATGTGGCTAATACCGTTTGTTGCTTGCTTTCGTCTCGGCACCCTTCCACTCGCCTTGACATCTTGTCACTCTAAGAGCAAGTTTTGGTGCTGAGATTTCATCTTGTAAAATTGGTAAAGCTCAATACAACTACTTACTTTCACAAAAAAAAAAAAAAAAAAAAACAAAACAAAACAAAACAAAAACAAAAACAAAGCTTCTTATTGGTCAAAGTAAGAGGTCAAAGAAAATTTTCTTTAGGATACAAGGCAAGCTTTCCTTCAAGACGTTGCGGTTGCTCCTTGCGCCACCGTACCACATCAACGTCTAGCAAGCTTTGCCCTTTTGTTGTCATGACTAATCTCTACTGTAGATTTCTATAGTTACCGCGGGTGCCCCGAAAGTCCAAAGCCCTTCAATTCAAGCCGTAGCGTTTCGCTACTCCTACTGTTAGCATTCATTGCTCGCCTAGTTGAAAGCTCATCGAATCGTGCCAGCTTCGATCGTAAATAACTACACCGACCACCTGTGAGCCACGTGCCACCATTGTCACCACTCACCACTTGCCGTCCCACTGAGAAGTTCGATTGCGCAAAGTCCAAATTTGGAAGCCAATATTTGAATTAGGTAAAATCTTTATCTAATTTTATTTTCGAATATTTTGTTTCCTTATTTAAAATATTTCGATACACGTGATCGGAATTTATGATATATAGTCCTATCCATAATCCTCTAAATCTTCCTAATTTCACAACGTGCATATGATTGATATTCCTATTTTATACTTGAAATATGACTTGCAATCGCAAAAAAAATCGACAATTCGATCTCACACTCAAGATACGATTCGCGATTTTGTTAAAATTGGCCAATTCGATCTCATGCATGAGATACGATTTGTCAATTTTGTTAGACGGATATCAAGTATATCTTGCCTGATTTGTTGTCGTGTTGTTTAAATCAATTTTATTTCCGTAAAAGAAAACCCCAAAAAAAAAAAACTGAGTTAGATTAGATTCATGTTAGAATATTGCTTGTTTTAGGGTTATTTTGCATGTTTAGAATAGGAAATTCATTTATTTCGAATTTTGCAATAAAAATCCCAAAAAAAATTAATATAGGATGTTTGTTTTTCCTTTCATTAATTTAAATTGCATGTTTAATTATTGAGTAATTTTTATTTCGAAATTTAATTAAAAATAAAAGAAAACATAAATATTATCATGCATATGTCATGTAGAATTAGGTCATCCATTGCACGTCATTTAAATGTGTAAATGTTAGAATAGTTGCATTAATCTTTTCCTATCACTAGATTAGGTCATTTAATAAATGTTGTGTGACATATAGTTCGCATGTTAGGTTACATGTTGCATATCATTTTAGTTAAAAAAATTTGTACGTCATTGCATTGCATTGCACGTAATTTCTAGGCTTCATTTAAATAAAAGAAAATCTTGAAAAAGATTAAGTGATTGCGTGTTTATTAGAAATCATATCTAGAACTGTTGATGTGAATTCTGATATAATATTACATATACTTTCGTTGCTATGAGGTAAGTCCCGTAATTTATTTATTACTTTATTTGTGTGTTAAATTGGTGGTTTGCGCACCCGTATGATCACCTCACATGTTAGGGAAGTAATTTAAAATCAATTCAAGCTGCCTGTAAAACATTTTTTTTTTCGAAATAAAAGAGAAATGTATCGAAATTGCGTTAGATAAATCTAGCGTAATCAAGTCCTAGAACTCACAATCTCTGGTTTGCATGAGTAAAGTAAATCTCCCGTCACTTTACTTGGGTTTCCAATCGACTCACCAAAAATAAATTAGTGGCGACTCATGATTGAAAAATTATTTGCATGTTAAGAACTTGAACTTAAGTCGTGAATTAGTATGAGCTTAAGAGAGCCCGAGCTAAGTTTAGACTTAGTAATCCATTAGCTAAACCCTAGGTGGTGCACTCGAGGTTAGGTCGCGACAATCACCGGACTGGATTTCTTGTATTTCAGTTGAGAGTTTTCTCCTTGAAATACTAGATGCATAGCCTTCAAGGAGTTGATAGAGAGGTTTGCCGTTAGTCTTTGATAGATATGCAGAGAGATTAGTCTTATTTTGACATTTTGATGAGGTGCCCAACTTCATCTTAATATGCTACTCATAACTAGTGATGGTTTTGAATATAGAATCGGTTCTCAAGCTCGACTCATTCAACAACCAATCAAACTCGACTCAATTTTCGTCGTGTCCTAAACAAGTTTGGATGGCCCAATTATCGAACCTAGCATTAGATTAGCCTTCAATAGTACTTGTCTGGAATTGATTGTGACGATAATCAAGTGATCATGCTTCTTTTCTCCATGGGCAAAAGTACACCCTAAGCGCCAAAACTTGGCACGGAGGGACATTTAAGTGCTAAAAGTTAGGAAAGTGACACTTAAGTGCCAAAATCGGAGCAAAATAGATCATTTAAGTGCAAATTCGGCCAAAATCCGACCAAAATACTGACGTGGCGATTTTCCAACGAAGTAAGTGCAAAACGACGTCGTTTTGCATGCTAATGTGGCTAGACAATGCAAAAACGACGTCGTTTTGGTACCGACATGGTAAAAAATTAATATAAAAATTAATTAAATCAATTTTAAAATTAAATTTATTTAAAACATTTAAAAATAAAAATAAAAATATTAAAAAAAGGGGAAGGGAGGCGGGCGAGGGCCGAGCCCTCGCCGCGCCTCCCCCGCCGCCGCCGAGAATGGGTCGCCGGCCCTCGCCCAATCCAGCGAGGGCTTGCGGGCCCTCGTTGCCGATCGGCAGGGGTTGCCGGCCCCCCGGCCGGGGCCCGGCGACCCTAGCCGACCCTCCCCCTCCATTGCCGGCCCTTCCGGTGGCGGCAAGAGGGCGAGCCCTCGGCCGCTTTCTCTTTCTTTTTATAAAAATATATATATATATATATTTTGTATTTGTATTTTTAAATATTTTAAATAAATTTAGTTTTAAATTAAATTTAATTAATTTTTATATTAAATTTTTACCACTTCAACACCAAAACGATATCGTTTTTGCATTGTCTAGCCAAGTCAACGTACAAAACGATGCCGTTCTGCACTTATTTCATCGGAAAATCGCCACGTTAGTATTTTGGCCGGATTGACACTGATCCATTTTGCTTCGATTTTAGCACTTTATCACTTTCTTAACTTTTTGGCACTCTAAGTATCTAGCACTCTTTCTCCGTGGGTAAGGAGACATGGGTCAACAACGACGGCGTGGGTTGCTCCATAGGCGGGCGGTTCTTGTGGAACTCAGGGCCTATCGCGGCGGAGATCGTTTCTAGGGAAATCACAATGGAAGAAGGCTAAAAGAAAACGACAAAAGGTGACGAGAGAATAGTCACAAGCGAATACCAGGGCATCTTAGGGTTGACAAAGAAGTGACGTTACATATGTACCTACCTAATTAATTACTGAAAAATAAATTTCAATCCAGCAATGAAATAAATTAGTCCTTTCTAATGCACACCATATGCAATTTCAGGATAAAGCTTCATACCCCTCATTATAGACCTACCTAATTAATTTCCAGATCTTCTATATAAGTAAATCAAAATCATCCACGCCATGGGGCTGCCACTTCTTGTTTCCTAAGTCATCTGCTTTGCACATAAAAGAAGAAGTAATGAAGAATCAAAGGAAGCCGAATCAACAAGGGAGATTTATTTCTCCAAAAGCCTCTAAATCACCAATTCCCTACATGTATCATCCTCTGATTTTGCACGTAAACAGCAACCCTGGTCACCATGTCGAGTGTGTCAGGCATGTCCTCCGAAATCGCGGCAAAGCTACGATCGAGCGCGCCGTTGCATTCGAGCACATCCACGACCTTAGGCTTTGCCCGAATTATTTCCTCGTAATCTCTCTCTGTCGAAATAGTGATGGCACTTGTTCAAATCGTCCTTGATCTTCTGGTACATGGAAAGGCAGATCTCACAGCCTTTTCGCACCGATGGATCCGCAGTCCCGTCACGAACTTGAGCATAATTTTCGTAAATGGGATCCGCCTCGCTCATGGTCAATTCGATCGAGATGAGCGAAAGCAAAGGAACATCCGCTGAATTAGTGCGCGGATCGTTCTCCAAGAGCTTCGTGCAGAAGTCGGGAATTTTCGCCGGGAGGCAAATGATATGTATTGTATCTTGGGAAATGCAAATGGAAGAAGGTACAAAGAAGAAGAAGATGAAGAGTGATAATGTGAGAATGGTAATTAGACATGCAAAACGAAGATGAGGCCTTTTTGGCTGTCGTCTGGATGGATTTGGCGTTATATATAAATCAAGTACGTATATTGAGACATGCCTTAGCCAAAAAGGAAATCTAAAAGAAAGAAAGAGATTTATTTGGACATGAATATGCAGCAATCAGTACATTCCAATTGTGCAATTTTCATACCCCTATTTTGATCACGAATAGTTCGGTTCGAAATTTCTGCAAACCAAGCTGCTCTCTTGCCAGCATTGAGAGATAAAACCAAGACTTCATCGAAATGATGGATATTTCCAAGTAAATATAAATTATGAGGAAAATTTGTCCAATTCTTTTTTAAATATATTTCACTTTCACCAATTCAATCCTAAAATTTTAAATTTTGCCAATTGAGTCTATGCAACCATTTTAGCCGAGAATTACTGAAGTGAATGCTAGCTGTTTACATAACATGGCCGGCACTGACGCTGACTTTTTTTAATAATAATTTTATAATTTTATAAATTTTCTCTAGTTTTTTGGTTTTTTTTTCATTTCCTTTTTATTTATTTTTATTTTTGTTTTTTTGGATTGCGGGCCAATGACCCTCACTAAGATTGAATGAGGGCTCATGGCCCTCGTTGTTGCTGGTGAGGGCTCGCGGCCCTCATTGTTTTTGACAAGGACTTGGTAGCCCTTGCCCAATGCCCTAGCAGCCACAACAATAATGCCACAAGCACAACACCCTCACGGACCAATCGAGGGTACGTGAGACCTTAGCCAAGTCCAGTGAGGGCGTTGCAACTGTCAACAACCTTGAGCAAAGGCATTGTGACCCTCATCGGGTCTAAGCAAGGTGGGGGAGGGGGGGGGGCATGCCCTTGCTTTGCCTTGTGTGGGTCACAACATCTCACCTTGTGCCGGCAAGGGTCGCTGACCCATGCCATCCCTCAATCCATAGTACAAAAAAAAAGATTAATGAAAAGAAAAAAACCATCAATAATTAAAAAATCAATAAAATTGTTTAAAAATGTCACATCAATGGCGATTATAACTATCCTACACCAACCATGACTATAAGATAGTCACGGTCGGCATTTATTTCAACAATTTACCGTCAAATTTGGCTTCATGAACTCAATTAGCAAAATTGAAATGTTTAAGACTAAATTGATAAAAGTACAATAGATTTAAAATTTTTTGGATAATTTCCTCATTTTATGATTATATCTCGTATTATCATTCAAATTTTAGGATATAGTTTAGTTAAGCAAGAGCATATCAAGAAGCTCAATGTTTGAAATAGAGCTTAAAAATCTTAGCTTACTCAGGCTCAGTCATGGATAACAAATCTTAATGGAAATTCAATCAATTCTTCTCTAATAAAGAAATTGATCGAATTATAATATCTAACGCTTCACTTTGATTAGATTGAAATGGTGGACAAACATAGAATTTTTTTCAACACAAGTAATTTTAACAATATTTTGTAGATAATTTAGTGACGGCAGCAGCAAATGTTTACTAAAGCCGATTTAAACAATTCATTTACTAAATGATATGAAAGATTGTTATTGATTATTGAATATGACTTGACCACTTTACCAGAAATTAATCATGCTTACTGTTCGTAAAAAAGAAATAATTGCGTCTAAGAAGCTACATATGTGCAATGTGACTAATTTACTAACAAAATCCTTTTCCCAGCCAATTTACTAAGCCATTTTTACATCCAAAATACTCATTAGTAGAGTCCATTTATTTCGCGGAAAATTAATAATTTGAAATCATTTTCCTAAAAATGATCGTTTGTATAGCTTACAAAAATGAATGCACCAAAAATACTTTCATTGTCCACGAAAATATTCATACATAAATTGTTGTTGATAGTGAAAATAATTTTCATTAGCTAATTATTTTAAACATCATGCCCTCGCTTTGACCTGTGTGGGCCACAACTCCCTCACCTTGTGCCGGCAAGGGTCGCTGACCCATGCCATCCCTCGATCCATAGTACAAAAATAAAAAAGATTAATGGAAAGAAAAAAAAACCATAAAGAATTAAAAAATCAATAAAATTATTTAAAAATGTCACATCAATGGGGATTGTAACTATCCTACACCAACCATGACGGTAAGATAGTAATGGTCGGCATTTATTTCAACAATTTACGGTCAAAATTGGCTTCATGAACTCAATTAGCAAAATTGAAATGTTTAAGACTAAATTAATAAAAGTACAATAGATTTAAAAAAATTGGATAATTTTCTCATTTTATGATACCTATTATATCTTGTATTAGCATTCAAATTTTAGGATATAGTTTAATTAAGCAAGAGCATATCAAGAAGCTCAATGTTTGAAATAGAGCTTAAAAATCTTAGCTTACTCAGGCTGAGTCATGAATGACAGATCTTAATGGCAATTCAATCAATTCTTTTCTAATAAAGAAATTGATCGAATTATAAAATCTAATGCGTCGCTTTGATTAGATTGAACGACTATGGTCGACAAACATAGACTTTTTTTTTTTTTTTATAACACAAGTAATTTTAACAATATTTTGTAGATAAATTTAGTGACGGCAGCAGCAAATGTTTACTAAAGCCGATTTAAACAATTCATTTACTAAATGATATGAAAGATTGTTATTGATTATTGAATATGACTTGACCACTTTACTAGAAATTAATTATGCTTACTGTTCGCAAAACAGAAATAATTGCGTCTAAGAAGCTACATATGTGCAATGTGACTAATTTACTAACAAAATCCTTTTCCCAGCCAATTTACTAAGCCATTTTTACATCCAAAATACTCATTAGTAGAGTCCATTTATTTCGCGGAAAATTAATAATTTGAAATCATTCTCCTAAAAATGATCGTTTGTATAGCTTACAAAAATGAATGCACCAAAAATACTTTCATTGTCCACGAAAATATTCATACATAAATTGTTGTTGATAGTGAAAAAAAATTTCATTAGCTAATTATTTTAAACGGTACAAATAATCATTAATAAACATGTTTTCTAAATCATTCGGTGAAATAAAACAAGCCTAATTTGATTGTCAATTACATTTCTAGCCCCGAATTAATCAAAATTATTTGCATCTTTTCACTTCAAAGTTCTGCATGTTTACCTTTTACCCCTCTTATGTATTGTTTCCCCCCACAAATCACAACAATAGAAAGCAATTTTTTTCACATATGACATCTTTGAATGCTGTAAAATAGACTATTGGGACAAAACTGTTTCATCTTACTTACGAATTCAGAAGGAGATGATGAAAACATCACACGTGGAAATTGACTAGAGGGGCACTCAAATTCAATAATTGTAGTCGTAAGGACCAACTTCTGACTCAAATTCGATACTTTGGGCCGGAGCCCGCATAGCTTTAAATCGCGAATTATCGGTAATTGAGATTGGTACCACTCTTTAAATGGCACATTATCTCACCTTCTCTATGCGTCGTAGAATTCGGTTCATTCTTGTCCCATTCTCACCATTCTCATGAGGCGTGTTACTGACCCATCCTCGCAGGAGTTGGTCAAATAAAATAGTGGTAAAAAACCGCATTCGTTCCCATCTTCTCGTCCGCCGTTCTTCATCTTCCAAGGTGGCGATTCATTGAACTTGGACTTTACTTTGCTCTCTCTCTCTCTCTCTCTCTCTCTCTCTCTCTGTTTCAATACTTCATATTACAGCACGGCTATAGTTCAAGTCACATTCGGGGTTTTCTAGGGTCATATAAAGGCCATCGTCTTCTTCTCTGCTTGTCAAGACGCCAAAAGAAAGACAAGCTTCAACCTCTGGTGTTTCAAGATCACTCTGATCTTTCAGTAGCGAGAAAATGGCAAACGATTCTCCGGCGAGTCTGCCGTCAAACATGTTGTGGGGGCAGCAAGAAGACCACTATCCGAGCGAGATCGATGAGCCGAGGCGGTCTTTCCTCAGCGAGCACACCCGGAGAAGCGATGCCAGCGTGATCACTTTACCGGTCCCGGAGACTGCAACCCTGATGCCGGCAAGGTTCTCAGCCGCGTCATCCCTGGATGTGGGGAGGAAGATAGAGAGCGCGTCGCCGGAGACGGCAAGGCACTTGGCGTTAAGGATGTACAAGAGCTTGAAGAGGCACGGGTTGAGGAGCGAAGCCAGAAGAGCGTTCACCAGAGAAGTAGAAGGCGACGTGATCTCCGAAGTGGAGGAGATCAAGAACGAAGGAGACGAGGGTATGAGGAGGAAGTCAGAGGAGCTTCTGGGAATGGAGTACTTGCTGAAGGATGGTTTGGTGAGTTATCTGCGGGACATGGCCAAGATCACACCCCCAATCCCTCAACAGGTAAAATGCCACGAGACTCTCTTTATATTCTCTAAGACTCTCTTTATATTCTCTAACGTGCCGTCTATAAACCATGGAATGCCATTAGGGGTGTGCATGGTTCGGATGGGTGGTTGAACCGGGAACCACGCACTAAAGACCGGTTCCAAAAAATTGAAATCGGGAACCACCCGTTAATTGCATGGATCCACCTGAGAATCGGACCGCCGGTCCGGTCCAGTTCCCGGGTGGATCCATGGAACCGGTCTTATCAATAATAATATTATTTTCCAAATCCCGCCGTGAGTACTCTTCATATCGAGTAATATTTTTCTTTAAATCGAACCGGCTTAATTAAGAGTACAATTTTCTTAATTTTATTGGAAAACACTACCAAAGAAGAAAAATATGTTTTTTTTTTGGTGTTTTTGAATCATTTCAGTTGAAATCTAAAATATTCTTTAAATTCAAAGTTTTGGATGATTGTCATATGTAGATCGTCTTTTCCTTTATCCCCTAATAGTGCTCAATCTCTTACAACATTTGCTTTACTGAATTCTTTCTATAAAAACAATTCTACCGGTACTCCACATATTCTTGAACATAGTATCCTATGTGAGTCCCGGAAGTATCATTTGAATGAGCCATTTGTTGAGTTGCTAAGAGGTAACTTACACACTTTACTAAATTCTTAAAAAACATGGAAACCTTGAGAGAAGATGGAGTCCTAAAATTTAGGTTTGCTAATTAGTAATTTCGAAATTTATTTTAATATGAAAAATTAATATATTATTATAATATAATCGGTCCGATCCGGGTGAGTAGATCCACCCGTGAAACCGGGAACCAGACCGGTACCCACAGGTTCTCATAAATTGAAACCGGGAACCAGACCGCTTCCTAAAGAACCATCGATTCCGAGTAGTTCCGATCCGGTTTCGGATGGTCCGGGTGAATCCCGATTCTTTTGCACACCCCTGTATGCCATGCAGTCTCGTCCGGACAATCTTTGCGATAGTTCATATACTCAACTTGAATGAGAACGTTGATAGCATATAGATCAAGAAGAATCAAGAGGCGATCTCGGCCGCCCTTTTTCGGAATTCAACTGCACAAATTCTATTACACGCTAAGAACTTCATCGAAAAGCACGATACGTCTTGTCGCCAGCTTAAGGAATATTTAATTATGATCACAGCATATTCATGTGATGCGATATCTGTGGAATCTTAGTTGTTTCTTGACCGGAGCTCCACGTTTTGTCCTTTTTCTCTTACTGATAGTGACAGATATTTCCTTATCGGGCCCCAGGCTTTGACACAAATTTTTTTAATCCTTCAATCGACAATATCAATACAATAAGTGATTCATGCTCCAGTTGACCCTAGTTTTATGGTCTTCACCTGTCCTTTCAAATGGCCGGCCACGCATTCATACGTTATAAATGAAAATGTAACATTGTCTATTAGCCAAAATAAAACGAAACCGTGACCGTCGATGGCCATGTAATTTTCCATTTAAACTATGCATAGTAAGCTAATGATCATTCCTGATTACGCACAAGGTGGACCCAAAGTGAGAATGTGATTACGATAGCAGAACATAATTGCCGGAAACAGAACATGAATAAAGTAAACCTGAATCTGTCCAACGATTCATTGACTTAAGCAGCTTCTTATGGTTTTAGCAAAAATCGAACTGTCTTGCAGGTGGTTCGGTTCTCTGGCATTAAATATTCTAGGAACTGTCAAATCTCCTCGGGAGGATATGAAACCTTCGGGAATAAATTGATGGGATGTTTCCTTGCGCCGATCAAGACTATACTTAAAAGAAAAGGCTCGATACGGATGCAGATCCTAGAGGGAGTGGATGGATACATCATGCCGAGCTCGATGACTCTATTACTAGGACCTCCAGGTAGATGGAAAATTCCTCTAATGCTGCAATGATACCTGTCGAATGATAAATTTGAAGAGGCCACCTCTCAATCAATAAGTCAAGTAATGTCAATAATAGCAAACATTTCTGTCGAGTGATGATCCATTTGATATACAATTTTGCAGGAAGTGGAAAGAGCACCCTCCTAGAAATCCTAGCAGGCAAAGCTAAAGGAACTCCTAACTCGAGCTTGGAAGGCTCGGTGATGTACAACGACAAATCTGTCACTGATGTATGCTGTAGCAGATTCATTGCGTATGTCAATGGCCAACTAAACAAGTGAGTCCTCTATCGCCTGAATACCTTCATTCTGTGCAGATTAGACAAGGCTTACGCTTGAAATTTTGTCTAATCTCAGATAAGCACATGGTCACGCCCTGATTTAATTAACAGCATTTTCTCTGACTGTAAGCCTCGACACTTTTTCTGGTAAATCTTCAGGCACATTCCATTTTTATCGGTTAGAGAGACACTTGAGTTTGCAAGGGATTGTACCCAGGGTGTGCAGCCAGAGAACTTCACTCCTCAGATGAGGAAATTCTTTGCACAGGCACTTGTGGAAGGACAAGATCCATTCTTGGAGTATGTTTTAGCAATTTTAGGTTTGAAGGAAGTTGAGCACAAACCAACCGGAGAAGGCTTCTCTGATTTCGATCGCCAGAAGCTCACAACGGCTGAATTGGCACTCGGAACATACTCTGTCATGATTTATGACCAACCATTTTCTAGTTCCGATCTTGCAGCCACCTACAACCTAGTCGACACCCTACGCACCATCAGCAGAATTCAGCATTCATCTGCAATTATGTCGTTGACCCAATTCTCCCAAGAAATATTCGATCTTTTTGACCGAGTTATACTGCTCAGCGATGGCCATGTTCTCTTCCAAGGTAGTCGCCATGATGCCATCCCATACTTCACAAAATTCGGGTTGGTATGCGGATGAGTTTTGGGTGTACGGTTAAATGTTGTGATGATTTTTGCTAACGTAGAGTCAACATTATGTCATTGACATGATGTGCAGATACACAAAACCATTGCATGTGGAATCAAATGAGTTTCTTGAAGACATAGCAGCCGGAGATGGGTCCAAGTATATGGCACCGGGAGCAACATCCTCGACTCTAGAGGAGCTTATTGAGTGCTACAACGCTTCAGATCACTACAAGGACATACTGAGGATTGTGCATGGAGATGAGGTAAAGCATACCTATTGGGTAGACAGCGAGGCGGGACTTGGGTTGACTTTCAAGACACCATCCAAGTACCATTGTGCAGTTGATGCACAGCCAAGAAAAGAGACAGGTGAGCAGCTCTGAATGTTGCGAAACATGACTATTAGTCTGTTCATGTCAATAAAATCCTTATCAGCCAATTTAAGCGGCCAAACTCATATATCGACATTTGACGAACCCTAAGATGTGGGTGACTATTGTTACTTTGCTGCAGAATTGGTGGTTGCCAAGCTATCAAGCAAAATAGTGCATTTAGGGGGAATAAAAAGCACCGGGAGAGTTCAGGTTGGGGATGTGGTGACCGCAATATCCATAAACAATGATGAAACGCAATATCTCTCAGTTGGACCCCAAAGGCCACAACATGAGCGAGCCTCACACGTATACGCCATGCTAATGCAGGCGAGAGGGTATATTCGTCTCCAAGTTGAGCGTTACAAAGAAGAGGTATGAGAGACATCTTTTGCGACTACAGCTTTTTGGTCTTCTTCCCTAAGAGCCTCAGTGTGCAATAAGATAAATTTGATAAATAAAATAGTGTCATGAATGGGATGCAAAGAGATGCTTGAGAAAGTTGAGCATGATATAAAGAAAGAAAATGACTAGCCTGGTCATAACAGCTAATAATTTCTCATCGTGTAGGAAGATGAGAACCAAGCTCAATTGAAGCAATTCCGGAGGCCGTTCGTCCAGACGTGGTGGGAGTCTACTCAAACACTCATCAAGAGGCAAATCAAGATCACAAAGAGGCTTCATGCTATAATCAAATTGAGGCTTTTCCAGGTCACAAACTTATGCTATTATAAGATCCTAAGTTTAACTACCTCAAGGGACATGTTTAAGTGCATACATCCTCAACAAAACTCAGAGAGCCAAGTTCACAGAATGATAGAAATTATATGAGATCCACTTTTTGCGTGAAGTTTGCTCCATTCAAGAAATGAGTGGCACATACGTTAATTTTGCAGGCAATTGTACTGGGCTTATTTGCGGGAACACTATTCTACAAGCTTGGCGGCAATTACAACCAACAGCATATGAACTCAGTAAGGTCCCTCGGATTTGTAGCTACCATTAGCATTATCCTCATAAATTGGGTGCAGCTTCCTCTCTATATGCTCCAGAGGCCAATATTCTACAAGCACAAGGCTCAGAGATTTTACAGGGTCTCCTCATATGTCGTTGCCCATTGCGTAGTCAACCTACCGCAGACCCTAATAGAAGTAACCCACCTAGTTTGTTTCCTCTTTCAATTAAGTATAGTCGAGAATCGAGATAAAACTCCAACATATCTATTACTTTGTGCAGGCAATAGCATATACAATAAGTGTCTATTTTCTAGCTGGGCTATCATCAACGGGAAATGGAGAACCATTTTTCCAGTTTTTGCTACTCCTATTCTTGGTTGCTTATCTTGGGTCATCGATAATTTTCTTTCTCAGTGCAATTTCTGCAATCCCAGAAGTTGGGAATGCCTTGGCAGGTATATTCATCTCCTTAAGGATCAGAATCCCAATGCTTTTTCATTGAAAATTAGATGGAAAGCGTACAAAATAATGAGGTCATTTTGCATTGTGCAACCTAATCCTGCATCAACTTAAAAGCTCACAAAAATTGCATCTTTTTGGCAGGTCTCCTAGTTTCAATCTTCCTGCTGTTCAGCGGTTTTGTGATTTTCCCATCCAATGTACCCATATACTGGAAATGGCTAGTCCACGCAAACCCAATCCACTGGGCCAACGTCTTATTTTGCAAGATTCAATTTGAAAATGACTATCAAGATCCTTGCTCTGGCTACCAACTCCAACTTGCCTGCTGTGATCAATTCCCTAACATGACCGTTGGAAAAGCATACCTGAAATATTATCAGCTGTCTGAAGATGCTGAAAACCCCTGGCTCCCTTATCTCGTTCTTATTGGGTGGACTTTCATTGCCAACTTCCTCGGATTACTAGGACTAAAGAAGATAGAATTCACAGAAACTAGCCAATCCTTACCCTCTATCAGATCGTCCCCAACAATCAGCAACTATAAAGAGGACATGGAGAGGGAGTTTCAGTCACTGGGAAGTTACAATGAAAAAACCAATAGTTTCGAAGCTTCTCAATATTCTGGACGACAAAGAGATGGAAACATAAGGGACAACGGCCGAGTTGAAGAATGGATAGAGCAGTTCAGGGTCGATATGGAGAAGAATAAACTAGGCATTTCAGTAGAACCAATAACTCTCCTTTTTGAGGATCTATCATTCATGAGGTGTATCTTATCCCCTTGGAATTTTCCTTTTACGTATTCCCATGCTATGTTGACTGTATGAGTTTATATTTGATTGCTTTACCCATTTGCACACTATCTAACACCCTACTCCTGCCTAAATAAGGTACGATGAAGACATGAAAGCAGGCACTTCAATTTTCAGCAACATCAGGGGTTACGCTAGGCCTAGGAACATGCTTGCCTTGATGGGTGGTTCCAAAGGAAGTAAATCTACTCTTCTGAAATGCCTGGCTGGGAGGGCACCTTCAATGGGTAGCCTCGAAGGCAGCCTCCAGGCAAAATGTTGGGACAAGGGTCCTGCTTATTCTAGACTTATTGGCTATGTAGAGAAGCTCGATGCACACCAACCTTATCTCTCAGTGCGTGAGACCCTTCATTTCAGTGCCGCACTCCGTCTCAGTCAAACAATCAGTTCTGCAAATCGTCGCATGCATGTGGAGCTAGTCCTTGACCAACTTGATCTATTGCCTTACTCAAATCAACTAGTTGGTTCCCTTCGTGATGCTACTGGAAAAACATTTGAGATAGCCAAAAAGATAACCATTGCTGTTGAACTCGCTGCTAATCCAAGTATTCTCTTTCTCGAAGAACCGGTATCAGGACTGGACAGCAGAGGTACCACAAGTATCCTCAATATTCTTTCTCAAGTTTCCAATTCAGGGCGTGTAATTATCGCCACTTTAGCACACCCTAATGCCCGCAAACTTAATTTCTTCGACTTGGCCCTAATTCTGACACATGAAGGGCAGCAAGCGTACTTTGGCCCAATAGGACCCGACTGCAGTGACCTGCTAGGTTATTTCTTATCAGTTACAAAAATTCCCCGCAATTCCATTAGAGCAAGTCCAGTTGGTTTTGTCATGGCAACTCTTGGAGTAGGCATAAAAAAGAGAGCGACACCACCAATAAACTTTGCAGAGGCCTACCAAGCTAGCTCCCTGCATGAAATAAACAACAGAGAAATCCACAGTATATATAATTTAACTGAGGATAGGAATTACATGGTTTCCTCTTCTGTTTATCCAGCTCCATACACACTGCAAGCCATGATGGTACTACTCAGAACTCAAAGATTCCTGTGGAGAAATGTACAGTACACATATGGTAGACTTACTGGGTGCATCATGATTGGTCTTCTCATGGGTTCCCTATATTGGAAGATTGAATACGAGGAATTATATGGCCTGATTTCGCGCTCCCTCTATATATATAGTCAAGTAATTCTCCTAGGAATCATATCAGCAAGTAATGTCATTCCTCAGATTGGCACAGACAGGTTAGTGTACTTTAGAGAGAAGAGAGCAGGGATGTACCATCCTATCTTTTATCCTCTGTCATGGGCACTGGGAGAAATTCCATACTTCTTCATTGCAACGCTTGCAGTAGTGGGAATCGGGAATGGTATGGCAGGAATTGGAACTGGTTCCATCCATGAGTTCATGATGTACTGGACTGTGCTCTTTGTGTTCACAATTTGCGTGACATACTTCGGAATGATGATTACTTTCCTAGCCCCAGTGCCTACACTAGCTGCATTTGCCGTGTTGATTGTGACATCACTGTGGATTTCGGCTTCTGGAGTAGTTGTTGTGCTACCAGACATAAAGTTCTACCGGTGGCTGTATTGGAGCAACCCTTACCAATATGCTATGGACATGATGACTTCAATCAGTTTCTACTGCAATACAGAAGCGTGTGTATCAGAATGCAGTTGCCCAAAATTATCAGACGGTTCTTATGTATGGGATAAATTGGTCTCCTCGAGGAGTTTGAGCTATGGCAGGATAGGAATCAACATGCTCACCTTGTCTGCAATGTCCCTCTTATTTGCTTGCCTGGCTTTTCTCTTCTTTGTCATTCTGAAGCACAACTCGCCCCCTCAAACGTAGCTATGGTTTCTGCACGTCATCCGGGCATCATAAGGGTGCTTGAGAAGTGTATGGCTGGGGACAGATGTAACCGAGCATCTAGATGTTCTTTTTTTTTTACCTTGATGAATAAAGTGCAATATTTCTAAACAAGGTGATGCCAAACAAATTTTCTCAATGCTTTACCATGTGGTCATAATCACGTCTATATGATACAAACGAGTAGGTTGCACACTTTCAGCGATCTCAAGTAAGCTACTATTACAAACTAACTGAAGCTAGCCGCCAGAAAGTTCTGCATTCGTTAATGAGAATTGAGGACTATGGAGTGTACAAAGCCAATCCTGTGTATGTGGCTTGATAGATCTAGGCTGCATATCCATGCCCAAACTACAGAGTCACTGAATCTCTTATTGTCAATGCTCAAACTGGGAACAGTCGACCAACATCGAGCTAAAGGAGTTGTCATCTCCTTTCACCGTATGACAGATTGACTTGCCAACCAACAGAATCATGCATTTTTTCCTGTAGTACTTCTGGAACCTACACTTCCATTCCAATCAACAGTATTGAGCTTTGGAGGAAAATTTGCACTTTTCTTTATCAGTTTTTGTGGGACATCTTCAACTCTACCGACCAGAGATTCCATTCTAAACATAAAATACAAATGATCTCAAGTCTCAATCATCTCCCAACAATAAAAGAAACAAATAAAAAGAAACTTCGATTTACTATGACAATGATTCGACAATTTCATCATGGACATGTCAAACAGAAGGCAACTTTTGTCCTGTTTGGACGAAGTGATACAGTAAAACAGCTATCTAACAACAAAGCTGCACATGGAAAAGAGCAAAAAATAAGAATAAGACACACAAGACATGAGAAATGATAACTTAAAACAGAGAAACAACAGCCGTTATTGGTACACTTCACATTAGGTTACAACCCTACAGAGGGACATTGCTTCTTAGCGTGCTCTGGGATCAACTTCAACAACACCTCAGCTGGTTCTCCTCTCAGTTCTGGTTAGAAGCAGCAAAAGCACTCGATGAGAATATCACACCACATTAAGGAAAAAGTCAGATTGATTGAAGAAAAGACCATCAAATCATTAGATTTAAACTTGAACAGTGGCGGAAGAAATCGTCCATTTGGCAAGCAGGCATTGGGATCGCGTAACTCATCGAAGAAAGGATGGATTAAGACATCCAGCCACAAAGTATGTATAGAGTTACTCATCATCTAGGATCTTCTCCTTGACAACAAAAAAAGAAGCCAGCCTCATGGAATAGGTTAATACCCTGAAGGATTAATTGGGAGACAATCCAATATCTAATATTAGTCTCAATCCCCATAAAGGAATAGAAGCAACTTCATTGAGTTTACATGCAACTGAAGCAGAAATGGGTACACTTAGATTAAAGATATCTAAGTGGACAATAAGAGGGTTGAGGTATACGTCTCAGATCATCTAAACTAAATGTGTATTAATACAGCATAGCATGAGATACAATTGTATTTTTATCCCAGGAAGAACCACTCTATTACTGCATGCTCTGAGACATCATTCTATTCTATCCAAGGACTATGCTTAGCTATGGACCAGATGCAGAACCAGGAGACAGTACGAGTTTACTAATGCCACTCATCCATGAACATGGTGTTACTCATCACCGGAATAGTTGATGTCAAATAAACATCTTCGGAAAGAGCAAGCTGCTGCAATCAACTAAGTGTGAAGCTCTATCCATCTCCTTTAACTGGGTCTTTGTCGCAACTAGTTTTGCACTTGCCAACACTTTCCCATTCTGTTCTGTTTTAGTTATCAGAACGCTTTCCTCTTGCAAAATTTCTATTGACACCCAAGTCCAAATTGATTCTGGTTTTTATCCCGAGGTCCCCCACCACACCCCCCAACCACCACCCCCCCCCCAAAAAAAAAAAAAAAAAAAAAAAAAAAAAAAAAAAAAAAAAAAAATAAACGGATACTCCGATACTCACAGCTGTGCACCGTAGGTTCGGAGAGTAGTGGAGTAACCTTGAAACCAGTTCAACAGCTTCAGGAGGCATGCATTTGTGAATATCTGACAAACAAAAGAAAAGTAAAGATCGTATGAATATGAACAATCTGGCAGAGTACAGACTACAATAAGTCCACATACCTTGTGCCATGGGTGAGCTTTTATCTGGGAAAATTTGAATTCCGTATAATAAGGATTCATGAACTTGATTTCTTCTCTAGTTGGGGTGCCTAGAACCTGCATAACACAATTCCAAAACACAAAGGAAAAACTGATGCCTCAATTCTTCAAATGCATGTGAAGTTTGACTACTGAAATAGAAGAAAACTCCAGCACCTTGATAATCTCAACCAGCTGATCCAGTCCACTCTCTCCAGGAAACAGAGGCTGCAACCAGGTTAGTGATACAACTAAAATTCCTAGCAAATTTGAATTGCCTAGAGAACAGAAGTGGAACATGAAAAGCATCTAGTTGTCCACGTAGTAACTCAGTCAGTACGCAGCCAGCAGACCACATGTCAATAGCCATTGTATATTCAGTTGCTCCAAAAATAAGCTCAGGAGCCCTATAGTACCTCGAGCAGATGTACGATATAGTTGGCTCCCCTTTTACCTATAAAAAAACAACACAGCACAAATTTTTTTATACCAAGCAAAAGAGGGGACATGCTAGTTGCCTAATGAATAGCAGGTATCTACCAACACTTTAGCACTTCCAAAATCACATAGCTTGACCTGGTGGGTATGAGGATTTACCTGCAGAGGGAATGAAGGAATTACCTTAACGATTACAGAGCCAAGTGAAATATTTCTTAAAGCACCCTCCTTTGATTCTTAATGAGGACATATGATGATACAATACAACCAGAGAAGAACTGTCGCTCCAAATGCATCTCTTTCTTCGATGATGAAGGAGCTTAGACAAGAGACCCAATGTACACTTCCTAAATGCCAAGCCATAGGATTAAGCACTTTAGGGCATCAACATTGCACTAGCTGATGAACTCACTAAGAGATTTTGAGGTTTCATGTCCCAATGGCACACTCCGATACTGCGGTGAATATATGAGAATGCCCTGAAGATCTTCCGCAATTAAAGAACAGGAACATACATCAGCTGTTGGAGATACAGTTGTGCCTTAATTGATATGGTGAAGATATCATCGATATCACTCATTTCATATGTTTGTCCTTGATTGATTTATTGGGATATTGTATATTGGAAATTGATCTTTTCATTTTTTGTATATTTCCCTCTAAGATTAATTACACTACATGTACTATTAGTAGGTGTGTACTCGTACAGTTCAATACACGAAAACGATACAAATATTTTATCCCAGTCTTCCTCCTCCTAGCTTTCCATCAACACATATTCTTACATGGCATCAGAGCGACCAAAATAAGCTTCTGCAAACTGTTCCTTAGCCTGCAAAATTAAAAATGCCTAGGAATCAGAATTTGAAGCCCGGTACATCAAACAAACCTGAAAATTCCTTCAATGATCCTCCTTCGTATCCACACCTGGACGCATCCAATGTTACCCAAGAAGACCAGACGGAGGTAGGTCAAATTAGACAACCAGACCCAGCTCAGTCCCGTGTAGGGCAGTTCTTCCCAAGATTAGATCTAACGCAAGCCCATTAGGAACAATATTTTTCGGGCCCATACGTCCACTGGTCCCTGCCCAGTTTCAGCCCATTCAGGGCCAGACGATTCCACCAAGCGCAGCTCAAACGAGCTCTGTGGAGAATAGAAGGAAGCCCATATCCTGCTAAAGAGCCCAACCCGGTCCCTGAACCAGGTTGGCGTTTCCCAAATCAAATCGGATTGGGTCGGCCGGGTTTTGGGGCAAACCCACCATCGGTTTACAGCCCTAGTTTCTTCTCTTTTTCAGGTACCAACGGTGACCGGCCGGAACCCAGCAATCCCCTCTATACCTCTGCCGTCAACAGCCCAAAATTGCACCTCATTACGCTACCGGACCGGAAACTTATTATCCGATTGGTCCTGAGAGCTTCGGTGTGCCCTAAAGATAAAGATGGATTTATAGATGGAACAATACCAATTCCGTTTGACGAGCGGCTTGCATAACACTGGAGGAAGTGCAACCAACTCATCCAGACATAGAGTGGCAACTACCTCACCCTGGAGGTCGCCATCGAACTATCTGACTGAGGACACTAAAAAAATTTGGGAGAATATTAGAGAAATGTATGGCAAACTTGATAAGGCAAAGATTTTTGGGATAACTCAAGCCTTATCGAAATTAAAACAGGGTAACCTCTCGGTCACTGTCATCTTCAACCGATTATTAGCCCTCTAGAATGAGCTTGAGATGACAAAAGAAAAACTTAAGGGTCCAAAGACTACACTAGCACAATATTGAGCAATCAAGGAACGAGAGAAGGTAACTAAATTCCTACTCATACTAAACGAAACCTATTTACCTTTCCGGAGCCAAATCCTCGCCATGGATCCTGTACCATCACTTGGACGAATTTATCAACTGGTTATGCAAGGGGAGTGTCAACGTCTCACTTCCACAGAGTACTTGAAGGCTGGTGACCATGTTGACCTTGCGGCGAAGGCGACATAG
This sequence comes from Eucalyptus curtisii, assembly GCA_017140595.1. Classification (NCBI taxonomy): domain Eukaryota; kingdom Viridiplantae; phylum Streptophyta; class Magnoliopsida; order Myrtales; family Myrtaceae; genus Eucalyptus; species Eucalyptus curtisii. The sequence continues at coordinate 43,102,766 of CM029495.1, forward strand.
GAGTAGCGACGTGCCGCCGCGAGGTCCAGCCATGGAGGTCTTCCTCACTCGAGCACCATGGTGCTCGAGTGAGGAAGATGACCTCTCCTCTTCATCTAGGACGGACGGACATGATTTAACCATGTCCCTAAGATCGGACGGTCCAAGGCACACTTGAGGCATAATGCAAATGAACGGTCGATATTTGACCGTGGGATCAAACGATCCAGGACAACCGGCACAATTTGACGGTGCATGCTTCATCCTAGCCACACCTAGATTAGATGGCATGTATCACACCACATTAGCAATTGCATGGAAGTCATCCAACGGCTGAGATTTGGCCATGTCATCAAAATCTCATTAACGTCTAGGTCATAGTGCCTCTTTTTCTTACCCATTTGTACCATTTACTCAAAGTACATCACATGCTAAGGATGCTTTTGCACTGTTACATATCGATATTTAGGGGGCATATCATACACCACACCACGATGGATCTCGATTCTTTCTCACAATTGTGGACGACTATTATTGTGCAACTTGAGTTTTCCTCATGCAATCCAAAATCCAAGTTCTTTCTCATCTCAAAATTTTTCTTGTCTTGATAAAGAATCAATTCCACAAAATTGTCCAATGAATTCATAATTACAATGCCCATTATTTTTTCAATCATGAATGTTCATCCTTTTTTTATATCGATGCAATATTCAAGAAAGTTCCTATGTTTACACACCTAAACAAAATGGGATTGTCAAGAGAAAACGTCGCCATATTTTAGAGGTGCTCAAATACCAAGCTTCCATCCCGAAACATTCTTGGAGAGACCGTGTGGTCACTACAACCTATTTAATCAATTGAATGCCATCTCGGATCCTAAATGGACAAACTCCTTTAGAGCTACTTTTTGGTAAGAAAACCAGATATCTATCACCTGCGTGTCTTTGGATGCTTATGTTATGTATCTACTGTGGGCTCTCGGGACAAATTGGGTCCCATACTTTTAAGTGCATATTTATGGGATATTCTACTCTTCATAAGGGATATTTGGTGCTTGATCCGTTGACTAGATGATTTTTGTTAATAGGGATGTTATTTTTCATGAAGATATTTTGCCTTTTTAAAGATGAAATACATCCAAAAAGGCAAATGAAGAAACTGGCAATAAGCGTCTATTCTTAAGTGAAGAAGACTTGTTACCTTCACAGCTTATTATGGTTCCCCATATGGCAACTCTTGCATCTAGAATTGATTCCAAATCATCATTGGAAGTGAACAGTGTGACATCAACTCCGTTATCAGAGGATTCTATGGTTTCCCCTTCAAGCCTTGTAAATCATGCCTCTCATGGGTCACCCAACTAGTCCAATGTTGCACCCCCTCGACGTTCAAGTCATTCAACACGACCACCCACATGAACGAATGACTATATCTATTCTACCTCAAAATCATTTCGTACACAATATCCTATCTCCTCTTATGTCAACTTTACTCATTTATCACCATAACATCAATGCTGTATCAATAAGATATTTGAGAAATAGGAACAATCCCCATACGATGAGGCTGCTCAAGATCCCCATTGGCAACAAGCCATGACAGACGAAAAACAAGCCCTCATGGAGAACGGGACTCGGCATTTTGTTCCTTTACCATCCCATCGGTAGACTATTGGGTGTAAATGGGTATACAAAATCAAATACAAGGCAGATGGTTCCATTGAACAATTTAAGGCTAGGCTAGTGGCCAAAGGGTTTACACAATGATAATGTTTTGATTATTAGGAGACATTTTTACCTGTGGTTAAAGAAGTCACTGTTCATTCCTTTCTTTCCGTTGCTGCTCTTCGTGATTGGCCTCTACATTAGATGGATGTTCATAATGCTTTCCTTCATGGGGATCTTGAAGAGAAAATTTATATGGATCTTCCATCGGGATTATGGAGATAGGAGAAGAATCGAGTATGTCGTCTCCGTAAATCCCTATATGGACTCAAATAGACATCTCCTCAATGATATGCAAAATTTAACAATGCACTCACAACAGCAAAGTTCAAGCAATCAAGACACAATTATGCCTTATTCATATGGAGTCGAGGTACATCATTCATTTACTTGCGATATATGTTGATGATATATTGATTATGGGGAATGATGAATTTGCCATTAAAGAATTTAAGTATCTGCATTCTACTTTCCACATTAAAGATTTAGGAGCTCCTAAATATTTTCTTGGGATTCAAATTGTATGTTCAGATAAAGGAATTTGTCTCAATCAGAGCAAATTTGTCTTGGAGATCATATCGGAAGTAGGACTATTTGGTTCCAAAGTGGCTATCATTCTGATTGAGCATTGAATGAGGATCCATTACTCAAGGATCCCTCAACATACTAGAGACTCGTTGGGAAGCTTATCTACCTTACCATGACTAGATCCGATATATGCTGTGGTACAAATTCTTAGTCAATTCATGCATAATCCAAAATAGTCCCACATGAATGTCACATTAAAGGTAGTGAAATACCTAAAAGGATGTCCAGGATTGAGAATACTACTATTTTGGGAGAGCAATGTGGAAATGACGGCATATTGTGACACACATTGTGCTATTTTCCTATGAACAGAAGATATGCGTCAAATTAGGAAATTCACTACTCTCATGGAAGACAAAGAAACAATTGACTATTTCATTGTCATCCTCTGAGGTTTTATATCAATCAATGACAAAGACTAGCTGCAAAATTGTCTGGATAAAGGGTTACTTCAAGATCTCGGTATATGGGTGTGGGAACCAACAACTCTTTTTTGTGACAATGATATTGCACTTAAACTAGCAATGAATCCAGTTTTTCATGAAAGAACAAAACATATAAAAGTTGATTGTCATTTCATAAAAGAGAAAATCCAGGATGGAATAATCAAGACGATGGGAATAAGAACAGTAGAGCAACCGGTGGACCAAACCTTTGTGGTAGAGGCAACATATGTATCTATTGAGCAAGCTAGGCATCCTTGATGTGTACTGACCACTGGCTTGAGGAGGAGCGTCGGATATACAGTTGCGCCTTAATTGATATGATGAAGATATCGTCGAAATCATACATTTGATATGATTGTCCTTGATTGATCTTTGGGCTATTGTATATCAGAAATTTATCTTTTCATATTTTTGTCAATTTCCTTCTAAGATAAATTAGACTACATGTACTATAAATGGGCGTGTACTCATACAGTTCAACATGTGAAAGCAATACAAATATTTTATCCAGTCTTCCTTCTTCTAGCTTTTCACAGGACACATATCACTGGAATGCTCAACTTCAGGGAATCGAAATCCAGTAGACCAGTAGAAGAGAAAGTCAAGAAAACACTATCCCCATAACTGGGACCGGACCAGAGAGTGGTTCTCAAATTAATTGGGTAATATTATGAAAGGCAATATGAGAGCCAAAGCAAGAAGACTGATTGTATACCTGATGTGCATAAAGTTTCACATAAATTAGATGCATCCTTTGATTCAGCTTGTCGTAGTGCTTGATCACACGGTGAACTGTTGAAGGTACATACTCCAGCACGAGGTTCAGATATAGCTCATCCTTTTCACTTGTTTGCCCCCACAAATTACAAAAATAGAAAGCAATTTTTGTCACATATGACATCTTTGAATTTTCTAAATAAGACTATTCGGATAATGAGCCAGTAGTTGAATTACAAAACTGCTTCATCTTACTTACGAATTCAGAAGCGGATGATGAAAATAACACACGTGGAAATCGACTAGAGAGGCACTCAAATTCAATACTCGGAGCACAATTAAAATATAGCGGTTAAAAACCGCTTTCATTCCCATCTTCTTGTCCCTATTCATTCTCCATCTTCCAAGGGGCGATTCATTAACTTGGAGTTTACTTTTCTTTTTCTCCTCCCCCCCCCTCTCCCTCTCTCTCTCTCTCTCTCTCTCTAGCTCAATAGGGACAACTTAGCAACTTTAATATAGTGCAAAAAAGAAAAACAAATTTCAATACTTAATATGCCAACATGTCTACAGTTTAAGTCAAATTTGAGGTTTTCTAGGGTCATTTAAAGACCATCGTCTTCTTCCCTGCTTGTCAAGACGTTGAAAGAAAGATAAGCTTCAATCTCTGGAGTTTCAAAAACACTCGATCTTTCTGAAGCATAAAGATGGCGAACAATTCTCCCGTGAGTCCACCATCAAACATGATGTGGGGGCAGCAAGAAGACAGCCATGCCAACGAGTTCGATGCACGGAGACTGTCTTTTCTCAGCGACAGCCCTTTCTTAGTGCCGCGTCATAAAGAAAATTAGAAGAGTCACAAGAGATTAATACGAGCTCATTTTTGGGTCGACAAGCAAGTGATCTTACGGTCCATATTAGATTACTGAAAAATAAATTTCATCGAGCAATGTAAGCAAGTGGTACTGTCTAAATTGAGATTTTTGTTTGAGCACCTAAATTGGTCCTTTATAATCCATACCACATCTTTACACCCCTCATTATATACCTACCTATTTAATTTCCATATCTTCTAATTATGTAAAATCAAAACCATCCATGTCATGGCACTATTACCTGTTATTGCCTACGTGTCATCTGATTTGCGCAGAAAAGAAGAAATATTGAAGAATCAAAGGAAGCCGAATCAACAAGGGAGATTTATTTCTTCAAGAGGCTCTAGATCACCACTCCCCTAAATGTATCATCCTCCATAATGATTTTGCATGTAAACGGCAAACCTAGTCACCATGTCGAGTGCGTCGGGCATCTCCTCTGAAATCGCGGCAAAGCTAGGTTGGAGGGTACCGTTGCATTCGAGCACATCCATGACCTTAGGCTTTGACTGAATTATTTCCTCGTAATCTCTCTGTCGAATATCGATGGCACTTGCTCAAATCACATCGATCTTCTGGTACATGGAAAGGCAGATTTCGCAGCCTTTTCGCACCGATGGATCCGCAGTCCCGTCACGAACTTAAGCATAATCGTGGTGAGTGAGATCCGCCTCATTCATGGTCAGCTCGATCGAGATGAGTGAAAGCAAAGGAACGTCCGCCGAATTAGTGTGCGAGTCGCTCTCCAAGAGCTTTGTGCAGAAGTCAGGATTTTTCGCCGGGAGGCAAATGACATGAATTGTATCTAAGAAAATTGAAATTGCAATTGAAGAAGGTGTTGCGGAAAGGCAAGCGATCAAACAATAAAATAGACAGAATAAGACAATAAATAAAATAATCAAATTTACATGGTTCGGTCGTAGTGACCTACGTCCACGAGGAGAGCAATAACGAATTCCACTATAGATCAAGTGATACAAGAGAGATTACACACACTCGAGTCACTCAAATACTTTTAGTATTTCCCAAGCCCCAATTATACCCAATAACTCATTTAGGATTTAGCCCTACAATTTCTTGCGAAATAATCTATTTATCTCACGAAGGAATTGTACACAAATTATTACCACAAGAATTTAATCGACTTTAACAGATAAAAGATCTTGATATAATTGCATGAACAAGAACAACAAGCCCACTTTCAAGCACTCGATATTCAGTGCTTCGTATGGAAGCACACGATGAAAACTGCCGCTGCACATCAACCATGCATCAAAACAAATCAATAATCCATGGAAAATATATATACAAGTCCACGTAAAGCCTCTTGCTGAATCCGAATGAAAGTTAGCATCTTTAGTTTCCCTTTTGATTTTTTCTAGACCGACTTCAATCATGGAGACGTATAATCCATGTGCAGCCAAATTCCGTCAATAAGTCCAAGATTTGGACTTCCCTTTTCTTTTCTCCTTGGCCAATTTGAATAAAGTTGAGGATAATTTCCGTGGGTTTCAAAACAAGACTTTATCCGATGTAAAGTTCAAGCTAATATCACTTACTCTAATTTTGATATTCAACTTTATCTGTAATTTAATTTGGATTGAGTTCGTGAAGAAGAAGAGGGAGGAAATATAAATGAAAGAAAGAAAGTCATTTGGACATGAATATGCCGCAATCAGTACATTCCAATTGTGCAATTTTCATACCCCCAAAAAAAATTGATCACGAATAGTTCGGTTTGAGTTTTCTCCAAACCAAGCTGTCCTCTCGCCAGCATTGAGAGATAATAACCAAATCTTTACTGAAATGATCGGTATTTCGGAAAAAATATAAATTATGAGGAAAATTTGTCAAAAAAAGTTATGAACTTATTGCACTTTTGTCAATTCAATGTTAAACTTTTAAATTTTACCAATTGAGTCAATACGTATGACGTCTCCAGCACCTCATGGCTATAGTTATCCAATCCTTTTCATTTTTTAAGCATACGGAAGCGGTTTTAGACCAATAATAACCCAAAACATAGGAAACTCATAGAACACACACAGAATATAAACCAGGCTAATGCATTTCATTTCTTTATTTATTTACGTTAGGTGACATGATCGGTATACTAGGAATTTAAAAAAAAAAAAACCGGTCATCCTGAACTACATCAAACATACACCCATGGTACTACCCCGATCTTGGAATTGCCTGTAGATGTCCTGCCACTTATCCTTCGATGCTAGTACATCCAAAAGTCGTCACGTGGATCCAAAAATGCTGCTTCACCTTCCTAGCCCTACCTCAATCGATCGTACTATCACCATCATCGTCTCCATCATCACCTGGATGTGAGATCGGCCCCATGATTTGCCCTCTTACTCACGCATAGACCACGAGGAAACCCAAGATTACGGGGCTAAACGAGACCCCTCTGTCTATGAACAATATCGCTATGCACCAAATGAAGGAAATGTCCAGAAAATCCGAATCCATGAACTCAGAAAAATCGCAGGTTAGGTCTACGAGTACCCGATAACTAATGGGGGTAGAAGGAGGAGGATCAACATAATTACTACTGACCTGAAAAAGGAAAATCAACAACCAATGAGCCTAAACCCAGCAAGCTGAAAGTCCACCGATCTACACTACATAAACCAATTACTGTATTGACAAGAAAAGCTTCGATATAAAGTATAGGAAATTATTTCCAAATCAACTTGCTTGAGAACCCTTTTTCAAAAGTGACATAGCAAATCAATAAGAGCAGTAATTTTTCCAAAAAAGTAATCAGTAATTCAAATAAAATTCGATAGTACTGAGGTTGTATTCAATATGAATTCATGTTACCATCATCTTCCGAGGAACCCTGTCATCCCTTAGGCATCTTGCACCCTTCGGCATTGCAAGGACATTTGGGGGAACCGTGTTATACCCCTAGGCATCCAGAAAAACCCAGTTTTCTCTCCAGGCATCCCTACTACAACCCGGGGCATCATCATCCTAAGGAGCGATGGCAATTCCAGTCACACATCCATACCATGATGTAGCAATTTCATAATTCAATTTTAAAAGGGCATTAACATTATTACCACCAAGGAAACCCAAGGGTGAACCTAAATTTGTAGTTGTTTACTTTTCCTTAGGCTAATATAAACTCACTCGTACCTATATCCAATGAATGGCAAGAGGGATCCTATATCAAAATCCTCAAACTCACCCTATAATGGCATTCCGCACGCCTTTGGATACTACAATTATTGTCTAGGTAAATGGGTCTAAAAAATTATGAAATTTTAACATAAGATAGACAAGATCCAAAGAGACATTTTCTGTGAAGGAATTGAAGTCCAGTTCAGTTTATACAACTCAATATAATTTTTTGAAAACCAGACTGAAACGATGGGTATTCTAGAAATTAATTGACCCAGAAAGGACATTTTTTTGTCAACTAAAAGATTTTGAAAAATTATGGAAATTTTATATGTGGTAGTTTATGATGTACTCTACAACTTTCATAAGGGATGCTTGCTAAAATTCTTGACTAAAAATTCTATGAAAAACGCAAATAAGAGAAAGGTCGGTTTTGTGTCCATGAAAATAGATCTTGTACTAAATCATTTTTCAAATATATTTTTTTCATACTAAATCCCAAAAATCTGGATTTAAAGTATGTCGTAGAGCAACCAATGGGGGATGACTTTCGTGAAGGACCGCCCTATGGAATTTGATTAAGCTAGTACGAACTCCTAGAGGGGATGAATAGGTGTTTACATAAATTTTGACAAATAACCTCAAAATAAATAAGTTATAAACAAAGTCTGAGTAAGGATTAGAGTTTGTTATGTAAGTCACTGGACTTCTGAGATAATTTGTAAGAGTGCAATAGACTTAAGTAAAGTGAGTCAAGGGAAGAGAAGATTGCACATAAAACTTTTAGTCATTCGGCTTAAATTAAGTCTATATCTGCTCTTTCACGCTGATAACCTACCGGCTGGATTCCACTATAGGATCAATAAGAGATTACAACAATGAACGTAAACAATCAATGGTAGATCACACTATCTCACTAAGACACTATTTTTGTGTTTTCTCTCTTTTGATCACAATTCATAAAACTCACAGAAAAAACAAGTAATCGAGAATAGCTTCAAACTTTGGAATTTCAAATTCATGTCCTCTCTTCTTGATCGATTTACCTCCTTAAATACTCCTCCATGCTACACTAGCCGTTAGCCAATTACTAAAGGAATTTCTTCCAATCTACCTTTGGACAAAATGCTTTAAAGAGATCTTGTGGCTGTTGAAGACAATGATGTAATTTCCACTTGATCCTGGTCACCCATACAAACGGAATCTTGCTTTTCATAAGTGGGGCTTTCTCATTTAGAACTTATCTTAATGATTGATTTTATCAGTTTGTGATTTACTCAATCAATATCTTTATATATAAAACGTAAAATCCCTTGCCAAAAAACTAGTCATTGTTGATTAGTTTCTAAATTAGTTTCATTTTGGATCCATGTTGTAACCTTGATAAGTTTGGTTGTGGACTTTTCTTCGTTCTAGCCTTGACATAAAATCGACTTTGACAGAAATCCTCAACTATAGCTCAAAAACATGCTTATACCAAACCTGTTCTATCATAAGTATTATAACCAAAAGGTTTTGTCAACTTCAAAATCTGGTTGGAGTTTTCTCAACAAAATTCACATCATACAAGTCAATACAAAATTAGCAAAACCGGGGGTCATACGGAAACCGAACCTGACTTAGAAAATCCTCCCCTATTTTTGCTCAATTCCAGTATCTCCAGTCCTAGATTCAACGTGTAATACTTCCATGATGCACATGTGGATTGGATAACTAAGGTTTCAAACATTTTAGCTAGATAGCTTTTTCTGAAACTTTCGACTAGGTATGTAACTATGGAATCGCAAAAATTCAAGAATTTCTGAGGAAACTCTCCTCGTCAAATAACAACCGATCGATATAGGATAGAACAGTGGATATCCACTTGTCTCGAGTCCTAGAGAGCTGTGATCGTGGCTCGATGGGGCGACGTCGTGGCTGACGGCGGTGATGTGAGCAACTGCATTGAAATTGGAGCAAGTGAGGTTGCGGCTGCTTCTTGGTGCATGTCGAGTGAATTTGAGAGAGACAGAGATGGACTGAGATGGAGGAAGGGACTGAGGTGCTGCTGCTACTGCTATTCGTTTCTATGTGTGGCTGAGGTATGAAAGAAGAAAACGAGAGAGAACAGATAAAGACTAGCGTGAAGGCAAAAATAACAAGTGTCTTCGTTTCTCTCTCTCAATACTCATCTCCCACCGTTTGTTGCTGCCGCTGAAGTGTCGTTTGTTGGAGAGCGTTGAGGGGGAAATGACACGCCACTTGGTCTTTCATTGTTATGATGGTTTTATGTGATGGGCTTAAGGCCCGTCCGCCCATGTTGGGCCTGAAAGCCCGGCCCACAATATTAGGGCCCATGGATGAAGGGTACGTTTCTATTTTTGAGGGAACGTATATAGGGATGAAAGAGAGAGAGGAAAATACCTTTTGGCATTTTAACGTACGTTCCTCTCCCTCTCTCCCTCAAAAAGAAAACAAACGCAAAAGGCGAATCCATCTTCCCTTCAAGGCTAATCAGCGTCATCGGATCGAACGGGATCGGTTTTCTCTTCCTCTTATCGGCGTTGGTGTTTAATCTGTGGCTAACAAGGTACGCTCGATTCCGTGGTGTGCTTTAGGATCGGTGATACATGTTTTTCCCGGGCTTGTCTTCCGCATTCGTTTTAGGGGTTCGATTTAGTGTCGAATCCAGTTTTTGGGAATTCGATAATCCTAACATTGGTATCAGAGCCCTAGTTCATGTTTTCCCGACCCCTTTCATGTTTTTTGATTGATTTTTCGCGAAAATAATCGGCGACACGGATCGGGCGAAAAATCCCGACACCCGAGCACACTTGTTCATCCATTTTTCGAGTTTTCGTAAGTCGAAATCAATTTTTGATGGCATAGCGTAAAATAGCTCGTCGAGACGAGTCCGTCGACGGGTCGACCGCCGCCGGGAGACGCCGCACGCGCCCACACGCGCGGCCGAAGCCGGTGCGCGTGGGATCCACGCGCCGGTCGGCGAACCGGCACTTGCGCGCCGCCGGCCGGCGAACCGGCACGCGCCGGTCGTCGGCGAACCGACGCGTGTGCGACGTCACGATAACCGCCGGGATTACGTCATCGATGACGTCATCGCCGACGACCGATTACGGCCGGTCACCGGCCGGCGACCCGACCCGACTCGCATGGAAGCCAGGCGCATGCCGCGCACGTGCCGGATGACGTCTGCGTGACGTCATCCCGTGCACGCGCGCGGCACGTGCCGGTCGGTTCGTCCGACCCGGCCCGACCGATCCGACCGAGCCAACCGGTCCGACCGGCCCGCCCGACGACCGTTGACCGTTGACTTTGACCGTTGACAAAAAAAAAAAGGGAGAGAGAGAGGAAAAGAATGTGTTTCTTTTTCTAATTAAGTCTATGTGGATTATCTGTGATCCCTTATTTGTTCTCGCATTTGTTGCGTGAACAATGCCTCCCCTTAGGTTGCGCACACCTATTCGCGCAATTACCGATGAACAAAAGGAAAGGCTTTCTAAGTTGATAGCCGAGTGATCGATCATCGATGGGAGAGTGGTGACTTAATTGATCACGTCCTTGAAATCAACGGGAAAATTCAAAAGGTCATATGGAATGGTCGTCCTATGCCACGATCGAGATGGTGTGATTTTTCATGAACACCCTTCCACCAGAATGGCAAGGAGTGTTGAATCGCATATGGGATGTCAACAGAGCTGCTTCATATAGGAAAATTGTGATGGCTTTCATAGATGATTATTACCTGATTGTTACAAAAGAAAAGATCAAGAAATTGAACAAAAGAGGATCTTTCCCAGTTCGTGTACTGACTTGGTGTTAGATGTATTGGCTGATCTTTGTTAAGTGTGCTTTGTGGACATCTTATGTAATGTTTACTACCTGATTGTTGTTGATGTAGCAACCAATATGTTAGTTGTATTATGTGAAAGCATTATTATTCTATTGGATGTCAAATATTATTTGTTTTTGTTATTGCTGGTTGTGTGGGTAGTTCATAGAAGTTTTTGTAGCTTCATAGAATTTATTTTGCATAAGACAATTATATTAATAATAGTTTTAAGTTAGGATTTTTGGAGGATGATTGGAAACATAGTGACCTTTTGATTCGAAACCTTACTTGAAATTATTCATTAATATGATGGGTCTCGTGCAAAAGGGATGCATAAATGATAGGCATTAATAATTCGTGTATATATGTCTCGATGTGTTCGATCAATGGCTTCAGCCACAACAAAGCATAGTTGCCGAGCTGAACAAAGGTGAAAAGCTCAATGGTGACAACTATGAAATATGGCACATGAAAATCCAATATGTGCAGGAAGAGCAAGAGGCACTAGAAGCTCTTAACCTGACCATGGTAGAACCTGAAGAAGGAAACACGCACAAAGACAAAAGAGATAAGGAAGTTTTTGCTGCATGGAAAAGAAAGAACTCTCTTGCTCGCATCACGTTGCTTTGAGCAAAGCATGGAAAATGACGTCATGCGAGAGTTTAGGCGTTTTGATAATGCCAAGGAAATGTGGGAAGCATTGGCAGCAAGATTTGGTCATACTTCGGTGACTAGACTGAGGCAGCTCACTATTAGGTTTGACTCTTATAAGAAGCCTCATGGTCGACCATGAAGCAACATCTTAGAAAGATGTCACACATGATTAATGAGCTGAAAGATGCTGGCCATGTCCTCACCGATGAGCAGCAAGTGCAAGCAAAGTGATTCGTTCCTTGCCTCAGAGTTGGGAGCATATGAAGGTGCACCTAACCCATAATGAAAATATCAAAACCTTTGAGGATGCGGGCGTCATCTTGAGCTGGAAGAGGACCGCCTCTTGGCGGCTAAGCCGGAAGCTGAACTCTATCATGCTGGTTCTAGCTCACATGGAGCTTCGAGCTCCAAGCGCAAACGTCCTAACTAGTTTGATAAAGGGAAAGGCAAGGAAGCAGGTCCTTCAGGGAAGAAACCCAAGTTTAACCAACATGAAAGAGGAAAGCGTCCTCGCATGAAGAAGCTTACAAGGGTGAAATGCTACAACTGTGACAAGAAGGGTCACTATGCTCGCGACTGTCGTGAGCCAAAGAAGGTAAACACCCCTTGTACCTTTCGAACTTTGCTTTTGTGTCGAGTTCTCGTATTCTTAACTCGAATCTAATCCTTTGTGGACTGTAGATTCAGGAGCGACAGACCATGTAGCGAAGAATAGAGGATCCTTCGTGGAATTCCGACGAGTACCAACTGGAACTAAGTGGATCTATGTGGGAAACAACTCCGAGCTGAAGTGAAAGGAATTGGCACTCGCCAACCGAACATGCGTGGTGGACGACTGTTCCTACATGATGTATTGTTTGCTCCGGAGATTCGTCGGAATTTAGTGTCTGTTTTAGTGTTGGTTAAGCTAGGTTTCAATATGAACTTCCATAATAGAGGCGTGGATTTGTTTTTGGATACAAATTACTATGGTTGTGGTTATTTTCTGGATGGTTTCATTGTATTAGATATTGATTATGTTAATGCAAATGTTTGTTATTCCCTTCTCACGTCTCCTAATTCGTATAATAATGATGTGAATGTGTGGCATGCTAGACTTGGTCATATTGGTCAACGTATGAATAGACTAGCCAAAGAGGGCTTGTTAGGCAATATTGAAAAAGTCGATTTGCCCATATGTAAGCATTGCCTAGAAGGGAAAACGACAAGGAAACCATTTGGAAAAGGTAAAAGAGCTGAATTTCCTCTGCATTTAATCCATTCGATGTCGTGGTCCAATGAATGTGAGAGGAAGGCATGGGGCTGTTTATTTCATCACTTTTATAGATGATTATACTCGATTCGGATATGTCTATTTGATTTCTCATAAATCTGAAGCATTAAGTTGTTTCAAAAGGTATATGAACTTGGTAGAAAATCAATTAGACAAGAAAATAAAAGCATTGAGATCCGATCGAGGTCGAGAATATTTATCTCGATGAGTTCAGAAAATTATGTGATGAAAAAGGAATAGAAAGACAGTTGTCTATCCCATATACTCCTCAACAAAATGGTGTTGCGGAGAGAAGAAACAGAACCCTACTGGAAATGGTTAGGTCCATGATGGCGCATGCTAACTTACCTATTACTTTTTGGAGTGATGCATTGTTAACTGCTGCCTATATACTTGACCGGGTGCCTTCCAAATCGTTACTTCCACTCCATATGAGTTATGGACAGGTAGAAAACCGGACTTAAGTTTTCTTAAGCCATGGGGTTGTGCTGCCTATACTCATGAGTCCTCTCACAAGTTTGGGAAATTGGGTCCCGTGAGGAAAGAAAAGTATTTTCATAAGATACTCCGAACACTCGAAAGGGTATGTGTTCATAGGTGAGCAGGAAAGTGGGAGTATAACTGAATTTGAATCACGAGATGTCACATTCTTAGAGGATGAATTTCCTAAGAAGGGCGAAGTAAGGGAAGATTACTCCCTATTTGAGACCTTGGATCAAGATAATGATATTAGTGGAGTTCGTCCAAGTGGGAGTAATATGAGAAGTGATGAATTGAATTCAACTCATTCTCAATTACAACCACATGATAAGACGACATCATCATTATCTAATCCAAGTGAGAGCAGAATGGGGAATGATGTGCAAAGTGTACAATCTCCCATACGGCGAACAAGTCGCCAAAGTATTCCCCGTCGACGTTTTGACATTGAAGGGGAAACTTTTATGATTGCTCCGCAAGATGAGGATGAGCCAAGAAATATTAATGAGGCTCGAATTGCCCTAGTAAGGAAAAATGGATTCATGCAATGGAAGAGGAAATGGAGTCAATGAAATCAAATCAAGTCTGGGAACTGGTTGATCTTCCAAAAGGACGCAGAGCTATTGGGAACAAGTGGGTTCTCAAAATAAAGCGAAAGGCTGATGGCTCGATAGAAAGGCATAAGGCTCGCCTTGTGGCGAAGGGGTACAATCAACAGGAAGGAATTGATTATGAAGATACATTTTCTCCGTAGTGAGATTTACCTCGATTCGCATTATTCGGCAATAGTAGCTAGTATGGATCTTGAGTTACATCGATGGATGTAAAAACCTGCTTTCCTCAATGGAGAATTAGAGGAAGAAATATATATGGAACAACCTGCTGGTTTCATAGTGAAAGGCCAAGAAGAAAAGGTATGTCGACTTTTGAGATCGATATATGGCCTCAAGCGTCATCGAGACAATGGTATATATGTTTTCATAATGCCGTAATGGCATATGATTTTACAATGATTGATGAGGATCATTGTGTATATATCAAAAGATCCAAGGATCAATTTGTGATCATATCATTATATGTTGATGATATGCGATTGCCGGAAGCAATATGGAGTTTGTTAATCTCGTCAAGAGTTGGTTGTCTTCCAACTTTGAGATGAAAGATATGGGTGAGGCTGCATACATTCTTGGAGTTAAGATTTCAAGAGATCGTTCGAAGAGATCGTTGTCTCTTTCGCAAGAAACATATATAAATAAGGTTCTTGAACGATTTCGTATGCAAGATTGTAAACCCATAGTACACTCCTATTGCAAAAGGTGAAGGATTGAGCCATAGACTGTGTCCAAGGACTCCACAAGAGAAGGAACAAATGAAACATGTTCCTTATGCTAGTGCTGTTGGGAGCTTGATGTATGCTATGATGTGTACAAGACCCGACATATGTTTTGCAGTTGGAATGGTAAGTAGATACCAATCCAATCCAGGTCCAAGCACATTGGAAAGCCGTTAAGAGAATACCGAGGTATCGAAGGGAACCGCTGATTACAAGTTGAATTACCAAGGAAAGGATCTGCGACTTGAAGGCTATTCAGATGCTGATTGGGGAGGAGATTTAGATGAAAGAAAATCTACCTCTGGATTTGTTTTCTTATCGAACAATGGCGCCATATCATGGAGTAGTAAGAAGCAAACGTGTATAGCCTTGTCCACGATGGAAGCTGAGTTCGTGGCATTATCGCAGCGGTACAAGAAGGAGTTTGGCTTAAGAGATTTTTGGATCATTTAGGTGTTATTGAGAAAGCTGCAAATCCATTATTGGTTAACCGTGATAGCCAAGCGGCTATAGCGTACACCAAAGATCCAAAATATCATGGCAAGACCAAACATATAGATACCAAGTATAACTTTGTCAAAGATATGGTTGCACGAAAGGATGTGAACTTACAGTACATATCTACGCATAGAATGGTAGCAGATCCTATGACAAAGCCAATACCTAGAGATGTGTTTTGTGGTCATGTAAAATCTCTAGGATTGCGTAGACTCTGATGTACTGGATTGTAATTTCCTGATTTGTTCACATTTAAGAACTTTTGTTTTTTCATTGTTAATGCCTATGAATCTTTGTTTGATCTTTATGCATCTTAATGCTCAGTGCATTACTTTAAGTTGAGAAAGTATGTCGGACAGATAAAAGATTAGCCCACTCACACGGGTAATCGCTCTATTTACTTGTGTGATAAATAGAGATGAGACTGTTTTAAGCTTATTATCTAGGTGATAATCGAGAGCTCAAGCTTAAAATACGTATGTCGCCTTAACTCGGGTGTTAAGATGAGGACATAATACTTACTATGTTCGAAAGTAAAATACCCCACATATTTTACTTTATCCGTCTATGATGCCGATGTGAGTTCGATGAATTTTGTAAATGAGTAGATACGTGAACTCAAGTTAGACATTGGGTATGTCCGAACTATCATCTGTACGGTATTGAAGGTGTAGACATACGCTCCATGGGAAAGGAGTTAATACCGTAATACGTATTTCATACTACGTATGCATGAGACGACCAACAAGAGTGGCAAAAGTTTGATCTCAACTTTTATGCCGTGTGAGACTCTTGAGAAAAAGAGTTCCTCAATTTTAGTGCCCTCAGGACTCTTACTTATTCTCAAGATTTCTATTTAGTGTTTGCTATCTTAGGATGTTGCCAATGGTCATGAGTTGATTCGATCTAATGGGGCATTTCTAGAAAAGCAAGCTAAACTGAAATTGAGAGTTTGAAGGGAAGAGGAAGATCGAATTTGGAGAATCACATTACATTTTTTTTTGTATTCACTGGTCGACCAATTATGACTGTCTTTGTGATAATTATAATTGTGAATACAACATATATAACATTGTTTAAAAGAGATCAAGAGAGATATAAATGTGATCGATCGATCTAGAGAACTGCATACTAAATCTACTCAGGATGTGATGCCCATTATGAGCTGCTATATATTCCTAACAGATGTATAGCAACGAGCTCTCAAAGTATGCTGGTCGCACGGATTATTCACTGGTATGAATGTTGAAGAGAGGTAAAGAGAATCATGTTCGCCCCACCATGTGCGAGTGGGAGATGATGGTTTTATGTGATGGGCTTAAGGCCCGTCCACCCATGTTGGGCCTGAAAGCCCGGCCCACAATATTAGGGCCCATGGATGAAGGGGTACGTTTCTATTTTTTGAGGGAACGTATATAAGGGATGAAAGAGAGAGAGGAAAATACCTTTTGGCATTTTAACGTACGTTCCTCTCCCTCTCTCCCTCAAAAAGAAAACAAACGCAAAAGGCGAATCCATCTTCCCTTCAAGGCTAATCAGCGTCATCGGATCGAACGGGATCGGTTTTCTCTTCCTCTTATCGGCGTTGGTGTTTAATCTGTGGCTAACAAGGTACGCTCGATTCCGTGGTGTGCTTTAGGATCGGTGATACATGTTTTTCCCGGGCTTGTCTTCCGCATTCGTTTTAGGGGTTCGATTTAGTGTCGAATCCGGTTTTTGGGAATTCGATAATCCCAACAGTTGACTTCAAGGAAACGTGGCAGTGTTGTTGGGTGAGTTGTGTGAAGAGAGAATGAAGCAAATGCTGGCTTTTCCTTTCCGCCGCTAGTGGTCTTCGTTGTTGACTCCGTGAGGGGTGGCGTGCCAAATAGATTATGTGGGAGCATCGGGCTTCATCGAGCAAATCAAGTGGAAGATGTCAATTATGCGGAAAAGTTGTCGCTTCAATGAGCAAGTTGCCAATTTCATTTTTGCCGATCGGCTGACATTGATGCTTTAGTTTCTTGTCGATCCGAGACTACTATAAGACTATCAAACAACCGAAGGTAGTTTTGGACAATTTCCTTTGTTGTTTGGTGATCTTTGAAGATGACTATTGGGCTGCCCAAGGAGACAAACGAATTTAGTGTCTTTTTTAATTACTTTGCATCTAGTCAAGTGTTATTAGTGAGTCTCAAGTGTGTTATAGTTCTCAAAAAGTCAAAGTTCAAGTCTCTAGACGTTTTAATGCATTTTCTAGTTCCTGAGTATTATCCTTTTTCTAGTTCCTATGCTCTTTAATTAATTAGGTAGCTTCTTTTATTCAATGTTTAGTCTATTTCCTATGTAATTATCCCTCTATATAATGAGGCGAATTCTCAAATGTAAGACAGTGAATTTTGAGTAAATGAATATTTGAGATTTTCCTTCGTATGAGCGAATATCTTTGGAGAGTGGATTACTCCTAGTTTCTATATCCTTGGAAGGTGGATTCTTCCTCGATGGTGAGCCAAAGAAGCACTATATCCTTGGCTGGTGGTTTTCCTGTAGGCCTTGGTGGTGAGCTTCTTCAATCCCGAAGTTCTATATCCTTGGCTGGTGATTTCTGTAGGCCTTAGTGGTGAGCTTCGTCTTTCCCGATCTTGATCCTCGACTAGTGGCACGTTCTGTACGCCTTGGTTTTGATCGTATTCTATCCCTCATTTCGCAATTACCCCTTAACATCCATCCCCATACACTTACCCATCTTCAATAATCACTCAAAACAACCCTCGCCCATTGTGCCACCGCATCAGTAGAGGAATTGGAAGGTGTCACTTTGAGGGGAAGCTAGTTGACTTCGATTGGTGTGGCTTGATGTGGCGGCTCAATTGATGAGGTGACACCGTCATGTGGAGCTGAGGTGGCTCGATGATGACGGGGACTAGTTGAGGCGAGGCGCGGCAAGATCCGGTGGTGAAACTCAATGGTGAGCTTGACATGTGAGGTGGTGGCTAGACAAGGTGACTTGTTTAGATGGCGGCTTGATGACACTACACGGGACGATAGAGTGGCGATAATGCATTGCGGTGATGTCAACTTGGCAGACCAAGGTGTCTCAATGGTGCCGAAGACGGGCTGAAGTGACAAGTCTTGCAATGGTGCGAATGGCATAGCCTGAAGACGAGCTCATTAACATGGTGTGAATCATGAAGCATTCAAGTTGCTAAAGTGAATGTCGGCTGTCTTACGTGACACGGCTGGTACTAACATTGGCATTTTTAATAATAATTTAATAATTTAAAAAAAAAAATTCTCTAGTTTTTTGTTTTTTTTTTCTTTCTTTCCTTTTCTTTGCTTTTGTTTTTGCTTTTTGGATTGAGGGCCGAGGATCCTCGCTAGCATAGGGTGAGGGCTTGTGGCCCTCTTTATTGCTAGTGGGGGCTCGCAGCCCTCATTGTTGCCAACAAGCGCTTGGCAGCCCTCATCTAATGTCCTAACCAACCATAGCAATAGCGTCATAGCCGTAGCATCCTCACTAATTAATTAAGGTATCCGAGACCTCATCTAGATCAAGCGAGGGCATCGTAGCCCTCACCAACCTTGAGTGAAGGCATTGTGACCCTCACTGAGTCTGAGCAGAGGTTGGTACACCCTCGCTTTGGCCGACACAAGGGCTAGCAAGGGCCATGACACTCGCACCCTTTGTCAGTGAGGGTCATCAACCCTTGCCATCCCTCAATCCATAGTTTTTTTTTTTTTAAGTGAAGAAAAAGAAGAAAAGTTTAAAAAAAATTAAAAAATTATTTAAAAATGTCCACGTCAATGCCGACTATGGCAATCCTATGCTAACCATGACTATAGGACAGTCACAGTCAACATTCACTTTAGCAACTTACAGTCAACATTCGCTGCATTGACTCAATTAGCAAAATTAAAATGTTTAAGATTGTATTGGTAAAAGTGCAATAGGTTTAGGACTTTGTGGACAATTTTCCAATTTTAAAATGCCTATTCTATCTCTTATTACCATTCAGATTTTAGGATATAGTTTAATTAAGCATGAGCATATCAAGTAGCTCAATGTTTGAAATCAAGCTTGAAAATCTTAGCTTACTCAAGTTGAATCATGAACAACAAATCTTCACTACATTTTCAATCAATTTTTTCTGATAAAGAAATCGATCGAATTATCATATCTAATGTTTCGCCTTGATTAGATTGACCAAATATGGTCGACAAGCATATACCTTTTTTTTTTTTTTTTGGTAAAGAGCATATACCTTTTTTTGAACACAAGTAATACTAACAATATTATGAAGATGAATTTTGTGACCGCGACAACAAATGTTTACTAAAACCGATTTTAATAATTCATTTACTAAATGATATAAAATATTGTTATTGACTATTGAATATGACTCGATCACTTTACCACAAATTAATTCTACTTACTGTCCCAAAAAGAAACCTAATTGTATCTAAGAAGCTACGTATGTGCAAATAATCTTTTTTCCAACCAATATACTAAGCCAATTTTACACCCAAAATATTTTTTAGTAGGCTTCATTTATCTTGCGGAAAACAAATGATTTGGAAATCTTTTTTCTAAAAAAGATCGTTTGTATCGCTTACAAAGATGAATGCACCAAAAATACTTTCATTGTTCATGAAAATGCTTAGACATAAATTGTTATTGAGAGTGAAAAAATTTTCATTAGCTAATTATTTTAAACGGTACAAATGATCATTAATGAACATGTTTTTCAAATTATTCGTTGTCCGTGAAACAAAAGAAGCGTAATTTGCATGTCAATTACGTTTCTACCCCCGATTTAATCAAAACTATTTGCATCCTTTCACTTCAAAGTTACTATTATTTATGTCACGCCCGAAACCATGGAGAATGACACGACTGTCCTTCCACCCGAAGGACGCAATCTCAAAGCTCCCAAAATCCAACTCCTAAAAGTCCCCTCGTCGATATCGGTCTCATACTACTTATCATTAGCTGATGAACCTAAAAAAGATTGGCAAATAGAGGGGTGAGCAACCACAGCTCAGTGAGTAGTATATCTCTTCTAAGCGAATCGAGCACCTACTATACATATATACAAAACCAAACCATAACTCTTTTAACCCAAATCTAGAATATAACAAACAAATCATAAGAGAATAAGTTATGTATATTTAAGAATAACTACATTTATACAAGAAACATTCATTTCACAATAACATCAAAACAAATGTCAATGGTCAAATCAATTTATCAATCTCATTAAGTCACACGCCAATGGTCCATTCAATTGGTTAACCTCATGCCACACATCAATAGTCTATTCTATTGATTCAACTCATATGAAACCACACATCGATGATCCATCCTAACGACTAAACTCAAATCACATGCCAATGGTCCACTCCATTGACCAAACTCATATCACATGTCAATGGTCCACTCCATTGACCAATCCGTTACTCAATATCAAACCATGATCACGATACAACGCTTAGTGACAAGGTGACCAAGATTCCCTTCTTGATAAGATCTCCACCTATTATTAGCCAGTGGCTCGACCCACAATGATATCCTAGAATAGTATTCGCATACCCACAAGTCGCTCACTGGGCTCACAGAGATATTGAGCATTAATACCAATTCAGAACAATACCATCCACAATCCACAAAGCCAAATCCATAATTCATTTCATATATCACCAAAAGATTTCGCAACTCAACTTATTCGCCAAAAATGCTTTTCATAAAACATTCTCAAATAATTTCAAGAATATTCTCATAAATCGATTTTATAAACCAAATCAAACCAAATGCATGTCATAAGACATTTCACAAATCAATATACATAATATTCCATAACCCATGCTCAAAAAGCTTTTCATAAAAAGGTTTTGCAAACTCAAAATATATAATATTTCTCAACTTCGTTTCTCAAACAAAATATATCTTCCCACCAAAAAGTTCTCACACTATTCATAAATATCAAAATGTAGTAAATGCCCGATCCAATTTTATGCAACAAACATGCTTATTCATAACTTATAAAATGTCAAATCTTTATAATTTTGAAGATATGAGTTTATAAATTCTTAGAAGAGATAACACCACTTACCTAGGAAAGCCGAAAATCAATCTATGTGGTTACTCGAGTCAACGCACTTGTATTCCTATTAATAAATCGAAAACGATATTAAAACCAAGTAGTATGCTACTCTTCAATTAACGACTCGACTAAATTATGCTTATTCATTGATAAAACCACACCTACGCACTAATAACCGCATATCCAAAGCGATTATTTAAGCCGTCCGCAACGCGGGACTTGAGCACAGAACTTGGTCACGTCATAACTTTCTCCACCGAACCCCGTTTCAAGTGTACTTATAGTCAATAGAAAGCCCTTCTGACATACTACAAAAACCCTAATTTATTCGATCCAAAATCAAGTCAAAAACCAACAAATTATGGCCCTGAAGTCCTGGTCACACACTGTTCATCATGCGCAATAAACTTCAAAATTTTGTTTCGAGCTAACCGTACGCTCAAATCATAATCCGTAAAATCCTACAGTTCCACAGCATCCTAAACTATCATTTCTACAAAAATACGCAGCTCAATGACTCAAAAATCGGATTTTACCGTTTGATTTTTCCAAAATTCCGAATTTCAATCCTTAAGCCCAAAACTACTCCAATTGAATGAACGGGGAGCACGAGCACTTACTGGACGTTGCGTTACGTAATTGAGGTGGCTTGGAAAGGCTCTCATGGAGAGAACGCACGAAGCCCCTTTTCTTCTTTTCCTTCTTCTTCTTCTTTCTCTCTTTCTTTTTCTTTCTTTGTGTGAGCTCTCTGCCGTCCCTCTCTCTCTACTTCTTTTTCCTCTCTCACGAAAACTCTCAATTTCTCTCTCTCTCTCTCTGCTGAAGCTTCTACCTTTTTCCTCTGCCTTTGACTTTTTAACCCCTTATTTTACAGTTTACCTGTAACTCCTCTTATATATTGTTTTTTTTAATGACCCGAGAACCGCCGTACAGCCGGCAGCCAGCGACGTAAACCCGAGGTAACGCTAGCGCATGGACCAACCTCCCACAGCGCCGTACTTAAGTCGCGCAATTGCGCGCACGAAGAGTCAAACCTCCCAAGCGGGATGGGGGAAGTCCGCCCGAGCCAATGCGCCCACAGCGGGGTGGGTCTCTTATGTATTGTTTCCCCCCACAAATCACAACAATAGAAAGCAATTTTTTGTCACAAATGACATCTTTAAATGCTGTAAAATAGACTACTGGGACAATGAGCCAATAATTTGAATCACAAAACTGTTTCATCTTACTTAAGAATTCACAAGGAGATGATGAAAACATCACGCGTGGATGAAAACATCACGCGTGGACATCGACTGCAGGGGCACTCAAATTTAATACTTGTAGCATATCTTCTTGTCCCCATAAGTTCTCCACGTGGCGATTCATTGAACTAGGAGTTTACTTTGCTTCCTCTCTCTCTTTCTCTCGATAGCTCAATAGGGACAATTTAGCAACTTTAATATAGTGCAAAAAAGAAAACTAGTTTTAGTACTTTATATTAATTACAACAATACTATAGTTTAAGTCGCATTTGAGGTCTTCTAGGGTCATATAAAGACCATCGTCGTCTTCTCTGCTTGTCAAGACAAGCTTCAACCTCTGGAGTTTCGAGATCACTCTGATCTTTCTGTAGCGAGAAAATGGCAAACGATTCTCCGGCGAGTCCGCCACCAAACAAGATGTGGATGCAGCAAGAAGACCACTATGTGAGCGAGATCGATGAGCCGAGGCGGTCTTTCCTCAGCGAGCACACCCGGAGAAGCGATGCCAGCGTGATCACTTTACCGGTCCCGGGGACCTCAACCCTGATGTCGGCAAGGTTCTCAGCCGCGTCGTCCCTGGACATGGGGAACAAGATAGAGAGCGCGTCACCAGAGACCACGAAGCACGTGGCGTTGAGGATGTACAAGAGCTTGAAGACGCACGGGTTGAGGAGCGAAGCCAGAGGAGCGTTCGCCAGAGAAGTAGAAGGCGACGTGATCTCCGACGTGGAGGCGATCAAGAACGAAGGAGATGAGGGTGGGAGGAGGAAGTCAGCGGAGCTTCTGGGAATGGAGTACTTGCTGAAGGATGGTTTCGTGAGTTATCTGCGGGACATGGCCAAGATCACACCCCCAATCCCTCAGCAGGTAAAATGCCACGGGACTCTCTTTATATTCTCTAACGTGCCGTTTATTAACCATGCAATGACATGCATTGCGGTCTCGTCCGGACAATCTATGCGACAGTTCATATACTCAACTTGAATAAGAACGTCGATAGAAGAATCAAGAAGCGATCTCGACCATCCTTTTCGAAATTCAACAGCATATAATTCCTTCGTGTTGCACGATAAGAACTTCATTGAAAAGCACGATAGTGTCTCGTCGCCAACTTAAGGAATATTTAATACACGAGCATGAAGTTATGATTGCAGCATATTCATGGGACGCAATATCTATGGAATTTTAGGATGTATTTGGTAACTATATTGTTCCCGGAGAGTAATTTACACTCAAAAATAATTCTTTTTTATTCTATTCCCGGGAACAATTTTTGAGCGTTTAACTTTACCAAAAAAAAAAAACAATTTTTGAGCATTTAAAGGTGTTTAATAATTGTGAAAAATTTCTACTCCCGGAATAGAAATGCGTTTGGTAAAACCCTGAAAATTTCTAATTCAAACCATTTTCTTTTAATCTTTTAATAATTTTATTAAATTTTTCTCTTTTTTCTTTTTTACTTTTCTTTTTCCCTTTTCATCTTCTCCTTCCTCCGATTGCCGGCCATGGCCGACGACCGGCTAGATGAAGACCAACACCGGAGTGTCACCAACCCGCAACCACCCAAGCCACGATGCGACTCGTCGGCCCGAGCCTCTCCGTGAGCTGGGCGAGTTGACCTCGCCTAGATTTGGTCAGGGTCAGCCTCTCTAAGCCATCGCCAAGTCAACATCGCCCAGCCAAGGCAAGGCCGACCTGGAGGTGGCCCGCCAAGGCTCAGCCTTACCTTAGTTGGGTGAGGTTGACCTCACCCAAGTCTGGTGAGGCTGAGCCTCGCCTAGCCACAGCGAGACTTGGGTTGACAAGCCTCGTCGTGGCTCGACATCACCAACCCTTGTCTTGCCAATTGCCAACCATGGCCAAGATCGACAACTAGCTAAAAGGAAGAAAAAGAAGAACAGGAAAGAGAAGGAAAGAGAAGGAAAGAGAAGAGAAAAAGAAGAAAAATTAGGTTTGATTCTAAAATTATTCCCAAAAATAAAGAAGTAAATTTTTTCTAACTTCTTGATTCCGTTAGAATTTTAAAAAAAAAAATGGATTTTTGTTCTTGGAAAAAAAAAAATGGATTTTTGTTCTTGGAAATAAAAAATTTACCAAATGGATTTTTGTTCCAAAATCTACTCCCGAAAATAAAAGCATAGAATCAGTTACTATTTAGCCCATTGATAAATAGGCTCTTAATTGTTGTTTGGCCGGAGCTCCTCGTTTTGTCCTTTTTTCTCTTCCTGATTGTGATAGATTTTTCCTTGTCATTGATACGAATTCTTTAATCGTTCAATCGACAATGTCAAATACAAGAAGAGATTGATGTTCCAGTTGATATGTGCTTTTCGATAAGAACTTCATCGAAAAGGGCAATATTGTCTCGTCGCCAGCTTAAGGAATATTTAACATATGAGCATGGAGTTATGATCACAGCATATTCATGCGGCACGATGTCTGTGGAATCCTAGTTGTTTGGCTGGAGCTCCCCGTTTTGTCCTTGTTTTTTCTACCTGATTGTGACAGATTTTTCGTTTTAAGGTCCCATACTTTGACACAATTTTTTTAATCCTTCAATCGGCAATGTCAAATACAAAAAGAGAATGACATTCCAGTTGACCCCAGATTAATATCTTCACCTATCCTTTTCAAATGGCCGGCCACGCAATCATACTTTATAAATGAAAATGTAACATTATCTATTGGCCAATGTAAAACGAAACCGTGATATATATTGTCGATGGCCACGTGATTTTCCATTTAAAATCTGCATAGTAAGCTAATAATCATTCTTGATTACACATGAGGTGGACCCAAAATGAGAATGCGATTGCCAGAACAAAATCGTCAGAAACAGAACATGAACGTAAAGTAAACGTGAATCTTTCCAGTGGTTGTCGACGTAAGCAGCATCTTATGGTTTTAGCAAAAATCTAACTGTCTTGCAGGTGGTTCGGTTCTACGGCATTAAATATTCCAGAAACTGCGAAATCTCTTCAGGAGGATATGCAACCTTTGGGAATAAATTGATGGGATGTTTCCTTGGGCCGATCAAGACTATACTTAAAGAAAAAGGCTCGACTCGGATGCAGATCCTAAAGGGAGTAAATGGATACATCATGCCGGGCTCGATGACTCTGTTACTAGGACCTCCGGGTAGATGAAAATTTCCTCTAGTACTGCAATGATACCTATCGAAAGATAAATCTGAAGAGGCCACCTCTGAATCAATAAGTTGAACAATGTTAATAGTAGCAAATAGTTATGTCAAGTGATGATCCATTGGATATACAATTTTGCAGGAAGCGGAAAGAGTACCCTCCTAGAAATCCTGGCAGGCAAACCTAAAGTAACTCCTAACTCGAGATTAGGAGGCTCGGTAATGTACAACGACAAAACTGTCACTGATGTATGCCATAGCAGATTCATTGCATATGTCAATGGCCAACTTAACAAGTGAGTCCTCTATTGCCTGAACACCGTCATTCTGTGCAGATTAGACAAGGCTTACGCTTGAAATTTTGTCTAATTTTAGATAAGCACGTGGTCACGTCCTGATTTAATTAATAGCATTTTCTCTGGATGTAAGCCTTAACACTTTTTGTGGTAAATCTTCAGACACATTCCATTTTTATCGGTTAGAGAGACACTTGAGTTTGCAAGGGATTGTACCCAAGGTCTGCGGCCAGAGAACTTCACTCCTCAGATGAGGAAATTCTTTGCACATGCACTTGTGGAAGGACAAGATCCGTTCTTGGAGTATGTTTTAGCAATTTTAGGTTTGAAGGAAGTCGAGCACAAACTCACCGGAGAAGGCTTCTCCGATTTCGATCGCCAGAAGCTCACAACGGCTGAATTGGCACTCGGAACATACTCTGTCATGATTTATGACCAACCATTTTCAAGTTCTGATCTTGCAGCCACCTACGACCTAGTAGACACCCTACGCACCATGAGCAGAATTCAGCATTCATCTGCGATTGTGTCGTTGACCCAACTCTCCCAAGAAATATTCGATCTTTTTGACCGAGTTATACTGCTCAGCGATGGCCATGTTCTCTTCCAAGGTACTCGCCAAGATGCCATCCCATACTTCACAAAGCTCGGGTTAGTATGCAGATGAGTTTTGGGTGTACGGTTAAATGTTGTGATGATTTTTGCTAACATAGAACCAACATTATGTCATTGACATCATGTGCAGGTACATAAAACCATTGCATGTGGAATCAAATGAGTTTCTTGAAGACATAGCAGCCGGAGATGGGTCCAAGTATATGGCACCAGGAGCAACATCCTCGACTCTAGAGGAGCTTGTTGAGTGCTACAACACGTCAGATCATTACCAGGACATACTGAGGATTGTGCAAAAAGATGAGGTAAAGCATACTTATTGGGTACACAGCGAGCCGGGACTTGGGTTGACTCTCAAGACACCATCCAAGCACCCTCATGCAGTTGATGGACGGCCAAGAAAAGAGACGGGTAAGCAGCTCTGAAAGTTGCAAAAACATAACCATTAGTCTGTTCATTTCAATAGAAATCCATATCAGCCAATTTAAGTGGCCAAAGTCGAATATCGACATTTGATGAACCCTAAGATGTGGGTGACTATTGTTACATTGCTGCAGAATTGGTGGTTGCCAAGCTATTAAGCAAAACAGGGCATTCAGGGGGAATAGAAAGCACTGGAAGAGTTCAGGTTGGGGATGTGGTGACTGCAATATCCATAAACAATGACGAAATGCAATATCTCTCAGTTGGACCCCAAAAGATACAACACGAGCGAGCCTCACATGTATACTCCATGCTAAAGCAGGCGAGAGGGCATATTCGTCTCCAAGTTGAGCGTTACAAAGAAGAGGTATGAGAGACATCTTTTGCCACTACAGCATTTTTGTCTTCTTTCCTAAGAGCGTTGGGAGGCAATAAGATAAATTTGATTGAAAAAAAGAGTGTCATGAATGGCATGCAAAGATGCTTGAGAAAGTTAAGCATGATATAAAGAAAGAAAAGGACTAGCCTGGTCATAACGGCTAATAATTTCTCATCGTAGGAAGATGAGAACCAAGCTCAATTGAAGCAATTCCGGAGGCCGTTCGTCCAGACGTGGTGGGAGTCTACTCAAACACTCATCAAGAGGCAAATCAAGATCACAAAGAGGCTTCATGCTATAATCAAATTGAGGCTTTTCCAGGTCACAAACTTATGCTATCATAGGATCCTAAGTTTAACTACCTCAAGGGAAATGTTTAAGTGCATACATTCTCAACGAAACCCTGAGAGCCAAGTTCACAGAATGAAAGAAATTATATAAGATCCACTTTTTGCTTGGATTTTGCTCCATTTAAGAAATGAGTGGCAAATATGTTAATTTTGCAGGCAATTGTGCTGGGCTTATTTGTGGGATCACTATACTACAATTTTGGCGGCCAGTACAACCAACGGCAGATGAACTCAGTAAGGTCCCTCGGATTTGTATCCACCATGAGCATTATGCTCATAAATTTGGTGCAGCTTCCTATCTATTTGCTCCAGAGGCCAATATTCTACAAGCACAAGGCTCAGAGATTTTACAGGGTCTCCTCCTATGTCGTTGCCCATTGCGTAGTCAACCTACCGCAGACCCTATTGGAAGTACGCCACCTAGTTTGTTTCCTTCTTAAATTTAACATATTCGAGAACCGAGATAAAACTCCAACATATCTTTTACATTGTGCAGGCAATAGCATATACAGTAGGTGCCTATTTTCTAGCTGGGCTATCATTAACAGGAAATGGAGCACCATTTTTCCAGTATTTGCTACTCCTATTCTTGGTCGCATATTTCGGATCAGCAGTATTTTTCTTTCTCAGTGCGATTTCCTCAATCCCAGAAGTTGGGAATGCCTTGGCAGGTATAGTCATCTCTTTTAAGGATCCGAATCACAATGCTTTTTCATTAAAAATTAGATGGAAAGGGCACAAAATGATGAGGTCATTTTGCTTTGTTTAATCTAATCATGCATCAACTGAAAAGCTCACAAAAATTGCATCTTTTTGGCAGGACTATTTGTTTCAATCTTCCTGCTGTTCAGCGGTTTTCCGATCTACCCATCCAATGTGCCGGTATACTGGAAATGGCTAGTCTACGCGAACCCAATCCACTGGGCCAACATCTTATATTGCAAGGCTCAATTTGAAAATGACTATCAAGAACTTTGCTCTGGCTACCAACTCCAACTTGCCTTCTGTGCTCAATTCCCTAACATGACCGTTGGAAAAGCATACCTCGAATATTATCAGCTGTCTGAAGATGCTAAAAATCCCTGGCTCCCTTATGTCGTTCTTATTGGGTGGACTTTCATTGCCAACTTCCTCGGATTACTAGGACTAAAGAAGATAGAATTCACAGAAACTAGCCAATCCTTACCCTCTATCAGATCGTCCCCAACAATCAGCAACTATAAAAAGGACATGGAGAGGGAGTTTCAGTCACTGGAAAGTCACAATGAACAAACCAATAGTTTTGAAGCTTCTCAAAATTCTGGACGACAAAGAGATGGAAACATAAGGGACAACGGCCGAGTTGAAGAATGGATAGAGCAGTTCAGCGTCGATATTGAGAGGAATGGACTAGGCATTTCTGTAGAGCCAATAACTCTCCTTTTTGATGATCTATCATTCATGAGGTATATCTTATCCCCTTGGCATTTTCCTTTTACGTATTCCCATGCTGTATTGACTATATGAGTTTATATTTGCTTGCTCTACCCATTTGCACACTATCTAACACCCTACTCTCCCTAAAGGTACGATGAAGACATGAAAGATGGCTCTTCAATTTTCAGCAACATCACGGGTTTTGCTAGACCTAGGAACATGCTTGCTTTGATGGGTGGTTCGAAAGGAAGTAAATCTACTCTTCTAAAATGCCTGGCTGGGAGGGCACCTTCAATGGGTAGCCTCAAGGGCAGCCTCCAGGCAAAATGTTGGGACAAGGGTGCTGCCTATTCTAGACTTACTGGCTACGTAGAGAAGCTCGATGCACACCAACCTTATCTCTCAGTGCGTGAGACCCTTCATTTCAGTGCAGCACTCCGTCTCAGTCAAACAATCAGTTCTGCGAATCGTCGCATCCATGTGGAGCTAGTCCTTGACCAACTTGATCTATTGCCTTACTCAAATCAACTAGTTGGTTCCCTTCGTGATGCCACTGGTAAAACATTTGAGATAGCCAAAAAGATTACCATTGCTGTTGAACTCGCCGCTAATCCGAGTATTCTCTTTCTCGAAGAACCAATATCAGGACTGGACAGCAGAGGTACCTCAAGTATCCTCAATATTCTTTCTCAAGTTTCCAATTCAGGGCGAGTTATTATTGCCACTTTAGCACACCCTAATGCCCGCACACTTGATTTCTTCGACTTGGCCCTAATTCTGACACATGAAGGGCAGCAAGCATACTTTGGCCCAATAGGACCCGACTGCAGTGACCTGCTAGATTATTTCTTATCAGTTTCGAAAGTTCCCTGCAATTCCATAAGAGCGAGTCCAGTTAGTTTTGTCATGTCGACTCTTGGAGTAGGCATAAAAAAGAGAGCGACACCATCGATAAACTTCGCAGGGGCCTACCAAGCTAGTTCCCTGCATGAAATGAACAACAGAGAAATCAACAGTATAAACAGTTTAACTGAGGATAGAAATTCCAAGGTTTCCTCTTCTGTTTATCCTGCTTCATACACACTGCAAGCCCTAATGGTACTACTCAGAACTCAAAGATTCCTGTGGAGAAATGTACAGTACACATATGGTAGACTTACAGGGTGCATCGTGATGGGTCTTCTCATGGGTTCCCTATATTGGAAGATTGAATATGAGGATTTATATGGGCTGACTTCGCGCTCCCTCTATATATATATGCAAGTAATTCTCATAGGAGTCATATCAGCAAATAATGTCATTCCTCAGATTGGCACAGACAGGTTAGTGTACTTTAGAGAAAAGAGAGCAGGGATGTACCATCCTATCTTTTATCCTCTGTCATGGGCACTGGGAGAAATTCCATACTTCTTCATTGCAACTCTTGCATTAGCAGGAATCGGGAATGTTATGGCAGGAATTGCATCCAGTTCCATCCATGAGTTCATGATCTACTGGACTGTGCTCTTTGTGTTCACAATTTGCATGACATACTTCGGAATGATGATTACTTTCCTAGCCCCAGTGCCTACACTAGCTGCATTTGCTGTGTCGATTGTGACATCACTGTGGATTTCGGCTTCTGGAGTAGTCGTCGTGCTATTGGACATAAGGTTCTACCGGTGGATGTATTGGAGCAACCCTCTCCAATATGCTATAGACGTGATGACGTCAATCAGTTTCTACTGCAATACTCAAGAGTGTGTATCAGATTGCAGTTGCCAAAAATTACCCGACGGTTCTTATGCGTGGGATAAGTTGGCCTCCTTGAGGAGTTTGAGCTATGACAGGATAGGAACCGACATGGTCATCTTGTCTGCTATGTCCCTCTTATTTGCTTGCCTGGCTTTTCTCTTCTTTGTCGTTCTGAAGCACAACTCGCCCCCTCAAACATAGCTACAGTTTCTGCACATCATCTGGACATCATAAGGGTGCTTGAGAAGTGTATGGCTGCTGACAGATGTAACCGAGCATCTAGATGTTGTGTTTTTCTTTTTTTATCTTTTCTTTTTTTCCCTTTTTGACCTCGATGAATAAAGTGCAATATTTCTGAAGGTTTGCGGAAGCTAATAGTGATAGTTTCAGGTGAGCATGTGAGATTTTACTTAGCAAGGGGACGGCAGAAGGATGTGTAAATAAAAGTGGACTCTCACGGCTAAGGAAGCGGAGGGAAAAAGGGAAGGCTTTTATTATTTGATGAGAATTACAGACGGAAGGGAGGAGCTGAAGTTGTTGGTCTGCCAACTTAAAATGGGCGACCACAAGCCTATTTATAGGCCTAGATGACCGACTTACTCAAGGAAAATCTTCTGCACTTGTCAGAGATTTCTTACTTTACCCTTTTTCTCCTACACACTTCAACACTTGTGTTTTCCAGACTATTCATTGCGCTTAAGCTAGATTTCTTTTCTTGGATTTTTCTTGACTTCTCTAGCTAATATCTTTAACAATTTCTAACAAGGTGTATGCCAGGCAAATTTTCACATTGCTTTACCGCATGGTCATAATCACATCTATATGATACAAATGACTAGGTTCACACTTTCAACAATCTCAACTAAGCTACTGTTACAAACTAATCGAAGCTAGCCATTGCAAAGTTCTGCATTCGTCAATGAGAATTGAGGACTATGGAGTGTACAAAGCCAATCCTACAATTTTACTACTTGGAGTGAATGTGGTGTGACATCCTAAAATTTTCAGTTCTGTTTTCAATTTAATAAATCGAGTCTTTCATCGACACGCCTACAGTGAAATTCTCAGAGCTGATCACTCATGATATAACCAGACTATCTCGGTAAGTCATTAAGGAATTTTAACGCAATAGACTTGAGAATTCAACCAGGAATTGACTACTCGACGGTGCTCATCTGCAGAAATCATTACGGCACAGTAAAAATCGATTAAAAATTAAAAATAGGTCAATTCGACTGAGATGTGTGGTTAAACGTGAGTGATTCCACCAAATTGAAAAATTCTCGTTGATCGGCACTAGACTGATTTTTCTATCGTTGATACCCCGTGTTCGTATTTGAAATCTCGAGATTTTCACGACAACCGAGAGTCGCCAATGTGTCGAAGAGGTTCATTGTGGCTCGAAGAAAATCGACCACGGGTCATTTGCACTAAAAATTTCTGAAAACTACCCGGTAGCCTAGGTCACGCTAAAATCGCGCCAGATTAAAATTAACCGCGAATTTAATCCAATTCAGAAATTGAAAGTTCTAACATGTCATAAGTCATTTTAGGAATGTCAACTCAATCTCCGAAGATTTTTCTGCAAACCGAGGTTTTGAAGGAAAAAGTCGATATAGGGCCGTTTTCGACCGAAAAATTCAAAGGACCGTTTTTTATTGCGAAATTGGGATGCAAGTAGATTCTAATGGCAATGAAAAATGTCAATTTGATCGAGGACATGATGGTTGAATTTATGGGGAGCCAAAATTGATTAATTCAAGGAGGAATTGAATGGAAATTGAGCCAAATGTTGTGCAAATTCGTATGCCCCCTTAGTCCATGATTTTTGGACCACTTCAAGGCTTCTAGAAGAAGGCTTGGCTATTGGAATTTGCTGAGGAAGCCAGCTGGGTGGGGTACCATTCCAAGGAGACAAAGGGATAGGAAAGAGGCATGAGGGACCCTCCAAGTTGGCCTTTGTCCCCTCCTTCTCCATTCTTCCTCCTCACCCGTCAATCCCCTCCTTCCCCCTTTGCTGTTTGAAGCTTCAAAGACCCAGAAAACCACAGCTCAGCCTCCCTCCTCCGTCAAGCAGCCCCATCCCACCGCCTGAAGCCACCGCGTCGCCGTCACTCGCCCGTCGCTACCGCTGGAGTTCCGTGAGCCCAACTACGTTGTCCCTGCCTGTTCGCACTTCCAGCAGCTCGTCAGGTCAGCTCAAGCCATCGTCGGAGCTTCCATCACCACCGTACGCCACCGCCTTCACCCGTCCAAGCCACAATAGCTCCACCGATCCCTTCCCTGCCTGTTTCGGTCCTAACCAGCCACCAGAGCAGTCTTCTCGGCCCCCAACCAGAACCAAATAGAGTGGGTATTTCCAACACTGTTTGGCTTGTTTTTGTGGCCTTTCAGACCTCGAAAGGGGCACCCGCTTTGGAGTTTATGGCCCGTCTCCGCGTCCCCGTCATTGTGGTTCAACCAGTTCGTTAATCAAGTGAGTTTAACTCACTAATCCCTACTTAGTAAGTTAATGATGCTTAAGGGTTGATTAGTTTAAGTTAAGTAGAGTTTAGGTAGTTAGTTAGACCGGATTAGTGAATTAGTTAATCGATATTGCATGTTAGGTGGTTAGTTTAGTGCAATTAGCAACTAGATAAGGTCTCGTATTTATTTAAACAAGTTCGGAAATTTTTCGGGCCCGTTTCGGTATTTAATTAGGTTTTTCCGGCCTAAGTTGAATTTTTGGGTATTTAATAATTAATTTTCGAAATTATTAAATTAATTATTATTTTCCCAAAATTAGACCGGAATAGCCGATGACCGGAATTTTACGCTAATTGCAGTGATGTGATATGTTTATTTAATTGACTGCTATTTTGTGCAAATTGGGTGTTATTTGTAATTTTGGGTATTTATCCCAAAATTTATTAATTTTAGGAATTAATTAGAAAATCATCGGGCATTGGTTTACAGCGCCAAAAATATTTTTAGGTACTGTAATAAATAATGGGATTTTCAAGTGGGAGAAAATTGTATTTGGTTAAGGCCGACCGTGTACCCACAGACGAGTATTTTTATCGGGAATGATGAAAATGGTGTCATTCTCAGTTGGTGAGAACAAATATACTATATCAGCCTATGGGCGTTGATATATCAGCTTTGGGTGAGCGGTATACTTTATAGCTTAGGGTAAGCATCATAGGTATACTATATCACCATACGGGCTATGATATGTCAGCTTTGGGTGAGCAGCATACCTTAACAGCTTTGGGTGAGCATTGTGAGTATACTATATCAACCTACGGGCGTTAATATATCAGCTTTAGTTGAGCAGTATAGTCTATTATGAGCTTTGGGTGAGCTATATTATCTATCTTCAGCTTTAGGTGAGCAATTCTAATATGATCGAACTAGATAGATAGTATTGGGTAAATGGATCGAGAGATGGTCTTAATGACATGAAATCGGCTGATTCGATTGATCGATGGTTCGATATGAATTGATGCTTTGGTGTGTTGAAGTGATTCGTTGAATTTATGAATTATACTGACTTGCAGGAAGGAATGGAGGCAAAGGTAAGTCCTCTGACTCGTGTTTGTACTTAGACAGCCCTTGTAACGTATTTTCTTCCTAGTCGGGTCTTATGGGGTGAACTCGCTGAGACGCCGTCTCACCCCGTTGTGGGATAACATTTTAGGTCCATAGATGGCAACTCCTCCCGAGCATTTTGGTCAACCAAAGAATGTGACATAGCAGAAGTGTTTCATCTCGCTTCATGGAGACCCAAGAGGATAGGTATATAAGTTGGTGAGATCCGTGGTCTGGGTCAATGCGAGTCTACCCAAAAAGGTGCCCCATCAATACAAATCATGGTATCACCAGAAGCGGAATGACCAGAGAGAATGGCCCATACCAGAGTCCAAGGTTCCTTTATATGTGCTGGAGGTTGCTTTTGGAAAGGGTACGGCAGATCCTCCAGATGGTTCTGTGGTGGACCCCAAACCTGTCGGAACCTGAGTCCCCGATGTACTCAGCTGAAGGCTCTAATGAGGATGAGGATGAAGATGAGGATGGGGACGAGGATCCGTAGTGTTATGGAACCCCCCTACTTTATAGACCTTGCATCTTTATGCCGGCTTGTATCATATATGACATGACTGGTTATGTTATGTATATATAAGTGTGTTTTCAGTTTGAAAAATTATGGCCCTACTTTTCTATCACATCTTGTTGTCTGGGGATTTATTATTAGCTTCCGTATGTGTATTAAAATGAATGGGTCGGTGATGCGTCCTAGGACGTCGCTATTTAATCGACCATGCAGGGATGGGCACGCGCTCGGAGGATCGGGGCTTGACTTCCTCTTTTAATGGTATCAGAGCGAAGTTTAGTGATTGGAGTGATAAGGTGCGATAAGTCTATGGGATAGTTAATTGGAAAGATCTTTATTTCATGCTAGTGCATGTCTGTGATAGCTGATTGGTAAAATTGTTTGTTTATGTGGATTGCTCGACTTCTAATTCTATGTGGAATTGGAAGGCCGGTTTCTTTAAAGACCCTGCAAGATGAGCGATCAGGAGCAAATTACTCCTAGGATGAGGACTATAGGGCCTATTACTCGGAGTAGGATGCCGACGAGGGTCGATACCCGAGGAGGCCGAGGTAGAGCGCCAGCACAGGCTAGCGCGAGTGGAGTAGCACCGCCTCCCATTGGTGCTGGGGTAGTAGCCCCTGAAAATCCAAGATTTGCTGGAATCATGCAAGCTCTCGAGATAATGGGTAATAGGATGGATCGTCGGCACGAGATCCAAAGCGCCCGGTCTGCCGCCGCTTCACCTACCGCTACCACAGCTGTCGCTAATGCCACCGCAGATGCTGCTAGTGCCGCACCTGCCAAGGTTCCACTAGGGAACATGGTCGCTGGGAGACCGATACATAAGTTGGTGGAACAATTTCGAGATTGAACCCACCGAAGTTTTCTGGGGCAGGAGATCCCGAAGCCGCAGCCTTATGGATTCAAGGCTTGGAGAAAGCCTTTGCACTGCTAATGTGCACAGAGACTGAGAAAGTAGTCCTTGCAACCTACTAGCTTCAGGGAATTGCAAGTACTTAGTGGAGAACCACCCATGAACGGTATTCCCTGAAGGTGTAGCCCCGGAGTGGAACGCCTTTGTTGAGGTCTTCAACAGCAAATACTTCTCTGAGACTGCCAGAGAACTGAAGATGGCAGAGTTCCAGCGCCTTCGCCAAGGCTCAATGACTGTGGATCAATATGAGGCGAAGTTCGTTGAACTATCGTAATACGCTCATGAACTGGTTGAGAATCCAGCAAACCGAGTTAGGAGATTTAGAGACGGACTCAGGCCGGAATTGAGGAGTCCGTTGATCTTACTCAACCTGAGAAATTATAATGACCTGTATGAGCGGGTCCAGATGATAGAGAGAGATCAGAGTGAAAGAGCCACCACATCTGGATCGTGGTTTGGTTCAAATCGAGATGGGAATCGGTATGGGAAGAAGCCATGATCGGAGGAAGATTTCACGTCCCGCCTAGTAGGAAGGGTGGAGTTAGTAAGGCAAGGCCAATCCAAAATGGTACGTGTCACTTATGTGGAATGCGACATGGTAT
Source organism: Eucalyptus curtisii (assembly GCA_017140595.1). Lineage (NCBI taxonomy): Eukaryota > Viridiplantae > Streptophyta > Magnoliopsida > Myrtales > Myrtaceae > Eucalyptus > Eucalyptus curtisii. The sequence continues at coordinate 43,139,590 of CM029495.1, forward strand.
AGCTCCGTGCCCTCGAAGACCGGGCGTTTGTTTCGAATGTGGCCAACAAGGTCATATGGCCAGAGATTGTCCTAGAATGCCAAGAGGACAACCGCAATTACCGCCGCCGCCACCGTTGGGTTAGATCAAAGGGTATGCACCACATGGTAGACAGCTCAGACCCCCAGCTCAAGGGACGGTGTATGCCATCACCAGAGGTCAGGTTGAGGACGCGCCTGATGTGATCACAAGTACGGTTTCACTAAACAACCATGATGCTTATGCTTTATTTGACCCTAGAGCGACTCATTCTTTTATTGCCGAGCAATATGTTAGGCTGATAGGATTAAGTTCTGAGTTGCTGGAGTCAGTGGTTAGCATATCTACACCATTAAAGGATAAGGTGTTTTCTGCATTAGGTTGTTCGGGTTACAAGTTAGCGATTGGTGAGCGAGAGGGAAAAATAGACTTGTTAGTCCTAACCATGTATGACTTTGATTTGATAATTGGCATGGACTGGCTCACCAAACAACGAGCTAAGATTGACTATTATCGTAAAGCGATTCAATTTGACCCGTTAGAGGGTGAGAGTTTCGAGTTTGTTGGAAGTCGAGGAAAACCCTCGATTACATTGATCTCATCGCTTGAAGCAACCCGTTTGTTAGATGAGGGTTGTCAAAGTTACCTGGCAACTGTCATGGATACGATAGTTGAAGAACTGAAGATCGAAGATATCTCGATGGTACAAGAATTCCTAGATGTATTCTCGAAGGAATTGCTAGGTTTGCCGCCGAGAGAGAGAGATCGAGTTTGTGCTTAATTTAGCACCGGGATAGAGCCAATCTCTAAGGCTCCTTACCGGATGGCATTGTTTGAGTTGAAAGAACTGAAGGTGCAGATGCCAGAGTTATTGGATAAGGGATTCATACGTCCCAGTGCATCACCTTGGGGAGCACCAGTTCTATTCGTCAAGAAGAAAGATGGTTTGTTACGCTTGTGCATCAACTATCGTCAACTCAATCAAGTGACGATCAAGAACAAGTATCCACTCTCGAGAATCGACGACTTGTTCGATCAATTGCAAGGAGCGTCAATATTTTCAAAAATCGACTTGAGGACAGGATATCATAGCTGAGGATCAGGAAAGAAGACATTCCAAAGTCAGCGTTTCGTACTCAATACGGGCATTATGAATTCACTGTAATGTCGTTCGTTTGACAAACGCCCCAGCTACCTTTATGGATCTAATGAACCGAGTGTTCAAAGAATATCTGGATCAATTCGTGATCGTGTTCATCGATGATATTCTAGTGTATTCGAGGAGTAATGAAGAGCATGAGAGTCATTTGAGAGTAGTACTACAGACTCTGAGGGTTCATCAATTGTAAACCAAATTTAGCAAGTGCGAGTTTTGGTTGACTCGTGTTGCTTTCCTAAGTCACGTGATTTCAGACAAAGGAATCTCTGTGGACCCAGCCAAGATTGAAGCAGTGATCAACTGGCCAAGACCGACTACAGTGACAGAGAGCAGAAGTTTTCTGGGTTTGGCAGGTTACCACAGAAGGTTCATGGAAAGATTTTCGGCTTTAGCGTCGCCATTGACTCGCCTCCTGAAGAAAAAAGAGAAGTTCATGTGGACAGATAAGTGCGAGTGTAGTTTCCAAGAGCTTAAGCAAAGGCTGACTGCCACTCCTGTGCTGACCATTCCATCTGGTCCTGGAGGATACGAGATCTACAATAATGCATCGTTCAGAGGACTGGGTTGCGTGTTGATGCAACATGGCAAGGTTGTTGCATACGACTCTCGCCAGTTGAGACCTCACGAGCAGAACTACCCGACGCATGACTTAGAACTCGCAGCAATCATTTTCGCTCTGAAGATTTGGAGACATTATTTGTGTGGAGAGAGATTCCAGATCTTCACTGACCATCAAAGTCTCAAGTATCTATTCTCTCAAAATGAGTTGAATATGAGACAACGTCGCTGGATGGAACTTCTGAAGGGCTACGATTGTGATATCCTATATCACCTTGAGAAGGCAAATAAGGTCGCCGACGCTTTGAGTCGGAAGTCTTCACTCGCACACATGCTGGTTAAGGAGTGGAATTTAATCGAAAGAACTCGAGATTCGATTTTCAAATTTGAGGTAAGCCACATTTCGAATCTTATGGCCACCCTCAGAATTGAGCCGGATGTCTAGATCAAGATCAAATTACTTCAGCCGACGGACCCAGATGTTCAGAAGATTCTGCAAGAGGATACCAATAAGAGGAAAGCTAACTTTTAGAGTTCTGAGGATGGAACACTAAGGTTCCGAGGACGATTGTGTGTACTTGACGATGCAGAGCTTAGAGAGTTTATCTTATCAGAAGCTCATCGTAGCAGTTACAGCATTCATCTTGGCAGTACTAAGATGTATCAGAATCTGCGTCAACACTACTGGTGGTCTGGTATGAAGGCAGACATCGCCAAACATGTTGCCAAGCATCTGACGTGTCAGCAAGTGAAAGCACAGCATTGTAAGCCGGGAGGACTTCTGCAACCTCTCGAGATCCCAAAGTGGAAATGGGAGCATATAACGATGAATTTCGTGACCGGCCTACCGAGGAGTCAGAGAGGAAACGATTCTATTTGGGTAGTGGTCGACAGATTGACAAAGTCGGCTCACTTCATTGCAGTACGAAAGGACCTTAGTTTGGATAGGCACGCAGAGTTGTACGTGCGTCAGATAGTTCGTCTGCATGTAGTGCTAGTAACAATAACATCAAACCAAGACCCTAGATTCATAGCTGCTTTTTGGAAAAGCTTGCAAAGTGCTTTAGGTACGAAGCTGTAATATAGTGCGGCTTATCATCCTTAAACGGATGGCCAGTCTAAGAGAACGATTCAAACCCTCGAAGACATGCCGTGAGCTTGCGTGCTGGATTTCAAGGGAAGTTGGGAAGAACGGCTTCATCTGGTTGAGTTTGCCTACAACAACAGTTATCAACAGAGCATTCGGATGGCTCTTTTTGAAGCATTGTATGGTAGAGTGTGTAGAATGCCAGTATGTTGGGATGAAGTCGGGGAGAGAAAGATCACAGGCTCAGAGTTGGTTCAGCAATCAGTGGATGCAGTTATAGTCATTAGAGGCAGACTAAAGACTGCTCAGAGCCGCTAGAAAAGCTACGCAAATAAGCGCCAAAGACCATTAGAGTTCTAAGTTAGTTATCACGTTTTTCTGAAAGTGTCACCAATGAGGGGTATTTCGCGCTTTGGCAAAAAAGGAAAACTAAGTCTGAGGTATGTAAGTCCCTTTGAGATTCTAGAGAGAATCGGGATCGTAGCGTATCGTCTTGCATTACCGCCGAGACTGGCGCAAGTGCACGACGTCTTTCACATGTCGATGTTGAGGAAGTATGAGCCTAACCCAACCCACAAGCTTAATTTTGAAGAATTGGACGTGGATGAACGAGCATCATACGTTGAAAGCCCGATTCAGATTATGGATCGAAAAGAGCGGGTTCTGCGCACTAAGACCATCCCGTTGGTCAAAGTGGTCTAGCAACACCACGGCATTGAAGGAGCAACCTGGGAGAGTGAAGTGTTATAATGGTTTCAATTTCGAGGACGAAATTTTTATAAGAGGAAAAGAGTTGTGACATCCTGAAATTTTCAGTTCTGTTATCACTTTAATAAATCGGGTCTTTCATTAGCACGCCTATAGTACTATTCTTAGAGCTGATCACTCCTGATATAACTAGATTATCTGGGGAAGTCATTAAGGAATTTTAACGCAATAGACTTGAGAATTCGACCAGGAATCGACTACTCGACCATGCTCATCTGTAGAGATCATTACGGCACAATAAAGATCGATTAGAAATTAGAAATAGGTCGGTTCAACTGAGATAATGTGGTTAAACGTGGGTAATTCCACCAAATTGAAAAATTCTCGTCAATCGGCACTAGACTGATTTTTCTATCGTTTTGATACCCTGTGTCCGTATTTGAAACCTCGAGATTTTCACGACAACCGAGAGTCACCAATGTGTCGAAGAGGTTCATTGTGGCTTAAAGAAAATCAACAATGGGTCATTTGCATTAAAAATTTCTGAAAACTACCTGGTAGCCTAGGTCACGTTAAAATCGCGCCAGATTGAAATTAACCACGAATTTGAATCCGATTTTAGAAATTAAAACTTCTGTCATATCACGAGTCATTTTAGGAACGTCTCAGTCTCTGAATATTTTTCTACAGACCGAGGTTTTGGCGAAAAAAGTCGACATACAGCCGTTTTCAACCGGAAAATTCAGAGGATCGTTTTTTATACAAAATTGGGATGCAAGTAGGTTCTAATGGCAAGGAAAAATGTCAATTTGATCGAGGACATGACGGTTGAATTTATGAGAGCCGAAATTGATTAATTCAATGAGGAATTGAATGGAAATTGAGCCAAATGTTGTGCAAATTCGTATGCCCCCTTAGTCCATGATTTTTGGACCACTTCAAGGTTTCTAGAAGAAGATTTGGCTATTGGAATTTGCTAAGGAAGCCAGCAGGGTGGTGGGACCATTCCAAGGAGACAAAGGGATAGGAAAGAGGCATGAGGGACCCTCTAAGTTGGCCTTTGTCCCCTCCTTCTCCTTCCTTCCTCCTCACTTGTCGATCCCCTCCTTCCCCCTTACTATTTAAAGCTTCAAAGACCCAGAAAACCGCAGCTCGGCCTCCCTCCTCCGTCGAGCAGCCCCGTTCGACCGCCCTGAAGCCACCGCGTCGTCATCACTCACCCGTCGCTGCCGCTGGAGTTCCGTGAGCCCAACTGTGTCATCCCTACCCATTCGCACTTCCAGCAACTCGCTAGGTCAACTCAGGCCATCTTTGGAGCTTCCACCGCCGCCGTACGCCACTGCCTTCGCCCGTCCAAGCCGCAGCAACCCCACCGGTCCCTCCCTGCCTATTTTGGTCTCAACCAGCCACCGGAGCAGTCTTCTCGGCCCCCAACCATAACCGAATAGAGTGGGTATTTCCAGCACTGTTTGGCCCATTTTTGTGGCCTTTCGACCTCGAAAGGCACACCCGCTTTGAAGTTTATGGCCCGTCTCCGCGTCCCCGTCATTGTAGTTCAACCGGTTCGTTAATCAAGTGAATTTAACTCACTAAACCCTACTTAGTAAGTTAATGATGCTTAAGAGTTGATTAGATTAAGTTAAGTAGGGTTTAGGTGGTTATTTAGAATGGATTAGTGAATTAGTTAATCGATATTGCATGTTAGGTGGTTAGTTTAGTGCAATTCACAATTAGATAAGCTCTAGTATTTATTATAACAGGTTCGGAAATTTTCCGGGCCCGTTTCGGTATTTAATTAGGTTTTTCCGACCTAAGTTGAATTTTTGGGTATTTAATAATTAATATTCGAAATTATTTAATTAATTATTATTTTTCGGAAATTTTACCGGGATAGGCGGTGACCGGAATTTTACGCTGATTGCAGTGATATGATATGTTTATTTAATTGACTGATATTTTGTACAAATTGGGTGTTATTTGTAATTTTGGGTATTTATCCCAAAATTTATTAATTCTAATAATTAATTAGAAAATCATCGGGCGTCGGTTTACAGTGCCAAAAATAGTTTTAGGTACTATAATAAATAGTGGGATTTTCAAGTGAGAGAAAATTGTATTTTGGTAAGGCCAACCGTGTACCCACAGACGAGTACTTTTTATCGGGAATGATAAAAATGGTAGCATTCTCAGTTGATGAGAACAAGTATACTATATCAGCCTACGGCGTTGATATATCAGCTTTGGGTGAGTGGTGTACTTTATCAGCTTAGGGTGAGCATCATAGGTACATTATATCAGCCTACAGGCTATGATATGTCAGCTTTGGGTGAGCAGCATACCTTAACAGCTTTGGGTGAGCATTATGAGTATACTATATCAGCCTACGAGCGTTGATATATCAGCTTTGGGTGAGCAGTATACTCTATTATCAGCTTTGGGTGGGCTATATTATCTATCTTCAGCTTAAGGTGGGCAGTTCTAATATGATCGAACTGGATAGATAGTATTGGGTGAATGGACCGAGAGATGGTCTTAATGACATGGAATCGACTGGTTCGATCTGAATTGATGCTTTGGTGTGTTGAAGTGATTTGTTGAATTTATGAATCATACTGTCTTGCAAGAAGGAATTGAGGCAAAGGTGAGTCCTCTGACTCGTGTTTGTGCTTAGGTAGCCCTTGGGGTGTATTTTCTTCCTAGTCGGGTCTTAGGAGGTGAACTCACTGAGACACCGCCTCACCCCGTTGTGGAATAACATTTCAGGTCCATAGATGGCAGCTTCTCACAAGCATTTTGGTCAACCAAAGAAGGTGACAGAGCATAAGTGTTTTATCCCGCTTCATGGAGACCCAAGGGGATGGGTATATGAGTTGGTGAAATCGTGGTCTGGGTCGATGCGGGTCTACCCAAAAAGATGCCCCATCAATACAGATCATGGTATCACTAGGAGCGGAATGGCCAAAGAGAAGGGCCCATACCGGAGTTCGAGGTTCCTTTTTATGTGTTGGAGGTTGCTTTTGGAAAGAGTACGACAGATCCTCCATTTTTTTTTTCTGTGGTGGACCCCAACCTGTCAAAACATGAGTCCCCGGTGTACTCGGCTGAAGGCTCCAATGAGGATGAGGATGAGGATGAAGATGAGGATGAGGACGAGGATCCGTAGTGTCATGGAACCCCCTGCTTTGTAGACCTTGCATCTTTATGCCGGCTTGTATTATATATGACATGACTGGTTATTATATGTATATATAAGTGTGTTTTCAGTTTGAAAAATTATGGCCCTACTCTTCTATCACATCTTGTTGCTGTGTGGGAATTTATTATTTGCTTCCGCATGCATATTAAAATGAATGGTTCGGCGATGCGTCCTGGGACGTCGTTATTTAATTGACCATGCAGGGATGGGCACACGCTCGGAGGATCGGGGCGTGACATGCGGCTTGATAGGCAAAGGCTGCATATTGATGCCCAACATACAGATGCACTGAAACTCTTATTGTCAATGCTCAAACTGGGAATAGTCAACCAACATCGAGCTAAAGGAGTTGTGCTTTCACTGTATGACATATTGACTTGCCAAGCCAACAGAATTATGCATTTTTTTCCTGTAGTACTTTTGGAACCTACATTTCCATTCCAATCAACAGTCCTGTGCTTTAGAGGAAAATTTGTGTTTTTATTTATCAGTTCTTGTGAGACATCTTCAACTCTACCGACCAGAGATTCCATTCTAAAAATAAAATACAAATGGTCCCAAGTCTCAATCATCTCCCAACAATAAAAGAAACAAATAAAAAGAGACTTTGATTTACTATGACAATGATTCGACAATTTCATCATGGAGATGTCAAACGGAAGGCAACTTCGGTCCTGTCTGGACGAAGTGATTGTAAAACGGTGATCCATTTTTGGAAAATCCTAGTGTAAAATATGGGCTTTGAATAGTAAAAATTTATAAAAAGAAAGAAAGAACAAAAGGGTTGAAAAGTCAAAGAAAAAAAGGGACAAGGGGGCCTTCAGCTCAATTATAAGGAAGCAACATAGAGAGAGAGAGAGAGAGAGAGAGAGAGAGAGAGAGAGAGAGAGAGAGAGAGAGAGTGAAGACCGAGAGCCCACTCGGGGGAAAAAGAGGAAGAGAAGAGAGGAGAGAAAAGAAGAAAGGAGGAAGGGAAAAATTTTACCGCGCTCGCAATCTAGACACTCCGCGAAGCCGACTCAACTTTGTTTTGCAACGCTGGTAAGTGTTTGCACCCTTTGTTCGTTCAATCGAAGTAGTTTCGAACTTAGGGCTTAAGAATTGGGAATTATTGGAGATTTCTGCGGTGAAGTCCAATTTTTGAGTCGTTGAGCTACGTAGTTTTATGAAAATGATAATTTAGGATGTTGTGAAACTATAGTAACTTATGGATCTCAATTTAAGTTTACAGTTTGCCCGGAATGAAATTTTCAAGTTCAGCGTGCATTCTAGACAGACTCCCAAACAGTAACTTTGAGCTGAATTTTGTCATTTCCAGCGAAGTCTTGGGGAGGCTGAGGTGGGGTTCTTATAGTATGTCAAAATGAATTTGTAAAGATTATAAGTTGGCTCGAAATGAAATTATGTGGAGGAACTTATGATGCGATGAAGTTTAATGTGTGAACTGTGCCTATTGGACAACAATAGATTTTCGTTAGAGGCGAGCTTTTCGTTAGTGTGTAGATGTCATTTGATCGATAAATAGGTATAGTATAGTCGAGTCATTCATTAGAATATCGTTTTACTTAGTCTTTTGATATTGTTTTTCAGTTATTTGTTAGGTTTTTGAGTGTGTCAACTCGAGTAACCGCCATAGTTGGTTTTCAGCTTTTTCCAAGTGAGTGATACTATTCCTTCTTTGTATTTTAAACTCATGCTTTGAAAAACATTATGGATTCAGCATGCTATGAGTTAATAAATAGAATCTTTTGTTGCATATAATAGGATCGAACCTTTACTGCTGTTTTATTGTTTGGAAAAGGCAAGTCATCTTTTGACTTCAACTTGAATGATTGGCTATAAATGGTTTGTGAAACCTTTTATAAAAGAATCTTGAAAAGTTTATGATTTATAAATGTGGTTTTAAAAGGCAATTTGATATCTATATATCAAATGCCTAAGTTGTGAACTAGTTTATGAAATGGATTCTGAATTAGTTTGGAAAACTCATTGTGGTATATGAAGATTTTTTTGGATTTGGTTGTGGATTACTAGAGATTGAGTTGCGAAAGCTCTTGGTAATTGATTTGTGAAGTGTTATCTGATATGTGAGATTGTTTATGGATTGGAGAGGCAAGAAAGGAAAGCTATTGTTGGCGAATATTCTAGAATTAGGAAAAAATAAATAAATAAAAACCTAAGTCAAATGCTAGAGAGAATTAGCTATGAGCGAAGCTTGATTGATGCTGATTCTGGTGGAGGGTGGAAAGGCCCAAGCTCGGAAAAGATAATTCCGGAGAAGGAACTTCAACGGGCCACATCAGAAATTGTAGACCGCAAGCTGAGAATAAGAGATCTGTTTCAGCGGCTTGATTCATTAAGTGCAGAAGGAAAGATGCCAGAAGCTCTACTTTTATCAGAAGCAATGATTGAAGTGAGGATATATTCTGTGCAAAGTGTGGCTCAAAAGTTCCGACTGCTGACTACAAAATTATGCTGTGTGATGGTGCTTGTGACTGTGGGTTCCATCTATACTATCTGGAACCACCGTTGCATGAAGAAGACATTCCTCCTACCGACCACGGTTGGCTATGCCCTGGGTGTGATTTTAGAGTTGATTGCATGGACTCACTGAACGAATCACAAGGAACAAATCTTTCAATTACTGACGCGGGCAGTAAGTTTTCCTGAGGTTGTTACAGCTAAAAATGCTGGGGACCCAAATTTAGGTCTTCTTCCTAATAACCCGGAAGATGCTGATTATGATGCAGATGCGCCTCAGGTTGATGAAGATTTGAGAGATGAGTCTGGACGTAATATCGCATCTGATAAAATTGGGGGCTTCTTTAAAAGACGATCGCATGGGTTAGCCTTCTGATGATTTGGAAGATGATGTTTTGGGTCCTGATACTCTGAACTGGGAGAAAGTTAATGAGGAAAGTTCTAATTCTGACTTTTACCTCTTATTTTGAGGATTTTGCAGCCGACATAGGAGGTGTAGTGGATGAGGTTAATTCCTACAGAGGTGGTAGGTAGAAGAAGCTCTAGAAATAGTTTTGAAAAGAAGGAAATTGTGAAAGGTGAATTGCAATCTTTGCTGGAGTAGACGCCGACAAAGATGTCTCCATCCGTATTCCTAGGAAACGACATGTTGAGAGGCTGGACCACATTTAAAAAAAAATGGTTCTATGATGAGGAATTTGCAGCTAAATCTTCCGATTCAAGTGAGGATGAAGATTGAAATGACACTGTTGCACCAAGGCAAAGAAAGAGAGGTGCTGATAAAGCCGCTTTGGCATCAAACAATGGAAATTTTGCCATTGGAGAGAATATAAAGCATAACAGAACCGAGACTGGATTGACTTCAAGGAGGAGGACGAGTAACATGATAGATTCCCCAAGTAATAGTAGTATTACAGCCACACCAGGTAAGAGCTCTTCAGCACCTGGATCGACTGTTGGAGAGCTCGGTCATCAACTTATAGAAGATTTGAAGAAGCTGTAACTCAGATTTTTGGAGGGTAGGTAGGCAGCATCATTGCTGTTTTTTTTTTTTTTTTTTTTTTTCTTTGGCAAGATTTGCAAACTTATTGTACATAATTTCCTGGAAAAAAAATTGTTTTATTTGTTCTTGAGGTCTGCTCTATATAGTAGATGAGCGAAGTCTTCCACATTAAAATGATTGAAGCGTCCAATAAAGTTGTCTTTAAGTGAATTTTATTAAGTGTGGCATCCCCAACCTGCCTAATAAGCATCAAGTACATGGTGGATTGATCCTTGATTATGGCTGAGGATAAGCAAATGGATTACTTTTCTGCACAGCAGATTAAAAGAGTAGTAAAGCTTATGGACTTGAGGAGAGTATCCTGGAAAAGAGACGGGGCCCTGTTTCAGAAGATCCAAATGCATTGCACTTCATGAGTTGTCATGATTATTGAGAATATATGTGAAAACTCAATGGCAAAATTACATAGAGAAAGAGGCACTAGACTTGAAGATATAGCATTGCATGGTGATCAGATGCTGAACCGACTTAATTTTATGTACGGTAATAGTTGGTGGTCAAAGCAGATAAGGCAAGCAGGTGCTGACTTTAAGGGCAGAGTATTTGGCATGCATGGTAAATTGAGTCCAAGATATATGGGGCCATTCTTGATATGAGAAAGGATTGACGAAATTACTTATAAATTGGCTTTACCATCAGCATTACTTGGAGTGCATAATGTGTTACATGTGTCCTTATTACAAAAGTATGTATCAAATCCCAATCACGTATTGAATTTTACACCGTTGAAATTAAGAGAAAACTTAACGTACAAAGAGCAACTTATTTGCATTGTCGATAGAAAGGATCAAGTGTTGCAACTACATACTATTCCTTATGTGAAGATACAATGGCAAAACCACACCGAGAAAGAGGCCACTTGGGAAGTTGAGGATAAGGCAAGACGTAAATAGTCTCACTTATTTCATTATTGAGGTACGTGTAAATTTTGAGGACGAAATTTTTTTTTAAAGATGGGAGAATGTAAAATATGGCCTTTGAAATGTAAAAGGGAAAAAAATAAAAGGAAGGAAGAGCAAAAGTGTTGAAAAGTCAAAAGAATAGGGATAAGGGGGGCTTAAGCTCAATTATAAGGAAGCAACGAAGAGAGAGAGAGAGAGAGAGCCCACTCGGGGGAAAAAGAGGAAGAAAAGAGAGGAGAGAAAAGAATAAAGGAGGAAGGAAAAATTTTTGCCGCACTTGCAATCAGGCTACCCCGCGAAGCCGACTCAACTCCATTTTGCAACGCCGGCAAGTGATTTCACCTTTCGTTTGTTCAATTGTAGTTTCAAAATTAGGGCTTAAAAGTTCGGAATTATTGGAGATTTGTTCAGCGAAGTCTAATTTTTAAGTCGTTGAGCTGCATATTTTTATAGAAATGATAATTTAAGATGTTGTGAAGCTACAGCAACTTGTGGATCTCAATTTAAGCTTTCAATTTGCCCGAAATGGAATTTTCAAGTTCAACGCGCGTTCTGAATAGAGTTCCAAATAGTAATTTTTTAGCCAAATTTTAGTCATTTCCGGCGAAGTCATGGGGCAAATGAATTGGGGTTATTATAGTATATCAAAATAGCTTTCTAAAGACTATAATAAATTGGCTCGAAATGAAATTATATGGAGGAAGTTACGGTGCAATGTAGTTTAGCGCAAGCCACAACTAGTGAATAACAATAGATTTTCGCTAGAGGCGAGCTTTTCGTTGGCATGTAGGTGCCATTTTATAGACAAATAAGCATAGTATAGTCAAATCATTTATTAGAATATCGTTTTACTTGGTCTTTTGATATTGTTTTTCGATTATCTATTAGGAATTCGAGTTCGTCGACTCGAGTAACCGTCGTGGTTGGTTTTTGGCTTTTCTCATGTGAGTGATACTATTTCTTTTTATATTTTAAACTCATGTTTTTAAAAACATTATGGATCAAGCATGCCGTGAGTTAATAAATAGAATATTTTGTTGCATAAAACAAGATCGAGTCTTTACTGCTATTTTCTTATTTAAAAAGGGAAGTCATCTTTTGACTTCAACTTGAATGATTGGCTATAAATGATTTGTGAAAACTTTTATAAAAAAAAAAATCTTAAAAATTTTATGATTTATAAATATGGTTTTTGAAAGGCGCTTTGATATCTATATATCGAATGCCTAAGTTGTTAACTAGTTTATGAAATGGATTCTGAATTAATTTGGGAAACTCATTATGATATATGAAATGATTTTTCTTTATTTGGTTGTGGATTACTTGAGATTGAGTTGCGAAAGCTTTTAGTAATTGATTTATGAAATGTATTCCGATATGTGAGATTGTTTATGGATTGAAGCATGAGGTTGGGTGCTCAATATCACTGTGAGCCTGATGAGGGGCTTGTGAATATGCACATACTAGTATAGGATATCCTTGTGAGCCGAGCCATCGGCTAATAATAGGTAGAGACTTTACCAGGGGGAAATCTTGATCGCTTTGTCACCAGGCGTCATATCGCGACCATGGTTAGATATTGAATAAAAGATTAGTTGATAGATGGACCATCGACATGTGATTTCACATGAGATAGATCAATGGAATAGACCATTGATGTGTGGCATAAGTTTAATCGATATAATGGACCATCAACAAATGTTTTTAGGAGATTGATCAATGGGCTGAGCCATTGGTGTTTATTCTATTATTATCTTGAGTATTCGCGTGATGAATATATTATGTTAAAGTAAGAAATATCGAATTTTGGTTTTTGAAGGTTTGTTTAATTCTGGAATTGATGAAAGTGAGTTATGTTTGTGTTTTAAATATACATAATGATTGTTCGATCCACTTAGAAGAAATTTATTATTCACTAAACCGTGGTAACTCATTCCTTTCTTCTCATCATTTTTTATTCAAGTCCCTCGGTTAGTGGTTTAGAGCAAGAGCATTATCGTGGGAACTACTGAGAGTTGGATATTTGAGGTATAGTTAGAGGCTACATCTTTGGAAAAAGGACAGTCATATCACTCCCTCATCCTTATGGGAATTGGGGTGTAACACCTAGAACAAACTAGAGAATTCTACGTGCATCTTCTCTACGTGCATGGCAAACACGTTTCCTTCATTTGCAATGCCAGCTATTCATGCCTTAGGTGGTTAAGAAAAGTCCAAAAATATTGCTGGAAATGTGCTGTCCAAGTCAGTGCAAGAAGAGTCTCAGATAATGTCAAAGTCGTCAAGGCTTAGGCGGTGAACTCTCCTATAAATAGAGGTAGACGTCGAATCTTCCGAAGAAGACCAGCTTGACAACCTCCTCTCCTTCCTTTTGTAATACCAACTAATAATAGAAGCCTTCTTCCTTTGTTCCCTTGCTATATTCCACATACACAGATATACACTTGCACACACCCTTCCGCAACATCCAACAGTGATATTAGAGTTGCGTCTTTGATTGGTATAGGACGTTTGTCCTATCCCCCCATTCCTAAAACTACCTATCCAAATTTCCAACAACTAAACTATGGCCAACACTACATCATCCTCCTTTCCCATTCCTATCTTTGATGGAAATAACTATGATTACTTGAGCATCAAAATGACTACGTAATTGATGGCCCAAGACTTATGGGACATCGTTGAAAAAAGGTTACAAGGCTCCACAAGAAGGTACAAGTGTTCCAAAGGATCAACTGCAAAATGATGCAAGGGCTTTATGTGTTATTCAGCAAGCACTCTCGGAAACGATATTCCCAAGAATAATTGGAGAGAAGATTGCGAAGGACGCTTACGAGACATTACAAGAAGAATTTCAAGGTACTGAATAGGTACCAACTATTCGACTTTAGACTTTGAAGAGGGAATTTGAGAATTCTAAAATGAAAAATTATGAGAATATGCAAGAATATTGTGGAAGATTGAAAGAACTAGTAAATCAAATGAGAGCCTATGGAAATGATATCACTGATCAGAGGATTGTTGAAAAAATATTGGTGATACTCCCTAGAAAATACAATTCTATTGTCTCTACTATAGAATCATCAAAGGATATAAAAATCCTATCAATGAGTGAGCTAATTCCCTCTTTAAAAGCATATGAAAAAAGAATGCAAGTGCAGGATGAAGATACAATTGAAAGTGCGTTTCAGTCAAAAATGAATATACGGTCTCATAATTCTAAAATAGTGGAAGAAGCTCATGAAAAAATTAAAGAGGAGGAGAAACTACATAAAAAGGAAAAATATCCACCTTATGGTATTTGCCAGAAGACTAATCATTTAGAGAAGGATAGTGGGTTTAAAAATAAACCACAATGCCGCTCTCACTTACGAATTCGGAAGCAGATGATGAAAATATCACACATCGAAATCAACTAGAGGGGCACTCAAATTCAATACTTGGAGCACAATTAAAATATAACGGTTAAAAAGAAAACGCCTTCATTCCCATCCTCTTGTCTCTATTCATTCTCCATCTTCCAAGTGGCGATTCATTAACTTGGAGTTTACTTTTCTTCCTCTCCCCTCTCTCGATAGCTTGACGGTGACAACTTAGCAACTTCAATATAGTGCAAAAAGAAAACTAGTTTTAATACTTTATATTCCAACATGACTGTAGTTTGAGTCAAATTTGAGGTTTTCTAGGGTCATTTAAAGACCATCGTCGTCTTCTCTGCTCGTCAAGACGCCAAAAGAAAGACAAGCTTCGACCTCTGGTGTCTAAAGTTCACTCGATCTTTCCGTAGCAAGAAAATGGCGAACAATTCTCCGGCGAGTCCGCCATCAAACATTGTGTGGGGGCAGCAGCAAGACCACAATGCAAACGAGATTGATGCGCCGAGGCTGTCTTTCCTCAGTGAGCACACCCCGAGAAGCGAAGCCAGCATGATCACTTTGCCGATCCCGGGAAGCGCGACCCCGATGACGCCCATGACGTGCCATGGGGGGACATGTGGGCCGGCGAGGTTCTCAGGCGGGTCATCCCCGGACATGCGGCAGAGAATAGAGAGCGCATCACCGGAGACTGCGAGGCACGTGGCGCTGAGGATGTACGAGAGCCTGAAGAGGCACGGGTTGAGGAGCAAAGCTGGAAGAGCATTTGCCAGAGAAGTAGAAGGCGACGTGGAGAATATAAAAAACGTAGTAGACGAGAGTGCGAGGAAGAAGTCGGAGGAGCTTCTGGGAATGGAGTACTTGCTGAAAGATGGTTTCGTGAGTTATCTGCGGGACATGGCCAAGATCACGCCCCCTATCCCTCAGCAGGTAAAATGCAACGTGACTGTCTCTTTATATTCTCTAATGTGCCGTACATAAACCATGCAATGACATGCATTACAGTCTCGTCCGGACAATCTATACAACAGTTCATATACTCAACTTGAATAAGAACGTCGATAGAATTTAGATCAAGAAGAATCGAGAGGCGATCTTGACCGCCTTTTTTTCGAAATTCAATGGCATATAATTCCTTCGTATTGCACGATAAGAACTTCATTGAAAAGCACGATACTTTTTCGTCGCCAACTTAAGAAGCATTCGATATCTGAGCATAAAGTTGTGATCACAGCATACTTAGGTGATGCGATATCTGTGGAATCTTTAGTTGTTTTTTGGCCGGAGCTCCTCGTTTTGTCCTTTTTTTCTTCCGGATTGTGACAGAATTTTCCTTGTCGGGCCCCAAGCTTTGATACAAATTTTTCTAATCCTTCAATCGACAATATCAAATACAAGAAGAGATTGATGTTCCAGTTGACCCTAGATTAAGATGTTCACCTATCCTTTTCAAATGGCCGGCCACGCATTCATACATATAAATGAAAATGTAAACATTGTCCTTTAGTCAAAATCAAACGAAAACGCAATGTATATTGTTGAATGGCCTTGTAATTTTCCATTTAAAATTTGCGTAAGCTAATGATCATTCTTGATTACACACAAGATGTACTCAAAATGAGAATGTGATTATAATATCAGAACTAATCGCCAGAAATGGAATATGAACATAAAGTAAACATGAGTCTTACCAACGGTTAATCGACGAAAGCAGCATCTTTTGGTTTTAGCAAAAATCGAACTGTCTTGCAGGTGGTTCGGTTCTCCGACATTAAATATTCCAGAAATTGCGAGATCTCCTCGAGAGGATATGAAACCTTCGGGAATAAATTGATGGGATGTTTCCTTGGGCCGATCAAGACGATACTTAAAAGAAAAGGCTCGATTTGGATGCAGATCCTAAAGGGAGTGGATGGATACATCATGCCGGGCTCGATGACTCTGTTACTAGGACCTCCGGGTAGATGAAAATTTCCTCTTGTACTGCAATGATACCTATCAAATGATAAATCTGAAGAGGCCACCTCTAAATCAATAAGTTGAATAATGTTAATAGTAGCAAATAGTTATGTCAAGTGATGATCCATTGGATATACAATTTTGCAGGAAGCGGAAAGAGTACCCTCCTAGAAATCCTGGCAGGCAAACCTAAAGTAACTCCTAACTCGAGATTGGGAGGCTCGGTAATGTACAACGACAAATCTGTCACTGATGTAATCCATAGCAGATTCATTGCATATGTCAATGGCCAACTTAACAAGTGAGTCCTCTATTGCCTGAACACCGTCATTCTGTGCAGATTAGACAAGGCGGCTTACGCTTGAAATTTTGTCTAATTTTAGGTAAGCACGTGGTCACGTCCTGATTTAATTAATAGCATTTTCTCTGGATGTAAGCCTTAACACTTTTTGTGGTAAATCTTCAGACACATTCCATTTTTATCGGTTAGAGAGACACTTGAGTTTGCAAGGGATTGTACCCAGGGTCTGCGGCTAGAGAACTTCACTCCTCAGATGAGGAAATTCTTTGCACATGCACTTGTGGAAGGACAAGATCCATTCTTGGAGTATGTTTTAGCAATTTTAGGTTTGAAGGAAGTCGAGCACAAACTCACCGGAGAAGGCTTCTCCGATTTCGATCGCCAGAAGCTCACAACGGCTGAATTGGCACTCGGAACATACTCTGTCATGATTTATGACCAATCATTTTCAAGTTCTGATCTTGCAGCCACCTACGACCTAGTAGACACCCTACGCACCATGAGCAGAATTCAGCATTCATCTGCGATTGTGTCGTTGACCCAACTCTCCCAAGAAATATTCGATCTTTTTGACCGAGTTATACTGCTCAGCGATGGCCATGTTCTCTTCCAAGGTACTCGCCAAGATGCCATCCCATACTTCACAAAGCTCGGGTTAGTATGCCGATGAGTTTTGGGTGTACGGTTAAATGTTGTGATGATTTTTGCTAACATAGAACCAACATTATGCCATTGACATCATGTGCAGGTACATAAAACCATTGCATGTGGAATCAAATGAGTTTCTTGAAGACATAGCAGCCGGAGATGGGTCCAAGTATATGGCACCAGGAGCAACATCCTCGACTCTAGAGGAGCTTATTGAGTGCTACAACGCTTCAGATCACTACAAGGACATACTGAGGATTGTGCATGGAGATGAGGTAAAGCATACCTATTGGGTAGACAGCGAGCCGGAACTTGGGTTGACTCTCAAGACACCAACCAAGTATGATTGTGCAGTAGATGCACAGCCAAGAAAAGAGACAGGTCAGCAGCTCTGAATGTTGCAAAATATAACTATTAGTCTGTTCACGTCAATAGAGATCCATATCAGCCAATTTAAGCAGCCAAAGTTGAATATCAACATTTGATGAACCCAAAGATGTGGGTAACTATTGTTACTTTGCTGCAGAATTGGTGGTTGCCAAGCTATCAAGCAAAATAGGGCATTCAGGGGGAATAGAAAGCACCGGAAGAGTTCAAATTGGGGATGTGGTGACCGCAATATCCATAAACAATGACGAAATGCAATATCTCTCAGTTGGACCCCAAAAGATACAACACAAGCGAGCCTCACATGTATACTCCATGCTAAAGCAGGCGAGAGGGCATATTCGTCTCCAAGTTGAGCGTTACAAAGAAGAGGTATGAGAGACATCTTTTGCCACTACAGCATTTTTGTCTTCTTTCCTAAGAGAGTCGGGAGGCAATAAGATAAATTTGATTAAAAAAAGAGTGTCATGAATGGGATGCAAAGAGATGCTTGAGAAAGTTGAGCATGATATAAAGAAAGAAAATGACTAGCCTGGTCATAACAGCTAATAATTTCTCAACGCATAGGAAGATGAGTACCAAGCTCAATTGAAGCAATTCCAGAGGCCGTTCGTCCAGACATGGTGGAAATCTACTCAAACACTCATCAAGAGGCAAATCAAGATCACAAAGAGGCTCCATGCTTTAATCAAATTGAGGCTTTTTCAGGTCAAAAATCTTGCAGCTTAGGCCCTACTTTCGCCAGTCGTTTCGTTGGAAAATTGGCAATGGAATGCAGACATCTCTATGGCATGATAACTGGCTTCCATGTGGTCCTTTGGACGCAATTGTTTCTTCCACTGTAATGGAGGACCCGGGTTTATCTAAGATGGCAGCTGTCTCTAAACTGTACACCTCTGCCCTGGCCTTTAAATCCCGCCTG
Source organism: Eucalyptus curtisii (assembly GCA_017140595.1). NCBI lineage: Eukaryota > Viridiplantae > Streptophyta > Magnoliopsida > Myrtales > Myrtaceae > Eucalyptus > Eucalyptus curtisii. Next base: position 43,158,353 of record CM029495.1, read on the forward strand.
GAAAGTTGGGGCTTCTCCTTGCCGGTGCTTTCTAATGTTTGTGACCGGTTCCTTTGGTGCGGTGATTCTTCGGGCCTTTTTTCGGTTGCTTCGGCCTGGAATTTAATCAGAGTTAAAAAAGATCGAGTTCCTTGGGCGACTCTGGTTTGGGATAATGCCTTGGCACCGCGTTATCTATTTCTGTTATGGCTTATTGCCAAGAAGCACCTACCGACTCAATCACTCCTACTTTCTTACGGTAGGATTGACTACTCGGTTTGTGCCTTTTGCTCAACTCAGCCGGACTCTATTGATCACCTTTTCTTTCACTGTCAAACCCCTGCTACCCTGTCTTATTTCTGGGCTTCTAGGTGCAACCTACCTTGGAGAATCAGACCGTGGACCGAGACCTCCACTTGGGCTCTAAAGTTTTTATCGGGTAAGGATTTCTTCCACAAAATTGCTAGGTTCTCTTTTGGAGCTTTGTGTTATCTAATTTGGAAGAAGAGAAATTGCATCATCTTTCGGGGTGAAACTGTTTCCGTGTCGGCTCTCAAAAATCATTTGATCAAAGTTGTCAAGGACAGAGTTTTCTCCTTCAAGAATGTGCCTCCTACCCCAAGAAATAGAAGACTTCAAAGGAATTGGGGCTTCGACCCCTCGGTCTTTTCTCGGTAGCTTTGCTTGTTGCTGTTGGTGCTTGTCTTTGTACCGTCCTAGTTCTCTCGTCCCGCTTTTAAGCGTGTAGTAGAGTTTTGCTAGGTTTGGTTTTGCCTCGGCCAGGGTTGTGGGCATTTTTCTTCTGTCTTTTGTTTTCCTTTCGACTCCCTTCCACTCTTCCTGCTGCGCGGTCAGAGTGTAAGTTGGCACCGTTTCTTGCTTGTCCAAAGTTATCAATATTTTTCTTACTTTTCACCAAAAAAAAACTTATGCTATCATAAGATCCTACTGTAACTACCTCAAGGAACATGTTTAAGCGCATACATTTTCAACGAAACTCAGAGAGCCAAGTTCACAGAATGACAGAAATTATATGAGATCCACTTTTCGCGTGAAGTTTGCTCCATTCAAGAAATGAGTGGCACATACGTTAATTTTGCAGGCAATTGTACTGGGCTTATTTGCGGGAACACTATTCTACAAGCTTGGCGGCAATTACAACCAACAGCAGATGAACTCAGTAAGGGCCCTCGATTTGTATCCACCATGAGCATAATGCTCATAAATTTGGTGCAGCTTCCTATCTATATGCTCCAGAGGCCAATATTCTACAAGCACAAGGCTCAGAGATTTTACAGGGTCTCCTCATATGTTGTTGCCCATTGCGTAGTCAACCTACCGCAGACCCTAATAGAAGTACCCCACCTAGTTTGTTTCCTCTTTCAATTAAATATAGTCGAGAATTGAGATTAAACTCCAACAAATCTATTACTTTGTGCAGGCAATAGCATATACAGTGAGTGTCTATTTTCTAGCTGGGGTATCATCAACAGGAAATGGAGAACCTTTTTTCCAGTTTTTGCTACTCCTATTCTTGGTCGCATATTTTGGATCATCAGTATTTTTCTTTCTCAGTGCAATTTCTGCAATCCCAGAAGTTGGGAATGCCTTGGCAGGTATAATCATCTCCTTTAAGGATCAGAATCCCTATGCCTTTTCATTCAAAATTAGATGGAAAGTGGATAAAATAGGTCATTTTGCAGTTTTTAAGCTAATCCTGCATCAACTAAAAAGCTCACAAAAATTGCATCTTTTTGGCAGGTCTCCTAGTTTCGATCTTCCTGCTGTTCAGTGGTTTTGTGATTTACCCATCCAATGTGCCTGTATACTGGAAATAGCTAGTCCACACGAACCCAATCCACTGGGCCAATGTCTTATTTTGCAAGATTCAATTTGCAAATGACTATCAAGATCCTTGCTCCAGCTACCAAAGCCAACTTGCCTTCTGTGATCAATTCCCTAACATGACTGTTGGAAAAGCATACCTCAAATTCTATCAGCTGTCTGAAGATGCTGAAAAGCCCTGGCTACCTTATCTCGTTCTTATTGGGTGGACTTTCATTGCCAACTTCCTCGGATTACTGGGACTAAAGAAGATAGAATTCACAGGAACCAGCCAAACCTTACCCTCTATCAGATCGTCCCCAACAATCAGCAACTATAAAGAGGACGTGGAGAGTGAGTTTCAGTCACTGGAAAATCAAAATGAACAAATCGTTAGTTTCAAAGCTCCTCAATATTCTGGACGACAACGATACGGAAAAATAAGGGACATTGGTGGAGTTGAAAAACGGACAGAGGAGTTCATGGTCAACATGGAGAGGAATGGACTAGGCATTCCAGTAGAGCCAATAACCCTCCTTTTTGAGGATCTAGCATTCATGAGGTATATCTTATCCCCATGAAAATTTTCCTTTTACGTATTCCCATGCAATGTTGACTATATGAGTTCATATTTGCCTGCTTTACCCATTTGCACACTATCTAACACCCTACTCTCCCAAATTAAGGTACGAAGAAGACATGAAAGAAGGCACTTCAATTTTCAGCAACATCACAGGTTACGCTAGGCCTAGGAACATGCTTGCTTTGATGGGTGGTTCGAAAGGAAGTAAATCTACTCTTCTGAAATGCCTAGCTGGGAAGGCACCTTCAATGGGTAGCCTCAAGGGCAGCCTCCAGGCAAAATGTTGGGACAAGGGGCCTCCCTATTCTAGACTTACTGGCTATTTAGAGAAGCTCGATGCACACCAACCTTATCTCTCAGTGCGTGAGACCCTTCATTTCAGTGCTGCACTACGTCTAAGTCAAACAATCAGTTCTGTGAATCGTCGCATCCATGTGGAGCTAGTCCTTGACCAACTTGATCTATTGCCTTACTCGAATCAACTAGTTGGTTCCCTTCAAGATGCTACTGGAAAAACATTTGAGATAGCCAAAAAGATAACCATTGCTGTTGAACTCGCTGCTAATCCAAGTATTCTCTTTCTCGAAGAACCCGTATCAGGACTGGACAGCAGAGGTACCTCAAATATCCTCAATATTCTTTCTCAAGTTTCCAATTCAGGGCGTGTTATTATCGCCACTTTAGCACACCCTAATGCTCGCACACTTGATTTCTTCGACTTGGCCCTAATTTTGACACATGAAGGGCAGCAAGGATACTTTGGCCCAATAGGACCCGACTGCAGTGACCTGCTCTATTATTTCTTATCAGTTCCAGAAGTTCCCCGCTATTCCATAAGAGTGAGTCCAGTTGGTTATGTCATGGCGACTCTCGGATTAGGCATAAAAAAGAGAGCAACACCAGCGATAAACTTTGCGGGGGCCTACCAAGCTAGTTCCCCGCATGAAATGAACAACAGAGAAATCTACAGTATTAAGAGTTTAACTGAGGATAGGAATTACATGGTTTCCTCTTCTGTTTATCCTGCTCCATACACACTGCAAGCCATGATGGTACTACTCAGAACTCAAAGATTCTTGTGGAGAAATGTACAGTACACATATGGTAGACTTACTGGGTGCATCATGATCGGTCTTCTCATGGGTTCACTTTATTGGAAGATTGAATATGAGGATGTATATGGCCTGACTTCGCGCTCCCTCTATATATATATGCAAGTAATTCTCATAGGAGTCATATCAGCAAATAATGTCATTCCTCAGATTGGCACAGACAGGTTAGTGTACTTTAGAGAGAAGAGAGCAGGGATGTACCATCCTATCTTTTATCCTCTGTCATGGGCACTGGGAGAAATTCCATACTTCTTCATTGCAACACTTGCGGTAGTAGGAATCGGGAATGTTATGGCAGGAATTGGAACCGGTTCCATCCATGAGTTCATGATGTACTGGACTGTGCTCTTTGTGTTCACAATTTGCATGACATACTTTGGAATGATGATTACTTTCCTAGCCCCAGTGCCTACGCTAGCTGCATTTGCTGTGTCAATTGTGACATCACTGTGGGTTTCAGCTTCTGGAGTAGTCGTCGTGCTATCAGACATAAGGTTCTACCGGTGGATGTATTGGAGCAACCCTTTCCAATATGCTATGAATGTGATGACTTCAATCACTTTCTACTGCAATGCTGAGGAGTGTGTATCAGACTGCAGTTGCCCAAAATTAATAGACGGTTCTTATGCATGGGATAGGTTGGCCTCGGTGAGGAGTTTGAGCTATGAGAGGATAGGAACAGACATGTTCATCTTGTCCGCAATGTCCCTCTTATTTGCTTGTCTGGCTTTTCTCTTCTTTGTTGTTCTGAAGCACAACTCGCCCCCTCAAATGTAGCTATAGTTTCTGCACATCCTCTGGACATCACACGGGTGTGTGTGAAGTGTGTGGCTGGGGACAGATGTAACCGAGCATCTAGATGTTCTGTGTTCTTTTTTTCTTTTTGACCTCGATGAACAAAGTGCAATATTTCTAAACGAGGTGTAGGGCAGGCAAATTTTCACAATGCTTCACCATGTGGTCATAATCACATCTATACAATACAAACGACTAGGTTGCATACTTTCAGCAACCTCAAGTAAGCTACTGTTACAAACTAACTGAAGCTAGCAACCTCAAAGTTCTACATTCGTCAATGAGAATTGAGAACTATGGAGTGTACTCAGCCAATCGGGGTAAAAACAGTACAAGTGCCAATACTTTCGTGAGTGAAAAAAATAGTTTTGGCACTCAAGTGAGTGCCGTACGAAAGTTTTGACACTCCTACTATTCTTATGCCCAGCCGATCCAACAGTTTTACTGCTTGGAGTGTATGTGGCTTAACAGACCTAGGCTGTATATCCATGCCCCAACTACAGAGACACTGAATCTCTTATTGTCAATGCTCAAACTTGGAACAGTCGATCACCATCGAGCTAAAGGAGTCGTGCTTTCATTGTATGACAGATTGACTTGCCAAGCCAACAGAACCATGCATTTTTTTCCTGTAGTACTTCTGGAACCTACACTTCCATTCCAATCAACAGTATTGTGCTTTAGAGGAAAATTTGCGTGCTTTAGAGGAAAATTTGCACTTTTACTTATCAGTTCTTGTGAGACATTTTCAACTCTACCAACCAGAGATTCCATTCTAAAAATAAAATAAAAATGATCTCAAGTCTCAATCATCTCCCAACAATAATATATTAAAAAAAAACAAATAAAAAGAGTCTTCAATTTACTATGACAATGATTACACAATTTCATCATGGACATGCCAAACAGAAGGCAGATTTGGTCCTGTTTGGATGAAGTGATACAGTAAAACAGCTATCTAACAACAAAGCTGCACATGGAAAAGAGCATAAAATAAGAATAAGACACACAAGACATGAGAAATCATAACTTAAAATAGAGAAACAGCAGTTGTTATTGGTACACTTCATTAGATTACAACCCTAGAGAGGGACACTGCTTCCTAGCATGCTCCGGGATCAACTTCGCCAACACCTCAACTGGCACTCCTTTTAGTTCTGATTAGAAGCAGCAAAATTACTCAATGAGAATATCACGCCATATAAAGAAAAAAGTCAAGATTGATTGAAGAAAAGACCATCAAACCATTAGATTTAAAGCTGAACAGTGGCGGAAGAAATCGTCCATTTGGCAAGCGGGCATTGGGATCACGTAACTCATCAAAGAAAGGATGGATTAAGGCATCCAGCTGCAAAGTATATAAAGAGGTACTCATCATCCAGGATCTTTTCCTCAACAACCAAAATAGAAGCCAGCCTCATGGAAGAGGTTAATACCCTGAAGGATTAATTCAGAGACAATCCAATATCTAATATTACCAGACTCAAAGGAATAGAAGCAACTTCATTGTAGTTACATGCAACTGAAGCAGAAACAGGTACACTTAGATTAAAGACATCTAAGCGGACAATAAGGGCCTTGAGGTACATGTCTTAGATCATCCAAACTGAATGCGTATTAATACAGCATAGCATGAGATACCATTCTATTCTTATCCCAGGAAGAACCACTCTGCTACTGCTTGCTCTGAGACATCATTCTATTTCTATCCAAGGACTATGCCTAGCTATGGACCAGATGCAGAACCAATAGACAGTAGGAGTTTACTAATGCCACTCATCCACAGACATGGGGTTACTAATCACCGAACACTTGATGTCAAATACACATCTTCAGAAGGAGCAAGCTACTGCAATCAACTAAGTGTGAAGCTCTACCCATCTCCTTTTAATTGGGTCTTTGTCATAGCTAGTCCATTTTGCACTTGCTAATACTTTTCCATTCTGTTCTATTTTAGTTATAAGAACGTTTTCCCCTTGCAAAATTTCTAGTGACACCCTAGTGCAAATTGATTCTGGTTCTTATCCCAAGGTCCTCCCCCACCAAAAAAAAAAAGCAAACAGAGACTGTGATACTCACAGCTGTGCACCGTAGGTTCGGAGAATACTGGAGTAATCTTGAAACCAAATCAACAGCTTCAGGAGGCATGCGTTTGTGGAATATCTGACAAACAAAAGAAAAGTATAAGATCATATAAATATGAACAATCTGGCAGATTACAGACTACAATGAGCCTATATACCTTGTGCCATGGGTGAGCTTTTATCTGAGGGAATTTGAACTCCGTATAATTAGGATTCATGCACTTGATTTCTTCTCTAGTTGGGGTGCCTAGAACCTGCATAACAGAATTCCAAAACACACAGGAACAACTGATGCCTCAATTAAATGCAGACCAAAGTATTCTAGGTTTCTTCAAATGCATGTGAAGATTGACTACTGAAATTGAAGAAAACTCCAGCACCTTGATAATCTCAACCAGCTGATCCACTCCACTCTCACCAGGAAACAGAGGCTGCATCCAAGTTAGTGATACAACTAAAATTCCCAGCAAATTTGAATTGCATAGACAAACAGAAGGGGAACATGAAAAGCATCTACTTGTCCAAGTAATAGCTCAGCCAGTACGCAGCCGGCAGACCAGATGTCAATAGCCGTTGTATATTCAGTTGCTCCAAAAATAAGCTCAGGAGCCCTATAGTACCTCGAGCAGATGTACGATATATTTGGCTCCCCTTTTACCTATAAAAAACCAAAACAAGATAGATTCTCCATACCAAACAAAGGAGGGGACATGCTAGTTGCCTATTGAATAGCAGGTACGTACCAATACTTTTGCACTCCCAAAATCACATAGCTTGACCTGGTGGGTATGAGGATTTACCTGCAGAGGGAACAAAGGAACTATCTTCATGATTACAGAGCCAAATGATATATATCTTGAAACAACCTCATTTGATTCTTAATGAGGACATATAATGATAAAATACAACCAGAGAAGAACCATCACTCCGAATGTATCTCTTCCTTTGATGATGAAGGAACTTAGACAAGAGACCCACTGTACACTTCCTAAATTCCAAGCCGAAGGATTAAGCACTTTAGAGCATCGACATTGTACTAGCTGATGAACTCACTAAAAGATTTTGAGGTTTGATATCCCGATGGCACACTCCAATATTGCAGTGAATGTACGACAATGCCCTGAAGATCTTCCGCATTCCAAGAACAGGAACATACATCAGCAACATCAAAGATACAGTTTGGTCAGGAAAAGATAAATAACTAGGGGTGAGCAGCGGTCTAGGGTCGACCCTGGACCGACCCTGGACCGACCCAACCCTGCCGGTCTTGGTCCGGTTCCCAAGGGGATTGGGTCGATCCTTGGTCCTGAAATTTCAGGACCGACACTGTGCGGGTTGGTCCTCGGTCCTAAGAATTTTGGGTCGGTCCAACCCTGGACCAACCCTATATATATATATATTATTTATAATTTTTTTATATAATCAAACCTAAGTAAAATGTCTGTTATCAAACCTAAGAGTTATGGTGAGATGTTCTATCAATAGCACTAATAGTAATTTCAATTTAAAACTTTTGTTGAGTATTAATTATGTGTCGTTTGTTTTGTTTTCAGGTGTTTAGAAGTTCAAGTGAATTAACAAGATGTGAAGTTATATATTCATGGTTTATATTAAGTATTTTGAACTTTTTATGGTTTGATTGTATTTTACTAATGAATTTCAAGCTGCACTTTGCTTTTCAATTTGTGTCAAATGGTAGAAGTTTTTGAAGAGTAGAGTAGTACTACGATTTTTACGGTGATTTGCTAGTCAAGTGGTGTGAAGCTCATTTTTTGGTTGAGTGGACTCTACATGATCAAATGCAGGAAAATGCTTTTGCATATGGTGTTATGAATATTAAAGATAGATGATTACAAAAACTTTCCATCTTGTCCCATATCTCGATGAGCGGTTAGCAGGTACGAAATTTCTATTATTGCGTCATCTTAAATTTGCTGAATATGTATTGGTATTTATAGTTTAGTTGCACAATGCCACATTGTCGATGGATGTGTAATTTGAATTTGTAGGTTTGCTTTTTTAGGGAGTATAAAAAAAAGACAAAAAAAAAAATTATCGATCGGTCCCGGGTTGACCCTGGAACCGGACTGAACCCATTGGGTCGGTCCGGTCCTTGGTCCCAGGCTCAATAGGGTCGGTCCTCGGTCCTAAAAATTGAGGACCGACACTGTACGGGTTGGTCCTAGGGTTAGGGGGTGGCCCGGACCAACCCGGACCATGCTCACCCCTATAAATAACAGGACACATATCACTGGAATGCTCAAGTTGAGACAATCGAAATCCAGAAGACTAGTAAGAACAGAAAGTCAAGGAAACGCTATCCCCATAACTGGGACCCGGCCAGAGAGTGGATCCCAAATTAACTGGGTAATATTATGAAAGGTAATATAAGAGCCAAAGCAAGAAGATAGATAGTATACCTGATATGCATAAAGTTTCACATAAATTAGAGGCATCCTTTGATTCAGCTTGTTGTAGTGCTTGATCACACGGTGAACTGTTTCAGGTACATACTCCAGAACGAGGTTCAGATATGGCTCATCCTTTTCGCTCGTTGAGAAGAAGCAATGCTTCAAGAACACCACATTGGGGTGGTCAAGGAGATGCATTGTTTGCAATTCCCGATTCTTATACCTCTTATCTTGAAGAACCTTCTTAATAGCCACTGTTTCGCCTGTCTCTAAGCATTTTGCCTATATAGAAGCAGTCTAAATATCAACAACTTTCCTAAAAAGTTAAAAGGTACCAGCAAGTTTTTTGTACTGATGAATTACAACACAAGCAACAACAATATACCTGAAACACCACTCCAAATGATCCTTGTCCAACTGCTCGCTCAGCCATATAGCTTATTGTCTGAAATTATAAATAAAAGAAGGTACCCGAAACAGGGATATATGATAAATGGAGATGGATATTGAAGCAGAAACAAGCATCTCACACACATTTCAATCATACATAGATGATGATGAAAGTCAACCACATTTTTATCATTACTCCAGAAATATAGTGACCAAATTATGGCTAACTAAAATTATATCTGCCTCTCATCCCGTAAAACAGACATGTAGAAGAATAAGTTCATGCTTGATTGTTTATACTTAGCTAATACATGTCTAAAGCATGATATCGATAGACCGTGTTCATTTTATACATATCTCATCCTCAGCAAATCAGTTCTTAACATTGAGCCGTGAAAGAAACCCCAAACTTTAAGAGATGCTGGAAATAAGCCATCAGTTCATGGTTCATAGGAGAGAAATTAAAAGTGGACCATAGAAGCATGAATTCGGAACTCCCAACTGCATAGATGTGGAGACAGAAAAGACACCCAACATGAAAAGATGTCCTTCACCAAGAAGATCAATACACAAACTAACAGAATATGTAAAATGCTTCAGAAGAATGATTCTTAGAAAAGAATACGAATATGAATACCTGCTTTGGCTGGTCATTTCTACCACCAATAGTTGTCACTATAATATGACCTGTCTCTGTCCCATTACCATCAATAACCGTTGCTTCCATCTCCTAGAATTCATCAAGGTGTGAATTTTAGATGCTCAAGACCAGCAGGAACAAGAACAAGGATAACGAAAACAAGAGAATTACTGGGAGTGGCATTAGACATACATATGTAACTATCAAGGAAATAAAATAACTAAAGGACATACTCTTTCATCCCTGATTTTCAAGTCATTCATCTCTTCTGGCAACCAATGTGCACCAAGAGCATATCCACTAGTATCTCTCAAACCAGAAGTACGTGGGACACCAACCGATGCCATTAGCTCCCACAAGCTTCCTCTTAAGCTTGTAGCATTTCTACCTGTACAAAGCAGCTTTGTTCATCGACCTGCTAAAATTGGAACAACAAGATCAACAAAGATATCTAGTCTTATAGAGGAACTCATAGAGAAAGAAAGCAATGAACATGCACCATCACTTGACCCTCTTCATCCCTACTAAACGACAACGTACTTTTCTAGCTGAGTAATGAGAAACTATTTCCAGTGTCCATACCCTTGGAATTTACAACTCAACCCCAATGATCGCTACTGAAAACAAGTGCATTTCCGCAGCTTCCTAACCAAACAGGACTCGAGTCTATCGCGAACACAAGAATATTACTAATAGGAAGCTAAATCTAACATGGAATGAATAAGAATAACTCCAAAGTGCAAAGGACAACCCTTTAAGCAACTTTACATGTTTTTATTTAATGGGGAGCAAACATCCATCAAATTCGCCAATTTGTGAACTTTTTGAGTTGTTGAGATCAGGGGGCTCCTGTCATGGGTACTCCAGACTACTGCAGCAGATCAGAACGCCAACACCACAGAAATGACACGAAACGCTAAAGCAAACAAAATGAAACCCAATGCTTTTACGCTTCTTCTGAAGCTCAATATGCCCAGAAGAGGGATGCCAGCCGCTCCCACGAAAAGAATACCCAAAAGAATACTTAAAGATACCAGAGAATGAAAGCACACAACTTTCGACCAAGCACAGCAAGACTAAGCATTGAAACCAAAACCCAATGACAAGCCCGCATCCAAGAGCAAAATGCCCCCACACCCGTTTCCAAAAAAGCGTTACAAAGAAAGCCAGCCCAATCCAATCCCAAGCTCAAAGCTTGAAACTCGCTGGAGAAAAAGTTAGCAATGGGTAAAGGGGACGGGACAGTTACATCGAACGAACCAGCTGAGCTACCTGGAGGTGGCCAAGGACTAGTGGTCAAACGGAGGCTCTAATGGCGATCAAGACACGAGACATTGGGGGAGAGAGAGAGAGTGGCATATCCATTTCTGCTCTCTGCTGCTTTTGCGTTCACGCTGTTGATGCTTTTCTTTCCTTTTTTTTTCTTTTCTTTTTGGTTCTTCGTGATGTAATAATGCGAATATGTCTAAGTCCAAGCAAATATGCTAGCTTGGAATTTAATTTTCATACTTATGTCATTTATAATTTAATCTAAATTTAAAGCAGGTCTCTTATGATATGTGTATATATATAAGTGAATGTAACCAAACGTATATTTATCTCGTTAAGTTTGACGAGTGAATTTTAATTTGCATGAAAATTTTAGTATAGTTCGTTAAGATTATCAAAAGCTTAGGATTATTTATATTGTAATTATTCTTTAATTATTAGGCCATTTAAGTTTCACAATAGATTCAATGATTGGGGCAACAGAGAATTTGAACTAAAAAGTATTCGATTGATCTGGATACGTTTTACTATGAAAAATTAAAATGCATTGGATAATGAATAAACCCAAGAGGGCAACAAAAGTGCAAACATGTCTTTTTGTTTTTCTCAAAGGGATGTTCACCCTTGCCCAAGTATCTCCACACGAAAGGAAGTGGTTTAGTTTAATTCAGGTTATTCATTTTACTTTTTCAACCAACAATTTATTCATTTTAATAAGAAAACTATATTTTTCTAATACCTTTTGTGTTTTAGAGATCAGTTAATTATCAGCACATAATTTTCCTTTGGATTGAATATTTTGTCTTAAAATTTGTGGGGTTTATATACCTAAGTTCTAAAAAAAACCTGGTTCACACAGGTTTTTCAATGTACTTTGAGTCCTTTCTTCAATACTCAATTAAATTTAAAAATTATAAATTTTAAGATTTAGTGCACGAACTTGACATGTTTAATCCCATGAATATCCCCTTCTGACATTAATGACCTTTGACTTAAGATTTTGTTGGCAAAATCCCAATGAGCAAAAATAGACCGTTTGACTCTTCATCAAATTGCCATATGGCAAGGTATGATGAAATGCATTGACAAATAGGGTAAATCATTCTCAAGTCATGCAGTCCAAAGTCAAAAGATGGACATAAAAGATGCTCAATTGATAGTCATTGGAATGTATCTACTTGCACTGAAAAATCAAAGCATAATCAGTCACCTTGGGAATATACACGTTCACAAATATAATTTCATGGCAAGTAATGACCCCGATGTGTTCGTGCCCCTACATTATTAAAGAAGGAAAAATTATCATGTTGATTCATCGTTCTTGACAACCTAAGCATTTCACGAAATTAGTACATCGTACGGCTGACTATCTTAATCATATTTCTCAACTTGGGTGTAATTACAGTATAAAAATGTCACTTTTTAGGCATCTCCCCAATTCAAATTTGGAAGTGTAACAGCAAGTGGGAAACAAATAGAACCAACAAATGCACGTTGATCATACTCAGGAGAACACGATGGAACATTGATTCCCTCTAGATGCTAATCACCTGTACACACACCCTCTATGCTAAGGTTCTTCGCAGTACTCCACCTCCACAGATAGGCAACAACCATTCATCATCTACAGAAAAGATCTGAAAACAAAAAAACAAAAGAATGATCATGTTCCCTTCCCAAACCCCCATGCCTTAACAATCACCATCTAATTGGAAAATGGGGGAAGAGAAGTATCATGAATACTGCTTCAGCCCTGGGTTCCAATATGGAGAAACAGTCCGTGTAGATCCGTTTCTTTCACGTTCGCTGATACGCTTTGCTTTCTGATCTCGAACCTGGATAGTCGCTCCGGTCCGTGTCGGAGTTTTCCCTCTGGGAATCCATCTCCATGCTGCTACCCCCCTGAGTCCTACGGTGCCTTCTATCCTGGAAACACAGATATGATACTTCTTAAGGGGGAACAAAGCTAGAACAATGTCTCGATATTCAACAAGATGTGTGGATCGGAAAAGTACATCTGATGGAAGTTCCGACAGGAATGCTTCATATAAGGTATGTGTAGAATTAAGTACTATGATGCTTGTCAAAAGGAAAAGGATCAGCTTGAAGAAACACTAGAGATTGATGGACACTTCCGGTGATGTGCAATTACCAAGCCAATGATTTGGTGAATAGGTAGTGTACGATGGCCATCACCCTATTAACATTTATCTTTTTTCACTTAAAAGTATCAATCACTAGCTGAGGTGGTGTGTGGCTGTGAGCTAATATATCTCTTACTATCTGCTCAGAGTAAAATTTGTGTGTTTCATCAATGACAATCAATCTCCAGTCAAGGAAGTTTGGGCAATTAAAAACAACCAAGTGATGCTTCGAATAACATAAAGGCCCTGTGAAATGGAACATCGGAGAAAAAGGCACTTGAAATGATGCAGCCAAAATGATATGAGACAGGGGGAACACATAGAAACACTTTCACTACGCACTCAGAAGGGAAATGCAGACCGCAAAGGGAGCAGCAGGAAAATGGAGCAGATGTCAGCGGGAGTTCCATCCAAGTACAATGAAATTTTATCTACGAGATTTAATTGGAACAGAAGATAAACATAATCGGGAAAGCTACCTCTCTCGGTATTGGATACTCCTCAGATTCAAGCATTCGGACAACTTGGCCCATCTTGGGTCTCTTTTCATGATCTGGGTCAACACACCTCAAAGCTGTCAAAAGGGCTCGTTTCAAGGCTCTAGTTGATGGCCTAACCTCAATATTGAGGTCAACCACCTCTTCTGACCGGCGGCTGCCGACCATCATTTTCAACCAATCAACCAGATTCACCTGAGAGATAGCAGACTTGTTAGGATGGAAGAATTCATGTTCAGCGGAGATGAAACAGGACTCCACTGAAAGCACAATAAAAGAAATGAGGATGCAGAATATAAAGGCATCATTCCATGATTCAAGATGCTTTTGGAAGCAAATATCAGTGACTGCAAGCACATATCTTTGCAGTGTAATGGTAATGGGGGTAGAGCAAGTGAGAGCAGGAAACTTCAACAATGGAATACTCAACAGAAGACTCTACAGATATAGTTCTACCACTAGGGATAGCCACATTCATTAAATTTCTACAGATATAGTTCTACCACTAGGGATAACCACATTCATTAAATTCTTAGTCCACATAGATTTTCTCCCAAAAGCCACCTTTTTGCAGGAAACAATCATATATTTGCTGCAGACTTATCACTTTTCTGAATGTGACGATGGAAGAAGCAGAACAGCTATTGACAAACTTAGGCTCCAAGAGAGTGTTGCATGCGCCATATAATAGCTGGTTGCAACCCATTATGACTGATAAAATGTCACAACAAGGTAAAAGCACATAATTTATACGAATCAACCAACCCAGGCAAATGCAGAGAAACCACTTAAAATCGACTAAGTTTAAATTGAATGAAGTTTTGCAGATAAACTAGCACGAGGTCAGTCTACACAAGTACTTCAAAAGAGTAAGCACCCCACAAGAGTTCCCCCCGAGCAAACTGTAGACAGCATGAAAGAAACCAACCGAACTCTTTAATCCAATTCTAACACAATGGCATGCTAATGGCAAATCTTGACCGGGCAAAATTCTAATTAAACAAATGCAGAATAGATAATGGAGCATGAGTTCAATTTCTATGAACAGTTTTCAAATAGAAAGTATGAACAAAATTACTTCAAGGATGACAAGGAAGCAGGAGACAGCTCCTATTTGCTATGCAGAAGCACCTAAAATTTCAAGAGCATGCTTTTTCCCGAAAGAATCCTGGAATCAAGAATTAAGTGGCTTTCCAAAGCATTATATGTGTCCTCCAATATAGTTACACATGATCAGTGATCACCATGTTAGCCAATATCGTCGTAACTTTCGTATTGTTATTGCAGCATGGAGAGAAAGCGATCTAGAAAAACAATGCCTTACAACCAAAAAACTAGAATTAGTTTGCCAGAAGAAGCTGAAACACATGTATATGCATGTCAAATACTTTAGAAATTATAAACAATTTGAATATGCTAATCCAGTGGCATGATTGTTTACCTCATTGGCCGGACGTCCATAGTCAACAGGATCTCGACCAGTGATTGCTTCAAGCACAACCACCCCAAAGCTGTAGACATCGCTCTTTTCATTTAAAAGGCCAGTATTTGCATACTCAGGAGCCACATACCTGATAGAATTAAGATGAACAGTCAATCACGGAAAGAAAGATCCTATGTGCAAGGGAAGAATGACTATAATGTTAAAAAAAGAAAGATCCCATGTGTGAGGGAAGACTGACTAAACTGTCATGGAATAAAAGGAAAGAAGGAAACAAACCCAAAAGTTCCCATAACTCGAGTTGTGACATGACTTTTCCCTTCACCCAGCAACTTGGCTAGACCAAAATCAGACACCTTGGCATTGAATTCATCATCGATCAATATATTGCTCGACTTGATGTCTCGGTGAACAACTTTAGGCTCTATGGCTTCATGCAGGTAAGCTAGACTGCAAAATCATGAACTTCAGCTTAGAACTAGAACAGAACCACATAAAACTTGCCGAAGCTATACAGAATGAACCTACGCTTTAGCTGTGCCAAGCAGAACCTTTATTCGAGCTTCCCAAGTGAGATATCCCTGCTGGCGCATAGCTCCATGAAGCCACTGCTCCAGGTTTCCATTGTTGACATACTCGTACACCAATATCCTATGAGTTTTCACACAACAGGTACAGTTTAGCACCAAGGAAATCACATTATAGTTGAAGCAAAATCAAGCTACTGTGCTAATCAGATGTGAACATAGATTTTGTCTCGTTTGGTGTTTTAAATTGGGGCTTACATAATGATGGCATAGAAGTTTATTGTTTTTAGTATAAGCTACCATCTTATCCACAATCCATCTCGCCTAAAGTGACATTCTTCAGTTCAATATTTCTCCACTATTGATCTTACATGCAGCGCTTCTGTTATTCCAGCAAATTTTTCTTCACATTGCACTTTTGGTGGCACAGTGGTCTTACACTTCAACTTATTACACACTGAAGAGATCATGATCTACCAGAAGACTCAAAACACCATGAAGAGGAGCGGTACCTATGTGTCCCTTCAATGCAGTACCCAAGAAGACGAACCAAATTCTTATGGCGCACATGCCCAATGGCTTCAACTTCCACTCTGAATTCTTTCTCTGCTTGGCCCCTATCACATTGAGTTTGAAAAGCAAATTTCCTTAGGAATCCAAGTCAAGTCTTAAAGGGACCAAAAACAAGCAGTGTCAACCCTTTAAGTGGCAATGAAAATGTAAACTTACAGGTTATTCAGAATCTTCTTAACTGCCACGGGAGTCCCGTTGATAAGACGGCCCCTGTAAACAACTCCATAACCTCCCTCACCAAGGACATTTTCCTTGGAAAAGCGGTTTGTTGCTTGCTCAAGATCCCTCAATGTAAACCAGTGGCCCCAGCCCAAATGCGAAAATTCAGGCAAACCAGACAAAGGTGAAGGAGCGGTTATTGGGTGCGACGAAGAAGGTTTGTAAACAGTCACAATGCCAGAGTTTGATTCTTCTCCTGATTGGGATCCATAACCATCTCTGTCTACATGATGAAATGACCCGGATTGGCTGCTGTTGTCTCCTTTGTACAGTTTCTCCATGCCGAGATGTACAAGCACTTTATCTGATTCTTTATCACTGGATTTGTCCTGAATAGTGAGAAGGATGCCATCACGGGGAGCAAATGCACTGGTCGACACTTGCTCCACCCTAACCTCTTTGATTTCCTTTGAAACAGTCGGAATCTGGCTGAGGGGCAGTTTGTCTCGCGTTCTTCTTGATTTTTTCTTCGACATTAAACATAGCGATAATACTAACAGAATAATCACGATAAACAAACCCACAACAATTCCTATGACTTCCCAAACCTTCAGGCCGAAAATGGAAGTATCCTTGGATAATTCAGCTTTGAGATCTATGGCCATATTTTCAGTGCCTACAAAATGTGTAGAAGAACTTAGCAACTTCCTCAAAGCATAACCTTGAATTAGGATCATTAACTTTCATTTCCAGATTCACGTATAGCTTCAGGCACCCAAGGGTGTCAGAGAAGCCACACCTAGTCATAACGGCAGTCATCAAAATACTCACATTTTCATTCCCTAAAACACCGGAAGACGGCAAAGTGATTGGCTAATTAAGACCACAAATCAGAAAGCAAAAGCCTACTCAAGCTTTACAATGCCATCATTAGATCGAGAAACTGCAGATACAAGACCAAACCACTGTTCTTATCATTGTGTCTATTGACCATCTGACGAGCATACTTAAAAAAAAAACAAAACAAAACAAAACAAAAACAAAAACGCAAATTTAAACCAGCATAAAAATTGACACAACAGAGGCTAAAAAGAGGAAAGATTACAATTCATCAATTTCTCACCTTTCTCAGATGGCCTTCACATCCAGACTTCTAGATCTCCAACAGAAACTTAATCTTGAGGGGAGAGCTTAATCCCACAATCATAGATCTCTCCAAAAGGAGAGCAAGCAGCCCATTTTCAGCTCCTTAGAGACACTTCAAGAAACTTGAATCAGCCACCGTCTGTTCAAGAAAGCCAATTATATATAGACAATGCAAAACCTGGTTTTTCCCATCAGCAAGCTTAATGTGAGCCTGAATCTAAGCTGAAATGTAGCTTTCTCTCAGACCCAGAAACGCAAGGGGAGGTAGAGAGGTTTGTTGCGAGGAGAAAAAAGGGAAACAAAGGAATATCAGAGACGAGTTGTTTAGGCTTGTGTCCTGGGATAAACAAAGAAGAGGAGATGGAGTTATCAGTGGTAGGTGCTCTTACAGCTTCACATTAATACAGTAGAAGGGAAGGCAAATGAATTTGTGCATGTAAAAGAACTGCCACAACCTCATGGAGATCTGATTCTCTATCACGATCTGTCATGGACATTGACCGTCTATCAGCAATTTACTGAAAAAGTCTTCATTTTTATTTTCACTTGTTTGGGCAAATGTAAAATCCGACCGGCCTGCATTAAACAAATGACAGGTTTTGTTGGTTTGTGCATAGAGGTCATCACCTTAAATCTTTTCTTTAGGGTTTTCTTAACTGCATTAAAATATGCATGTCATGTTCGGCCAGAAAACTAATACTACGCATGTGATGGTCAAACACCCCCGATTGAAAGATAATGTGGGTGATGAAATCTTATGATTTTGATGGTTATGACTAGCAATTCAGTCAGATCCAGGGCTTGTTTTATGGGAAAAAGCTAAAGGAAGGAAAAGGTTTTATTTTCTGGTTTGACAGTCTTACCTCTAATGAACAAGTAAAGAAAACCTCTAAAGGACAAAGATGGCTTCTGAACCCAAGGGAAAAAAAAAACGGACAAAGATCGACGCTTGAGCTGTGCAAAACTACCATTCACACAATCACAGCAGGCCTCCTGACAATGTTATCATCAAAGCTTACTGTAAACTTAATGTTAATATTGTTCTCAATCTTGTGTTCAGTATCTTGTTCATTACTGAAAAAAAATTATTTGCG
This sequence comes from Eucalyptus curtisii, assembly GCA_017140595.1. Lineage (NCBI taxonomy): Eukaryota > Viridiplantae > Streptophyta > Magnoliopsida > Myrtales > Myrtaceae > Eucalyptus > Eucalyptus curtisii. The sequence continues at coordinate 43,177,021 of CM029495.1, forward strand.
CAGAACCATGATAAAATACAACAAAAAAGGGAGCTTTTTTCCACATCATCCATGGAGTCTTATGACCCCAGCCATTGGCTAAAGGTTAAAAACGAGTGGGTTATATAACAACGAATGTGAAGAACAGAGGCGATAATGATCAGTAGGTTTCACCTTTACCAGTTATAAATGAAACTTGTCCTCTAAAAGGTTAGGATTGGGGTCCCCCATGGAAATTCAAGTCTTTCAACTAATGGATGACAGAGTGAAGTACAATGGATAGCCACGCTGATTTAAGTGGGTGCCCCTTTTTGCACATCATAGATAAAAGTTGTCCCTCAGAAAATTTGGATTGGGGTCCCCTTGAAAATTCAACTCCCTCCGCTAATGGATGACAGAGTGAAGTACAATGGAGACTGGAGAGTTACTTGAGGACCGGTACAAAGAGAATTCACAAGAAAAAAAAAAAAAAAACTACTAATGACAAATTATTTATATTTCGTCATATGGGCAACCCACCAAACCAAACTTGTTTTTGTTATGTTCTTATTTCTGGCTAAATGATCTCTTTAGCCAAATTACGATCAAAAACATTCGTAAAAAATCACTCTCGTCAGGAATCTCATATCGAATCAAATTCGATGATCCACCCGGAGAAAAGGAAGACTGTGCAAACCCTAATATGCAAACATAATTCTTTCCTTCCTTTTCCAGCTAATGGTTTCCTTTTTATATCTATTATATTTTGGGTGGTGGGTAATGGCTAAGGCGAGCATTATGTTGGAGTGCTGGTTCTCATTTTGGGGACCATGCTGCTGAGCTGTGTGCCAGGTCGCCATTTTTGTGGTGTGCAGGGCAATATATTTATGGAGTAGGCTGGTGATGTTTATGCTTTCCTTCCCCGAGTCATCATGCCATACCCGGCCACCTTAGGAAAGAGCCAGCTTCGTTGCTGTATATATACAGGCAACAGTTCCGTGGACCTTCCGATTTTTCCTTGTTTCGGCCTGATACAAATTGACCCGAGTCTTTTTACATCATTCTGTCATCAAAGAAGCCTGCCTATCTTCTTGTTTAAGACTAACCAGCTGGGTCCACATTCAACTTGGGAAAAAGGGATCGTACCCATTTCCAAGTTCGAGTCATGATCATCAGATCATGCAGTTTCCCAATTTAAATGGATCTCTTGATAGCGATTAGGTTCGTATACATCTTGCCAGCTAAGAGAAGAATTGACACGGCGTCGACTTTAGGTTGGGATATCCGTTAATTATAAGTAAGTTTCAGGGTTGAAGATAATCATGTTGATGAAGAGATTAAGGATGCCGGCCGATACAAACAAAATCAATAAATAATTATGGCCAATGCTTTTGCATTCTTAATGCTAGATAATCTATCTATCCAGTCTTTTTTTAATGGAAAAAGTAACCCCAATGAAATAATTATTAATCTTCGATTTTTCTATGATTCTTTTAATATTCAATTACAGTGCAAGTGGAGAACTCCCTCCAACGACTCTTACGCATGCGGAAAAAATTATCAATTCAGTCCTAAAATTATTGTACAAATGTTAATGCCGTCCTAAACTTTTTGTCAATATAATCATAAAATTCTGCACGAAATTCTAATTTAATATTTCCAACCAATTATCACCATAAATCATTGACAAAACAATTCACAAGTTATCCACGTAGCTATTGCCACAGGAAATTGCTGATGTGGACAACTTATGAATTACTATCTTACACGGAATTTTACACAATGAGTTTATGACTAAATTGATATTAGTACAATATATTTATCACTAATTAAGCAATTATCCATGCGGTAGCCTTTCAACTTATTTTTTTTTTTTTCTGGCTCGCCGGGAATTATCAAGGCTTTGCACAAACAGCAATTCTTCACAATCTGTGCGCGTCAAAAAAATATATATTAATTGCATGCGTATAATGCCTTACCTGTCGTGCGCATGTTCGATATTATTTTTGTCCCTAAAAGTAAATTATTTTATTAACCGTAGAGGGGGGGTCCAATCATTGACTTGAGAAAAAGCCGTCCCTCATGGATGACATGATACGTCAGGGCAAGAAGCAAATCAGAACAGAGGAAGGTGACACCTGAAAATTATATCGATTCCCATCGTTCAATCAAGGCCAAGAAATGCTAGTCGTACTTTTCCACTAGCGCTTGCCCTAAAATGGAAGGCATTGAATATTATCAAGCAATCTGTCCATTTATTCCGCAATTATTTGTGCCCTAAGTCTATATATATATATATAACGTAAATCGCACTACATTTCATGCCTATAACAGCTCATGATGGATACCTTTCACTATATAGAATCAAGGCCAAAATCGTTATTACTAGACAAGGCGTGAGATGTTGGTTTGCCGTGCAAACAAGATCTGTTTTCCACATTCTTCAAGGACGTGTTCATTAAACCTGACCTCGGAAAAAGGAAAATAGATATGCAGCTACTAATATGGCCAATCGAGATGATGTTTGGTACCCGTGCAATGTGATTTATTAGGAAAAATGAGGCTAGCTCTATGAGGTTTCATTCTAGGGAGCATGTAGATTGTGATTGATTAGCAGAATAAATGTGAGAAAGGACTTGGTTTTGGCCCATAGATTGCCCAAGGTCTTCCGGAAATTACTCTCAATGATCCGCAAAATTCACGGCCCTTCACGGGGCTTGATTTTCCCTAAAAGAAAAAGAAGACTTTGGCCCTCGTGACTCAACATTAATGTACCTATTAAAAAAAATTATAAGATGGGCTTCCATATCTAATTATCTAATTCAAATAATGAGGTCGCACGTTATGCATACGCACTTGAACTTTTTGAGTCTTTCTTAAGGATCCAAGAAAAGTTTGCAACTCGTTTTCACCAGAAAACATCTAGTCATTTTCGGCTATTGCCCGGACACATGGCATACTTTTCAGTGGCTTCAAATGACCCACATGCAAAACTTAAGTTGCTGCCATCCATCACGACGCCGGTCGCTGTTCCCTCTATCTCCACCACACCACCACCTCGGTCAAAACGAGAGTAATAGAGTCGTCTGTCTTCTTTGCCTCGCGAAGTTCTCTCTCTTTCCCCCGTTCCACTTTCAAACTTTGTCATCAGATTGGCAAGGAGAGAGGGAGAAGGAACCGTCTCACGGCGGCAGAGCAGGCCGACGGCGGAGCAGGTGACGTTGGGGGTACACAACGGTAAATACCCTGGCGGGTGCCAGCCAGGGTTTCTAGAGAGTGATGTTGTCAACTCTAATGGGAACTTTCATTTCATATGAACTATACAATATACACAAAATTAACTATCCACCAAGTCTACCGATCATGACAAGTGCGGTTGCATCCGCAAGTGAGAGTAAGGATGGGTTTGTCTCTGGTGAGATACTGCACTTATTGCGTTTCCGCTATATGGTCTGGCCAGTGATAAAAGAAGGGAAAACATCTTGCTGATTCAATGCATGCGCTACTGCATAGCATGTTCAGCATTATGGGCCGGGAAAATGATTTGGGCCCCTTAATAGGGTCCAATTGAGAATTTATATATATATATATATATATATATATATATATATATGGTGGAGATTTTTTTTTTCTTAAAAAAAAGTAGTAAAAGGAACTCATCCTGGCAACATAAAATATATAGAGATAATTCCATTTTTTGGTTCCATGTCTTAGGTAATAGTGCAATCAAGTCCTAGGACTCTCGATTTGCACAATTAGACTATGTAACTTTAAGTCCATTATCTAATGTAGTCCTCTAATGACTAAAACTATGAAATATGAAATTCAGACCAATCCGATACCTTATATATATGAAAATTGTGAAATGGACTTGGACTAACATCTCTCAACATGGGCTCACTTTATTTTTCAATCAGGAGAAGTCCATGAAGCGAAACCCATAAGAAAAAAAAATCGAAAGCACAAAAAAAATTCTTTGCTTAATATTTTTTATTTTTTTTTTTGGAATTTTTTTGAGTCAAATTTTGTTTGGATTTTGCTTGGTGGACTTCTTTAGATGAAAGAATCCATGTTGAGTTTTTTTTTCCCCGAAATAAAGATAACATTTATATAATAATATGCAAGAGGTACATAGAAGTCTTTTAAACCTAGCAAATCCCAAAATATTTTAAAAACAAAACAAAGCAAAAGCAGAAAGCAAATAACGAGAGGCAATCTGCGACGGAAAGCAAACTCTCATCCCTCTAGAATAGATCTGCCATCATAAACGTTCGGCAACCAATCACCAAATTCAATGATGAGTGCATGCCAAGATCTCCCACTCCATTTACAATAGCTTGTGGTGCATGTTTAGGTTCAACGTCCTCAACCATTGTTATACAGATACACAATATCAAAATATTGAAAGAACACATATCAAATACCTATAAAGGGCTCCCGCATCTATATCTAGATCTAGTTACAAAGAGTAAAACCACCAAAACTTGACTTAAATCTGAATCAAGAGAGGAGTGTGGCCTAATCTCCAAGAGGTTGTGGAGCCACATTACAAACATCCTCCTTGATGGATGTCAACCAGACGAATGACCGAACTTATTTCCACATTCACAAAAGATCAACTACATAAATTTATTCACACGCACAAACTCTCAGAACAAATCGGGAGAGAAAAGAAAGGCATAGAGCTTCAAAAGAGAGATGAGGGAGATAGAGAGGAAATGCAAAGTCATTTGCCTAGAGATTTTTGGTTCAAAGTGTATCAGTTTAACGTAAATCCCATTTGGTTAGTGATTTTTGGTTTAGCTTTTTGCAAAAGCAACTTTGAAATGGAAAAAAATAAATAAAGGAAAAATAAAGGGCTTAACATTCATGGTCTCCTTCATGGAAGGAGAGGTCCACTCCGAGGTTTTGCAACCTCAGGCAAGGTCCACCAAGGTCATATAGCCTAGGGAGGCAACACCTAGGCGCAACGATCCTAGGCAATATAGATTTGGAGGCAAAAGGTTTGGGCGACCCTCAACCTCGGCAACGCTTAACACAGTGACCATCAACTCACCTGAGTCTCAACCAACTAGATTTCGCCTAACAAAGCCACGACCATTGGCAACCATTGGCAACAGTCTGCTAGCACAACCCTTGTTGGAGCTTCCCCGGTGCCCTAGATTACAACATCGAAGAAAATAGTTTGTTACGGGGGGCAAAAGCGAAAGTAATTTTAAAAGAAAAAAACAATCATCAATTTTACTTTAACTCTCAATTCATTTTCAAACTTTTGCCGTGCCTCTTTGCAAAACATAAAGTCAGAAACTCACACTCGACACTAATCATCCCTCACCCCAATCCCCTAAGAATGTTCAGATCCGGACCCCCAAAAGGGGAAAAAAAGACTTACCTTAAGTTTTCAGCTTTACCAATGTTGTCTTTCACTACATACTCTTCAAAAAGAAAAACTTTACCAAACGCCCCTACTTTCATTCAAGGAATTTTATAGCCCAAATTGCCTTGGAAAGTCAAACCAAAGCACAATGATAGCATAATTTAAGTGTTTCAGGACTTGATTGCACGATTCACCTAAATCATAGGACTAAAAAAGAGGTATTATCCCAACTGAGCGAGTCTCGCTCTCTCATGATCCACTGCTTTTCCAAAGTCCTAGATACAGAAAACGTTTAAAAAAAAAAAAAAAAAAAAGTTCAGGTCGCTGCATCCACTGAACATGCAGAGTCAGGAAATGAGTTCAATATACTATCAAGTCCCTCGTCACTACGCTCGTTCCAACGCGAAATGAGGACAAAAGCAACATCAAAAGACGCGACACCCTCGTAGAGAATTTGTCTAATTATCGGAGCCATTCATTCCTCCTCTGCTGCCGGCGAAGAATATTCCACAGGTCCTCTTCAATGCTTGGCACTGATTCCATGGCGCAGGTGCTTGGCGATGTGGCAATCAAGTTAACAGTCTTGTGGAAAGAAAACTTGTGTTTGGGCCTTTTTGTTCTTAGCCTTCTCCGTTGTGTAATATTGGTTTTTTTGTCTTTGGGCTTGATCCCAAATGGGAAATGGCCATTCCTGCTCTCGAGCAGCAAAGTGCCAAGTGAAATTCAAACGAGTAAGGGGACCGCTTTTGATGCCTAGAATCTATAAAGGGGTCTCAAAGATCAACTCAGCGGCTTTTCCAATCCTCCAAAAAACCAGAGATCATGGAAGATCATATGGTAGGTTCGAAAAGATGGAGACACATTACACGTCGAGCATCACGGTCCGATGTCATATATTCCTCCGCTTTCCCTTAAGTTTATCTCCAGTACACACTCCACATGGACAAATTAGGAAAAAGCGGAGGCGGACCGGGCACACGGTTAGTCATCATCCCACCTTGGATTGGAAGAACAGGGAAGAACAGTGCACGTTTTCTCAGCGTGCAAGTGCAGATGCTTTTCATTTATATATCTTTCTTCTTTTCAAAGGTGGTTCTAGATTACCTCCCCACCATACCGCCACTCTATATGGTCATGTGTTTGCTTTCGGCTTTGTCGCGTATTAGAGAGAGAGGGAAGGTGCTTTTAAAAGAGAGATGAGGTAGAAAAAGAAATTTCCACATGGGCATGTCCCCACTCGTGCGTATATTCTACATCAAACTTCGCGGAAAGAGACCTCAGTTTGAAAGAACAGCAGAAATAGTAATCCCTTCTCTTTAATGTATTAAACGATGTCTGCATTTATGCCGAGGATCCGTGTATGGAGCAGCGTCAACAATCAGCAGACCATGTACATACGCGCATGAGAACGCGTTGCGGATGCTCGTTCTAGTAGACCGAACCATGAGTCCCGTATTTTGTTGATCGATCTAGAATGAGTCCGCATAGTATCTTTTTCGAGGCACGAGGTTGTAGGGGTCGAGAAAAACCGAATCTTTCACACAACAATGTCTACCAAAAGTTGATTGTCGTGATGGATTCAAGAGCGTGTTATGTAGTCATAAGTTGCAGTCAAGATTGCACTACCAAACGGATTTATATTCCAAACATGTTCCCGAGAGTAGAAAAATAAAAAAACAGATAAACGGAATGGTTATCATGCACGCCCTTAGCCATTAGTATCCGATGGACCATTAGGCTACACCCTTTCTAATGTGGGGTCTGTCCACTCTTTGTGCCATCAAGTTCAAGTAGATGCACTACAAGAGTAGGCCAAAACAATTTCTTTCGAGCTTAAACAATTTCATGAAGACTTCTCTAATCTATTTTGTTCTCTGCCCATCAATAGCACTCATTATTCTCTAAGTAGTAATGGTATTTGATCATGATGAGCCAACTGGCCTATCTATTTTGCTTCTTATCCCTCCTTTCTATTAGCCAACAGGCTTCATATGTGAGTGATTCTTATCAGGATAGAAAGATGGGTCGCTGACGGCATTCATCCACTGATGGATCTGATTTTATCTGATATTGAGGTGCTATTTGGAGCAAAAGTTCATATCAACTTCCTTGTTAGGCTTGTCTAGAGCACCTCTTTCTCTCAAACAGGGTAAAAAAGGTGACTGTCAAACAGGGGAAAAAGAAAAGATAAAAAAAGGAAAAGAACTTTAGTTTTGTTGAAATCCATGAATTCTTGGACTTGTAGCAGAGGCTGTCCTCCCTATTTTCTCTTGGATAATCAAAAATCAATTCTTGCTTTTCTTTAATCACGAAAAAGAAAAAACTCCTCTCTTGATCGACTTATCATGCCAAAATCTGAATTCTGCACAAGATTCGTGGGGAAATCATGTACGCGTGTATCTCCAAACATCTGCTAGCAAAGCTAGCTCAGTTTCTCCAGTAGTTCCATGGTCAGTTCAGGATATGAAGGATTGGGAATATATGCCTCAGCCATGAAGGATTGGGAATATATGCCTCAGCCATGACACCTACATATGCTTTTCCTGGGAAGGCAATTGGGCATGTGGATATGCAATCCTTCTATTTGCCGAGTCATTCATGAATAATTGGCGCTGTCTTTGGAAAAAGCAAAAGAACCAAGAAAAAGAAAGCAGATGATATTGTGATTTTCTTTTTCTTTTTTTTTTCCCTCTTCTACTATCATAAGGATCAGTAGCAGCACATTGCCAAACCCATCCTCCTTCATCACAAAGGAACATCTTTTTCTTTTATTTATTAATTTGCATGCAACACAGTCGTCTTCATCCTTCCTTTGGCTTTTTTCTCCTTTCCCTCCTCACTTTATCGTCACCACCTTTTCTTGGCACCCTTCTCTCTCCAATGGCTACTTTTATTCCAGTTCATATTAAGTCTTTTGAGAACCGCCAGTGCAGGAACCGCTCTGAAAATCTACTCGTTGCCTCTCCTCCTAAACCTAGGAAACACATCTCAGCATAATGGCCGGAGCATCCTCCAAATGCCTCTTCTTGTTCCCCTTCTCTCTTCTTATCTTTTGTTCTTCTGGTAAGTGAAGTGACCCCGGTCTCTTCTATCAAAATATGCTTGTTCTCCCAACCAAATTTGCAGAAATCCTAGTATAATCATTCGGCCTTTTGAAGCTGGATTGACAAATCTGCATGCTGTGCATTTAATGTACATGATATATGAAAATCAAGAACTAGTCCTCTTGTGCTTCACCAATTGAAGCTGGACTACAATTGCTCTTATCAGTTATCAGAATACTTTACCCTTTTCTTTTCTTGTTCTTCTGTGTTGTTGATAGCTTCAAAACACAGTATGTCTTAGTGCACAATTTCTGATCTTTGTCATATTAACCTTTACAGGAACTCCAGTGGGTTTATCTAACCACGCAAACATAAAGACTGCGGATTCATTGAGTATTAAAGCTTCAACATTTTTTGGGCTAAAAAAGGTTGCTCCATCACAGATCAAGGCATTTGCTGCTGATAACCAAGATTTAAGTTCTCTCACCAACTTTGGTGGATCAATCCACCTCTTCCTAAATGTCGACCAAATGAAGAATGTTTTGCATTCTGAACCATCTGCTGTTTCATTGCTCAAACTCAAAGCCCAAACTCTGGCCTCTCATCCTCAAGCAAGATTGGAAGGCATAATACTGGGTTTTGGATATCAGAATGTGGGTCCAACCGAGCTGCGCAAGATCTCGTCCACCTTAGAATTAGTCAATGGTGTCATGAACAGGGAGAAAAAGATGAAGGTTTCTGTGGCGTTTCCTCTGGCTTTCTTAGAGAAATTGGGAAAGGATGATTCAGAAGAGCCTCGTAGGTTATTCAGTTCTATTGAGAAGTTGGCGCCGATGGTAATCATTGAAGACAACATCACAAGTGAACCAGGCAACAGAGATAAGGTTGTTCGCTCTGTCATTCATAGAGCTCTTCTATCCTGTTCAAGTTTTTCACCTAATCATATTCCTCTGATCTTGCCCCTCAAAACACCAGTTTTCCGTAGTACAGCAGAAGCGGCTCTGTTGATTAATAGCGTCTTGAAATCATTAGAAAGCGATGCTCAGATCAAACCTGGCCGGATAGTAGAACTCTATACAGATGCATCAGACATGCATGAACTCAGGTATCAAGATGTTCGATACAAAAGATCAGTTTCTTTCCACAGAGAACTCCTGAGCCACCTGAAACAGAGTCTGCACGACTTGGTTGCCTCTCCGACAACCACATTTCCAGTGACTCCAGTATCGCCAACACCAGTCATCACTCCAGATGCTCCACCCACCATCATCACCGTGCCTTCTACCACCCCAGTCACGGCAACTCCAGAGAATCCGGCAGTACCTATCATAGTTCCCCCAGCAAATCCTGTTAACCCTCCTGTTCCAATCACATATCCAGCCGGGACACCAGTTGCAGTCCCTGGGGCCCAGCCGGTAACTAACCCTGTGACAACATATCCATCACCACCGGGGGGCGTTCCCGTTACAACACCCGTCACAACACCCGTCACAAACCCCGTTGCACCTCCAGTGACTACAAATGCACCTGCAGTCCCAGGACAGAGTTGGTGTGTAGCCAGGAGTGGAGTATCAGAAATTGCACTACAACAAGGACTGGATTATGCTTGCGGCATTGGGGGAGCAGATTGTTCGCAAATTCAGGAGGGCGCAAACTGTTACAATCCAAATTCTCTTCAGAACCACGCGTCCTATGCCTTCAACAGCTACTATCAAAAGAATCCGGTGCCTACAAGCTGTGACTTTGGTGGGGCCGCCTCTATTGTCAATGTCAATCCTAGTAAGAATACTTTCAGCGGTTTGTTAAGCTTGCTTTTCCTCCAATCTTAATAAACGTCTGTGATGCTTTGAAATATCAGTTTTAAGCTTCTCCAATGTTCGTACAGGTGTTGGTTCTTGTGTTTACCCGACCTATCAATCATCGTCTACACCAGCAACTACAACGACTACCCCAACACCGACAACAGCATCTATGTCTCCTCCATCGACAGGGGTGCCCATATCAAGGTAAAATATCCTATCCTGTAGTTATATAAATCTTCTTCTTTTTTCAAGAAAATACTCGTCCCCAGTTACAGGGAGATAATGTCTTCGGTTTCATTCCCTGATATGGCAGCTCCGGGACTCCCCCTGGAATGGTAAATCCTGTCTCCACTGGTCCCACTGGTTATACTGTGGGAAGCCCTCTGGCCGGCAATACATCGATCTCAACATCAACTAAATTGGAGCCTTTCCGTTACACTGGCTGTGTTGTTTTCATGACAACCTTGGTCGTCGCAAAAATGATGCTGGCGAAGTAGGACCCGATATTCCTGCACAACATCCTAGGTCCCGGTTTGGTGTCACGTTCCCTGTTGCATCAACTACGTGCGGGCTCAACGTTGGAGCGACAAAGAGCAACTTGGTGTTGGTTCTGTGCCATACTGAGTAAACTAGGAAAATATTTTAAGCCTGTAAGGTTCTCGAAACAGCATACATGCGCTAGGCTGTCTAGTAGAGATGCTTGTTAGTGTACACACTGTCCAAATCATGTATCATAGCTGATAGCCGAGATAGACCTGATATGATGTATTTTATTTGGGGCAGTAGAAAGTAGCAGTCTAGGAATTTAGGTCAGGGTTAGGAGAAGATTGCTGGATAAATGTAGTAGCTGATCCACACGTGTTTGTTGTCTATGCGCATTATGCAGCTAAGTTTGAATCTAATTCAAGTTCATTTGGACTGATGTCGTAGGTATTCACATGAAAGCTACAAAGATAAGAGGGAATGATCACTTGAAATTGCCATTGACACAATTTCTCGATTTCAAATGGGTTCCACCAGATCTATGAAACTATTATATCCAACGGTCGGGATACATCAGTCTTGATTTTTTCCCCCTAGATTATGTGCCTAACTCAAAGCTTTTGACAATCGATAATTTTGTGAGAACACAGACTGTACAAATTAAAATTGGGTTCCTTGCTGCAATCACTCTCACCGTTGGGATTTCGAAATTTCAAATTTTCCTTTTTCTTTTGCAACCAAATTTCAAACTTTTCTATGGTGATGTGATGCTGACTCATTCATGAGCAATCCAATGTTGATTTTCCTGAGGTGGGGTAGGATTGGAAGGTTGATGGCAGAAATCATGCCAAAGAAGGGGTAACGGATATCCTCTTATTGACAAGCCATTAAGTCAAGAAAAAAAGTAGGAAACCATAAAAGCAGCGCGAGAAAGACAGAAAGCAAACCACGTCGAGCATCATTGAGTCATTAGTAACATGATGAGAGAGGAAAGAAGGCTAGGCCTCATGTCCAAAGGCGGTTTTTCGCTCACATGGAAGGCACTGAGCCTCACACCAGCTTGGCGCACTGGATGCCCCCTCGACCAGGAAAGTGTCCCATCAAGCAATGAATTCGTTGCACCAACCATCTTGACTTTCTGCTGATCATCCTCGAGGAGATGTGCTTGCATTTTATATACATTAGTGTACTAATAATCGAGGGTGGCATTGACGCTAACCCCAATTTCAAGAGACCGGAGACCTAATAATAGGGACAATCAATTCCCAATTCGATCATGTTCCACTTGAAATCGAAAACCAATTGGTCCTAGGACTAGGAACCTGACCAGTGATCCGATCCGATCTGATCTAGTTCCAATCCGATCTAATGAAATCAATCACTTTTTTTTTCGTCCCACTACTTATACCTTATATTATGAAAAAAATTTTAAAAAATAGCATATGTAGTTAATCTGGCCCTATTCCCTGTTGGAACCAAGAACTGGAACTGGATTGCCTAAACTGGTTCCACTTTTAGGAATTGAAAACCAGACCAACACTCCCAAAAACCGGACCAAACTGTTCGTTTTGATCCAATTCGAGCAGTCCATTTTACACACTTCTACCTAATAATGTCAAAAATGCGATCTATGCAGCAAAAAACCCACAGATATTTTGCATTGTTGAACAACATCTAGCACAATCATTTTCCATGAATTTTGGTCGAGGTTTATCTTTGATGTCCATTGCCTAATGCAAAGGGATATATGTCTGTGCACAGGAAGAGTATATACCGGACGATGATACTGCTAAAATACGCATTACATAGTTTGAAGGTATTCTAAGCTCGAGCTCAGAGCGGCAGCCTCAATGGGATCAAAAGAGAGCCCAAGAGGATTGCAGTTGTACTAACAAAATGATAACTACCTAAAGGTCCTAAACTACGCGACTAAACTATACGGCAACAATTTCTTTTTATACATCACTAGAAACTAGAAACTATACCATTCATCGCTTGGAGAACACCACCAAGATCAACATCGACATGGAAACCATGATTTTGAAGCCAGAGGACTCCCAGAAGTTCTGTTTATCGTTGATGGCATGTCCCTCCTCCTGTTGCTGTTTTGCTGCTAACTGGTCTCTAAGATCCTTGATAGCTCTATCCCTTCGTTCTCCCATCTATTTCATCACAAAGATGTACAATAGTTGAGGAAACGCACTTTCAATGGAAAGCAATCTCAATAAATTGACCCGAAATTGACAAATTCCACATCCTTACGAGAATTTCATGTACCAACTTCTCAATTGGGTCAAACTAGGCCAAGAGTGACGTGTGAGCATAAAATCCATTCAAACAAACTCTATATGATTCCTAAAGTTGCTAAGTGGACCATAAAATTGATAGGGATCCTGCTCCACCTTTAATGAGACACAAGTTCCAAAATATTCTAGCTAATCCTACCTGAACATGGACTAATAAATTCAATAGCCAATATGCACTCAAGCGATGATAAAGAAACATACCCGTTGAAGCTTTCGTGTTTGAGCACGAGATTCTTGGAGACAGAATTCCAATTTCAACACCCGTTTCTTCAATTCCTGATCAGCTCGACGCTGCTTTTCCAACTGTTCCAGAAAACACATTTAGTGAAAAACAGCATTAAACAATTCAAACAATTCCTAGTATTAGAGCACTAAAAGTATCAATCTTAAAAGCAACCCTGGTAGCACTAAAAGAGGTATTACCTGTGATTCCAATTCTTTGGTCTTTATCTTCCAGTGAGCAGACATTATCTTGATTTCATCTCTCAATCTCACTATCTCTTCATCCTTAACAACCAAAAGCTTATTGATCTTGTCAATATTCTTTGGAGAAACCTCATCTAGTATTTTCCTCAACTCACAGTCTTTGCCGACTCCAGATTTGGCAAGAGCTTGCATGATGTCTTGTTCGATTCTCAAGACTTCATCTTTTAATTGCTTTTGAGAAGATTCCCTTGCTTGAAGATCCTTCTGCAAGTTATCTAACTGCTCAGCTAGCACATTTACACGATGCTCATGCTCCATTATAGAACTATTCTTCTCATCTAATTCCTTCAAGAGTGCCAAACACTGATGTTGCGCTGATTCAGCTGACACAGCACTAGCCTCTGCAGTGGCCTGTGTGGTTGCGAGCTGTGATCTTAGATCATCTAATTCCTTGAGATACTGCTGCATTACACATTTATGATCAGAAATAGAACACAAAAAGCAAAAGAACAGTACGCAAGATCATTTCCGCAAGTGTCAATTTGATTGTTTCAAAGCACTACAACATTTTCTGACAAAAAGAAAAGAGAAGAAATAAGCTCACTAAAGCAACTTGAATATGCATGTGCCCAGAAATGGAATGGAAAACAAAAGGGACACTGGATGGAAAGAACATAAGCATCCTCGATCGAATCATTAATGCAAAGCCATTTACAAGTAATAGACTAGAACCCTTCAAAGATTCAAGTTAAAAAGCGAACACGTTACATTCACGACCAAGTATAAATGGATAATAAAGCCATGTTCAGTAAAGTCTACTCCTATATTTCATAAATCCTTAACCAAAGTGGCTATACTAGTTATTGTCCATATAACCAAATCTAACGCTCTTCCCACTACTTCGGATAGCTAACAAAACGAACTTCACAAGATAGTTGAAAATCTAAATTATAAGCTTCAGCGGCAGTTTTAAGAAGTTAGTAGTTTTCTCAAGCAATGTTTAGTGACATGATTGTAGTTACACATGATTCTACACCATAGAAGCTTAAAGTGATGACCTTGGTAAAAACAGATTAAAAAATGATATTTGTGGAAATTCTGAAGAGATGTGCCCTGCTATGGATTTTGTTTGCCAAATTTGCAAATCTGGTAGAGGGGCACAAAATTCAATAATAGTCAGGCCCAACCACTACTGTTCCTTAAGTCTTTCAGTAACTACCGGCTATCATCCAATAAAGGCATGCAAGTACTTAAACCATTTTTAAGCATGTTAATTCGATGTAAATAATAACTAAATCAAAGTAGCCGGGAAACTAGAATTACAGGTGCAGGATATGCCACCACAAAAATTAGCAGGGACATAACCCACCTAAACTTTCAGAGCTTACATCAGGATATTCAGACAACATGTATTAGGGGATTGATAATGGTATCATTTGCCTCTTGGACTACAGATTTTCTTGCACTCAAGAAATGTGTTAAAAGGAGTTCTAGAGCAAAATCTAATGCTGAAAGTGACATAATGCACCTTTCAAAGTTTATGATAAAACACCACAATCTACTCCTTTTTCAATTTTTTTTTCCTGAGGAAAATGCTTTTGAGTTCCCAAATATCTACAGTAGTATAACATGAGAGTTGTAAATATTTGGATCTAAGGGGTCTACCAATATTCCGAAGGAAAAACTTGGCACAAGATCCAGGTAAAGGAAATGCTTAAAACCTGTAGCTACAGCTGGACACATTTCATAACTAGATTTGCAGCAAATAAGGCGGTAATAATGTCACATAATCAAGTCATCTCAGCAAACATCCAGAGATTCAAGATCAGATACTTGGTGTCAAGAAGATGTCCAAAAAAACAAATTAAAAGAAATACATCACAAAAGTATTTGCATTCTAGTTGTCTCCAAGAATTACGATTCACATTGAGAGCAACAAACTAGATAAGAACCTGGTGTACAGCCACCGTACATATGTCCCAATTGTCAGACTTATTCATTTCCTACCCATCGTTCATCAACTTCATGTTGTCCTTTCCATTAATATAGTTTCTTAAATGAATCATTCAACTGAACTGGAATTTGAAAGATACCACAAAACAAAAGTACCAGCTTTCCTTTGACTTGTCCCAATAAGAAAACAAAGGTAAAAGGCCAAAAGGCATCATTGCCATGGTCGGATTGTTTAATAGAACAGACAAAGGACCACAGCGACCAAGCCATTTGAACAAAAGGGGAGGTCAGAAAAGTCTTCTAATCACGATCAACACAAGAAAAACATCATCGACTCATAAACAGGAACAAAAAAGGAGGAAAAAAATCAGACCTTCTCAGCACTACCAGCTGAAGCCTGAAGCTGTCCATTTCTTTCCTCCAATTTCTCCTCCAATTTGTGGATCTCCTCTTCCAAGTTTTTCGCCCTGGTCTCCGCCTCCTGAAAACAATAGGCAAACCCAAAAAAGAAAAAGAGAACTCAGATCCATTTCCAAACGCATACAACAAAGCTGACCCCACCACCAAAAGCAGCTCACGCAGCAAAACCCAGAGAGAGAGAGAGAGAGAGAGAGAGAGAGTATTCACATTCGCATGAACTTGAAGATTCAAAAGCGAACCCATCGACCCAGAAGAAAAGACAAAAAGCGAACCAAAAAGAAAGATAAATTTTTCCGCAATGACCATCACGTGCCTGCCTTGTGAGGGTTTCTTTAGCAAAAGATTGTTCCTTGGATGACAGCCGACTCCGGACGTCCTTGAGCTCCGCCGCCAGCGACACGACGTTCCGCCGGAAGCTCTGCTTCTTCTCGTTCAAATCTCTCAACAACGGATCAATCGAGACCACCGTCTTCTCAGACATTTCACAACGGCCGAAATCTACAGGAAACTCTTCCCCAACACGAAAGCGCAGAAGCTCTCTGCAACGGATCGAAACCAAGCGAAACCCAGTTTGACTACGCAAAAAGGCCAGACCTTTTTATTGCGTAACACTTGGACATACCCTCTCCCTGCAAAATGATAGAGTCGTTGGGCGCATTAAATTCTATTCGTTCCACTGACCTTGAACTTTTCTTTTTTCTTTTTTTGATTGAAAAAACGAAATGAGCAGTAAAAAGTGCGAAGAACGAATCTTCTACTCTGTTTAACAATTTACCAGGAAACTCTGATCAAAGAAAAATATACCCTTCTTCTCCTGGCAAGTGATTGTACACGCTGCTCTTCCTAAACCCACAAGAATGGCGAGATAGAGATAGAGAGAGAGAGAGAGAGAGAGAGAGAGAGAGAGACCCAGTTTCAAAATTTAAAGCTGACTGAAGCAGCTCAGCGACCCAGTTTCAAAATTTTCTCGGGAAAACAAAAACGAGTCCAATCCCGCCCATTTTTCTCCCCCCACAAGAAATCACTCCTTCCTAAACTCCGGCACACACACGCAGCGCAGCGACCGTCGCCGATGAACTAAAGAAAACTCTTCTTCCCGCAAAAGGCGCGGGGATTCAAAGCCCATCCACAAGGCCAGCCTCGAAGTTCCGATCTGAACCAAACCAGAACCTCTGAAGCTCGAACAAGATCGACAGATCACAGCAAGACACGCCTTCTCCTCCACGACAAAAGCTGACTCAGAAACGAAAAACCAAGGAACCCACCTGAACAGTACCTCCCAAGCTGCGCAGAGAGAGAAACTCCGGTCAGAGAGAGCCCCAGAAGCCACTGCAAACGTAAGCCTCCCTGTATGCAAAACGTATAAAAAAAAAACGCAGTCTTTTTTTAATGCTTTTTCCGGCTTTTTTCTTCAGCAAGACTCGACATGGAATATCATTTCATGCAAATCTGGGTCATACGTTCCGAGGGCGTGGATCCAGTGCCGGTATCATCGGAGGGTCCGCAGCGGAAGTCAAAGGGAAACAGGAAAAAAATTAATCTTTTTTCCCCTTTTTTCCGGTCGAAAAATTCAATCTTTTTTCAATTGGCGGACGACGAAAAAAAAGAAGAAGCGTGAGAGTCATAAAAAATGAAAAAAAGGATGATTTTTCGGGGCGAGTTTTCAGCGTTTAAGGAACGTGTCTTGTCGACACTCGAACCGAGCAAGACAAGATAAGAGAGAGAGAGAGAGAGAGAGAGAGGCTGTGGTAGGTTCGGATTCGCAGGCTCGAGCCGGCGGCGGCGTTGGTTCGTCACGCGTCCGAGCCTCCGGCTCGTCCGGGCGCGACAAATCCCGAAGCTGGAGGCTCCCTTTGGTCCGGTGGTCGGACGGAGCAGAGCGCGGCAAATCCAAAACTTTGGATCGGATCGAGCTCGGCCGTTGGATGCGAGGAAGTAATGGAATTCGAATTTTGCACCCGTCTTGTCTCGTCGGGCGCGGTTGGGCCCAAACGATACGATTGCTTGGCCCTGTTTTGCTTTCTTGTCCGAAATCGGGCCGATCTCGTCTTTGCTGGAGATGGAATTGGAAGCATGTCGGGGATGGGATACGCCAAGAAAAGGATGGGAAGGAGAGACCGGTGTAGCTACCTCCCAACGTTGCCTTAAAGGTCTCGCATCCGATCGCATCCGATATATGTCCATTCAAGGCATAGTTACTCAATTCAACCATAGAGTGTACAGATCTATCGCTATAGCCCGTCCAGCTTGCTAGAAGTAAGGAAATCTCTTTATATGAAACAGCAGATACTTAGAGCACAATCTAGCTAAAGGTCAACTCTAAAGCAAATTTGAGTAACAAACTTATTTGACACGGAACGTATGAAAATCACCTTAAACTTGCAACCATGCCTATATATTTGAAACTAGTGTATTGCACATCAAAACTTGGTTTTCACAACATCATCTTTGAGATTGACTTTGAGTCCTTTCTTACCTTTTTAGTTCACAGTTTTATAGTTGATGATGTTCTCGAAATCAACAAGCATTCGGACATTTGGTTCTTTTCGCTACCTCATCGAGAGTTTTCACGTTTTTTTTATTAGGTAATCAAATAGGGAGGAGGGGCATCCTTTGGGCATACCTTGAACCTAGCCTGAAACTCAACATCAATTTTTTGTATTCAACTCTGACCTTTTTCATACCCAAAAAAAAAAAAAAAAATCATGTATTGTGCATTTCTATAACTAGAAGATCTATAGTCGTAAAATATAAGACCGTAACAATATAATATTAAAGAGTTATAAAAAGAATCTAAAGTTAAATAATCGTAAAATGAGATGTTAGATTTGGAACAATGGCCAGTTCAAAAAATGTCATTATATAATCAATGTATGTTTGAGGGTTTACAAAATTACTTGTAAACTTAGGTTTTTTTAAGGGACAATGGTGATTTAAATGGCTCATATAGGGCTTGATGTTGATTTATTTGTGAGGTAAATCGCAAATCCATCCCAAATCTCAGAGGTCTTGTAAATGGAAATTGCAACCCATCCCACAAAGAGAAATTCAAAAGTAGTTTCAGATCTTAGGGTCTAGACGGGTGATGAACCTAATCAAACCCAACTCACTTCCATTTCTCCCATTTATCTAATGAGTTTTACATAAGATTAAGATATACAAGGGTTTACATTAACAAGTTATTGCGGGTGGATAGGTTTCACACTCCTTTTGGCAGTCCAAAACAAACAAAAAATAAATAAATAAGTATGCAGGTTTCAAATTGCTGATTTAAAACTTGCAAGCATTGTCATTTTTTTAGAATGCTTACTCGTTGTATAGATGAGCGATTGTCGTGTTAATTTCTGTTTGAATAATCATTTATAGAAAAGAAGAACAATTGTCATATAAACTTTGCAGCAACTGAACATTTCAATGTGAAAGTTGTACTTCCTATAATGAATGTAGAAGAGATTTGATAGTATCTAAGGAAAATTATGCAATCAATTCTAAACATTTTTAATTTTATCAATTTTAAATTAAATCTTTACACAAAATTTCAACATGAAACCTTTGGTCAATTCTTGCCGAAAATCATTGATGCGGTATGACACATCATCACATCAGTGATCTCAAGCAAAAATTGATTGAAAAGTGTACATTGGAATTTCACAAAAATATTTACAATTTAATTGACAAATTAAAAAGTTTAGAAAAATTGACATAAATATAGTAGGTTTAGAACTCGACATTTTCTCATAATATCTTGCCACAATTAAGAATAAAAAAATTCATAATTCTAACTGAACATGTGTCGCAATTTATAAGTAGAAGTCAGGACATCACGCATCCCATCTCATTTAGCCCCATAATCTTCTTAATTTGATTAACGTTCATTGCCAATCATTTTTCAGTTTCACATTCTGCGCCTCAGGTTGGTATCTATAATTCCTTCGTGCCCAACTTGTTAGTAATACTTTCAAAAGTGTCAATTCCCCATGCCCAACTTCTAGGCGCGGAACTGGGCTTCACAAGCAAGATGGCTTGAACCTCTTCGTGAACTTTGACATTTAGAAAGAACCAGCCCGACTCACTATAATAAAAGGTATCTATAATTCACCTCAAATTTGCAGGAGACAAAATTATTTTTACAACCCGTGTACAGTGGATGTCTACAACTAAGATATGTGTAGTAAAAAATGAAAAAATTTAAGACTAAATTGACCACGATAAAATAAGTTTTAGTCTTTTAGGACAATTTTTGGGCCTAGTCCCACCTAGTCCAGCCTGACTCACTTCCTTTCTCTGACTTATTTGTCTAGCAACGTTTCCATAAAATCAAGATATTGAAGTGTTTTCATTGCCCCAGCGCAATCGTACTTCTTCTTTTCCACCATATGTTAAAGGGAACCCTTCATGATTAAGAAAAATCCAGCTTTCTCGAATTTCTAGCTGCAGTATTCACATCTTGATTGAGCCACAGATCAAGCCCTTCATCAACTAAAATTTCCCTCCCTCATTGAATACTCCCTATTCACTAGTTTTTTTACCATATACATGTGATGATTTGCGCTTGAACCCTATGATGATGAGAGTGAGCTCTTCTAGTTTGCTTTGCTTGTTAAGTGGAGATCTTCCATGCGCATAAACCCTCTAATACCACCCAACATGACCGGAGGTCAACTCTAAAGCAAATTTGAGTAACAAACTAATCTAACACGACCACGCCCATATATTTGAAACTAGTGTATTGCACATCAAAACATGGTTTTCACAAGATCATCTTTTTCCTAGCTAACTAGCTTGCTAATATCGAAATCAATAAGATTAGTGACTTTAAAGTCATCACTAATCTTATTAGTCCAAAGTTTTATGATTGATAAAGTTGGTCGTGCTTTGTTTAAGATGTTTGCTCTTGCTTTTGACTTCAAAGCGCAAAATAAATCAAGGAGCATTTTTTTCCTATTCTATATCTTAATTCTATAGTTTTTTTGAAATCTCATAAGAGAATCAAGGTCCATAGAATAGAAGGTTGAGAAGCGGCTAAGTAATGGGAAACATTTTTACTGTTACATAAATGCTCTAACATAAGTAGCATGGGGCACGTAGAATCTCATGTGACAGTAAGGGTTGAAGAAGGGCAATCACTCATTCTTAAAACCAACATTCTTAAAACAAAATAGTTGAGCTGCAAAAATCGTCTAGCTAACTTGCTTGCTAATATCGAAATCAATAAGCATTTGGACACTGGGTTCTTTTCGCTACCTCATCGAAAGTTGTTACATTTTTATTAGGTAGTAAAATAGGGATAGTAGTGGAATCCTTTGGACATACCTTCAACCTAGCCCAAAACTCAACATTAATTTTCTTTATTTACCTTTGGCCCTTTTTCATACCCAAAAAAAATAAAAATAAAAATCACGTATTGTGCATTTCTACAACCAAGAGATCCATAGTCGTATAATATAAGCCCGTAACAATTAAACATTAAATAGTTTTAAAAAGAATCTAAAGTTAAATAATCATAAAATGGGAAGTTAGATTTGAAACATTGGCCAGTTCAAAAAGTGTCATTAAATGATCAATGTGTTTGAGGGTTTATAAAATTACTTGTAAACTTAGGATTTTAAAAGGAGCAAGGATGATTTAAATGGCTCATATGGGGCTTGGATGTTGATTTATCCGTTAGGTAGATCCCAAACTCATCCCAACCTTCGGAAGTCTTGTAAATGGAAATTGCAAGCCATCCCGTAAAGAGAAATTCAAAACATGTTTTAGACCTATTAGGGTCAGGATGAGTCGCGAACCTAATTAAATCCGACTCACTTCCATCTCTACTCCTTTGTACAATAACTTTTACATAAGATTAAGATATTCAAGGGTTTACATTGCACCAACAGGAAGAAAAAAAAAAACAGAAACCATTAGCAAGTTGTTGCTGGTGGTTAGGTTTCACACTCCTTTTGGCAATCCAAAACAAAAGGAGTCAGTATGTAGGTTTCAAATTGCTGATTTAGAACTTGCAACCACTGTCATTTTTTAGAATGCTTACTCTTTGTATATATGAGCAAGTGCCATGTTAATTTCTGTTTAAATAATCATTTACAGAAAAGAAGAACAACTGTCATATAAATTTTGCAACAAATGAAAGAAAGCTACACTTCCTATAGTGTCTCCTCGCACGTGTGCAACTATATATCAGTTATAAAGCTAGGAAATAGAGTCAATTCAATCATAAACTTTAGTGCGAAATTTAATGTAGTCATTTTAGTTAATTTTTACCAAAAATCACTGATGTGCCGGTACAGTCATAACCAGTTGTCCTAAGTGACCCACCATCACGTTACCGATTTTTAGCAAAAATTGATCGAAAAGTGATAACTCTATAAAAATAGAGTTATTTTACTTATTTTAGAAAATAAATAATGCAATATTTGTGAGAAAAATATTTGGATTTTGTTTTATTTACTCAAAATTTCCTTGCTCATGCAGCCTAATGAGATTGGAGAAAATAAGGAAAACATGGCAAAAAGAAGGAAAGGAAGAATTATGGAAGACTAAATTGAATTTCACATTTAATATTTAATTAATTTATTAATTATCAATCTCCGTTGGACGATATCTTTCTCATCAAAAAGATTACATAGAATTTCGCACAAAATTTTTAAACTTAATTGACAAAATTAGAATATTTAAAAAAATTGACATTAGTATAATAAGTTAAAGATTGGACAATTTTCCCATAGTATCTGACCACAATTAAGAATAAACCAGTCAAAAATCTAATTAAACATGTATCACATTTTATAAGTAGAAGTCAGGACATCATGCATCCCATCTTATACAACCTCACAATCTTCTTAATTATACCTATGTCGATTGCCAATCATATTTTAATTTCACATTCTCCTCCTCAAGTTGGTTTCGATAATTCGTATGCCCTAACTCGTTAGCAATATTTTCAAAAGTGTCATTTCCCAATGCCTTCGACAAGATATCAGCTAATTATAATCTCGTAGGCACGTACTTGGCTTCACAAACAAGAAGGCTTGAACCTTTTCGTGAACTTTGAGATTTAGAAAGAACCAACCCGACTCACTATAATGGCAAGGTATCTGTAACTCACCTCAAGATAAACTCGTGTATGGCTTATGTCCACAATTATGATATATGTAGTTAGAAAATAAAAAAAAAAAAAATTAAGGCTCAATTCATCATGATATAATAAGTTTGTCTTTTTTGGACTACTTTTTCACCTAATCCCACCTAGTCCAGCCTGGCTCACTTCCTCCTCTGACTTATAGTCTAGTGACGTTTATATAAAATTAAGATATTCAAGTGTTTACATTGCCCCAGCAAAAAAGACAAATCGTACTCCTCCTCCTCCTTTTCCTCCATATGTTAACAGGGAACCCTTCATGATTAGGAAAAATCCAACTTTTTGAAATTTCCAGTTGTAGTATTCACATCTCGATTAAGCCATATATCAAGCCTTACATCAACTGAAATTTCCCTCCCTCATTGAATACTCCCTATTCACTATTTTTTTATCAGATACATGTGACGAATTGCGCTTAGACCCTCTA
This sequence comes from Eucalyptus curtisii, assembly GCA_017140595.1. Taxonomy (NCBI): domain Eukaryota; kingdom Viridiplantae; phylum Streptophyta; class Magnoliopsida; order Myrtales; family Myrtaceae; genus Eucalyptus; species Eucalyptus curtisii. The sequence continues at coordinate 43,200,355 of CM029495.1, forward strand.
ATACAACCCAAATGATGATGAGAGGAGCTCCTCTATTTTGCTTTGCTTGTTAATTGGAGATCTTCCATGCGCATAAAACCCTTCCTCTCATATCTTCTCCCTCATGTTGAGCATTCTATATAACAGTTGAGACTACTCGAGTAATTATTTTCTCGTCATGTGCGTAATCATCTTTGTTTTTCTCCTAAATTGACAAAATTAAAAAGTTTAAATGAAGTTGACTGTCATAGTTACCTTTTTTGGGACAATTTTCCACCTAGTCACTTTTAACAAAATTAAAACAAAAAAGAAAAACTACTCACTTTCTTCTCTAACTCATTTATCTAGGGTATAATGACACAAAATCTAAACTTTGAATCAAAGTGCAATGTGATCCATGAATTTTTAATTTGTTCAAGGTAGCTTTTGAACTTTTGGCGAATATTCAAACTAGTCCATGAACTATATAAAAATATTCAACATTATACATCTATTAATTTAAGTTCAATGATATCATTGAATATTTTTATATAGTTCAATGACAAGTTTAAATATATATTAAAAGTTCAATGATTACATAAATAAATTAAAAGTTCAAAGACCACATTACTCATTTGATTAAAGTTCATGGACCACAATAAATAAATTAAAAGTTTAGAAATTGCATTATACATTGAGCCAAAATTTGAAGATCATTTATATAATTTTTCCTTTTTCTAATATTTACATAAAATCAAGATATTCAAGAGATAATGTTAAGGACCTAATCAGATCCTTAAAAGGCTAAAATGAGAAGAAACAAGCAGGAGCCACGGGAGAATCGTTTAAGGTGAGAGACTTTGCAATGTCATCTCTTGTATTCTCTCTCTTTTAGGAAGAAAAACATAGAAGGGGAATTGGGGGAGCGGTTAGGCGTGCGGGCACTACCACGTTAAAATAAAAAACATAATCACGTCAATCCACCTAGGTTACTAAGAGTCTACTTGCTAACTGATTAAATAATAACTGATTCTATTATTTTGTTCCCTATAACAAAAAAAGAATAGAAATCCGTTTAGTAACTTTTTTTTTTTTTTCCGAGAACAATTTTGTTCCTAAGAATAGATTTGTAACAAAATCGATAAGCAGAAAAATGTTATTTTTTGGTTCCCAGGAACAATTCCATAATCAAGCCAATTCTCTCTCTCTCTCTCTCTCTCTCTCTCTCTCTTCTTTTCTTCTTTTTCTTTTGTTTTGTTTTCTCTTCTTCTTTCTAAATGCCGGTCTCTGACCATGGCGATGGCCGATGGGGGAGGCTCCAGTGAGGTAATCAGGCCTCGCCCAGCTGATCGCCAACCATGGCAGTGGTCGATGATTGGCTAGGGAAGAAGAAGAGGGACGAAAAAAAAAAAGAAAATTAGAGAAAAAAGAAAAGAAAAAAGAGAAAAATATCATAAAAGTATTCAAAAATTAAAAGAAATTCTAATTCAGAAAAAAAAAATTGGAAATTTTAATAAATGCATTTTTATCCCGAGAATAAAAATTTTAGATAGAGTATGTTTGTTCATGTTCCTATTTTTTTGTTTTTTTGTTCATTTGTTCTCTGAAACAAAAAAAAAATGACAGAAATTCATTTGGTAACGTCAACTAATTTTTCTATTCTTCGGAATAGAAATGTAGCTGAGGAATAAATTTGGAACTAAAATAAGAAGTAGAAAAAAATAAGTTTTTATTCCCAGGAATAATTTCTAGAAATTAAGTCATTTTCTTTCTTTTCCTTTTACTTCTTGCCGTCACTCGCCCCCCACCATTCGCCATTGCTAGTAGCTAGTCGTCACTATTGCCGGTCGCCGGCTAAAGGAGGAGCAAGAAGAAGAAAAGAGGAAAAGAAAATCTAAAAAAATCATTAAAAAATAAAAGGAATTCTTCGTTACAAAAAAAAATTGTAAATTGTACCAAACATACTTCTATTCTTTTTTTATTTCGAAAATAAAAATTTTATGTAGTAACCAAACACATTCTTGTACTAAAAAAATGTTCGAAGGAATAGAAATAGAAAAAAATTATTCATGAAAAGAAATTATTTATTGGAACATAAATGTTACTAAACGCACTCCTTATCAAACACTTTCAAATGCTTAGATACTTGTATAGGAAATAAAATGAAATAAAAATCATTTTTAAATAGAAATTGTTCTTAGGAACAAAATGATACCAATCGCACCATAAGCAAGTAGGGCGGCATGCACCTTTTGAGGCAGCTGCCTGCAACTTGGTGAGGTTATATTGTAACCAAACACCAATGATCCAAAAGGTAATGTTACCCTAGTAAAAAGACAAAACAAATCGTACTTATTCTTCTTTTCCTCCATAGGTTAAAGGGAACTCTTCATAATTAAGAAAAATCCAACTTTCTCAAAATATCCGGCCATAGTATTCAAATATTTATTGAGCCATACCTTAAGCCCTACATCAATTGTCCCTCTCGGGAAGAAAAACATAAAGGGGGAATTTGGGTGGAGGGTTAAGGCGTGCAAGTATCGACACATTAAAATAAAGAACACATTTCTATTAGCCCACCTGAATTACTAGGTAGGCAGGGTGGCTCGACTTGAGAGGTAGTGTTCGTAAAATTCTAAACGCAAGTACACGTGTCGAACAAGTAGTATAATGATAAGAAAGAGTATCGTCCCAAAAAAATCGATGATTAATAAATTAATTAAATACTAAAATAGATTAATTCTAAAATTTGTCTAACGGATCAAAATATAATTTATAATAAATTAAAAACAAAATTTGGAGACTAAATGCAGTAAATCAATAAGATATATATATGTTAGAGCATCCGATTCACCATAACCAATAGATATGAATTTTAGATTGTTGTGAGTACAAGAACGATATCAAACATGTGATAATGGAATTTCCTAATCTATTTACTATCATATCTCTATGTATAGCAAACCTACTCAGTTTATTAATCCACTCTATGTGAATCAAAATAAACATAAATGCATTAAAAACTATTAATATTCTCGCCTTACATTGAGTCTTTTGGATCACCTTATCACCGAAAGCTACACAAATAACGCGATATATCTATATCCACATTTAATTCATGGTTATATATCATAGTGAGCAATTGTATATTATCATCTTTCAGTCTCAAACATGCACATCAGATCATTTAAGTGGTGGCCAGTCACTCAAAAGCATTATGTATAATAATATATAACTTCACATGAATGAAATTAATTGCAAAACATAAAAATAATGAAATTCACATCATCATAGTTAGGCTACATCGTAATCCTAACAAAAGAAAATTAGAAACATAATAGAAGAAGAAACAAAAATATATATCAAACCCAGCATCTTGAATTAAAGAACAAGAATTCTGTTACTACTTTTGTTTTCTCTTGAAAATACTTGAAAAACTCTCAGAATAATGAAAAACGATCTAATAAAAACCTAGCTGCTCCCTCAGGATCTCCATGTTCTCTTATTTATAGGATATATCCAAGATCCTTATCTCCAAGCAATTGCGCATAAAATTAGGGAGTAAATCAGAGGATCTTTGATTTGATATCTATCTCTCAATACTTGCAGATAACATTAAAGAACAAAATCAAGGATTTCCTGATTTAATATCCATCTTCCACTGCTTTTTTAGGGAAAATTCTAAATAAGGACCCGAAGTTGACCAATTTTCTCAAATAAGGATCCGAAATGAACTTAGTGTCAAATAAAGACCTAAAGTGGACCCATTGTCTCAACTAAGGACCCGAAGTTGACCAATTTTCTCAAATAAGGACCCGAAATAAACTTTGTGTTAGATAAATACCTAAAGTGGACCCATTGTCTCAAATAAGAATCTCAATTCCAAATAAGAACCTGAGCTTACTAGTCAGCCAAATATTCGTCAGCTATCAAGCATGTGACATTTCCGACGATCGGAGTTTGGACAAAATATTCGTCAACTATCAAGCATGTGACATTTCCGACGATCGGAGTTTGGGCAATTTTGTCCAAAAAAATATAGGAAAAATTAACAAATCCTAAAACAAAAACAAAAAAAACCCTAGGTTTTCTACAATCTCCCGTTCCTTGTACCCATCCTTCGCAAAGTCAAAGATCCAAATTCTCCGCTGGTTGAGGCACGAATTCAAAAACAATAAGAAAACCAGACGCTTGCTTCTTGCTTTTTTTTTTTTTTTTTTTTTTTTTTTTTTTTTTTTTTTTTTTTTTTTTTTTTTTTGCGGAGACCCAAATTCTCTCGTCGGTCGAGCAAGGTGAGGAGCATCGGGTGAGAAGAAAGAAGAAAACGTAAACATCTAAATAAATAACCTAAACTTAATTAATATAGAATTTTCCCTTTTTTTCCAATCATAAATTTCTAACAAAATTGGCCCTATTTTAATTGTCAAAAAATTTTTACCGGCGAGCTAAGGTCCTCAATAGAGATTAACTTGATCACTTCGGGTCCTTATTTGACACAAAATTCACTTCGGGTTCTTATTTGAAATAATGGGTCAACTTCGGGTCCTTATATGACACAAAGTTCACTTTAGGTCCTTATTTGAGAAAATAGATTCACTTCGAGTCCTTATTTGAAATTTTTTCCCGCTTTTTTATTTGATTTTCTGATTTTTACCACTCTTTTCCTTATTTTCTCTATATCTCATTATTTTGCATAAACAAGGAAAATTCAAATAATCAGAAGAAAATTTAAATATTTTCTCATAAATATTACATTAATTGTTGAATAAAATAGGTAAAATAACTCTATTTTTATAGAGTTATCATGCAGTTCCATGCAGCCTGGTGAGGTTACACCGTAACCAGACACTAATGTTTCAAGAGATAATGTTACCCTTGCAAAAAGACAAAAAATCGTACTTCTTCTTCTTTTCCTCCATAGGTTAAAGGGAACCTTCATGATTAAGAGAAATCCAACTTTCTCGAAATTTTCAACTCTATTATTCAAATCTTGATTGACCCGTATCTTGAGCCCTACATCAACAATAATTTCCCTCTTTGCAAGAAAAACATGGAGAGGGAATTGGGTTTGGAATATAGATATGCAGGCACCGGCATATTAAAATAAGGAATACATTCTTGTTAGCTCACTTGAGTTACTAAGCGGATGAAGCAACCTTGACTTGAAAGGTAGTTCCCTATATCTTGATGAGGTTATACGGTAATTAGACACTACTGATCCAAGAGATAATGTTACCCTAGCAAAAAGACAAAGTACTTCTTCTTTTCCTCCATAGATTAAAGGGAACCCTTCATGATTAAGAAAAACCAACTTTCTCGAATTTCCAGCTGTAGTTTCACATATTGATTGAGCCGCATCTAAGGCCCTACATCAACTGTAATTTCGCTCCCACATTGAATGCTCCTTATTCACTAATTCTTATCAGATAAATGTGATAAGCTGCGCTTTAAACTCTGTAATACAACCCAAATGATAACGAGAGGAGCTCTTCTATTTTGCTTTTCTTATTAATTGGCGACCTTCCATGTGCACGAAACCCTTCCTCCCACATCTTCTCCCTCGTGTTAAGCACTTTGTTTAACCGTCGGGACCACTCGACGAGTCCTTTCTTGTCCCGTGCACGACCATCACCATTCTTCTCCTAAAGTTCTATATCACGAAACGAACGCTTCTCCCCCTTTTATCTGCCCGTACTCGCACTCTAACGTTGCGCATGTGGACTCGACCACCATGGGAGGGTACGTGTTTGGCCGACCTCGGAGCCGTGTGGACATTGGAAAGATGAGGAACATTGGCGATCGAGAAACTCGACCAACTTGTGGAAACAAAGAATATTGGGAGTGACCCACGAAACGGGTCGCATCAAATTCCCAAAGGCCAATTCCTAATTGAAGGGGTTAAAGTCAAGTGGACCCTTTTCGGGGTGCTGCATAATTGCTTTAGCTGTGACTTGGACAAGGAGTCAGAGTCAAGCTGCCGCCCCCACGTCAAAGAAGAAAGGACGAACAGCCGCCTCTTCATTCGCCACCAATTTATCAAGAAACCTAATTTAAGGCGGTGCATATGAATCGAAAGATATTGATGTAGCACTTTGGACGGCTCGGACTGATTACTCCCACAATTTCTCCGTTTATATAGGTGATAGAATTTGTTAAAACGAAATAGATGGAAAAATAAATTCGAAATCAATGGGAAAAATTACCTGATCGGTTTTAAACTATTGTATGGATTTTATTTCAATTTTAAGCTTTTCAATTTTAGCAATTGAGTCCTGAACCTCTGCACGATATTCCAGTGCAGTTCTTTTATTCGACAGAAATAGCTAATATCGCCGTTTAGTCACTGTTTAATCAGTGATTTTTGACGAAAATTGGTCAAAATAGTTATATTGGAATTTTGAACAAAGGTTTAGGACTCGATTAGTAAAATTAGAAAGTTTATGATTTAATTGACATTGTTACTGTAGATTTAGAATTGACCGAGTAATTTTCCTAGGTTTCTAACGAGGAAATAGACTGTGCAATTACATTCTCCTAAGGCCACTGCCCGTGAGTCACGTCCACTTTCAAGCTTTTAAAGCTTGACACGTCCACCATGCGTTAAATAATTGGGATCGGTATATAAAATCTATTTCTTTTAAGGCCCACTAATCTAATTTTGAAAGACAAGATGAGGTGGTTCAAGATAAAGACACGCACAAAAGCTACAAAAGGTGAGCAAATCATGGGCGTCACCAAAAGCATCCCCCACTCCTTCGCCAAGCATAATGCGATTATATTCCGTGCTTAAACCATCCTAGACATTGGTTCATTGGCATGGGGCGCTCCCGTGCTTCCGGCCCGGAAATCGATTGTTGTAGGTTTGGTTCCTACCTTTGAAAATTACGATCTAAGTAGAGAGTTATCATGGCGGGTCACTATGCTAATTCCTATTAGGATAGCAGGCTAATTATGACCGAGCTCCTGAATTATAAAAGAAGAGATTCTAGAGCTATTTATGGAAAGAGGCACAAATAGTCCATTAACTTTGATTTAATATGTACAATGTAATTTTTGAACTGTTAATCTGTTTAACATGACCTCTGAATTTTAGTTTAATATGCAAATCATTTAATTCGTACGGTGTAGCCCTTTTAACCTAAACACTTTTAGTGTGTTCAAATTGATTCGTGAATTTTGCGACCCAAAAAAATAAAAAATAAAAACTGATTCGTGAACTATTAGTAAATGTTAAATATACTTCGCAAGTTATATGAAAGTATTATCATTTTAGATTTGTGGTCTACATTATTTAAATTACATATATATATATATATTAATACTATGGCACTTAACATCTTTGACTATTAAAAAGTTTTCTCGTTGAACCATGACATCAACTCAAACCAATTTGCACTCGTCGCGGCACTGTCTCCTCGCCATAAAATTTCCACGATTGGAGCTCCTTCGCATTTCTACTTTCACATTGTGGACTTCCTTCACATCACATCCACGTCCAAGCTTTTAGGCGTAATTGTGAAATAATTCCTTCTTTTTAAAGAATTTTTAAGATAAAAAAAAGAAAAAGAAGGTATTGCTGTTTCGTCGCTTTAAGGGAGCATGATAGATTGGATTAAAAATCAAATTCCGGGTTTGCGAAAGAAAAAATAAATGCCATACAGTTTATATTTGGACTTTGGAATTCAGCTTGTACAAAGGGATTAGCAAATGCGAGTTGATTCGATTTGAAATGGCCTTAAAAAAGATGGTTCAAAATAATAAATAAAAAGGGTTTCTTTTTTGGAAGTTATATTATCTTTTGTTCTCCATCATTTAGATTCGAAGTGACTTCTTTTTATTAAAAAAAATTGAAGTTGCATTAGCTTTCATTTTTGTTGTGAGTTTTCAAAGTTGCAACTGTATGTGGCCTATTATTATTATGTTCACTTCAAAAAAAAAAAAAAACAAAGAAAGAAAGAAAGAAACAAAGAAAGAAAGAAGAGTTTACGCACGTTTAAAGAGGAAATTGAAAATGTCCTAAATATGTAAAGCACAGTTTCAATAAATCAAATCATATAAGGAAATTTATTATAACTATTGTAGGAAGAGAATGATTTGAATTCAAATTTGGCAAGTCGAAGATCTATAGGATCACATGAAAAGATTACATTGAGAATCTCAACTAGCAATTTGTCCACAAAATATATCGAGCTTTTTATGAAATTCTAGTGTTATTCCCCTCCAAATAATTTTTATAACGTAGAGAAATGAAGTAACTCGCTTTTATTAAGTTTGTATGAACCCGTCAATTAACAAAAATCGACAAGAATGACGGAACCAAGTAGTTCAATCCAATCAGAAGCCAAATCGAAAATCAAATCAAAATGCCGGCTCGACTCGATTACAAACTATGACCCTTTGCTTTTGCAGGGTGCATGAATCATATCGAAATCGTGACCGCCTACCATAAATTACTTTCTTTTATTACAACAAGTTCTTAATTAGGAGATTGAAAAAAGAAAAAGAAAAAAAAGATGATAAAAAAAAAAAATAAAGCATCATTAATATCATAGTATATCAAGGACGGACTTCGGACAAGATTCAAAGTAAGCAAAGGCAGAACACCTTTGAAAACGTCGTCATCTTCCCCAAGTCCGCACCTACCTCTTACCTCTCTTTCTCTCTCCTCTTTCTCTCTCTATCTCTACAAGAACACCGCTCGCTCGAGCTCGACCCAGTTCCTCCGTTGGGGCGCGCATGTGATCGGTTCCCGACCGTCGCGACCTTCTCTCCGGCGAGGATCTCGGGCGAAACCATGGGGGGCGGCGGCGGCGACGGGGGCGGCGGCGGAGGCGGCGGGGGCCTGGCGGAGGCGCAGTACGTGAAGGCGAAGACGTCGGTGTGGTGGGACATCGAGAACTGCCAGGTGCCCAAGGGGTGCGACCCCCACGCGATCGCGCAGAACATCAGCTCCGCCCTGGCGAAGCTCAACTACAGTGGGCCCGTCTCCATCTCCTCGTACGGCGACACCACCGGCATCCCCGCCGCAGTCCAGCAGGCGCTCTCCAGCACCGGCATCGCCCTCAACCACGTCCCCGCCGGTAAGGACGCCCTCCTCCTCTCCGTCTCCGCTCGTGGGTGCTGATCGATGGGTCGCTTCGTCTTGTTCCTTCTTCGCGGTCGTTCGATGAAAGAATCGATTTTTTTTTTTTGCCTCCGTGTGTGTGTCTTCTGATCGGCCTTTGATTTCGTCTTTAGGGTTAATTTTAGTTGCTTCAGCTGAATTAGGTATGGACTTGATCTGGGCTGGGGATGCCTGTGGTTGTCTCTGGCTCTAATTTGCTTGTGCTTCAAAAGGGATCTGTACTAAGTGGTCATTGGACCTCTGCAGTTGTTGGGTTTCTAGTTTAAGAGGCATGTTTAGATCTGCTCGGTCGGTATGGCATCTTTGGACCTGAATTTAGCTCAAATTTGTTTCTCTGCAAAAGGGTATGCTCGACCATGGAGCTACTGCTGTCTTCCTGTCGCTTTCGGGATGGAGACATGAGCTAAGTGGGTTTAACATTTCGCAGGTGTTAAAGATGCGAGCGATAAGAAGATACTGGTGGACATGCTGTTCTGGGCGGTGGACAATCCTGCGCCGGCTAATTATCTTTTGATCTCTGGCGATCGGGACTTTTCTAATGCTCTTCATCAGCTGCGCATGAGAAGGTACAACATTCTCTTAGCGCAGCCTCAGAAGGCATCGGCACCCTTACAGGCTGCTGCAAAGACCGTGTGGTTGTGGACCAGTCTTGTGGCTGGTGGGCCTCCTTTGACGAGCATCGAGTCACAACAGTTCGGTAACTATGTTTTCGTTTCTTCTAGTTCGGATACATTACCAGTCCCAGTTTCTAATTCTTTTCCGATGAAGCAACCTGGGGATGTTCATTACGAAAATTCTCATATAGGGAACCAGAAGTTTCCCAATATGGGAAAGGGTAATGACCCCAAACATAATAAAGGAAAAGTGAACCGGAAAAATTCGTTTCATTCTGGTTCAAAGAATTCGAGGTCTGTAGACGATCAAAACAATTCGAGCTATTACCCTACCTACCGGGGTCCCATTGGTGGATCTGCTATCCCTGGCAATCACGATCCTTCTTGGAGCCATAGCAACGGGCAAGGCAATTATGGGATTCATTATCCTCCTCCTCCTCCAAGGCCAGACTTTCCTGTGCAACCTGCACCCCCACAAGCAAATTTTTATCCGCCCTACGGTGCTCCTTTTAGTAGCACTCCTATGGTGCCTCCTAGGCCAGATAGGCCAAGCAGTTCACAGGGTCCTCCAGACATCAGTAAGTTAAATATTTCGGTTCACCCAAGCAACGTTCAGAATCCTCCTGCTTTTCATCAGCAGAATGGAGAGCTAAAGCAGATCCCTAACCATGTCAAGAACAAACCATCAACCTATCATGACAACACGAACAATAGGTTTCCTCGACGCCCCGAGTATCCATCCTCAACTTCCTCTGCCCCGTCTACTCCTGATTTTCCAAGTAATGGTACTTGGGGAACTCCTGGATATCCAAAACCTTCCGAGTACATACAAGGTCTTATAGGAGTTATCCTACTCGCCTTGGACACCCTAAAGAACGAAAAGATTTTGCCAACTGAAGCCAATATAATTGATTGCATTCGATATGGAGATCCGAAGCATCGCAACACTGATGTGAAACAGGGCTTAGAGAGTGCCATAGAGCATCAAATGATAGTGAAGCAAAATTTAGGCGCCATCCCATTGTATGTTGGTAAGAATGAAAAACTATGGAACTGTGTGAACCCTCTGGGCGGGAATGCAAAGGATTATCCTAAAGCAACATGGAATGAGATTCAGAATTTCTTGACATCATCTGTAGGACGGGCTGCAATTCTGGCTTCTCAGTGCAGGTTGGTCCTCTTATAAAGAATTCATTCATGGTATTTCAACAGTTTTCACATTGAGAAAGATTCACTTACATGTTGTCTCGTTTGCCATCTAGGTATGAAGCGGGTACTACTATGAAGCACATGTGCTTGAAACAACTTGCTTTAGGTGATGTTCTACGAATTCTAAACATAATACTTACAATGAAAAGATGGATAGTGCACCACCAATCAGGATGGCAGCCTCTTAAGATTACTCTCGCGGAGGCCAACACCAACTCTGTATCCAGTGATGATGGATGGGGGAGTGGTTGGGAATAGGCAAGGAGTGTTGATAGACCTGGGGGGGCTTGAGGAGGTGAGCCCCTATTACCCCATCTCCACCTAGGATTCTGGACTTTTGATATTTGCCCATCAGATCTTTTTTTTTTTTTTTTTTTTTTTTTTTTTTTTTTTTCTACTTTGGAAATTATAACTCACCTTTCCTAGTCCTAGATCCTGTATCTGCCATAACCTAGGACGTTGTCTTGCATGGTAGTGTACCATACACCAAATGTGAAGGTGGGTTGTATTTGGTGAAGATATGGTAAGTTACAATCATTTGGATGACTGGCATCTGAGAAGGGCTGTATCCTGGTCTAATGTACTGAAGGAGTAGGTAAACCCTTCGAACATGAAGCTTTGAGGTTCGCAAGTTGTTGGATATAGAGTGCTCTGCCACGTGCTTAACATATTTGCCTAAGGTGTTTCGACTGAAGGCATATGATGATGATATCTTTGCAACTTACGCTGGGACCTTTTAGGATCGAGACGTGTGGATCATTCTATGGATTTAACTATTCATGCAACCATATTATAGTGGAATTTACTGTTGGTCTTTTCTTATGGAGCAAGTCGGAGGTTTTTGCAAAAAGGCTCCTTGCTTGATTGATCTGATGCTTAGACGGTCGAAAGAAGTCAAGCAAGAGATGTTACTAGTTTGTTGGAAAATGGGTCTTCTTTGAGATGCTGCTGGGACTTTAGTCTGTGGCTATGGACTTGTGGATCCTCCAAAACATATGCAGCATTGAAACTCTACATGATCAGTTTTTCCAAAGCTTTACGTAAGGGATACAAGCTGACGCCAATTTATGTCCCGTTATCATGTTGCTTCATTCACATAAGATCTCACACGATGTCGACAAAGGAAGAGGAGAGAAGTTTTAAGCACAGAGACGTGTGCCATAAATTAGCTCTCTGAAGTTCGAGCGGAGTTATTAAGCTTTATGTAAAGTGCAATGTAATTCCTGTATTAATAAGGTAACAATACTTGGTGAAGCTTGTAAGTTCTTGGACTTTACTTTGCTCTTTGTGTTTGTGCCATTTCCGGATCTTGCTTACCGTTCCTGTCGAGCAGATCTAAACTGAAAGGGGTGATGTAATTGTGGGATATCTTTATAAGCCTATTATCTGTTACCAATCATCCTGTTAGATATTCTGTCGTCAATTTCTCTTCCTGTTATTGACTATGTCTTTAAGTTTTGGCACGAGGAATGCCTGTGCAATTCATAGTAAGGGTGAGTTGGAATGTTTGCATGAGTTTGGTGGTTTTGGCAATTGTTAGAAGGGACAGATACCCGTGGCCGGGTTGATCTTCTCTAGGAACATTTTCCTCAAAGCAGAGGTTTCTGCATGAGAGTGATGCTTTTTGCCTGCTACTGCTGTATATGGAATTTGGCACTGAAGTTTAGAAAAGGAAGGTGCAAAGAAATGCAAACGTTTCTCCGGAATGTTGCCTATTTCTGGCTTTGACCCGTAATTCAACAATAATTCGACATGTATGAATTATAAGAAATTCATCCGAATTATTTTGCTTTCCCTCGGAACTCCTTGTTAGAGAACATAGCGGAGCAGAAGGATATAATGATCACATCATGCGGGAATAATAATGGGAGAAGACCTATTATGCAGCGATTACGTCAGGAGAGATTTTTACACTTCAAATGCACAATTGCTTGGAATGAATTACATCACAACACCGTGTAATCAACACACCAAATACAACGATTGGGGGTTTCTAATCTGTGTTAATTTAATAAGCTAGACGAGTGACTCATTATGAAAACGCGTTCATTTCTACGACAAGCTAATAGCTTAGCATAATCGTTCTATCTATATTTAATACTTTGCTTCATGTAAATATTAGTATCATGTAAGCCCGTCATGTTTAGTACTGCCGGTCTAATATTTACTTGTCCTGAAGATAGGGGCTGCATGGTACAAAGTGTTTCTGTTCCCAGGAACACAAATTTTTGTTTTTTTGTTCCGGGAACAAAAAAAAATGTAAACGCGTTTGTTTACGTTTTTGTTCCAAAATTATTTTTTGTTCTTTAAACACATCCTGGAAAAAAACAAAAAAAAAAGTTGTTTTCTTATTTCCGGAACAAAATTTATGAACACTTTTTCTCTCTCTTCCATTTTCTTCTCTCTTTTTTCTTCTTTTCTTCTTCTTTTTCTTTCTTTTTCTTTGGCCGGTCGCCGGCCTCGGCCATGGCCGGCGACCGGCCGTCGAGGGCCGTCGAGGGCCGGCGACCTCGCCGGAGAGTCGCCGGCCCCCGGCGAGGCCGAGCGTCGCCGGCCCCGGCGAGGCTCGGCCTCGCGCCGAGCCGGGCGAGCTCTATCTCGCCCGGATCCGGCGAGGCCGAGCTCGCCTGGGCCGGCCGGCGAGGCTCGACCTCGCCGGCCCCCCAGTCTGGTCGGCGTCGCGGGCGGTGGCCCGGCGACGCCGAGCCTCGCCGGCCGGGCCGGGCGAGCTCGGCCTCGCCGGATCCGGGCGAGATCGAGCTCGCCCGCCCAAGGCGAGGCCGTCGCTGGCGGGGGCCGGCAAGGCCGAGCCTCGCCGGCCGCCGCCGGATCTCGGGCGAGATCGAGCTCGCCCGGCCCGGCGCGAGGCCGAGCCTCGCCGGGGCCGGCGACGCTCGGCCTCGCCGGGCCGGGCGACGCTCCGCGCGAGGTAGCCGGCCCTCGACGGCCTGGTCGCCGGCCATGGCCGAGGCCGGCGACCGGCCAAAAGAAGAAAAAAAAAGGAAAAAGAAAAAAGAAAAAATAAAAAAGGAAAAATAAATAAGAAAATAAGAAAAATAAGAAAGAAAATAGAAAAAATAAAATAAAAATATTTAAAAATTAAAAGAAATAAAAAAAGTATACAAATTTACCAAACGTGTTTCTATTCTTTTTATATTTAAAACACATTTACCAAACGCGTTTTTTTTTGTTTAAAAATTGTTCCCCGGCGTAAATACTTTTTTCTATTTCGTTTTTAAAAACAATTTTTAAACGAAAATGTTACCAAACGCACCCTAAGCCGTTTGGAAGGATTTTTGCTTTTTACCAGGGATGTATTTCCAGATTCGCCCGCTCACATTTTAACTTTATTATATAAAACATACTATATATCTTTTTGAAATATTCTAATATTGACAAGTACTTTCGTATATTGCCTTTTTTTTTTTTTTTTTTTTTTTTTAAACTAAGGTTTCTTTTACTTTGTGAAAAACATTTTCCTTAGTTTTTGGTGTTTGGATCATTTAAGAAAATGAGTCAACGGAAAATATTTTCAAGTGAACAAAGAACTTTGACAAGTACTTTCGTATATTGCCTTTTTTTTCTTTTTTTTAACTAAGGTTTCTTTTGCTTCGTGAAAAACATTTTCCTTAGCTTTTGGTGTTTGGATCATTTAAGAAAATGAGTCACAAAAAATATTTTCAAGTGAACAAAAAACTTGTGCTTAAATTCCGGAAAATAATTCCCTTTAGAAAATTGAAAATTATTTTTCAAAATGTGGTTAGGTATGGGCGTTTGGATAAAAAACTCCGTGCTTTGGTATAGGAACCCTGACACTTGTTCTCGGATCCTCGATGCCCAAGCCTGAGTCCATCAAAGCTAAGCTATAGACCTTGGTGCCTATGTTTAGGTCCTTGGCGTCGATGCTTAGGTGCAGATCCCGATGTTCGTGCCCAGGTCCCTGTGCTCACAATGAAGTCCATCTAGGCTAAGCTTGGGACCCTGGTATCAATGACCCGGTCCATCGAAGTTGGGCTAAAGGCTTCGATTCTTGTGCCCATTGCCCTGGCACTTGGCTTGAGTCCATAAAGTCTGAGTGTGGAACCCCAATACCTATGTCTAGATCCTTGAGACTTAGGCTGGGGTTCACAAAGCCCATGCTTGGGTCCCTGCACTAGGGCTCAGGCTCGAGTCCCTTAGGCCCAAGCTTGGGTCCATCGAGGTCGAGGCCCAAGATCCCAAATCACAAAAGTTGAGCCCGAGTCGATCGAAGTTAGGCTAGAGACCCGTTGCCCTTGCTTGGATCATTGCACTTGACCCAAATTTGTTGAGGCCCCTCTCAAGTTGCTTGCGAAAACTCCTAGAAATCCCATTACAAGATTGATGAATCTTGAATGTGATTGATTGATTTGGGGTTATGATGTTAACTTTTGGAATTAGGGCTTTTTGATCCTTTTGATTTGGGGCAAGAAGGGCTCTGCTCTAAGATGTACAAGAAGGCCCGTTTGCACTGAAATGCAACACAACGAAATGAAAACGGAAAAAAAAAAAAAAATACTTTTGATGTCCGACATCCACGTTAGCCATGTAGGCCCGTTAACTAGATATCCACTTATGCATTTTCGAGGGTAAATTGGCTGGATAGACTTAATTGATAAATTATTAAAAAGATTTAGAATTGAATTGGTAAGGACATAATAAATTTATGATTTTTTGGACAATTTTCTTTGTAAACAATAACTAGGTGAGAATTAAGACATGTGTTCAAGCTAAAGGGGTGACAAATGCCATAGTTTGAGTGAAAAGATGGAGATACTAATTAGATATTTAATATCGTAAATAAATAAGGAAATTAATATTCATTTGAAACGTTAGTAAATTAGAATTTTTTTTTTGAAACCACTAAAATTATTAATAAAAGGCATAAATCAAAAGGGACACCTAAACTCAATAAAATTTTAATGTTTGAAAATTATTTAATACGTATTTAGGAGCACATTTGATCCCCGTTGACATTCATTCTACTAGTTATATTCCTTCAATAACTTTCACTAACTCAATATCTATAATACTATCAACCATGATGAAATTTTCGAATGTCACACTTAAGTACTTGGGCAAGGGCACCGGCATCTCTGGACCAGGGCTCAAGTGTTGAGGACTTGAGCTCGTGCATTGAGTTCTCCATCTCGATATCTGTGAACTCAAGACTGGTGCTTGTGCTCTTGCTTGGATCAAGGTCCCCGTGCTTGAGTCGATGACCATTGAGGTTGAACTTGAGATTTCGGTGCTCGTGTGAGGTACTTAGGGAAATCAAATAAGACTTTTATTTTCAAAATGACGGAAAATATTTTTCAGTTCTTTTCAAATATAATATTTTTCGTGAAACAAGCCGTGATTATTTTAGAATTGAAAAAAAAAAAAACATTATGAGTAGAAGTGGTCATAAGAAAATTCTGCCCCAAAACTGAAGGGGGCGGTAACCTATCAAAAAGACAGAGCAACCTTCTCGGCAAGATAAACGACATCGAAAAACTCAGTATTTCGCCGATCCACGCATCCGCTAAACCGCTGCTTCTTCTTCGAGGCGAGCGTTCGAATCTTCCCGATCGTTCCGTCCTCCATGAACTGACCCAGGGCTCATGAATCCCTTCAATGTCCGTAAAGCTTTCGGCTTTAGCATCTCTGGGAAGAATCCCCACATGGGTCAGTCTCGCCGCGCGCTTTTCCTCGGTCCCGTGCGCGGCGGTCGGCGTCGAAATCCACCCGGAAGGCGACCGCAACCCCCCGAAAGCGCCGGACTTCGAGGCTAATCTCAAGCTCTTGCGAGACAGGCTCGCCCCGGAGAGCTTGATCCGGGTTCTCGACAGCGCCGGCGACGTGGAATCTGCGGTGAAGGTGTTCAAATGGGTCTCCCTCCAAAAGGCGTTTCGCCACACCGCCGATACGTACTCCGCGATGATTCTCAAGCTCGGTATGGCCGGGCAAGTTCAAGAAATGGATGGGTTTTGTCAGCGCATGATGACGGATGGATGCGCGGGGGTTGAAGCTGAGGCTGCTCTCGCCTCGCTGGTTTCGGTGGTTGATCAGTTCGTGAGGCATGGTAAGCTCGATGAGGCGATGCGGGTTCTCACGAACATGAACCGGCGTGATTATAGACCCGCTATAGATGTGTTCAATGCTGTGCTGGGTGCTCTTGTGGGGGAGAAGAGGAAATTGAGGGATGTTATGTTTGTGTATAAAGAAATGGTTAAAGCAGGGAGAGTGCCGACGGTTGAGACTTTGAATTATTTGTTAGAGACTCTGCTTGAGGCTGATTTGATTGATTCTGCTTTGGATCAATATAGAAGAATGGACAAGAAGGGGTGTACTCCAAATAGCAGAACCTTTGAGATACTTGTTAAGAATCTCCTTGCCAAAAACCGAGTGGATGAATCGTGTATGGTGTTGCGTGAGATGCTTGAACTGGGGACTGAGCTGGATTTAGGTTTTTATTCCCATGTCATTCCTGTTGTTTTAAGTGAAAATAAGCTGGAGGTAGGAATGTGCTTGTTCAAGAAGATGAAAGCTTCTAATCTTCCCCCTGAACCAGTGATTTACAATAGTGTTATCCATCATTTATGCAACAACTCTTTGGTTGAAGAGGCGAAGGACATTCTTGACAGTATGATAGATTGTGGTGTTGTGCCCTCAGATGACGCATTTGAGGATATCGTGAATGCTTTGTGTATGTCTAGGCAATTAGACGAGGCAATAGAGTTTTTGGAAGACAAACAAGTTTCTGCAACCTCTGCTTACAATAGATTGCTGGAAGGTTGTTGCAGTGCTGGAAAAGTTTTATTGGCAAAAGAACTGTTTGAGAAAATGTCTCATAGGAATATAGTTGATTGCTATACCTGGAATATTTTGATCAGATGGCTTTGCGAGCACTCCAGGTTTAGAGAAGCTCTTGGATTTCTTGGCAGAATGTCTGTTAGTGGTTTTATTCCTAATTCCCTCACATTATCAGCTCTTGTTGTTGGCTGTTGTAAATTAGGAAAGTACGATAATGCATTTGAGATATTCAAGCACGTTTGTGCCAAGTGTTATATTTTGGACTCTCTCTCTTACTCTAAGCTAGTTGAAGGTCTTTGCCAGGAGAGGAAGACTCTAGAGGCTGCTGAGGTGTTTAATTACATGGCCGAGAGTGGAGTTCCTCTTGAATCTTGCTCATTTAGTAAGCTGGTTAAAGGTGTCTATGACACAAAAGGTGTCGATGAGGCATTAAATGTTAGAAAATTGGCCATGAAATGTGGTACCATGTGTACAAGTGATGCATACACCATCATATTGCACGGGTTGGCTAGGAAAGGCAGTGCTAAATATGTTCTGGCCATGTACTCACTCATGCTGGTAGAGGGATGCATAATTGGTGCGGAAGCTTATTGCATCCTCATAAACACCCTGATCTTGCAGAATTGGATGAAAGATGCTGCGTCTCTGTTCAATCTGATGATTAGTGAAGGTTCCTTACCCGAAACAGATGTCTTATCTGAGTTAGTGTCTCATTTTGCGAATTTTTCTCGGTTGAATATGATCTCTGATGCGATTGATATAGTTGTCTTCAATTATGAAATTCTAGATTCAGATACATACAGCTTACTGATTAATGGCTTTTGGAAAGAGGGTAACAAGAGCAAAGCTCAACAGTTGTTAGACTTGATGTTGGAAAAGGGTTGGGTACCAGATGCTAAAACCCACGGATTGGTAATAGGATCCAAGGCTGTAGAGGAAGTAGACTGTAGAAACCTGGCGTCTGATTATTCAACCATTCAAGACAGCGTCGGTGATATACTTTCTGAGAGCTTGGGCAATGATTGATTCTATAATCCATTCATCTCTGCCTCCTCTGCAGTAATGCTTCCCCAAGCAATTATCTGAATCTCCATAGGCATCGAAGCTCTTTGGAAACATTATCTGGTAGTTAACCAAGCATGCCGCAAAGGAAAGATAGGTTCTTATGGCCATGTTGATGGCTGGTTAATCTTCAGGAAATGACATGAAAAATCCAATTTGTTCACTTCCACTCAAACTTGTGGTAGAGTTCACTCTGGTTGGACCATTTCTCTTCCCTTGCGTACTTGCAAAGGGGCTTGTCTTCCACCGCACATATGAAGTTTCTTGCTGTTAAGCTCTGTTCGTGTTTCAGGGATTTGATAGCCCGATATATATTCTATAATGGGTGAGAATTTGCTGGTCAACCGCATGAGATTCATCTTATCTAATCACCCAATCCAACCACAACAGATTGTTGAAGCATCTTTTGGTTTGGCAAAGAGCTGGATTCAAGTAGCAATCTATCGTATAGCCCTCCTGCACGAGGTAAATCAAACCCGGCAAAACTCTTCGCATTACTTAGAGAATCATCCCTTTGTTGAATGAGGATCGATCATCGCATTTGACACAGCAAAATTCTTCAACTGCTATTAATCCTTATTTAAGGAGTGTTAGTAAGACAAGATTCTACGCCAATAAAGCTTCCTCTGTGTGTGTGTGTGTGTGTGGGGGTGGGGGTGGGTGGGTGTTAAGTGCAGATCTCTTAATAACATGATTGAAGAAATCCTTTCAAATATCATGCTTCTCTTTTGTCTTTTCTGAGGAGGGTAAGACCGGAATGAGAGCATGATGCCCATGATTCTATTTCTGGTCTGTAAAAGAAAACATAGACTTTCATTGCTGCAACTTTTCAGAACATACATGGCTCCATGCCATGCACGCTACATTCCCTCGGAGGAGGAAAGAACTTTTTAACAGCGTGATGGTCACGATCAGTGACGCAATTGTAGGCGTGATACGTGTATCATTGACCCGAATAAATGCAACAAAGGAAAGACCAAAAGACTAGCCATCCTTGAAATTGTTCGACTCTCGCCAGGATTCTGCGGCATATATAACACATTTGTGCTCGGTCCTGCCGTGTTTCATGCCCTAAAGGGTTAAAATGCCTGGTGCTTTTTGGCTCAATGGAATTAGAAAGCCAATATTCCAAAGTGCAAGAACTTTAACTATTTTCCCGACCTAACGTGGTAGGGAGCGGACAGCCATAATCGTCGTTATGCAACCAGCAGATTCAGCAACTGTTGTTGGTCTCTACCCGTTCCTTTGTCTTTGGATCACGTACTGAAAGAATTCCGTCATCCAGGGTATCAGGAAAGTGGATTTCAGGTTCTATAGGCTGCCCAATGTTTTTGGGTTCACGCAATTGCCAAGAAGGAATGACCCCACACTAGGATAGCGAAGTACACCATGATACTACAAGATTTCTGCACCTCTAGGGAGCCAGATCAAACGTTTTTTGAATTTCACTGGTCTTCAGGTGGCGTTCTAGTGTTCCGAGGATTATAGGTTTTGACCAGTCGAGCAAACCCCTTGCTCTCTTAGGTCAATTAGTCTTTTCAATATGTAATCTCTTAGGTCAATTAGTCTTTTCAATATGTAACACTAGTCTGTAGTGTAACACAGGGTCTCTGTTTGGTATAACTGAAAATTCAAAAATTGCATTTTGTGTTGATCATTGTGATTGCTGAAAAATGAAACAAAATATTGACTATTATTGAATAATACTTCTTCCCTAGCCAATATAGAATAGTGGTGGTTTATTGGTAAATTCTTGGCTTTGAGCAATGTAAAACACAAGATTTTATTCCCCATTAAATGGCTTCACTATTGAATGAATTGAGTAAGCTCATCTTGCACAGAGACTTCAGTGATTTCTTGACTATGTTGAATCTTTTAAATCAAAACCTACTTGTTCACCAAGCGCGCTTAGTGTCGAATATATCAATTTTCGGTACTTATTGGAAGCCCTTAATGTCATTGTCCCGCAGTCAACATCATCCAAAGGGATTAAACATATCGTTCCTTTTATGAATGGCCTGTCAAGCCATTTTTGTTATGCAATAAAACACCAGCGAAAGAAATATTTTACCTTCCAAAGAGTTAGTTGACTGCAACTAAGAAAGCACGTACATATATCCCAAGATTACATTCCTTATTATCACTAAAGAGAGTTAAATACAACTGAGCCAAGAGAGCAAAGAGAAAAGGAGGACGCAGCTTATTTATGAAACAAGACAGGTTTTAGTATCAATCTATGCTGTTCAGAGCAATGTTAGATCAATGGTTCTTGATGACCTCCCTTTAAGATTATTCCTGCCCATAGAGAACAAAAGGGTATGGACCAGTTTGAATGGCATAAGCAATGTAGCAGACAAGAGAAGGGGGAAAAGAAGAGAGGGGATCTCTTTGTGTGCTGAGAGACTATGAATAGCCCTAATGGGAAGGGACATTTGCAAGCTAGTTCAATGAAAGAATCAATATGTACATTCACCTAAATGCTAGTGCAAAGAATGGCCCAAGGGACGAAACCCTATGTGCAAATGCTAGAAATGGTGTGGAAACAAAAAGGTGCGTACTTACATTTCTAACAAGTTACAAAACCTCCTTGCAAGTGGACTTATTGTGCCCAAGGCCCTTGCATCTACTGCACTGCAGTTGGCGTTTGACCATGTCTTGGGACCCGACCTTTTTGGTAGTGGGCCGACCAGGCGGACGGCGATTAAAGGGAGGGGTCACAGTAACTGTAGCAGGACAAACATCCTTCTCTACCGGTATCTCTGAAGAAGGGATTGGATGCACAGATTCCGAATATGTCAATGTATAGCTCTCAGTAGTGAAATATCTTGGACAGTAATCATAAGGGCTTTGACCGATGCAGCCAATAACAGCAATTGCATGAGAGCATGGTAAACCAGTCAGCTGCCACCCTTTGCAGCTACAATCCCAACGATCGATGTCAACAATTTCAACAGATTCTCCACGGACCTCAAAAGTTCTACCAGCTGGCACTAGCACTTGCAGACTATGCACTTTAACGCTTTCCTTTTTGAGCTTCTCCTCCATTGACGGGGTAAGTTTGGACAACCACCGGCTTGACTCTGCCCGTTGGGTACAAATTAACTCCACCATTTTGCCGCGGATCACATCAACCAGCTGTGTAATTGGCAATTCTTGTGTATCCGATACACAACTGTAGAAGTGCTCACCAAAGTTTGAGGCCATGTGGTTATATCGTGCACCCTGAAAATAGGCATTAGCCCAGTTCTGTGGTTCACTTTGGATAATCCAATTATAAGCTTCTGGAGATATGCCTTTGATGCTATCGATGCACTGCTCAAAATTTTCAGGCCTGGCTGCATAAGCAGCAGTATAAAGATCCTCCACCAAGAGACGTTTCACTTCATGAGAAAAATGCCCCTTCAAGTCTTTGATGAGTTCCTCAGCCAAATATCTCAGGCAAAAACCATGGTATGAGCCTTCGAATACCTCAGAAATGGACTCTCTTAATCCCTTCTGCCGGTCTGCAATAAATGTTAGAGGAATAGATGTCGAGAGTGCAGACTTAAGTTGTAGTAAAAACCAGTGCCAGTTCTCGTTACTTTCTACATCTACAACAGCAAAAGCAACAGGAAAAGCAGCATCATTGCCATCAGCAGCTGTCGCAGACAGCAGTGTGCCTTGATATTTTGATTTTATGGGAAGGTTATCAAGGAAAAGAAGTGGCCGGCAACCTTGCTGAAAACCAAACAACGAGGCATGAAATGACACAAAAAGGCGATGGAAGCTTGAGTCCTCTTTGGTAGTAAAAGTCGCCAGACTACCTGGATTAGTCTCCATAATCTGTTTGCAAAAATAAGGTAATTGGCTATATGCCTCTTTATAAGAACCCTGGAGCTGCTCCTTCGCGATTTCTTTTCCACGCCATGCCTGAAAATAGTTTAATTGGATTCCAAACTCCTGCTTGATATCATGCACAATGTCTTTGGGTTTGTAATCTGGGAAAACCCTCAACTTATCCTTAATTATACTAGCAACCCAACTCCTTGTAGCCTGATGTCCTGTTGTTACTACAGCCCCTTCACAAGTGTGCGTTGGATTCATTTTCTTAATGCATATCAACTGAGTGGTTGACAACCTAGATGCATGAATCCTCCAAGGACAGCCTTCCGCTTTACATTTGACAGTGACGCGGTGACTGTCATTCTTCTTATACTTAAATGCAAACTGATGGGCAATGGCATATTTCCTCAAAGCTTCACGAAACTCATGGACACTGCTGAATCTTTGGCCCTCACCAGTAATAGCATTCTGCCACTGCTGAGCACCTTTGGCATGCTTCTCACTATCAAAACAAATGAGAGGCAAAATAGGAGAAACATCGCTCTGCATATCAACATGGGGTTCGATATGGTTGATATCAGTGATCACATTAAGGGGCGCAATGAGTGGAATGTCAGGATGTGTTGTGTCAACCACAATATCATCCACAACATCAAGAGGAGCGTCGACTGAAACTGCTGCTTCTGACAAAGTTGTCCTGCTGGATCTACAAATAAGGAACAAGAAGTTTCAAGCAAAAGTCCAAAAATTTAGACAAGTTCATTCTTAAAGACTAGGAGATATTTTACCTACTGCCAGGCATGTTTGACACTTCTTGGGCAACAACTTCTTCCATTATGATGTACATATCCGCAGTAGCAGAATTCCCATGGAACTTTACCATTCTCCTCAAGTCCTTGTCATTTGAGATGGTTATCAGCGTCTTCCTATTACCTGGTAGGAAGTACTTGATGGACATAGAATCGATGTTGCAATTAAACATTTCCGCAACTTCATTCTTGAAATCATTAAACTTCACTTGGTCATCAATGTCTATAGCATGAGCTTCACCACCTCGATATGACAGAGAACCATCCTCATCAGTCTCAAATCCACCACCCGACTGACAAATAGCTATTATTCTTGTTCCTGCCATGGCCTGCCTCCGCAAAACAATTGCTTGCAAATCAATCCATAAGCCGACTTCTTTTGATGACTGTCACGGCCAAAACACATATATGAAATCCAGCAACATTCTTTATGAAAATTCATAAAGAAAAACAGCAGTCACAGGCTAGAATATGAGACTTTTGGTTCAGCCGCTTACGCAAATAAAGAAAAAGCAATGACACTATCAACAAGGAGCATCTAAATCCACACTGCAAATGTCTAAATACACATTCCTTCATTTCGAAGGACCAAGATGCAATGAACAACTGCTTCTCCCCTATCTCTCTGTCTCACTCACTTGGCACTCTCTTTCTCCCTTCATCTTTACTTTGATTCATATCTTACAAGTACATGCCAAGAAGCAAAGGAAATGAAGAGTTTTATCCAAACCTTCCAGCATTCCAATGCTTGTCATAAAGCGGTCTTCCTACAAAGTCCATCTAAAACTCGCAGTAAAGAAGCAGATAAATACCCTTCTTTTCCGGATTCGCTAAAAGGGCAGATTGGTTTGTTACAGAAAACCAGGTACTCCATTTCGTCTCTCAAGTCCTACCCCTTCTCTCTCCTCCCGCGTATTCGCATCCATCACCAAAGAAGAAAACTTTCCACCACGCAATTTTCTTTCTCTTCGACCATTCGCCAAATTCCAATTCCCGGAGCCATACCTATTTGGACTACTGAAACACTACCTGCTACCCATAAGTCTCATCGCCTGATCAAATTACATCATGAAACGTTCGTATTTAGCCATTGAAAGCACGAAAAAACATCACCGTCCCTTCCACAAACCAAAGGAACTAAGCTGAGCAAGCATCGAAGAAGACAGAAAAAAGCATCACACATCGCACCCCTTTCCGCGCCATGAAAAGGGTACACTACATTTCCAGTCCACATCAAAACCCACAAATTTCTAGCCGGTCCTGGCACGTCTGGTGCAGTGAGCAACGTGGTTACCTGAATCGCTCGCTTATCCCGCGGCTCGCGATCTCGGAAGCGAGTTCCGCATCGAGGGTCGGGTCGCCGGCGATCCGGGCGGCCGGCCGGAGGCGGGCGGCGCCCTCGCTGCGGGGAAGGACGGCGGCGGAGGGGAAGGAGGTGGGGTCGATCGAGAAGGAGAGGGATTGGAAGGGAACCCGAATCGAAACCCTAGAAGCTGGAGGAAGGGGAAGAAGGACTCCCCCTCTTCTCTGGCGTGTCTTGCCGGCTCTATTTTTCGTTTCAAGGCAACAAATGCTGTTCCTAAGGAATGACCATGGCTATCTCATTTGTCAATTAGATGGAAGTAAAAATTATTACCTGATGTGTATAGGTGTGTGTAATGTATATATATATATATATATATATATATATATATATATATAGAATATTATATTTATATAATACATTACCAAAAGGAATCTGCTTATCGATATCAAGATTTGCTATCTTCGTTGCCGGGATTTTTTGCTCTTTGTCTTGCTCATCGAAATTCTTAATTCGTTGAAAGATGAATGATTGTGAACTCTGAAAGTAATGCAACCCCGGTCGAGATTTATTAATATACTGTTGAAGATATCGAACGGGACATGAAATCTTTATAATATGAATATGAATCGAATAATTTTAGAATTCTATTTGTCCATATCTCTTCTTGACGATGATGATGATGATGATGTGACATGATGATGATGATGATGTGATATGGCGTGTTTACTTGATAATTAATTTCGAGTAATACAATTAAAGAGTTTTTTTAAGGGCGGTTAGAAAAAGGAAAGTAGATAAATAAGTGGTACTCCTCCTCTCACTGTCGTTTACTTTGAGTTAGCATCACATGCTTTCTTATTGCCTCTCATGGGTACCACTGGCCAAATTTCTCTCCAGAATTGGAAAGTGGGGGAACCAACGAATGTAATTACGGCAAGATAAATATATATTTTAGTAAGTTCATGAAAATAAAGCGGAATATTTATTAAATGCCTACAGCAAATGATACATCTTTTTTTTTTTTTTTTGCCATTTTAGCTTATACTAAAAAAGATACATCTTAAAAAGGCAAGCACGGACAAAATAATAACGACATTAGTTTAATTTTAATAAAAAATAAATATGTACGTGAATTCTATTGATTAACATTAACTCGTGCGTTGACTTATTGATTAAGGAATGAAATCTTTACATGTAGGTTTCTCACAAATGTAAAATTAATTTGTACATGTAGGTTTAGAGAGAGAGGGGGAGAGAGAGAGAGAGAGAGAGAGAGTTTTACTGGGGGTGCTTGGTTCTAGGGTGGGTGGTTCTCACCCTGAAATTACACCCACTAAGGATCGATTATGAAAAATTGAAACCGAGAATCGCTTGTTGATTTTATGGATTCACATGAAAATTGGACCAATTTTCGAGTGGGTCCATGGAACCATTCAAAATGTCCCAACTTTGGAAGCAACTTGAGACTTAAGAGCGAGTGACAAGGTTGGAGGTATTCAAGAGTGAGTGAGAGAGGGAACGACGAGACTGGAGGTGACCTAAAGCAAGAGTAAGAGAAGGATCGACTTTATTGAAGGCAACCAAGAACGAGAGAGGG
Source organism: Eucalyptus curtisii (assembly GCA_017140595.1). Classification (NCBI taxonomy): domain Eukaryota; kingdom Viridiplantae; phylum Streptophyta; class Magnoliopsida; order Myrtales; family Myrtaceae; genus Eucalyptus; species Eucalyptus curtisii. The sequence goes on from CM029495.1 coordinate 43,226,669, forward strand.
AGGCGAGGTCACAAAATGAATGACACGAGCGACGAAGAGGAAACTAAGGTTTTGATCTGAAAAGTTAAAACAAAAAATTTTAAAAAATATTTATATGTCATTATGTTTTGGGTGAATAGGCGGGCGGTTTCACACTTGGAAGCGAGAACCAAATTTGTATTCACTAGTTTCAGTATATTGGAACCACGAACAAGACCGATTCTTATGGAAATCGCTAGTTTTGGGCTAATTCCTTTTGGTTCCGAGTGGCTTGAGTGTTTCTCGATTCTTTTGCACACTCTTAGGGCGTGTTTAGTAACTATTCTATTTCGATAAACACTTTTTAATTAGAAATAATTTTTTTTATTCTGTTCCCGGGAACAATTTCTGAGCAAAAAAATTCGTTTTGTAACTATCCAAAATTTCTATTTTGGGGATAGAAATGCGTTTGGTAAAATTTTTAAATTCTTTTATTTGTTTTAATTTTTTAATACTTTTATTATATTTTTCTCTTTTCTCTTTTTTCTTTTTCTCTTCTTCCTCCTTCTTCTTTGTAGCCGGTCGCCGGCCACCCCCGTGGCTGGTGACTGGGTGAGGTCCGATGAGCTCACTGGAGCCTCGCAAGGCCAAGGCCTTGCCAGATCTAGGCCAGACCGAGCCTCGCCTAGGCAGCGTGAGGTCGACTGGTGAGGCCAAGCCTTGCCGTGGGTTGGCGGTGCCGGCCCTCGTCTGGCCGGTTGACGGCCATAGCCGAGGTCGGCGACCGGCCAAAGAGAAGAAGAAGAAAGCGGAAGAGAATAAGAGAAAAGAAAAGAAAAGAAAATAAAATAGAAATTGATTCTAGGAATTGTTTTCGGGAAGATGAAGTTATTTTTTTCTACTTTTTAATTCTGTTCTAAATCTATTCTCGAAAACAAAAAAAAAAAAATTTATTTCCAGGAACAAAAATTTTACCAAACGAATTTCTGTTCTTTTTTCGTTCTAGAAAATAAAAGAACATAATCAGACACTATTTAGAATAAAAACAAACCGGCCCTTAGTTTCTACCACTCTTCAATGCCTTAAAAGTAGTCTAGAAGAAGTCTCGGATGGGAGACAACAACATGCAAAAAAAATCTCATCTTCCTTCACCCTCATGGGCTTATTCAAGCTTCTGAGGCTGCACCGGGACGACGGTTGGGAGGCAGACTCCAAGAACCCAACGAAGATATGGCTGAGCGACTATGACAAGGGATGATACGTCATCGAGCTCGACATCGACAAGAAAGCCTTGGCAAGTACCACAAGCCCGAAGGGGTCATGGACTAGCATAGGCTACACCGGCCGAATCAGCTTCTATTTAGAGCTTATACATTGGTTCAAAGTTTTTTTTTACTCTTTGAACTATTTATTTTATCTTGAATATGTATGTAACTCAACAAAAGTGCTATCCTTTAATTAGTAAATTTGCATAAGATTCTATTTCTAAATTAATTACCTACTGACGTGTTCTGTAATTGCATACATGTGTACATTCTCCCAAATTTGTGCAAATGAACTTTGAATTTGCTCTCAACGACAAGAATTTACTCATCAAATTTAACATTATATGGCCACCGTGTCTGAATTATTAATTTTCTTGTCTTATCCTTAAGTATTCGTTCTTTCTTACCTCCACATGTACTTTTGTCTGTAGTTTGTTCATAGCTTTTACTCTTCGACTTGCCAAAATTAATATTGCTGCTTTCCAATGGTTATCTTTGAAACACACTCGCTTAATTTACTTCTCTTTCATCTTCCACCGATTTTTCATCCTAAGTCCCTTTTTTTTTTTGTCATACTTGTCCACCGGTGCAATGGGTGAGAGACTTGGGCTGTGCATAAATTAGATTGGTTTACGAATATAATGTGCGAAATTGCAAGTCAGCATTTGATAAAGTAGACAGGATTACATCCGGCTTGGAATCATTTAAATTTGGGAATAAATTAAAAGTATAAATTTACCATCTTTGAATGATTTAATGGTTGATGCATCAATCCAGTTCATTTCAAGGGAAAATTGTCCAAATAAATCAATTTATTCCTAAATATTTTGACAATTTTTTTAATATAGTCATTGACGTCAATTTTGGCCATAAATTGTTGACGTAGATGATTTTGTAATTTTTCTTAAAATTTTCTGAATTGTTCATTTTTTTTTCTTTTTTGTACTTCCCTTTTTCTTGTTTTTCCTATTTCCCTTCCTTGGTCACTGGGGCCTTGGTGATGTCTAGAGACGTTTGCGATGCCCTTGCCTCGCCCAAATTTGGCAAGGGTGTCGTGGCCCTTGCTTGTGGTCGGCGGAGGTCACGGGCCATTGCCAAGGCCCTGGCAATTTACAAAGGGAAACAAAAAAAGAAAAAGAAAAAAGGAAAATAGAAAAGGAAAAAAATGATAAAATTCATAAAATTTAAACATTACAAAAATTATTCATGTCAGCACTGGCAATAACACATAAAATGGGCTAACGCCAATTGGGCCATTATGCCACGTAAATGGTTTTTGACCAAAATCGGAAATACTATATTGAATAATTGTCAACATGTTTAAGATAGAATTGACAAATTTCAAAAAGTTTTAAACTGAAATGACTATCGTACAGTAGTTTTTAAGACTTTTAAACAATTTTCTCATCAATGTTCGAGCTCTATTTTCTTCTCTCCTCTTTTTTTTTCCCATCTCATCTCGCTTTTCTTTCATCTTGTATCTCCTCCATGCATACCATTGCTTGTCGTGCATCCTCATTATTGCCGTCCTCAACAGCTTGAAAGAGCGCGTCTACCCACTACCACCACCTCCCTCCCCCCCCCTCGGCTCTCTCTCTCTCTCTATTTTTCGTGCCGTGAGGCTAGGGGTGGCAAATGGGTGGGTCGGGTCAAAAATGGGTCGACTCATATTTGACCAATTTAATCCGTTTTGACCCATATTCTTGTAATATAAATCTAGTGACCCGACCTATACCTAACCCGTACCCGCCCCATACCCGACCCGACTCGTATTGCTAAAACCTATTAATATTCTAGGAAAACCCACTTCTACTATATGCTAATTGGATTAAAACTTCAAATTAAATTAAAAATAGTAAATAAAATAAAATAAAAGTTAAAAAAACCTATAAATTGAAATATTTATAAAAAAATAGACTATGCACATGCTTCTCTTATTTGAAATGAACATACCATTGAATAACTAAAAATTGTAACATGAAATTTTTTTAACTAAACCTAAAAAGCTCATTTTTATGATTTTTTTATAAGAAAAAAGTATTGCTAAAACATGTTTATGCAATACAAATTTAATGGAAAATTTTTATAATTCTTTTTAAAAAAATTTAAAAAAATTCAATATTTAATTTTTTTAAATATAATATTTAATTTTTTTATTTTAAAAAATATTTTTTTTAATAATTAAATTTTCTTTTTCTCTTTTATTTTTTTCTTCTTCTTTGGCCGGTCGTCGGCCATGACGATGGTCGGCAACCAGCCACAAGCAAGATCGAGCTCGCCGACGTCGAGTGGGGCCTCGGTCTCATCCGACGCCCGCAAGCTCGAGTCTCACCATATTCGGTAAGGCTCGAGCCTCGCCTGGCCTGTCGCCGGTTGGCGGCCGGTCGTTGCCCTGCCGGCCGCCGACTAAGGAAGGAAGAAAAAGAAATAAAAAAATTGAAAAATGAAAAATAGTTATAATATCGATTTTTTATTAAAAAAACATTTTTATAAAGTTAAAAAAGGCCATGTGTTTAAACTTTAAAGTGCGTTTTCTAATAACCCATTTAGACTCATTTTCGACTCATATTTAACTTTTACTTGACCCATTTCTGATCTATATTTAACTTTCACTTGACCCATTTTTGATCCATATTTAACTTTCACTTGACCCATATATGACTCATGTAATTAAAAATGGATCATAATATGGGTTTATGACCCATTTTACCAGCTCTACGTGAGGCTGCCGCACCACCACACCGCATGCTCCCAGTTGTGGCTCCCTCTCTCTCTCTCTCAAACACGAATGCAAACATAAAAAGTGCTACAGTCATGATGGCTTTTTGGCTAGTTGTCGCCCCTTAAGTGACATTAAATTTCGGAGTCATGATCTTGTCTCCGCGGACACATGCATGCACAAGTACAAACATGCGCGGCCACCGTCCCTTGTGCTTCTACGCCAGCACAGTACACGCTCATTGTTGTGGCTTAACCACCCCCACCCTCTCACCTCTTTCATGAATACTTCTACAATAGTGATCATTGTTGGATATTTCAGCAATTTTGAAATATTTATTAAAAATTATGACCGTTATTAAGGTCATCATTATTATAATGGCTTTCTAACGGTCATATAATAGCTTTCTATGATTTTATAAATTTTAATTTATTACTTCATAAACTCTTTATTATTTTATAACTGTCATCATTTTAACTACCAATTGATTCATGACGAATTCCTAACGGCTCTCTCTTTCTCTTATTTGAATATAAATTAAACCTCAAATCACAATCTTTGTAGATACGCTATGTTCTCATATCTTTCATTTTCTTCTCGCTGGGTTATACACATAAGTTGTTATGTTTCTTTCTAATATTCAGTGTGGAGCATAAAATAAGGTCTTTTGTATCTTGGAAGGATAGCTGCTGAAACCTTATGCACCAAGTTTCGTACTCCGAGGGGCAGAATTATCCTTAAGGACAGTATTTGCACGCTTCAGACATTTGTTTTTATTTTCTAATCCTTCGCAATGTATTAACAATTATTATTATTTTAATGTATTATAATATTTTTCCAATAATCATTGCTTGACAAGTTGCGACACTCCAGTGACCTTTAATGTAGGTAGTGACCTCATGTCGGGGCATGAGAGAGAGAGAGAGAGGATATGGGCCCAAGGATCGTTTGTGTTTGTGTAGTTTCAAAGTGCAGGAGTATTTTAGGAGAGGAGATGATGCGTCTGAACCTTGACCCTTTCTATATGGGCTTGATGCGGCAACCATATAGAAGAAGTAAATTTAAAAAGAAAATTGATCCCATATTAATGCTCAAAAAGAGTTTCTCACGATATATCACTCGTATACTTAATTTTGCAATTAACTGTAAATATACCAGTCACTTTGAGCAAACTAAAGTTAAAATGAGTTCCTTTGAGTATCATCTAACCGCAAACCATAGAGAAGCAAAGGGGATGACATTAAGCAAGCTAACACATACAGCATGACAATTTTCCTGTTTTCGAGAGATTTTGCACAGGGATTTCAAGAGCAATTGCTCAAACGTGTCAGCCATACGAGATTCTGCAAAGGGCATCATATCCGGTGATCTAATGCCGGAAATGCGTCACAAGCATTGCTTTTGGTGAGCCTCGAGATTTCGGGAAAAGGGGAGGAGAGTGGTAATAAACTTGCTTGTGTCCATCAAAATGGTTCTTTTTTATTATAACGAGGTACGGACACCTGGAGTGTCAAAACTTGGCACGAAGGGACACTTAAGTGCTAAAAGTTTTGAAAGGTACACTTAAGTGCCAAAATCGAAACAAAATGGATTACTTAAGTGCCAATCCGGCCAAAATCCGGCCAAATTGCTGACGTGGCAATTTTTCGGGGAGGTGAGTACAAAACAGCGTCGTTTTGCATGCTGATGTGGCTACAAAATGCAAAAACGATGTCGTTTTGTCTCTGATGTGGTAAATAATTAATATAAAAATTAATTAAATTAAATTAAAATATTTAAAAATAAAAAACTTTTAAAAAACGGGGGGCCAAAGGAAGGCGGTTGAGGGTTGAGCCCTCGCCGCTGCCGCCTCCCCACCGCTACTGGGAAGGGCCGGCGATGGAGTGGGGAGGGTCGGCCGAGGTCGTCGGCCCCCGGCCCGGCGGCGGCGAGGGCCGCGACCCTCGCCCCATATCCGGGCGAGGGCTCGCGGGCTCTCACCAAGAAGAGCCGGCGACGCCGAGGGGAGCGTCGGTTGGGGTCGACGGGCCTTGGCCGGGGCCAGCGATGTCGGCCCGGCGGGCGGCGAGGGCCCGCGAGCCCTCGCCCGGATCCGAGGCGAGGGTCGCGGCCCTCGCCTAGATCTGGTGAGGGTCGGCGGCCCTCGCGGGCCCTCGCCGCGGGTTAGCTAGGGGCGGCAATTTGGGCGAGGGTCGCGGCCCTTGCCCAAATCCGGTGAGGGCTCGCAAGCCCTTGCCGCCGATCGGCCGGGGGTCGGCGACCCGGCCGACCCCCCCTTCGTCACCGGCCCTTCCCGACGGTGGCGGGAGGCGGCGGCGGCGAGGGCTCGGCCCTCACCGCTGCCTCTCTTTGGCCCCCCTTTTTTAAAAGTTTTTTAATTTTTAGTTTTTTTATTTAAATATTTTTAATAAATTTAGTTTTAGATTTAATTTAATTAATTTTTATATTAATTCTTTACAACGTAGAGACAAAACAACATCGTTTTTGCATTTTTTAGCTACGTCAGCGTGCAAAACGACGCCGTTTTGTACTCACCTCGCCGGAAAATTGCCACGTCAGCAATTTGGCTCAATTGGCACTTAAGTGATCAATTTTGCTTCAATTTGGCACTTAAATGTATCTTTCGAAACTTTTGGTACTTAAGTGTCCCTCTATACCAAGTTTTGGCACTTGGGCTGTACTTTTGCCCTATTATAACTAAGATGTAATGCGATTCAACATTACATAACATATCAATAAGAGTGTGGAGAGACTAAGGAAAACTTATCATGTACATGAGCCTCGATATAGGCCCAACATGATGGTTATGTTGTTACACTAGTATAGGGTTGAAACTGTTAGAATACACCAGAAAAGAGAATATTTGTATATTTCTGTATGTATAATACCCACGATACAAGAGCCTATTTATAAGTTGTTTCAATTAGAACCAATTAGGGAAGATCACTATCTCTAACATCCCCCTCAAACTTAAGGTGACATAGAAGAAGTCAACTAGATTTAGGAGAAAAGATATTTAAAACGCTCAGGTGGATGTGTTTTAGTTAAAACATCGGCTGTCGTATCAATTGGTGAGGTGGGAGCAAGACGAACAACACCACAAAGCACATGAGAGTGTATGAAATAACAGTCTATTTCATTATGCTTGGTATGCTAATGAAAAACATCATTATGGGCAATTTAGATAGCATTCTGGTTATCGTAATGAATGACCGCTCTACCATCATGATGGACTCCCATGTCTTCTAATAACCACTGCAACTATAGTAATTCTGAAGTTGTATCAACAAGAGTACAATATTCCACTTCCATACTCGATTAAGCGGCATTAGTCTATTTCTTGCTTTGCCAAGAAATAAGGGACTTCCCTAAGAAGAAGTAATAGCCTCTAATAGAGCGACAATCAAGAGGATCACTAGCCCAATTTGCATTAGAATGAGCTACAACTCTAAGGTTGAATTAGAAGAAAAGTGAAGATCATGAAATAAGGTACCCTTGACATAGCTAAGAATTCGAAGAACAGTGACAAAGTGCATCGTTCACGGTATGTTTGTGAATTGACTTACAATATGAACAACATAAGTGATGTCGGGGTAGGTAACAATGAGGTATATTAGGCTGCTAACCAAATATCGATAAAGTGTAGGGTTTGGTAGATGAGTCCCATCTTTGCCATCAAATTTGGCATTATTTTCAATGGGAGTTGTAGCAGTCTTGGTATTAGTAAGTTCAGCCTGAGAAAGAAGATTAGTGACATATTTTGCTTAAGAAAGATAATAGCTAGAGGAATTTGAAGCAACCTCCAATCCAAAAATAAAATAAAAATTGAGTCGTCTAAGATCTTTCATTTCAAACTATTGACTCAAATACTACTGTAGTTTTGTAATTTCGTCCACCAGTAATGACCGCGTCATCCACATATAACAGTAGTTGAATACTTCCGCGAGATATTCATTGAACAAAGAGAACATTAACATTGGGACTGCACATAAATCCAAGGCATTCCATGGTTGAACTAAATTTGGAATACCATGCATGAGGAGTCTACTTCAATTCATATAATGCTCACCGTAGTCAACACACTTTACTAGGAGTATGAGTGTATCCAGAAAGTGGTTCCGCACACACTTCTTCAATGAGTTCCCCATTAAGGAATGCATTTTTGACATCCATTGGGACAAATGCCATCGTTTATAACAGCAATAGTAAGGAGGCTACAAACATAAGTAAGATGACAATTGGAGCAAACATCTCGTCATAATCAATGCCATACTCTTAAGTAAAGCCTCTTGCTATTAGTTTAGCTTTGTAGCTTTCCATTGTATCAACTGCCTTAGTGTTGATCTTGTACACCCATTTACAACCAATAGCCGATTTTTTCTAATGCTTGCAACTCATTCGCCTTTGCTTGCTGCCTAAGAGGATAAGTACGAGCTTCTCTATATGTGTGAGGCTTGTGAAAAGAGGCAATTGTAGAATGACAATGAAAATCACAAAGTTGGATAGAAGGTTGACTTACATGGGTAGAATGATGAACAAGAGAAGAGGGAACATCGAAGGGCGATGACTTTGCAAATGGCACAAACATGTTAGGAGCTAGCGAAGTGGGATTTCTAGAGATGACTGCATCAATATTAGGGGAGGATAATTCCAAAGAGGAAGATGCAATGGTGTCATCTTCAAGAAACACATTGAAAGAAGGATTGATGAATAAACGAACAGTTGAAATAGTGGGAGAGGATGCAAAATGACGTAGAGATGAGAACATCTTATGTTCCCATAAGATAGCATGACAAGACACATGAAGTCGATTGGAGACAGGATCCCAACATCTCTACCTTATATGCTCAATGCCATTTCCAAGGAAGCAATATAGACGAGCACGAGGTGCTAACTTTGTGCATTCATTTGGTAGAAGATGCACGAAATATGCACTACCAAAGACTCAAAGTAGATTGTTATTAGAAACATTGTCATACAAGCCCTCGTATGGAGAAATGTTATCTATAGTAGGTGACGAAGTACAATTGATTGTATATATAGCAATATGACAGGCCTCTTCCCAAAACTGTTCTGGATAAGATGTTGAGATTAGAAGAGTGCATACAATATCTAGGATATGCCTGTGTTTATGCTTTGCTTGATCATTTCGTTGGGAAGTTCCTAGATAAGAACGATGAATGATAGTACTATTCTGAGAAAAAAATTCTAAAGAACTCTTTGTCCCTATAGGTATTATTAGAACGAAAAACCTTGATATCTCGAGAATTTTTTTTTTTTTTAATTATGGCAACAAAATTGCCATAGATATGAGTAAGTTCAGATTGATTTTTCATAAGATAAAGCCATGTATAGTGAGAATAATTATCCACGAAAATCACAAAATAACGAGATCCTCCTATAGTGGGAGTAGGAGATGGTCTCAAAATATTTGAATGAATTAGATCAAAGAGAGCATAATAGACGGATTCACTAATATTGAACAGTATAGCATAATGTTTTCTCAACTTACAAGGCAAACAATCAAAAGTATTATTTGTAATGGAACCCAGATGACCACTTGAAAATAAATGACTTAATCTAGAAAACGGATGATGACCCAAATGAGAATACCAAGTTTCATATGATATTGTGGCAGCACAACCACTGAAGGAGTTGACTCGTTTTGATGAAACGAGCTCAAATAACCGTCCTAGTTTACAGCCTGTCCTAATTATTTGTCCAATCCGTGGATCTTGCACACAACAACTATTCAAAGAGAAACGAATATCAAAATCAAGCTCCCATAGCTAATCCACAGATATCAAGTTTAATGAGAGTTTGGGAACCATAAATGTTTTGGTCAAGGACAATTTGGACGTTGAAACGTTCCCTATATGATTAACTATCACTAAAGAGTTATCAGCTATGTGAATAACTATGACATCCGAATTCTCGCTTGACGGAATAACAGCCTTAAATGCTTAATAGTTCACACCACGTCATCGAGCTTGTCATCAGACTGCACCATTTGGACCACCATAAGGACTTGCCACCTCAACTCGTTCCCGTTATCACCACGACACTTTGGCTGAGCTACCTCATCACGCCAAGCCAACTACTGCCACCGCACTCGTTCATCATTTTGCCTACATCACTGTGATGCCATTGTTCCTCGCCACGCATGTGACAAAGCGCCAGCTCACCTTGGCCACACCCATGCTAGCACCACGACTAGCTCACTCTTGATCACGTAGTCTATCCAGCACAAAACATACATCTCTAATTGGAGTGAGGGGCAGAGGATAGGTCAATAGTGACTGCATTGCATCGCTCCAATGACCGTCACAAGCAACAAAAGGGAGAATACCAAATTATAAAAGAAAAAATACTCTCTCCCTCCATTCATTCTCCCTTGAGAACTTTGCCTCTGCATCTCCTCCATCACACTGAAACTTTTCTCTTTCACTTTCTTTGTTTTACACCATTACCCATTCTAGTTTTAGTGGCCTAACTCAATAGGCAATAATGCCTTAGCTTAGCTGCCTATGCTGCAGCCATACTCTCTCAGCCATCACATCTCGTCGGAAGCCAGCCGCTGGTCGGCACCTCCAAGACTCCTTCGAGCCACCTAATAGCTGCTTTGGAATTGGGGCAAGTAAACTGCTTCCTATTCATCCTACATAGGTTGATTTTTGATTTTTAATCATCTCGATTGATTTTGTGCCTAGTTATGTGCGTCGACGGTATCGAAAAAAGGTGTATTGCAAATACTGTTGAAATTTTGGCTCATTGAGTCTGTTAAAATATGTCTTGAGTTTGAGCCCAATGTGAAATTTCGAATATTCCGAATTGGATATGTTGTGGACATTCGAAATTAAGCAAAGAAGATCCGAAGATCAACTTCCCAAAGTTTGAATCTGCGTTGGAGAATTTGGCTGCTGAAATAGGAAAGTTCAACTTTGACTTGGACTTGGATTTTGTTTAAAATATACAGAGATATATTTTGGATAAAATCGGGCAAGATAGGAAACAAAATCCTATGAGAAGTTGACAAAAGAATAAGGGTCTCACTTATTTATAGGCTTGTGGCCGTGGGTGGCAAACAGTGTTGATGATGAAGAAGTGTTCTTGAAGCGCCGTCTAGTCGTCGAGTGCTTGGGAGGGATTTTCTTTATCATTCTTGTTCGTGAATTACATCCAAGAAAGATTAGTGGTTGTAGCTGATTTAAATCTTGTGGTAAGATTTGCGTGTAATTTCTTCGTGAGATTGAGAGATTATTTCTTGAGGAATTTCGGTGCTAAACACTGCGTGTGTTATTGTGTGTAATTGGGGCTTGGGAAATACCGAGAGATTGTTTGAATGACTCGAGTGTGTAATCTCCTTGTATCGCTTGATCTATAGTGAAATTCGATGTTGTTCTCCTCGTGGACGTAGGTCTTTATGACCGAACCACGTAAATCCGGTGTCCGATATATTTTCTTCTTCTATCTATATTATTGTTTGATCGCTCGCCCTATCGCAACAGAGTCTAAGGATGTGCTGTTGGAATGTTGGATGTTGAAATGTGCATTGGGTTGAGCTTAAATGACATGAGTTGTGGAAGAATCCGAGGTTTCGACTATTTTTGGATCGGTTTACTCTAGACAGGGAATTTGCCAATTTTATGCTGGTTTTGTGGTATGAATTTGGTGAGACTTTCTTCATGAAAATTGTGCGTTATACCTTGTTTTATGACATACTTGAAATTCGGATTTTTTAGAACTTCATACGTGCAAAATATTTTTGAAAAACTACGCGGGTCCGAATCTGTCTTCATGAACAATTATTGGACCTTTATTTGGTTTCTAAGTTCTATAGAATTTTTAACACAAGATTTGGACTAGTGCCCTTTAGGAAAGCTTTAGATCACTTTTAAATTATAACGTGTAATTTTCCCATGATTTTGAAACTCATTTAGGCTTTCGAAACACACTCAATTTCGAATTTGTTTTATCATGAAAATTTATCCTATTTTGGCCTGAAATATATCAAATTATTGGAACCTATACAAGTTGAACTAGGTTTTGAGTTCTTCATAAAAAAGGTTCTCAGAGTCTCGACTGCGTCATGTTAAAGTTTTGTAATTTTTAGAGCTGATTTATTTGGCAAATACCCTTGATTTCTATAGACAAGCGAGCTACTCTTTTTCTATCATTTTTGGATAAACTCTTGTTTTGCAACCCTTTACCCCAAAAAAAAAAAAAACTCTTGTTTTGCAACCCGTCTTTTGAACTAGCATTGCTGACTAAAGGTTTGTATCACTTCTTTGGTTTACAAAGGATAGTTGATGGTGGATATTGAGCTACTCCCTATACATTAACTCAGGGAATGGCATGCTTGAATTGAATTATCGAATTGTTGTACCATAGGATGAGTGTATGATTTGGAAATGCCATCGGTCCTTGGGACGACAATGCCTCGAGTGATAGTAGAGACTTGGAGGGGTAACTGGGTTCCTCCAGATACTTGGAGGGTGTAAAATGGTTTCCCCATATGCCTTCATGATGCCAAATGAGTGCGAGATACCTGGGAGATAATGGGGTTCTTTGGAAGATGGTGGCAACTAATTCACAACAAATATGACCATTGGCATTTTTAGATTTCAATTGAAGTTTACTAGTTTACTGGTTTCAGAGGAAATGTTTTGCACTTGCTATTTTGATTTTGAAAAAGGTTATCAAGTAAGTTGATTTTAAAGCGATTTTTATATTTTACGTTTAAACTCCCTCGCGTGTGCTATCATTGACTTATGTAGTTTAGATTGGTTGGCAGTTACTTGCTGAGTTTTATACTTACTTTTGGTGAATTATTAATTTTTAGATCAGTAGACATGTTTCTACTACCCGCGTCCCCCATGACACTTTATGGTGGGGATAACTACACTATCAGTGCCATAAGTTGTGTACGGCGCTCACTTTGGTGCCAAAAGTTTTTGTTGGATCACTTAAGTGCCAAAAAGTTTGAAAAACACTCAGTTTGGTGCCAACTCCGATCCGGTTGGCTGGAAATCCGACGTTGCACTTTTTTATTAATTTTTGAAGCTGATGTGGCTTGCCGAAGAGTACAGTCAGTATCCTAACACCAAAACGACTCCGTTTGGTGTCTCCCCCAATTCAAAACCCTAACACCAAAACTACGTCGTTCGCCATCCTCGACGGCCCCTGCGCTCGGCGGCCGTGGCTCCGACCCCGACCCTGACGATGGCCACTCGGCGGCTGCAGCTCCGACCCCGACCCTGACCTCGACCCCGACCGCGATGATGGCCACTCGGCGGCCGCGACGCCGACTCCGACCCTGACCCCGACCCCAACCCCGACGACGACCACTCGGCGGCCAAGTCGAAGGCCGTGATCTAGCCGGTGCTCGGGGAGGCCGCTGACGAGTGCACCGCCATTGATGTCTCCCTCTCCATCTCCGATCTCCTCGACGAGTGCCTGGCCTGCGTCTTCCAGTACCTAGGCTCTGGCGACCGAGGCTAGTGCTCTCTCGTGTGCCATCGAGGGCGTTTGAACAGCGTCGAGCAATGGCGGCTGAGCGAGCGACGGCGGAGGCCGAGCGACAAAACCCTAATTTTAATCCCCAAATAATAAAAAAAAATCCCCAGATGAGTTAAACGGCGTCGTTTTTTTGAGGCCATCCATGTAGGACAGCAAAACGACGTCGTTTTCTTAAGGAGGACCGAAAACGACGTCGTTTAAGGCCTTGTCGATTGTTTTTTTTTTTTTTTTTTTTATAAAAAAAGCCACATAATCATTTTGGCCGGAATCTTTCGCCGGTGGTCAGAATCTTTCGCCGGCGGGATCAAATTGATCGTTTTTCCTCCGATTTGGCACTTAAGTGATCCGACGGAAACTTTTGGCACCAAAGTGAGCGCCGTACACAACTTATGGCACTGATAGTGTACTTCTCCCCTTTATGGTGCTTTGATAGATTTCACGTGGCACTAGACTAGGTTGTATGACCTCGCCTTTCCTGATGTCACCTTCATTCGAATCATCGTGATCCTGACAATCGATGGCCTCCAATCGGGCTCGGTGTTGATTGGATTCGTCGCCGTCTAAGCCTGGATTGGCAGGCGTTTGGTGGGACCACTCCCACTCCCGGATGGTGATGATGATGACGATAGTGAGGTCGAGTAGGACGAGGGCTAGAGGACAAGGATAGCATTTTTGGAAAGACTACGCAGTGGGGTTGGGACATGTAGGCGACCTCGTAGATAGACGATATTGTGGTTGGAGTGGTACGGTTGGTGAAATTTTGGTATAGTCTGGAGTAGGAGCATTTTTGGTTGATCCCCAGTGTACCTGACTTAGGGTGCCAAAATTATATAAATAAGAAAGAAATGAAATTGCCTAGTTTCGTATTTTTGCATGTGTTCCTTGGGTTTATTTGTCTTGGGTCGTTTTCTAACCATATACGCTTTGACGTGCTTAAAAAGTGAAAAGTAATAGTAATCACAATAGTTGCGACGTGCTGAAAGCATCACAATAACAAGTATTTGCGAAGTTTTTGATTTTGAGTTGAATATATTGGAATTGGAGGTCATGTGATTACAACAGGCATAATCAAAGAACCATAAATTAGGAGTACCTAGAAGTAACGATTTCTTGAGTAATAGAATGAAATGTGGACCGAAGATCATATAATGATAGTGTGACAAAAGAATTGTTAAAGGAATTCTTTATGGCAACAACAGTAGTGGGTGGGTGGCGTGTAGATGGACCTCTGAACCGAGATAAGTTGTTTGTTCTTGTAGGTTGCTTAGATTATAGCTGATAGCAATTTGATGCACGATGACTAGGTCGATGACAGTGCATATAGTAAGGCTTGTGCCTTGAGGAGTAACCAGAAGCGATAGGCACTACCTTTTTTATAGGGTTGGAGGCTAAATGAGTGGAAGGTTGTGACTTTAAAGTCACAAGTCGAGTTTTCTTAGTCAATAATTTCGAGATTACCACCTCAAGATGAGGTAAAGGATCCCAATGTAGAAGTAAGGCTCACATAGGTTCAAACTCATCATTAAAAGCTATCAAAAATTGCATAACATGCATATGATTGCGATATTTAGCAAATTTACGAATATCGGTAATCAAATCCCATTTTGGTTTAGATAAAGCTAGCTGATCCCATATCGCATGCATGGAAGAGAGAAAATCGTTAATAAACCGACCTATCTCCTAATGCATGTGATGTAAGTTTCCTAACGGTTAATATCGATGAGCAATAATTGACGTGGAAAAATAAATAGCAAGAAGATCCCAGGCTTCCTTTGCTGTATTTAGGTGTTCGAACTAAAGTTTGATAGATGGAATCGAAATGTTTTCGAACCATGGGAATGTATGATGATTCTTGCTCTCCTACTCCTCTAAATGTTCCGCAATTTATCATCATCCCCACTAGTAGCCTGAGTAGGCTCGCCAATATTTCTAGTGACATAATGCCAAAGCTTACGTTCCCTTAGAAAGTTTGATATTTCTTGAGCCTATAAAATATGGTTGGATCCATTTAGGATTGTTTGAATGCACATCGGGACTTCTAATTTTTCCAAGATATGCAATATATGAAACCCAAAAAATTCTATAATGAATTTAAAGAAAATTGATGCTTGCAGAGCTTATATAGAGAAAATAAGGCAGTAAATAGATTGAAGACGTTGAAATACCTTCGGACCCAGTTTGGAAATACCGAAAAAAAGTTAGAAATGGATCAAACCAATCTAAAAACACCAAGAACCAATCAAAAACGAGTCGAACTAGCGAGAAAACGCCAAGAATCGTTCAAAAACGGGCCTCACCAATCGATCTGTCTGAAAATGCCGAGAATTGGTCGAAAACGGGTTGAATCAATTAGAAAACCCCAAGAATCGGTTGGAAAAGGGTCAAACCGGTCATAAAACATCTAGAATAGATCAGAAACAAGTGGAACTGGTCAGAAAACCCCAAGAACCGGTTAGAAATGGGTCAAACTAGTTAGAAAACTCCAAGAACTGATTTGGTCAATGGCGGTCAATGTCGGTCAACGGAGGTCAACCGAAAGTCAATGTCGGTCAATGGCTGGTCAGCGTGGTCAACAGTCATGGTGGTAAGCTAATGTTGCATGCAATGTGGCACTGACGTGGAGGATGACGTCACTTGCTCATGGACACGATGAATCACGTGCAAGGCACACGACAAGTGGATCTCACTCGTAGAATACCTCGGTGGTGTGTGAGGCGTTCTCCAGAGATGTTCATTGTTGTTTTGGACTCGGTGAATAATGGAGAACCTGTTTCTGGTATTTTATGTGGGAAAAGTTCAAGTAATGACGTCAAAAAATTCACTTACAGACGACGGCATTGGAGGACCCATGACGTGGTGGTGCATGCGGCGAATTCCTGAGCCTGTTATTGATGAATTTTCAAGGTCTGACTCGTTTGAGGTAGGCAAGTCAGACGATAGCGTTTAATTTTTGAAATAAGCAACAAAACTATCTAGGCAATAATCAGGTGTGGCGATTCGGTGATTAATGGATACCGTTGTAGCTAGGACGTTGTAATATCGTGGCCCCTTTTTCAGACAAAACTTGGCTCTAATACCATGTTAATATAAGCGGAAAAGAGAATATCTGTGTATTTCTATGTGTATATTACCGATGATACAAGAGCCCATGTATAAGTTGTTCTAGACAGCTATCTAAAATAATAAAATATTACAATATCAAATAAAATCAATTAAAATCAATTGGAATAAGATTACTATCTCTAACAAAAACAAAATGTGAGAATCTCGCCCCCACAGGAAGTCGCATATGAAAAGGACGAGTTTGCCAATCGACTGGCGAGGGTTGTTTTGAGGATGGCGGGATATTTGGAGAATAAATGAAAGGTGCAAAGTACATGTGTTTTCACCCTTTCTTTGCAATCATTGCTTACTTTATTTGTTAGAGATTTATACACTAATCATAATTATGTTTTTACTCAAATCCACTTAACAATCCGTTTGATTCTCTCTGTTTAATTCTCTCTATCACATAGTGCTATCATTACATGTCTTGTCAACATTGTATCGCCAATGTACTAATATATTGAAATTTTGAATGCTCACTAATAAAAAACAACATCATACAATTTAAAAGTACATATTAGATCGGCGATATCATGTCAGCATTACATAATATTCGTTCCTTTTTGTGTGGAAGTGTTTGTAGACTAATAGCTTCTATGGTTGATCATGGAATGATCTTGTAGCATGCGTTAAAAACAAGATGTTTAACATCAATTGTGGAACCCCCTTGTTTCTCTTGTGGAGTGTTAGCTGATTAGGTTACTGCATAGTGCATGCCCACAGGCCATGCTATCTTGATGTATTGCACGCCAGCTAAACAATCACTTGCACTAACCAGTATGGACAGATGACATATTGTAATGTGAGTTTTTAAGGTAAAGAAAGGTACATGTTACATCGCCGCCTCTTGAAAAAGCAACGTATGTTTGTGTCTGGTTCTTTAGGCCTCTCCTAGGTAGAATAGAACCCAAGCAATTCTCACCCTCCCCATTCCACATGATGCTTCAAAACATGGAAACAATAATTAAAACGTAGGAGTGTAGGATTAAATTGGAGGCCCGTTAAAATCTTTTCCGTTCAGGGACAAATGAGTTTACTTAAGGAATTAATAGGACTTACTATATGTAGCTGATTTTTTTAGAGCTAAGAAAATAGACATGGTACAAATTATCTTCAAGAGATTGACTAAGCGATTGAGGGCTTGGTTCGGATGAAGTGGACTCGAACCACAGTGTCTCTCACTCAGAGCGACTTCAAAAACTATAACTGGAACTTGTGGTTGGAAGTCTTACCTGACGTATTTCGATGGGCGATTTGCATGCATTTATTAGTAGGTCTCAGCCGAGTCGAAAGTTGGAGTGTGCTTCCCCTGCTTTCTAATGCTTTTCACGGACACAGCTGGCCAAATTCTCTCCAACACATACTGTAAAGGGGAAGCAAACCTTCATCAGCACTCATTTGTTGCCGTAGAGTGTGTGGGGGGGAATCTAGCCAGTGGATGTGATTTCCAGCAAGATAACTATACAGTATTACAAAGTTCATCCAAAAAAGAAAAGCAAATAATTATTAAGTGACTAAAGCAAATGATTACCAAATTGAGGAATTTTTCCTTTTTTCAGTTTTTGGTATTTCAAGAATCCATATTACGTAGGTAATTATCGACTCATAATCAATTAGCTGCTAATTATTAAAATAGATGACAAGTTAACTAAAACACTAATTGATAATCCAAATTTCAGATTGCTTGTATGGGGTATTATTTTCATTGAGAGTCGAACTTGTATGTGCGCCTAACTGCACACAAATTTATTTTTTCTTTCTAAGCTAATATAACATTGTTGAGTTTTTTTTTTCCCCTCAGAGAGCTCGCTTTGATAAGAAATTCAATTTAATGAGTTAAAAAGCATAATCTAAATGCTTTCATATACATATTGATAAAAGTATTTAACAGCTTGTATTAAGATATTTCATTTTGTAAAATTTTAGCATGAAAGTAACCTTTAGCATAAGAGAAATTATAAAGTGAGTGTGCTACACTATAAACATACTAAAACGTACCTAAGTTATTGAAAATGGCGAGTCCCACCAAATATTATGGTCCACATTCATAGCATAGGCGCGCTGTATCCAATGCCATGTATATAGGATATGACATGTTGAAGGAAATATGAAACTTAAAATCATAAAAATTATGAAATATAAAGGTGGGGAAAAAGAAATTGAAATCTCAACCTGTCAATTGAAAATGGAGAAAAAATAAAGCAAATTCTTAATATAAAAAAATAAAATGAAAGGAGGGCTCAGTGGAGGGACACGTGTCATCCCCAAGACCTTTCTTCAGTATATGTTTCTAGGGCGTACAGTATCTGTACTGAAAAAGGGTTCCACCAACTCTTGTCCTGTAAAGGCAAAGCTTACTGCCTTTCCAGGGACAATTAAAACTCTAGTAATTATATAAAAAAAACGCAATAATTATAACCCTCAATTTTTATTATTTATTTTTGGTCTGTGCCCGCCAATTTATTAGTGAGTGCACGAACTAATACGTTCAAAGACAAGCTTTTTGACCACCTTATTTATGTTATTATTCTCCTCTTTTTTCTCTTTTTCGTTTCATTTAATTCTCAGCTGCATAAAATTGTTAATTTAATAATCTGCAAATTAATATAATGTGAAGTATGTATGACAGCTTATGCTAAGGTCCAGTTGGGTCTCGCCTATCAATACTTCATTACTCACAATTTGTAAATCATATGAGGAGAGAACTATTAAAATATACGTTTAAATTGTGTTAAAAAAACTCATATTTAATAATTAGATTTGAACCTGCTCTTGGCGATCCTCATAGGTGAAGGTATTGAAATTCTATGGCGTGTCCTAGCAATATGTTTAAAAATTAAAGAAGTTTTTGTAGAGAGAGGGAGAGAGAGCGAAAATGTGATTTGAGTAATTTTAGGAAATTAATTTAAATTGTTGCAAATGAGGAGGATTAAATTTAGATTTTGAATCCATCTAAGATTCATGGAATTAAATGCTTGTGTTGTTCGCCCATTTAAATTGATTACCATTTCCCCATTGTTTGGTAACTACTTACTTTATAGAGTGTATTAACTTCTCATGGAATTTTGAGTGACTTTGAGTTCATTTTATAATATTCCGTTAATTTATTCTTTTTTTTTTTTAAATTTCTACTGAAGGGTTTAAGCTAAAGAGTAATGGAAGATATACTAAGGGCGACCTCGCAAAAAATTAATATACAAATGATTCGTCCTTGTACTATTCGACTTCATTATTTAGTAGATTGATTATGTAATTCAACTTTACCATACTTAACATTATGTGATGTGAAAACTGAATTTACAATATGCGTGTGTGTAGAAGTGAAACGAATAATGTGACTCAAGGGAGTCCTTGGGGGAGAAGAAAAGTGCAATTGACACTTCCCCAGGATTAGTTGGTCATTAAGACTTCAATTACACAAAAGAGAGGAGGATACACCTTTTTTTTTTTTTTTTTTTGACAAAGGAGGATAAACCTTTCTTGAAAAGCGTCCTTTTGCCGCGTTGTAGTGGAAGACTTTTTAAATGTTTTTGCTTGTTTCGCACGTAATTGACAGAATTTCTCACATCACATGGCCTGCCTAAGGGCTCTGCACACCGTGAAAAGTAAGGGGAAAAGGGTTCACAAAAATAACCATATAACCTTGCACTTTCCAAAACTCACGTTTAAGAAAGTCATACCTCAAACCAAAATATTTAGGAACCACGAGAAGGAAAAAGTTATAAAACGATACATTGGATCAGTTTAGTGCATTGTGACCAATTCTTGATTTTCGATTTGCGAAGGCATGGTCTGTTTTTATTTATTTATTTTTTTTGGGGGGGGTTTCAAAAGGCAAGCTTTGTTGAGTATATATAATTACATGTAATATTCTTGAGTTTACAAAGGTAAATTCTCAACTTTCTTTTCCCGTCTCTTTCAAACCTTTTTTCAGGTCATTAGCTCTGGACCACCCGTTCGTTCTCAAGTGGACCAGATATTTGTCTGGATTCTCCAACCTTTGAACCTATTATAAATTGACTTGCCCTCCTTCAATGGCACTTCAAACTGCAAAAGCCAAGAAAACAGAGAGAGAGAGAGAGAGAGAGAGAGAGAGAGTTCATTTCTACAAGCCATTAGCTTTGCCCAAACAACAGTACTTTAAAAGTAAGTCCCATGGGAGGCAACAACAGGCAGAAGAAATCTTCATCTTCCTTCTCTTTCATGAGCTTGTTCAAGCCTCGGAGGCCGCGCCGGGACGATGATTGCGAGGTGGACTCTGTAAGCTCGAGGAAAATATACCCGAGCGACTACGACAAGGGCCAGTACGTCGCGGAGCCCAACATCGACAAGAAAGCCACGGTTTTCATCGCCAAGTTCCACCAGACCCGAGCCTCGGATTCTGAATGCCAAGTGTTTGGAGGTCCAGCATAGGCCGCCCCAGCGCCGAATTGGCTTCTATCTGGAGTTCCTGATGTTTGTCTACTGTCTTCCTTCACTCTTTGGCCTATTTATTGTATCTTGTATATGTATGTAGCTCAACAGAAGTACCATCCTTTAATTATTAGAATTGTATAAAAGTCAATTTTTCAATTGGTTACCCACTGAATTTTTCAGTTTCATCCATGGGTACATTTTCCTAAATATATGTACCTCACGTCATTCATGGAAAGTGCTACAATGATCATTGGCACGGTTAATTGCGCCCCTCAAGTGACCTTTAATTTGGACTCATGACCTCAAATGCACACCCAAATGACTCTCTAATCTACCTGACCTCACATGTGCGACATCCATACTCACCCTTTTGCCCCCAGAACAATTGTTTTTGGGTTTTGACGTGTTTCCGTCATAAACATGGAGGACCTCAATCTTTAGAGGACCAAAGGAGTTTATCATACATCATTTTGTCATAAGATTTCACTCCTAAACTTATGTTGCAAATCGACTACAGATATACTGAACACTATTTTGAGTGAAACTAATGATAGACTGAATTCATTTGAGCATCGCCTAATTGTAAACAATAGAGAAACAAAGGTGATGACATTAAGCAAAACAGCACATAAAACATGGGTTCAACTCTTCTGTCGAAAGAGATTCAATGTACAAAGGCTGAACTGTGCAAAGGGCATACATCCCGTAATCTAGTGCCATTATGCATATATGTAAAAAGTGAAGAAGTATTAATGAAGAGAGAAAAATGTAATTTGATTTATTTTAGTAAATAAGTTAAAATTGTTGCAAAAGAGGATTTTTTAGATTTTACATCCATGAAAGATTTATGTAATTACACGTTTGAGTTCGTTTTGTAACAGTTGAAAATTTCATGGGTTTCCCATAACATAGGGAAATATACTAACGGTGATCCGCAAAAATTGATGTACTAAGATTCATACTTGTTTTATTCTATTCTAGCATTTAGTACATTGATTACGTAAGAACGTCATGTTGGATGTTAAACGAATGACGTGACTCATGAATGGAAATAGGGAGTGCATGGATACTTTTTCATTTTTTCTTTTCTGTTGCATAAAATACTATTTTGAGAAGCATCTTATTGTTCTTTTTACCAACACATACCTGGTTTTTTTTTTTGTTGTTGTCTTTTTGCTTGTTTCATATGTAATTGCTAGAATTAACCACGTCACATATGCTATATGGGTGGAATTTTTTTAAAAAAAAACCCTCTACAAAATTTAAAAAGT
This sequence comes from Eucalyptus curtisii, assembly GCA_017140595.1. Lineage (NCBI taxonomy): Eukaryota > Viridiplantae > Streptophyta > Magnoliopsida > Myrtales > Myrtaceae > Eucalyptus > Eucalyptus curtisii. The sequence goes on from CM029495.1 coordinate 43,248,922, forward strand.
AAGGGAAAAGAGGGTTAACAAAAAATGCCCCCCTTTTCTCTGGTTTTGCCTGTTTTCACCGCGGCCTCGACGATGTCCATGGCCTTCACCTATGGCTAGAGACTTCCATCAATCTATTGCATAGATCACCGCATTAGTAATTTTATATCTAAATTGGTTGTTGCATAAAATACTATTTTGAGAAGCATCTTATTGTTCTTTTTACTAACACATACCTGGCTTTTTTTTTTTTTTTTTTTTTGTCTTTTTGCTTGTTTCATATGTAATTGCTAGATTAACCCCGTCACATATGCTATATGGGTGGATTTTTTTTTTTAAAAAACCCTCTACAAAATTTAAAAAGTAAGGGAAAAGAGGGTTAACAAAAAATGCCCCCCTTTTCTCTGGTTTTGCCTGTTTTCACCGCGGCCTCGACGATGTCCATGGCCTTCATCTATGGCTAGAGACTTCCATCAATCTATTGCATAGATCGCCGCATTAGTAATTTTATATCTAAATTGGTCGGATAAATTAGAATGAAAAAATCATTAAAATATTTAGGAATAAATTAGCAAAATTGGAAAATTTATGATTAAATTAACCGTTGTGAATAGATTTAGAATTTTTTGGAAAATTTTCCCAAAGCCAATATTACATAGATGAAAACCAGACCACTAACCAATTAGCCGCTAGCCATTGAAATAGATGACATGTTAACTAAACCACATATCGGTAATCCAATTTTGAGATTGCTTGTCTTGGTATTATTTCAATTGAGAAGCGAACTTGTACGTGCACCCAACCGCACACACATAAGGTTTTTTTACTAAGCTAATAATGTATTGATTACGGTTTTTTTTCCCTCAAAGAGACTACTTCAATAAGAAATTGAAAAATTGCACTAGAAAACGGTGCTGCTACAGATTTAATAAGTTAAAACCATAAAGCATAACGCTTCCATACACATATCGGTAAAAGTACTTAAAGACTCGTTTTGAGATATTTAATTTTGTAAAATAATAGCATGGAAGTGACCTTTAGCTTTAGATAAATTATTAGGTGAGTGTGCTATGCTAACCATATATACTAAAATGCACCCAAACTATTGAACATGGTAAGTCCCATAACGATCCCTCTAAATATGACTATCCACATTCCGGTATAATACACATCTGGGGCACTCCCCTAATAATTCGTAGCATAGGCGCACTGCATCTAAAATTGGAAAAATGTCACGAATGGTCTCTATATTATTACTTAATGTGCAATTTGGTCCCTGAACTTTCGATCGGCTCAATTTGGTCCCTGAACTATTGATAAATGTCTGATTTGGTCCTTGAACTTTCGATCGGCTCAATTTGGTCCCTGAACTATTGATAAATGTCCGATTTGGTCCATGAACTTTCGATTGGCTCAATTTGGTCCCTAAACTATTGATAAATATCCAATTTAGTCCTTCGTTACTATTTTTTCTTTTTCTTTTTCTTTTTTTTTTTTTTGCTTCTTCTCTTCCCTCCGCCGGCCGGCGGAGGGAAACCGGTGTCTGGCGAGGGAGCCGGTGGAGGGAAGAGAGAAGAAGTAAAAAAAAAAAAAAAAAGGAAAAACAATAACGAAGGACTAAATTGGACATTTATCAATAGTTCAGGGACCAAATTGAGCCGATCGAAAGTTCAGGAACCAAATTGCACATTAAGTAATAATATAGGGACCATTCGTGACATTTTCCCTCTAAAATTTTGAGAGTATATGGGGTATGACACATGTTTGACGATATAGGAAACTTAAAATTATGAGAGTAATGGATCGAAATACAGATGGGGTAGGAAAAATAAAAAAATCTAACCTGTCAACCGAAATTGGAAAAATAGAAAAGAAAAAACAATTTAGGTAACTGGTCAAAAAATAAAAATACTGAAAGGAGGGCATGAGGGTGACACGTGTCCTCCCCAAAACCTTTCTCTAGAATATCTTCTTAAGGTGTACAGTATCGGGTTACACCAAACTCTTATTCTGTAAAGGCAAAACGTGCTGCTTTTTTAAGGAATAATTAGAACTCTCGTAATTAAATGAAGAATGGAATTATTAGAACCCTCAATTAATTAGTGAGTGCACCGGCTAATACGTTCAAAGACGAGAACCCTTGTGGTTCCTTTTCACCACCTTCTCCATTGATCTTTTTTCTTTCCTTTCTTCTTTTCGTTCCTTCAATTCTCGGCTGCATAAACGAACGATGGGACCCGAACGAGTCCATGGCCACGAAGAAGGTGCATAGATTGCTCATGAAGTCTTCCACCGCCGATGATTGTCTTGGTCAACTTCACAAACGAGAGGAGGACACTTCTCCAGCATCCTATTTTCTTTTTATACGGCGCATACTTGTTTCTCTCTCTCTCTCTCTCTCTCTCTCTCTCTCTCTCTCTCTCTCTCGGGTTCGTTTACCTGTAATTGACAGAATTAGTCATATCACATGCCCTATTGCAGTGTCAAAAAATGAAAAAAAAAAAACTGTCTCTGCAAAATGTGAAAATATGAGAAGAAAAGGGCTAGCAAAATAACCATAATCTGAATCACATTAGAAAATTATGACATGATTTATTAAATTCGTGTGAGTTCAACACATCGCAACTGATTCCCGATTTGAGATTTGTTGGGGCATGCAATGTTCAGCACATATAATCGTATATTACAACATTGAGTTTACATGGATAATTCTAAACTTGTTTTCCTTTCTCTTTTTAATCCTTTTCAGGTCATTAGGTATGAACCACTCGTTAGATTCTCAAGTGTATTTTTCTAGATTCTCTGCCGTTTCAATAAATTGAGTTGACCTCCTTCATTGGCACTTCAAGGAGCAAAACCAGAGAGTTCATTTCTACCGCTTTTGGTGCCTTCACGGTAATTTAGCTACTAGCTTTGTTCAAACATCAGTAGTCTAAAAGAAGTCCTATGGGAGGCAACAACGGGCGAAAGAAATTTTCATCTTCATCTTCCTTCTGTCTCATGAACTTGTTCAAGCCTCAGAGGCCGCGTCGGGACGATGCTCGGGAGATGGACTCCATGAAGCCAATAAAGATATGGCCGAGTGACTACAACAGGGGCCGGTACATTGCAGATCACGACGTCGACAAGAAAGCCTCGGACTACATAGCCAAGTTCCACGAGACCCGAGTGATCGCGGACTAATATAGGAGGCCTCCGTGCCGAATTGGTTACTATTTAGATTTCTATATGTTTGTTCAGTGTCAATTTTTTACTCTTTGGACTGTTTATTTTGTCTTGTACATGTTTGTAACTCAACACAAGTGCTATCCTACGATTAGTAGTTTCGTATAAAAGTCAATTACTCAGTTAGTATACCCACTGATGTACTTTGCATTTGCGAATCTGTGGATATTCTCCTAAATATGTGCAAATGGACCATATAACTCTTCCTTCGGCTCGATTTGAATTTGCTCTCAGAGATACGAATGTTCTCATCCTTTGCTTGAGAATCTATTCTTTCTATCATATCCCACAAAATAATCGTGAGAGACCCTAAATTTGGACCAAAATCATTTATACTTTTGTTTGTAGTTTGGACATAGCTTTTACTCTCCGACTTGCCAGCATTATTAGTGCTGCTTTCTAATACCTATCTTTGAAACAAAATTGTTTTACAGTACTTCTCTTTCATCTTCCCCCACAATTTTCATCTAGTATTTTTTTTTTTTTTGCCTTATTTGTCCACCGTTGCATTTGAGAGAGTCATGCTAAGTGTAAAATTAGAAAGTGCACGGGACACTTTCCCAGGATTAATTGGTCATTTAGTCTTCAACTTCACAAAAGAGAGGAGGAGAAATCATTCTTGAAAAGCATCCTTTTGCGTGTTGTAGTGGAATATATTTAATCTTTGCTCGGTTCACATGTAATTGACATAATTCCTTACATCACAAGCCCTACTTAAGTGGAATGAGAAAAAAAATGCCTCTGTAAAATGTGAAAAGTAAGGGGAAAAAAGGTTCACAAAATAACCATAATTGGAGAGCTTGCATCTTCCAAAATCAAATTTGAGAAAGTCATAACTCAACCCAAAAATTAAAGATTGTGACTAAACTATGGAAAAATGATTACAGTAAATTTAGGAACCCCGGGAAGGAAAAAGTCATTAAACGACACATTGAATTCATGTGAGTTTAGTGCATCATGACTCATTCTTGATTTTCGATTTGTTAAGTTTAGAGCGGTAAATTCTCAACTATTTTTTTCCGACTCTTTCAAACCTTTTGCATGTCATGAGCTCTGGACCATTAACTTTGCCCATACAACAACAGTTTAAAAGAAGTCCTATTGGAGGCAACAACAGGCAAAATAAATCTTCATCTTCCTTCTCTTTCACAAGCTTGTTCAAGCATCGAAGGCCGTGCCGGGACGATGCTTCGGAGGTGGATTCTAAGCTCGAGGAAGACATATCCAAGTGACTACAATAAGGGCCAGTACATCGCAGAGCTCGGCATTGACAAGAAAGCCACAATTTTCATCGCCAAGTTCCACCAAACCCGAGCCTTGGAGCCCCAACGCCAAGTGATTGCGGTCTAGTATAGGCCGCCCTTGTGCCAAATTAGCTTCTTTTTAGAGTTCCAGTCTAGTGTCTTCTATTAACTTTTGGACTATTTATTGTATCTTGTATATGTATGTAGCTCGACAGAAGTGCTATCCTTTAATTACTAGAGTTGTATAAAAGTCATTTTCAATCGGTTACCCACTGAATTTTACAGTTTCGTTCATCGGTACATTCTCCTAAATATATATAAGTCTTGTATATATTTGTAGCTTGCTGTGTGTTATAGTAGCCAAATTTAGAATTTTTAGCGACAAAAAAAAGTTGGGATATTTGTATTGTAGTGGGCATAATTTGAAGATTTTTTTTTGGGTAGTATTTGGACTTAAAGAGAAAGACGGAATAATAAGAATCGTCAATTAATTAATGAGTGCACCAACTAATACGTTCAAAGACGAAAACCCTAGTGGTTCCTTTTGACCACCTTCTCTATATACCGTTTCTCTTTCCTTTCTTCTTTTCGTTCCTTCAATTCTCAGCTGCACAAACGAATGATGTGACCCGAGCGAGTCCATGGCTATGATGAAGGTAACGTGGATTGGTCATTAAGTCTTCCGCCGCCGATGACTGTTTTGGTCCAACTTCACAAACGAGAGGTGGACACTTCTCCAGCATCCTATCGTTCTTTTTATACGACGCATGGTAGTTTTTCTCTCTTCTCTCTCTCTCTCTGGGTTGCTTTACCTGCAATTGACAGAATTAGTCACATTATATGCCCTATTGCAGTGTCAAAATGGGGGGGGGGGGGGGGGGGGGGGGGGGGTGTTGGGGAAGTGCCTCTGCCTAAAAATGTGAAAAGCATGGGAAGAAAAGGGCTAACAAAATAAGCATAATCTAGAATCACATTTGAAAAAGTCATAACTCAAACCAAAATTTTGAAGGTCATGATTAAGTTTATGGAAAAAAAGATCATAGTAAGATTTAGGTATCCCTAGAAGAAAAAAATTATGACATAATATATTACATTCGTGTGAGTTCAATACAATCATAACTAATTCTTAATTTGCGATTTGTTAAGGCAAGCAATGTTCAGCATATATGATTGTATATTACAACATTGAGTTTACATGGGTGATTCCAGACTTGTTTTCCTCTCTCTTTTTAACCATTTTCAGGTCATTAGGTATGGACCACTCATATGATTCTCAAGGGGAGGGGACTTGACATTTATATAGATTCTCTGCCGTTTGAACCTCCTATAAATTGAGTTGCCCTCCTTCATTGGCACTTCAAACTGCAAAAACGAGAGAGAGAGAGAGAGAGAGATCTTTTCCACCGCTCCTTGGTGCCTTCACAGTAATCTAGCTACTAGCTTTGTTCAAACATCAGTAGTCTAAAAGAAGTCCTATGGGAAACAGTAATAGCCAGAAGAAATCTTCAACTTCATCTTCATCTTCCTTCTCTCTGATGAGCTTGTTCAAGCCTCGGAGGCCACGTCAGGACGATGCTCGGGAGATGGACTCCATGAAGCCAATGAAGATATGGCCTAGCGACTACGACAAGGGCCGGTATGTTGCGGAGCCCGGCATCGACAAGAAAGCCTCGACCTTCATCGCCAAGTTCCACGAGACCATACCCGAGTGATCGCGGTCTAGCATAAGCTGCCCCCATGCCAAATTGTCTTTTATCTAGATTTCTATATGTTTTTTCAGTGTCAATTTTTCACTCTTTGGACTATTAATTGAGTCTTGTACATGTATGTAACTCAACACAAGTGCTATCATTCGATTAGTAGTTTTGTATAAATTTCAATTACTCAATCGGTATACCCACTGACGTACTTTGCAGTTGTGTATATGTTTACATTCTCCTAAATATGCGCAAATGGACTATATAATTCGTCCTGTGGCTCGATTTGAATTTGCTCTAAGAGATACGAATTTTGTCATCCTTTGCTTGAGAATTTATTCTTTGTTTCATACCCCACGAAATAATTGGGAGAGACCCTAAATTTGGACAAGATCATTTATACTTTTGTTTGCAGTTTGGTCATAGCTTTTACTGTCCGACTTGCCAGCATTTTTAGTTTTGCTTTCTAATAGCTATCTTTGAAACAAAATTGTTTTACATTGCTTCTCTTTCATCTTCCACCAAATTTATATCTTGTGTTTGGTTTTTTTTGTTTTTTTTTTTGTTTTTTTGCCTTTTTTGTCCACCGGTGCAATTGAGAGAGTCATGCTAAGTATAAATAGATTGGCCTACAAATAATGTGAAAATTTCCAATACTAATTTCAGACTTCTCTTTCGAAATAAAAATTTCAGTATTAATAAGTGGACAAAATTACATCCGAATCGGAATCACCTAAGATCTCGGGATAAATTTAAGATTATAAATTTTCCATCTCTAAATGATTAAATGAATGACGCATCAATTTAGTTCATTTCAATGTCAGAGCTCTATTCTCTCTCTCTCTCTCTCTCTCTCTCTCTCTCTCTCTCTCTCTTTTAACTTCATCGTTCGTTGAGCATTCCCTACTGAATCTTGACCCTCCAATTAGAGGAAGTAAATTTGAAAAGAAAATTTAACCCCATTAATGTAGAGGATCTTAAACTTTTGTGCACAAAAAGAGTTTGCCACACATCAGTTTGTCACGATATATCACTTGTAAACTTTTAGACACTATTTTGAACTAAAGTAACAATCAAATATTCCTTTGAGCGTCACCTGATTGCAAACAATATTGAAGCAAAAGTGGTGACATTAAGCAAGATAGCACATAAAACATAAGAATTCAACTCTCCTGTTGAAGAGATTTTGCTTAGGTGTTTCGAGAGCTAATGAACTTGCTAATGTCTATCAAAATGATTTTTTTATACAATGATGTAATGCAATAAATATTGAACCTAACCTATCAATTTGAGTGTAGAGAGATAAAGTAAAACTTATTATGTATACGAGTCTCACTATAGGCTCAACATGATTTTCGCAAAGAGAATTGTTCTGTTTATCATGTGAAAACAGATTTAAAAGGAAATGCGAGTATCTCTGTAAAAGAAATCGTGAGTATCTCTTCAAAAGAAATTGGGACATGTAAAGACAAGTTTGCAAATCGGTTGGTAAGGGCTGTTTTGAAGACCACCGGAATTCTAGGAGAATAAATGAAAGGACATGGCCTCATTATTGTCCGTCCTAGTTGATATAAGCCACGAAAGAATCGTACCATATGCTTCTTTTAGCTCTAAAGAATCTCAATATATGCTTCTTCCTACTCTTTTCTTAAACTTTCCTCTCTTTTTCTATTAGTAACTAGATCTGTCAAAATGGGTCCTAAATATATTTCTTAACTCAATATAGTATTAAATGAGTTTAAAATAAATAAGTTATAATGAATAGATTTAAATACAATATGAGTGTTAAACGGGTCATAATTTAGTTTATAATTTATTTAACTCCAATTCATTTCTATGACTCCCTCTTTAGTCTCTCTTGCCTTCACTTGATTTTGTGTTCACTCATGCCATACTCTTATCTCAGTTTAGCTATGAGTTTTCGTAAATTAGGTTAAATATGAAAGTGTTTTAGCAGTATAGGTTAAGTTGAATATGTATTGGATATGGTTCGGGTTAGATATGTGTCGTTAGATTTGTATTACGTGGAAATGGGTTAAAACGTGTTAAATGAGTCTATTTGGGTTGGACCATTTATGATCTAACCCAAACCCGATCCACCCATTTGATGGATCTATTGATAGCTAATTTTGACTTGACTGCCAATTATACTCCCGATTTAATGGCTAAATTTTACATAGACTCCAACCTAATCACATTTGAGAAAAGCATAATCTATCCTATGTGTTAGATAGTATTTTGGTAAATTTCTGTCTACCCCATCATGCATGAGACAGTTATGCAAAACCATTCTTGACATTTGATTCTCCCACTCCTCTCTTTCCACTACTCTAGCTTGATATTTCAAATGATGAAAACTCCCATTGTTTTCCCCAACTCATTATCGTTGGCCATCCTTTCCTTCGGCCCAATGGTCGATTGGAAAAGGAAAACATTGTGGGAGACAGCTGCAAATGTTTTACTAAATCAATCAAACAACTACCGACCAAAAAAAATAAAAAAATAAAAAATCAAACAACTAGCAGATTCTTCCTAGTCCTAGATCTTTTTATTTCACCCAAAATTCCTCTAGAGGCAGAGAACTGTTTCTCTTTGGGACGTTGTGTTGAGACAAAGAACAATGCCAGGCTAAAAGTGAGGACCGAATACCCATGGGGTTGGTGTATGTTTTGACGTTTTGTAAAGCTGGGGGCAAGCAATGCAATGCCCACCATTGGCTTTGGGCTCTTGAGCTGTTCTTTATATTCACCTTTTCTTGTCGTGGATACTTGTCGAGCTTCTTTTAGGGTTCAGTCATGTTCTCCTTTATAAAACCGATGGTTTAAAACCCTCCAATGTCACAACTCATGCTTTTTTGTATACATTCAATTCACTAGGCAATGTTGGATTCAATATTTTTTATGAAGAAAGAACTTAGGGTGCGTTTGTTCACGAAAAATAAATGATTTGGAAAATATTTTTCCAAAAATAATATCTTATATCACTTATAAAAATGAATAAAGAAAAATATTTCCATAGTTCATAAATATATTTAGACATAAATTGTTGTCGATGATAAAAAAATTCAACTAATTAATTATTTCAAACGATATAAGCGATCCTTTTTGAATTGTTCACGCAGCTAATTCTCAACTATAAACTTTTATTATATGGATCAGAGCAAATACTCCACATGAAATGTCTGCTCTTCGTAGCGTGGAGAAGCAAATCTGTGCCGCAAGTCCATTTTCTAACCGCTAAGCCAAGCCAATTCCATGAGATTTGGACCAATTGCTCTTTTTTCCTCCTTTTCAATTATTTTCTTTTCTCCCACTTAAACATCTAAAAAGGGTAAGTTTTCCGAGGGATTCTTGAGTTAAAATTTGTTCATTGTTTTAGCACCGCACTGTGGAACGCTTCATTAGGTGGAATAAGGTTCAAATTCTTAAATCTTAGCGACCAAAATATCCGGCATGATCAAAATTTCCACTCCTCTCTCTTTCCCCCATTTTTTTTTTGGACAGATCTTTTCCTCATTAACGACGGCCGAAAAACCTCCTCTTTGATTTATCTTTTTGTGTTTTAATATTGCCTAAAAGTCAAAAAGTCAAAAAGTCAAATCTATCTTATCTCTGTTAAATTCATCGAACGCCCTATTATTGCCTATATTCATACCATGCCTTTGAGTTCAGTCATCCGAAGCTTCTACAAGTAAATTCAACATATTTCTGTCAAAAAAGAGTCCCAGATGCCCTCATTAGCAGAATAATATGAATAAAACCCTAGGTGGTTCTTGCATTAAGGTGTACAGTTACCTATAAGTGGAGTTCTTTTTTTGGTCGATACCAATAAGTAGAGTTGAACAAGGGAAAGTTCAATCATTCGAAGCTTTCGCTGCTTTATGGTAAGAGAGCATCACGTTGAATGTGCTGTTTGCTTTTGCGATATTTAAATTCAAGCCCGCCGTTTATTCACGTCCGTGCAAGGAGAAGCCGAACATGAATAATGAGACTTCAAGAACCCTCTTTCCATCGTACAATTTTGCTGAGAAGTATGAGCGGAATTAATATCACCTCACTCAACAAAATTGGATTTAGTTATCGTCATATATGTAGCAAAAATATGTACATTTCTCAATCCAATATAATCTATAAAGAACTCAGTTGATTGGATTCGAGATTTGAAACATTAATAGCTTACCAAAAAGAAAAAAAATACACAATTTACCATGAAAAAAGCAACTATTGCGGCGTGACAATTGTTGTGAAACAAAAGCAGAAGCTAATGGATCTTGTAATTAAGGTTTGGATCATTTATCACATTTGCAAGTAAATATGCTAAGGGCTCGTTTGGTGATCATTCTATTCCCGGAAACAAATTTTGCTTAGAAATGATTTTTTATTTTTATTTTGTTCCCAAGATCAATTTATGAGTTTTTGAAAGCGCTTGGTAACTATCCAAAATTTCTATTCCCAGAACAGAAATGTGTTTGGTAGGATTCTTAATTTTTTTTGTTTCTTTTAATTTTTAATACTTTTATTATATATTTTTTATTTTTCTCTTTTTCCTTTTCTCTTCGTCTTTCTCCTTCTTTGTGGTCGGTTGACGGCCATGGCGGTGGTTGGTGATCGGCTAGACGAGGTCCAGTGAGCGAGGCCGAGCCTCATGGTGGCCAAGCGAGCCTTACACGAGCTTGTTGGACCTCATCTAGCCGGTCATCGGCCATAGTTAGCAGTGACAGTGGTGGCTGGTGATTAGTTGGGGGTAGAAAGAAGAAGGGGGAAGGAGAAAAAAAAAGAAAAAAAAAAGAAAAATTAGACTTGATTCTAGAAATTGTTCTCGGGAAGAAGAAGTAACTTTTTTCTATTTCTTGATTCTGTTCCAAATCTATTCTCGGGAACAAAAAAACAGATTTTTGTTCTCGAGAATAAAATATTTACTAAACGGATTTCTATTCTTTTTTTGCTTCGAGGAACAAAGGAATATAATTGGTTGTTTCCGAGGGTGTTACTAAATATGCCCTAATTGTCTACATTTTGTACCCTTTGAACCTCCTATAAATTCAACCACTCGGGTTTACCCCAGTGGCCAGCATTTCAACATGGAAGGGGGAGGTGGGGGGTTCGAATCCTCATCTTCTCAGGGGGGTTGGGGTCGGGACAAATTAGTTTCAAGAGTGAGTTTCGACTCCCAAGCTCTGTAAGGAGGCATGGCAAAAGTCTGAGAGTGAGAGTTAGAATAGGAGTAGAGTAGAACCGACCAAAAAAAAAAAATCTCCTATAAATTCACTTACCTGCCTTCATTGTCACTTCAAATTGCAAAAACCAAAAAATCATATATATACATCCATTTATACATACGTACGTACGTACATACATACATACATTCTACTACCATTCAATGCCGCCCACTAGCTTTGCCCAAGCAATAGCCGTTCAAAAGAAGTTCTATGGAGGCAACAACTATTAGGAAAATTCTCTATGTTATTTTGAAGATGATAAAATAATTAAAGACTATTAATATGTGTATTAATTAAGTAGACAAGGTGATAAATGCACAAGCTATTGTATAAATGGTGTCATAACTATGTGAGCTAATATGAAAAGTGCTCCATCATATCAAGGGTGAAGAACTATTGGGCGTCTAAGTGTCTACAAGTTGGAAGGATCTTAAAATAAGGTGAACAACTAGAAGAATGTTAATTGAGGATGAACAAGTTAATTAAAATGAGGATACTCATGATAACTTTGAGATACCAAGATCTGATGAACAGTTGGAAGGATTTTGATAGTTGGTGAACAAACATCAAACAAGAATGTTCAGTAAAGGTTAGAAGGATTATGGAAAGGTGGATAAGTGGGTAGAGCCATCGTCGCCAATATGCTTGGAAGGGCCAAAAAATAGAAGATTGCATCGTTGGTAGGAGTAGAGGATTAATGGAAAGAGTAATGGTAGGAGTAGTTGCTCATCAAAGAGGTGGAAGATGTCTAACTTCCACTTTCTTATGTCAATATGGTAACTAATGTTATCTTCAAGGCTTGGAATTTGTGCGTCACGCCCTGTACCTCCCCAAGCCACAGGAACACGACATCCACTTGATTAATTTGCGACGTCTGAGGATGCGTCGCCATCCCGTTACTTTATCTTTCAATTAAGCACATGTGGAAATGTGCAACTATATCTGCCTATCAACAAACAATAAATGGATAGTAAGGAAAACACATATACAAACACACTGTTTATATTGTGCATCATTGGGGTCGGAAAGTTATATTTACAAGTCTACTTAGTTGGGCAATTTCTGATTACATCCAAAAGGGATAAGGGTTAATCCTGGCTCTTCTACGAGGGTGACTTCCAAAAATGGTTCCCATCAAAAGGCCGGCTCTTTACGGCTTGGGCCCAGGGTGTCGGGATCGGAGTTGAGGTTGTCCACGGTATCATTGGGAGGATTCACCACCGTGAGGTTCCGTGAGGATCCATCGGGACCATCGGGTAGTTCGTCAAATTTGCGGACAGGCCTAAAGGCCTCATCGTTGATCCAAATGAACCACGCTTTGTACCAATGCGGAACCAAGTGTCCTAAGCCCTCACTCACCCATACCATAGTGGTGTGCTTCTAGTATGTGATGTCAATCCTCCCATCCTCTATATCCAAAATAACTACCTCCATCTGTATAAGTGAATCAAAATGAACCGAAGGGAGACTCATACCTATGGGCTTGAAAAGGTATAAGTGAATCAAAATGAACCGAAGGGAGACTCATACCTATGGGCTTGAAAAGGTATAAGTGAATCAAAATGAACCGAAGGGAGACTCATACCTATGGGCTTGAAAAGGTAAAACAACAATAAATGAGTGAACACTCAATAAGTAAATCACCTAAATCTCGTGTATGCAAATGCCCCGTATTGAAATCGTACGAATGCTTAATACCAATAAATCGATGGTAGATCAATAGCAAAGCCTTTGCTTTGTCTTAACTATGTGCATGAAAGGGGTTTCTCTAGTACCTAAAATGCTCACATGATCAAGGATCCACAAGATATTCCAAAAGTATATAAATTATACACGTACCAAATAATATCTTCTAAAATATTCACGTGACTCTTAAGTCCTAAATAATAACACATAAAATATGCACGTGCCAAATAATAGTTTTTAAAATATTCAAGTGACTTTCAAGTCCCAAATAATAGCACATTAAATTTGCATGTGCCAAACAATAGCTTCTAAAATATTTATGGGACTCTTAAGTCCCAAAATATAGCATATAAAATATGTACTTGCCAAAATAATAGCTTCTACAATATGTGTGTCTCTCAAATACCTAAAATGCAATCACAATCAAGAGCCACATAATATTCCATAATTTATGCACATAAGCATCAACAACACATCACATGGCTTCCATTTATTACACATGTAACTGAAATCCATTGGCTCTTCTGGAATTCACCGGGCATCGTCCTGTCCCATTAGACATGGTAACATCCCAAAATCCATCGATGACACTATCCAAAATCCATTGGCTTTCATTTTCAAATCCTATCTACAAATGGCATCCGAAATCTATCGGTATTGTCCCAAAATCCATCGGCGACGACATCTTCTTGAAATCCATCGGTGACTATTTCCCTCGTTTGACCGCATATGCAAACAAGCACATAACCAATTCTTATCTTTACTTTAGTTCGATGAGCGAAGGTGTGTAGTGACTTACCAAAATAGCGTTGTTACAATATGCCGAGCATGAAATGATAATCATGGCTTGATTCATTATGTTTGAACACCGACCTAAGCCAAACCCAATTCGGAAATGATACACCTCAATATCACTGGATCAAGAGAAAGATCCGGCCCAGTGTGCTTCCACGCACATCTAAGACCAATGTGAATCTCTTTGTGAAAGCTTATGGCGTGCTTTCAAGTATAGACAATAGTATATAGACAAACCGCAACCACTAAATAACAACAAATCCTTGTAACCTCAACAATCACATAGCAAGATCTTGACCTATTCCTGAACCTCATAACTCAAGCAATACATGAGCAAATCATACAAAATTAATATATGAGCCTACTCTACCTAGGATGACATGACCCTATTCAGCCACAACAACAACAACCTAATCTATGTTCGAATTACGCAACACAGTGGCTTAATCGAGATTTAAGGGATCTACTTACGAAATTGAAATGAGAACAACGACGGACGGTGGGCGGCTCACAGGGAGCGGGTAGAGAGGAAGTTGAGAGAGAGGGGGGGCGCATGTGAGGGGGCGAGAGGGAGAGACAGAGAGAAACGAGTGAGCTTGAGGAAGAAGAAAGAGAAACAATAGTTGTTCTTGGCCCTTATAAGAGAAGTTCAATAATTGATTTAGTAAGGATGTCTAATGATGATTCTCCTTGGCTTGGTTTGTGAGATTAAATCCTATCCATCCAAGTGTCAATTTAAGAACTAATCTTGGCCAATCTAATTCCAAGCCTCAAGGGGCTTAATCATTATTTAGTTTTAGGGCAACTAACTTGGTTACACTAATCAACATTTTTCTTGTCATTTCCCTCTTTAAAAGTGGCACCCTCCCCCTTTGCAAGGCTATCAACCATTAGTCTCTCCTCAACTTGTTCTCAAAAAGCCCTTTAAATCCCACCTTTAGGGTAATTATGGCCTAAATCCCTAAAATAAGCACAAGACTCAACTATTGCACTTATGGACTATCTTCTAAAATCCAAGGATAAGCTTAAACTTTGCAGACAACTTGATCCTAAGTTCCCTCCCCATCTTAGGCGTGTCGGGCTTATTTGGCTTCTAATAATTGCTCACTTTTAATTGATCCAAATTCAAGGAGGCAAAAGACAATTATGAGGACTAGTTAAATATCGTCTCGATCGGATAGGAATATCTCGCAATCACTCATAATCGACACCTATAATTGGACCGAGGTCTGTGGGTAAGTTTTGATTGGAAGTTGCCCTAATGCGGCCTACATGAATTGGGCGGCTTTGGCAGTGCTTACACGGCTAGGCTCGAATCGAATTTGGTGCCTATCTAGGGTTTAAAGTGTTGCGATAGGACGAGCGATCGAACAATAATATAGACAGAAAAAAAGAAAATAAATCGGACACCAGATTTACGTGATTCAGTCGTAAAGATCTACGTCCACGGGGAGAGTAGTAACGAATTTCACTATAGATCAAGCGATACAAGGAGATTACACACTCAAGTCATTCAAACACTCTCTCGGTGTTTCCCAAGCCCTAATTACACCCAATACACCAATCTTTCTTGGATGTAAATCACGAATAATCTTTGCCGCACGAGAAACACGAAGACCCAAAGCCAAGCACCCAGCACCTATGAATGTCTCTCACGAACAAAACACCCACAGCACTCAGAGTAAAAACGGCGCTTCAATGTGTGGCTTTCCTCCTCCCTCTCAGCGGCGTGCAACTTCTCGTGATCCTTCGGCGGCTCCTTTCGGAAGGAGAAAAAAAGAAACCTTTTATGCGTGTGCCCAGGTCAAAGTTTGACCTGGGCCCACCTCTTTTTCTTTCTTCGCGTGCAGGGGCTTTGACGACTCCGCAACAGCTTCACGCCAAGGAGGAAATTCCTAAATTATTATTATAGGTGTGCCCAGAGTCCACAACTTTGACTCTGGGCCCACGTTCGAATTCCCTTTTACAATAAGAATACGTAACTGCAAGGGAAGATTACAAAAACTTCCAATATATATTATTTATATTTCCTCTTTTGTGCAATTTCAAGAGTCCAGTAAATCGCGTTTTTTTACAAACGCTCAAACTCAAGTCATAATTTAACATAAAGCATGACCCATGGTTGGTTTGAAACCAACTCATCTTTGAGCCTGGTTGATCCATGAATAACTCTCGGTTGTCATATAATCATGTAGGATTGATTGACTTGCCTTGGCTCACGATCGCATGGAATTGGTTTAGAGTCATTCACGAATGATATAGTGACTGTGCAGAGTCACCCATGACAGGTGTATACTCGAGCTAAATCGATTCATAATTGTTCACATTGATCCTTATAGTTGAGTGGTCTTTTCATGTCGAACACTTTAGTCTAACGTAACCTTGATCGACTCGTGAGCGACTCATGGTCTATTCTCGTCGTCGATGTACCGATCTTTAGTCCATTTCTCGTGCCCGAGATATGAGTCCGAATCGAGGATGTCACATTGGGGGAAGAGCACCGGCGTTGAATTGGAGCGGTGTTGCCAATTATGAGTTAGCAGATTAACTATTTTGCGAAATTGCCATTGTTAGATTCATGTTTTGACGCTAATAGAGTAGGAGGAGACCTTCTGCTACTGGCAACGGTGGAATCAACGACTAGATAAGGGATTTGAGTTAGAAATGGTAATTTAAGGTTGGAGGGCTATAAATTCAATCCAACAGAAGTAGTAGGGTTGGGAGCAAATCAACATCTAGTGCTTTGAGTGTTCATCTTTGCTTTATTCTTATTGGTAGTTGTAGTGTATTTATGATATTAATCTCTATGAGGTGCCACTATATGTAATTTAGGAACGAAGGAGTGTACAAGTGTCAAAGCAGCATTTGTATTCTGATGGTGTCATCTATCATTTGATGGGATCAACACTTGCTGATTGTAACTCTCTTGAGAAAACCAGTGAATTCCAGCCTTATTACGGCTGTAAGTGTTGAAAGTGAACGTAGGATCGGGGATATCTATTCCCTACTAGCATGATCTAACCAATATTATCAATATCCGTTTCATAATAATTGAAAAGTTATGGCATTGATGTGATTTGTTGAAAATAATGACATTCAAGTGAACATTTTTATAGAAATTATGGCATTTAAGTGATCGAAAAAAATTATGATATTCAAGTGAGTGCTGTATTATGGCATTTGTGATGTCTCCTAAATATGTATAAAAGTCTTCTATATATTTATAGCTGGCTTTTGTGGCTCATCTCTCTCTCCCCTCTCTCGCGCGTGTATGCTAGCGGGGAAAGTGCTACTATCAGAATCATTGTTTAGCTCGTTGCGCCCCTCCAGTGACCTCTAATTTGGATTCATGACCTCATGTGTGCTGGCGCGTACACGCACCCGCACAAGTACGCGTTGCCATGGTCCCTCGCTCCATCGTTGATCGCTTGCCACTACAACATGCTCGCCGCCACCGCACCACACGCTCGCCATTGTTGCCATTGTGCGACTAGTTGGCCCCTCAAGTGACCTCTAATCTGAGTTCGCGAACTCACATGTGCGGACAAACTCATGCACACGTACCCGTGCGGCGCACACATAGGGGCTCGAGCGTTGCTTGTGTGTGTATGGTTTTCTTACAAGTGCACAAGTATGTCAGTAGAATAGATGATGTGTTTGAATCTTGACCGTTTATATATTGGTTGTTGATGCGTTAACCATTTACTGGAAGTAAATTATATTGAAAATTTACCCCAAGTATAGAGGACCTTAATCTTTAGAGTCCAAAAAGAGTTTATCGCAATATATTACTCGTAAACTTATTTTGTAAATCAACTGTAAATACACCAGACTCTATTCTGAGCGGATCTAATGATAAAAATAAATTCCTTTGAGCATCACCAAACCATAAAACATAGAGAAAGGAAGGTAATGAAATTAAGCAAGGTATCGCATAAAACATGAGAATTCAACTCTTCTGTTGAAGAGATGCTGCTCAGGTGTTTCCAGACCAATACTTTGAAACTGTGTCAGCCATTCATCGTGCGAGACTAAATTAAGCAAAGTGCGTTATATTCCGTGATGTAAGATGCTCAAGACGCAACAGAAGCATTGCTCTTGGGAAGCCTTGAACTTTTGGGAAAAGCCAAGGAGAGAGCTAACGAACTTCCTAGTGTCTATCAAAATGATTTTTCTTATATACGTAGATGTAATTGCGATAAATGTTGAAATAAAAGATTAATTTGAGTGTAGAGAGATAAAGTATATCTTATTATGTAATTTTCCAAAAAAAAAGTATATCTTATTATGTAGACGAGTTTCACTATAGACTCAACATAATTTTCTGTATAAATTACCGTAGTATTGTCCTCATAACCAACCTTGATCTTTTTATGCATAAGGACACGTTTCTGTATAAATTTTTTTCTCCAACTAAAAAAGTGTAATATTTGTTTATTTTAATAAAATTGGACATTTTGTCTCTTATTGCCCGCTCAAATTGGTATTGCCTAATTATGTCCTTAACATATTGCACGGTGGCTAATTTGGTCCTAAACTTTCTATATTTGGTGAATCTAGTCATAAACTTTTTTTTTTTTTTTTATGATTTTTCAATATAGTTCTTCTTACCAATTTAGGCTGGGAAATGTTGATGTGGAGGTCTATCATTGTTGGCTCTCCTATGTAGCGTAACTAGCATCTCACATGGATAGTTTTAAATATTATGACGTCATCCGTTAATTTCTAATTTTTTTTTTATTTTCATTTTTTTCCTTTTGTTTTGCTTTTTCTACTATTCATCTTCCCCAAAAGCCATTCTTGTGCGATGTTGACCTCGCACTCCCCCGAGCAAGCATCGATCTCCTCTAGCCTATGCAACGCCGGGTCAATCAGACCGTTGTTGGTCAGAGCCTTCAAGAGAGTTTGACTGGGGAGGCCAATGACCTCATGCTTGTAGCCATAGACATTGATAGTGAAGAGCTTGACGATGTGGTCGGACACTTTCACGGAGGAGCTAAGAAGCATCGATACTCTTTGAGAGCTTTTGTATCGTGTCGGATACCCGACATGTGTCCGACACCCTCAAATACTCTTGGATACTCGGTTAATACGTGTCAAAAAATCCAACATCTAGTCAACTTTCTCGACACTCTTCAGGATTCTAGCATGCTAGTTTCCAACACGTGATTCCGACACGTGATGTCAATTTTAAAGTTTTCAATAAATGAGGGCTCAAAATATATATGTGAAAAATAAAAAATAAAAATAAAAAATAGTCTTCTCATCTTTTCTGACTATCACTTTTTGTGATATACAATTTACCTCCCAAGTTTTTTTTTCTTCTTTTCTTCCAACACATTCGATACCGGAGTCCAGAATATGAATTTTTTTTTTCTTCAAGTTTTATATATTATTGGAATTGAGTTGAATTTATCAAATTGAAATAATGAATGATATTAATAAATGGTGGATTAAATTTTTAGTGTAAATTCATTCTAGACTTTTATTATTATTTATTATTTGTGAATTTGAATCAGTTTAATTTAATTGAAATAATCATAAAATGATCATTTGTTAAGTATATATAAAAATATACATTTAATATACAACATGTTCTAACATGTCGAAATTCTCTATTTTTTGAGAAACGACCTATAACCGTATCGTGTCGCGTCATGTCACTTGTCACGTGTCGATGTCAGTGCCGGTGCTACTTAGCAAAGGAGGATGAGGAGGAGTGAGGGTGGGACAATTTGGCGGACAAAGAGATAGGAGGCGGTGGACTGTCATGAAGAGCTTTTGGAGAGCCGAAATCACCATTATTGCATGGCTTGAAAGTTGAAAATTGAAAAATCATCAAAATGTTTATGATTAAATTGGCCAAATTGAAAAATCAAGAATTGAATTGACTGTTATATGATAGATTTATGACTGATTGGACGATTTTATTAGAAAAATAAATGTGACACAATTTATCCTCAAAATGTTAATTAAGTAATATTAAGGGCTTGGTTCGGATATAGTATATTCGAATTATAAAATCTCTCACTTGGAGTAACTTTAAAAGTCCATGATCGCCGACTTGTGGTTGGAAGTCTTGTCCAAACGTATTTGGATGGGCAATATGGATGCACCGATAAATAGGGATCAGTCGAGTGGAGAATTCGAGCATCTTAGAAAAAGCATTAAACATTATATATTTGACCTAGTTGCACATGCTTTCTAATGCTTCTCATGGGTACAGCTGGCCGAATCCTCTCCAAAAAAAAAACTTGAAAATCGGGAAGCATACCTCACATCATCAATAATTTGTGGCCTCCCCTAATCGAGTAATACTTAGTAGAGAGTGTGGGCGATTCTGGCCAATAAATGTGATTACAGCAATACAACTACACATTTTTAGTAAGTTCATATAAAAAGAAGACAAGTGCCCACAGCAAATGATACATCTTTTTGTTGTTATTTCTTTTTTGGTTGATACTCAACAGATACCTTCCGTGATTCGCAGGAGAGGTTGGGCTTACCAAATTAAGGAATTTGCCCCCGCTTTTTTTTTTTCCTGAATAACAAGTACCCCATAGTACCTAGGTCAGTACCAAGAATGGTGCCCCCATGTTGGTTGCAGAAAAAAAATGTTTATTAACTTGTAATGAAGGTATTATTGTAATTTTAAATCCAACAGAAATATATAGGTGAGATCCATTGATTAGGTACATAATACGGGTTTTGATTTTCTGTACTATTGGATGTAAACGATTCAATAAAGATGTGGACGGAAAAATAACAACTTAATCGATAATGAAAAGACGAAAGAAAAAACAATTTAAGTAACTTGTCAAAAATAAATAAAAAACAAACAATGAAGGGAGGGCTCGAGCGAGTGAGACGTATCCTCCCGACAAACTTTCTTTAGTATATATTTTAGGGTGTAGAATATCTGTACTGCGAAAGGGTTACACCAGCTTTTGTTCTGTAAAGGCTTACCGCTTTTTTAGGGAATGATTAGAACTCTCGTGGTTTAATAAAAATCTAATACCAAATAATTAGAACCCTCAATTAATTGATGAGTGCGCCAGCTAATACGTTCAAGGACGAGAATCCTAGTGCTTCTTTCTGACCACCTTCTCTATAGATATTTTCTCCTTTTCTTCCTCCTTTTGTTTCTTTAATTTTTGAGCTGCGTAAGAATACTGAGAGAAAATGACACTCTAAATATCATTACTTTTATACAATATATATTGTTTTGATTACTTAAGTGTGATATGAGCTTTCAATTGATTGTTTAAATGTCGTAACTTTTTATAAACGTTCATCACAAGTGTTATATCATGTTAGATTTTCAATGCTTAGGTGAATGCTATAAAATGTTTTTGGCATTTAAATGGTTGATTGAAAATTATAATACTCAAGTAAGCATTTTTTTTTATGTGTTATTCAAGTGGTTGAAAAAAAAATTATGACCCTTAAGAAAATGCTGTATGAAAGTTATGACACTTGTGTTGTTCTTATTTCCTTATTCTAAATATTGATATAATATTTGGCAAATTATTATAACATGAAGCTGTGAGCTCGGGGAAAACTCTCTACCAACAGTTTAATTCTCTCATACAGCTAAAACAAAAGAAAATCATATTCTTTTGAGAGTGGACTACTCCGAAGTGTTAACGTAAAAGGTAATATATTAGGAGTGATTTGCAAAGGTTGATGTACTAAATGATTCATAATTGCATTATTCTACACAATCATTTAGTACGCAGATTGTGTACTTTACACAATCACAATAATGCATGGTTAATAAATTAGAACTGAATTTGCAAAAAAAAAAAATTACAAAATATAGATGTTTAACGAATAATGTAATGGAAAAAGGGGGATTCCATGGATGAGAAGAAAGTGCAAGGGACACTTCCCCAAGGATTAATTGGTTTTTGAGTCTTCAACTACACAAAAGAGAGGAGGATACATCTTTCTTGAAAAGCATCCTTTCGCGCGTTGTAGTGGAAGATATATATATATAAGGAACCCCGAGAAAATAAACGTTATAAAAAAATTCATTGGAT
This sequence comes from Eucalyptus curtisii, assembly GCA_017140595.1. Taxonomy (NCBI): domain Eukaryota; kingdom Viridiplantae; phylum Streptophyta; class Magnoliopsida; order Myrtales; family Myrtaceae; genus Eucalyptus; species Eucalyptus curtisii. Next base: position 43,270,808 of record CM029495.1, read on the forward strand.
TTATGAGAGTTTAGTGCATTGTGACTGATTCTTGATTTTCGATTTATGAAGACAAGCACCGTTCCACATATATAATTGCACATTATATTGTAAGTTTAGACATGTAATTCTATATATATATATATATATATATATATATATATATATATATATATATATATATTGCGGTGTCTTTTAAACCTTTTTCAGGTCATTAGATCTGGACCATTGCCTCATTTTCAAGTGGAACTGATATTTGTCCGGATTCTCTACTCCTTGAACCTACTATAAATTGACTTGCCCTCCTTCATTGGTATTCAAACTTCAAAAACCAAGAAAACATAGAGAGAGAGAGAGAGAGAGAGAGAGAGAGAGAGAGAGAGAGAGAGAGAGAGAGAGAGAGTTAATTTCTACTGCCGTTCAGTGCCTTCACGATAATCTCACTAGCTTTGCTCAAAAACAGCGATTTGAAAGAAGCCCTATGGGAGGCAACAACAAGCAGAAGAAATCTTCATCTTCCTTCTCTCTCATGAGCCTGTTCAAGCCTCAGAGGGGGCGCCGGGACACCGCTTCAGAGGTGGACTCTGTAATCTCGAAGAAAATATATCCGAGCGACTACGACAAGGGCCGATATGTCGCTGAGCCCGGCATCGACAATAAAGCCACTGTCTTCATTGCCAACTTCCACAAGACCCGAGTCTCAGAGCCCGAACGCCAAGTGATTGCGGTCTAGCGTAGGCTGCCCACGTGCCGAATTGGCTTCTATTTAGAGTTTCATATGTTTGTCCAGCATCTTCCTAACTCTTAGGACTATCTACTGTATGTTGTACATATAAGTAGCTCAGTGCAAGTGCTATCCTTTAATTTATAGATTTGTATAAAAGTCAATTTCTCAATAAGTTAACCACTGAATTTTGCAGCTGCGTTTGTTGGTAGTTCTCCTTAATAAGCATAAAAGTTTTGTATGTGTTTGAGCACCATATGTTATTAAAAAAGTATTATGTACTTGAGTCAGCTTCCCATGCTTTCTAATGCTTCTCATGGGATCAGCTGGCCGAATTCTCGCCAAATTGGGAAGCAAACCTTACATCAGCACTCATCTGTCGCCTCCCTAATCGATTAATACTTACTAGAGAGTGTGGGCGAATCTAGCCGATGAATGTGATTACAGCAATACAACAACATATTTTTAGCGAGTTCATACAAAAAGAAGAAAGAAAACCAAAGTATTTTCCCCCTTTTCGGCTTATAATCGAAAGACACATCTTAGAAACGCGAGGACGTCGAATGTAATCTTCCTTGCTTTGCAGTACAAGTTGAAGTTGGGTTTACCAATGAGGAGGACGCTTATTTGTTGTTTTTAACCAATTTAAATGTAATTGCCATTTGTCCATTGCTTGGTAATTATTCATTGCATAGAAGTATTGGCTTATCATGGAATTTCAACTGAAAAATTTAAGGTGAAGTATGCCTTTGAGTTCATTTTATAAAAGCCCATCACTGTTTTTTATTTTTATGGCTGAAACAAAAGAAAATCAGATTCTTCTGGCGATGGACTATTCTTGAAGGGTAGGCATAAAAGACGACGGTAGATATAGTGAGAGCGAAATGCAAAAATCGTTGTGCTAAATGATTCTTACTTATATTATTCTACTCTATCATTTATTACACTGATTATATAATTTAATTTTGTCATACTTTTTTTTTGGTCATACTTGACGTTATGTAAATTCTAACTGAATTTGTAACAACACACACACACACACACACACATATATATATATATATATAGACACACACACATACATACATATATATACATATACATATACATATACATATACATACATATGTATATATATACATACATATACATACATACATACACATACATATACATACATACACATACACATACATATACATATACATACACATACATACGTACACATACACACATACGTACACATACACACATACGTACACATACATATGTGTGTGTATGCGTGTATGTATGTGTACGTATATATATACATACATACATATACATATATGTGTGTGTGTGTGAAACGAATAATGCAAATCAAGGGAGTCATGGACATGAAGAAAGTGCATGGACACTTTCCCCAGCATTAATTAGTCGTTGAGTCTTACACCACCGATGGTTGTCTAAGCAACTACGCAAAAGAGAGGAGGACGCATACTTGTCCAAAAGCATCCCTATTGCCGCGTTTTAGTGGAATATTTTTACTTTTCTTTTGCTTACTTTACACGAAATTGACAGAATTTCTCTTAGAACATGCCCTATTGAAGCGGGAAAGATGAAAGGAAAATGCTTCTGAAAATGTGAAAAGTAAGGGGAAAAAAGTGTTCACTGAATAGCTATTGCATTTATTTACAAAAGTGATAACGCAAAAACCAAAAATAAAAGATCGCAACTAAATTTCAGGATAAAAGAACCGGTAAAATTTAGGGGCACCGAGAAAGACAAAGTTATCAAAATAATAAATGGAATCTACGTGAGTTCAATACATCACGACTAGTTCTAGATTTTCAATCTGTGAATGCATATACTGTTTAACATATGTAATTGTATGGAATGCTACTACTTGTAATTCTCAACTTTTTTTCCTGCCTGTTTTCAACCCTTTTCAGGTCATTAGGCCTGGACCTTTCGTCTCGATTTCAAGTGGACCTCATGTTTGTCAGGATTCTCTTCTCTTTGAACCTTCTAGAAATTGACTTGCTCTCCTTCATTGAAGCTTCAAACTGCAAAAGCCAAGGAAACAGAGAGAGAGAGAGAGAGAGAGAGAGTTATACACGCAGCTCAACACAAGTGCTATCCAATAATTTCTAGATTTGTATAAATTCAGTTTCTCAATTGGTGACCCACTGAATTTTGCAGTTGCCTTTATTGGTGCGTTCTACTAAATATGTATAAAAGTCTTTTTATAGGTTTGTAGCTCGCTTCTCTCTCTCTCTCTCCTCAAAGTGCCACAATCACGATCATTGTGCAGCTAGTTGCCCACCTTAAGTGACCTCCCGTGCATGGGCGCATACTCGCTTTTGTATCTCTCTTTCTCTCTCTGTGAAAGTGCTACCCTCACGATCATTGTGCGGCTAGTTGCGCCCCTCGAGTGACCTCTTATTTGGATTCATGACCTCATGTGCATGGGCGCATACACAACATGCACAAATATGCGACGCCATCGTCCCTTATGCTGCCATTGATTGTTTGTTGCTACCACATGCTTGCCACCACCGCACCATATGCTCGCCATTGTGGCATAATACTGATGAATTGTGCTACATTTGTGACCTCATGCGTGCGGACATTCTCTGTCATGCCTCGGGCCCTACCCTCGACTCAAGCACATGACATCCACCCTATTGGGATTAATTTGCGACGTCTCAGGTGTTGTCACCTTTCCATTCCTTATTATCTTTCACTAAACACATGCTGAAGTGTGCAATCTCCAATCACCCAATCCACCAAAACAAATAATAGATAGAGAGAAAATACATTCACACACATACTGCATAACTTCCCATTTTTATTTATCTACACGGAACAATTACATACTTACAAACCTAACCTTAGGGCCGTTCCGATAATTAGCCATCCCCTCTTTACAAAAGGATATAAAAAAAAAGGGGAGGTTAGTCCTAGCTCTTTCTACTAAGGTAGCTACCAAAAATGGCTTCCATCTTCGCCGGTGTCCTCACGGCAACGGCTCAAGCTCTAGGTCGTAGTTGGAGTCACACTTGGGGTCGTCCACGGTTCCATCAGGTAGGGGAAGCATCGACCTATCAGCATCCCCAAAGGATCGTCAAACCCATGCAGAGGACTATAGAAGTCCTCATCGACCCATGCGAACCAGGCCATGAACAGATGGGGGACCAAATATCCCACACCTTCATCCACCCACACTATAGTGGTATGGTGCTAGAAGAGGATGTCGGTGGTAGTGTCCTCAACGTCTAGCACCATCACTTCCATGTGCATAGGAAGTTCAAAACAGGAGGATGGTAGACTCATACCTCTAGTCTTGAAAAGGTTATACAACAACAATGAGTTAAAAACTCAATAAGTAATAGTTCTAAATCTCGTATAGGCAGATGCCTCGCATCGGAGCCTTATAATTCCTCGACCTAAACAAGTTGATGGCAAATCAATAACAATGTCTAAGTTTTGCCTTAACTATAAACATGGAGGGGATCTAACTTCAACCTGAATGCCTCGCATCCTATTCATAGGCATAAAAATCAACACGGGTCACAAATAGTGCAAATAATAGCCAGAACATGAGTGTTCACAACATTATCATAGCCTTCAAGACTCAAACATCGACTTGCAGGACATCCACATGTCTCTCAATTCATAGACAAAGTCAATCAAAGCACGCACATGACACATAAGTCACTAAAATGAAATTTAATTCACACACATATTTCATGCAACTCATATAAATCCATGCGATTTATGTGCAAGCCACAACATCACTTTCAAAGTATGTGGATAGCACTCAAACACTTCGTACACGTTTAGCACCTCAAGAATCACATGGCATCCCATACTATTATGCTGTCTTGAGTCCAGTTATTAATCATATTTAGCCGAAACCCTATGTCTCTTTTGGAAACCTCTGGGACATCATCTTGCTCCGTCGAGCATGGCATTCAAAATCCATCGGGCATTTGAAATCCATTAGGCATCATTCCGATATATAACACATCTCACGAACGTGGGGCATCCCGTTGACGTGGGGCCATCATCTTGTTCTCACCAACGAGGCATTCTATTGATTTGGAGGCATCGTGCTGAAATCCATTGGTGACAACATTCCTCGTATGACCACACGAATAAAGCATTCAAGCAATTGGTTTTATCTTTCTCATTAGTCCAAGTATGAATGTCTCAAGGGTGTGCAAGCGATGTGTTACTCATGCCTTATCTTATATGCAAACACTAAAGCATGTCGAGCACAAAAATAGAAACGTGGCTTGACTCCTGACGCTCGAGTATCGATCTAGGTCAAACCTGGATCGAACGATATGCCTTAATATCGCCGAACCAAGAGAATGACTCGAGCCAACGTACTTCCACGCATGTCCAAGAACCAACGCCTTTTTAGATTTAGTGGCTCGATGTGAACTCAAGCTTCAACCATCACCTATGGACATCTATATGCCAAGATCACATCATATAATACTCATACAATCATCCATGGCATTCAATTAAGGAAATCAAGCATAAATAACCATAACCATCGATCCACAACAACAACAATTACGACAAATCTAGCCTATGTGAATCCATTTCACAACCTACACCAAGCCGAGCAATCCTCAACCTTCCCAAACTTATCTCTCGATCAATCCTATACCATATAACTCAAGCATATCATGAACAAACCATACAAAATTAAACACATAATATTCCTTATACCATATAACTCAAGCATATCATGAACAAACCATACAAAATTGAAGAAGAAGAAGAAGAAGAAGAAGAAGAAGCCGACGTTTAAGAAGAAGAAGAAGAAGAAGAAGAAGAAGAAGAAAAAAGAAAGAACTTGGGTGAGAAGTTGTCCATCCCTCATGGTCTAAATAGGAGTTCGAATGGAGTATATCACATGTTCACACATGATTGGTTCAAAGGTTGTTTTTGGGTATGTATGGTTTTCTTCAAAGTGGATTAGTATTTGAGTAGAGGGAGAAGCGGAAGAAAAGTTCTAAACCTATTGCATTTGTTCAAATTTAATCCTAAGCTTTTTAGTTGTGCCAATTTAGTCCTGAATATTTTGATCTAGAGCTAATTCAGTTTTTTCTACTAATTTTGGCCGGATATTGCGAACATGGGTGTCGATCGTCTTATGTGGCATAACCGGTATTGACATTGATATTTTTTAATACATTTTTTTTATAATTTTCAATTTTTTCCTTTTTTTTTTTTCTTTCCGAGCAAGGGGGACCTTGTCAGCCATGGCCGTGTCGGCCATTGGAGGTAAGTGGAGGAAAAAAGAATAAAAGAATAAAAAATTATTGAAATATTAATATAAAAATATCCATGTTAGCACTGGTCATGCAATGTAGGACAACGAACGTTTACATTAGCAACATCTAGCCAAAATTAGCCGGAATGATTAAATTGACTCTAAATAAAAAAATTTAGGGCTAAATTGACACTAATGTTAGAGGTTTATGACTTTTTTTTTTTTTTTTTTTTTAACACTTTTCCCTTTGAGTAGAATGGATGAATTGTTTGAATCTTGACCCTTTATAATATGTGTTGTTGACGTGTCAATCATTTGGAGGAAGTAGATTTAAAAAGTAAAATTTGCATCATAAACATAGAGGACCCTAATCTTTAGTTCTCCAAAAGAGGTTATCTCACGTCATTTGATCACAATATATCACTCCTAAACTTATTTTGTGTTGGACAACAGCTCAGCAGAGATTCCCTTCATGATTATTTCCCTGATTAATCTCTTTATATTTTTTGTATATTTTCGGTATATTTCTATAATTTGTTACTATAATTGGAGCCTTAGTACTACTTAGTACCACTCCTCTTCCCTGTATTTATTCCCATTCATTCTCTTGCAAAGAGATATACAAAAATATAATTAAACACAATATATAGGAGCAACTATGGCTGCCTTTAGTTTTCACGCTTATTGCCTTAAGATATTAATTTCTTGAGATTTTTCACTTTGCAAATCATTTACATATATACTTGCAACTATTTTGAGTGAAACTAATGATTACATGAATTCCTTTGAGCATCGGCTAATTGTAAACGATAGAGAAACAAAGGTCGTTTGACATTAAGCAAGGTAGTACATAAAACGTGAGAATTCAACTCTTCCGTTAGAAAAAGATTTTGATAAGGTGTCTGGAGAGCAATACTTAATCTTGTCAGCTAGTCAATGCACAAGACTGAATTATGTGAAGTGCATTATATCTGGTGATCTATTGCCACATATCTGTATATATGTAAAAAGTGGAGAAGTTTTAATAAAGATAAAAAAAAATGTAATTTGATTTATTTTTGGATATAAATTTGAACTGTTGCAAAAGAGGAGGAATTTTTTAGATTTTATATCCACGAAAGATTCATGGAATGACACGAATGTGTCGTTCACCGATTTGAATTAAATACCATTTGTCCAATGCTGGGCAGTTATTGTTTTATAAGAAGTACTGGCTTCTCATCAAATTTTTGGGAGAGATTTTGAGGATGAAATACGCCCTTGAATACGTTTCATAATAATTGAAAATTAAATGGTTCAATGTAATGACGAGAGATATAATAGTAGTGATCTGCAAAAATAATGTCCTAAATAATTTATACTTGTATTATTCTACTCTATCATATAGTACATCGATTATGTAAAAATGTATTCGTGTATGGACATATGTATAGAAGTTAAACGAATGATGTGACTGAAGCAGGGAAAAAGGGCGTCCATGGACACAAGTCTTCCGCCACCGATGGCTGTATTGGTCAACCAAAAAAAAAGAGAGGAGGACATATATTGGTTGAAAAGCATCCGATTGTTCTTTTCCCAGCACATACTTGTTTTTCTTTTCAATTCTTTTGAGATGATTAGGTCTGGACCATTCGTCTCATTCTCAAGTTGGACCTGATATTTGTCTAGAATCTCACCTTTGGACCTATAAATTCACTAGCCCTCCTTCATTGGCTCTTCAAAGCGCAAAAACCAAAAAAAAAAACACAGAGGAGAGAGCTAGAGTTCATCGATATTGCCCTTCATTGATACTGCCCTTTAGTGCCTTCGCAGTAATTTAGCTACTAGTATGGGAGGCAACAACAGGCAGAAGAAATCTTCATCTTCTTTCTCGCTCATGAGCATGTTCAAGCCTCGGAGGGGGCGCCGGGATGATGCTGGGGAGGGGGACTCCGTAAGCTCGAAGAAAATATATCCGAGCGACTACGACAAGGGCAGGTATGTTGCGGAGCCCGGCATCGACAATAAAGCCACGGTCTTCATCGCCAAATTCCATGAGACCCGAGTCATGGAATCCGAACGCCAAGTGATGGCGATCTAGCATAGCCGCCCGCTTCCCGAATTGGCTTCTACTGAGAGTTGTATATGTTTGTTCAAAATCTTCTTTACTCTCTGGAGTATTTGTTGTACCTTCTTTATGTATGTACCTTAATACAAGTGCTGTCCTCTAATTGGTAGATTTGTATAAAAATCAATCTCTCAAGTGGTAGTTTGTTCATAGCTTTCTTCAACTTGCCTGCATTGTTATTGTTGCCTTGTGATAGCTATCATGGAAACACCCTCGTTTGACATTACTTCTCTTTCGTCTTGCAAAAAAATATTCATCTTGTGTTTGTTTTTAGCCATATTTGTCCACCGGTGCGATGAGTGAGAGAGTAATGCACGGACGCAACACACAAGACAGATCTGGGCTCAAGGGTTGCTTGTGTGCGTGTGGTTTTCTTAAAAGTGCAGGAGTATTTTAGTAGAATAGATTACATGGCTGAATCTTCACCATCTTTAATGTGGATCACTGATGCATCAACCGTTTGGAGAAAGTAAATTTGAAAAGATAATTCAACCCATAAATATTGAGCAACGTATTCTTTTGCGCGCAAGAGGAGAATGCCAGGGATCAGTTTGTCCCAATATATCACTCGTAAACTCATTTTGCAAATCAACTGTCCGTATTCCAGACATTATTTTGAACAAAACTGATGAGAAAATGAACCCCTTGAAGCATCACCTAATTGTAAATAGAAGAGAAATAAAGGTGATGACATTAAAGCAAGTTGGCACATAAAACATGAGAATTTAACTCTTCTATTGAAGAGACGTTGCTCAGTGTGTATTGAGAGCAATACTTAACCGAGTGCGCTATTCAATGTACAGAACTGAATTGAGCGAAGTGCTTTCGTGATTTAATGCCCGAGATGCATAGCCTTGGCTTTTGGGAAAAGGGGAGCAGAGACTAATGAGTTTGTCCCTGTCAATCAAAATAATCTTCCCATGTTTGTCAAAATAATCTTTTACCTAGATTGTTGAAAGTGTGCCCAAATTGAGCCTGTCAACATATCCAATTGGACACACTTTCTTTCAAAAGTTTAACCCCTTCACGTGTATTAAGATATATTAATAACTCAAACACTACACCAATATTTTCCGATGTGGAATTTTTCTAATACAACTCATATATGTATCCTAACAATCTTCCCCCTCATGTGTGAGCTCTAGGGTTAGGTTGGCTCCTTTCAATTTATGTATCTTTTTGCATATAATAATCAAACATTGATACACATTTGACGTAGGCAACCAATCAATCATCGGCTCCAATATTATTTGTCGGGGGCGCGCAATAGAAGTTGATACCTTTAAGCCAATGAGTTATGGGCCGAGAGGGAATTTAAGTTTGAGCTTGTCAACATATCCAATTGGACCCATTTTCACTCAAAAACTTAAGTAAATGAGTTATGAACTAATCAAGATATATTATTTGCTCAACATTACACCAATTTTTTGATGTGGGACTTTTCTAATCCTAACATTAATATCATGCAAGACCTGTCAAACACAATAGATTAATTTGAGTCTAACTTATTAGGTAGATGAATCTCGACATAGATAGAACATGATTTCTACAACATGAATGATTTTGTCCACCGCTTTCTTCCCGAATGAAATTCCATGTGGAAAGAGAGGAGTTTGCAAATCGATTGGCAAGGGTTGATTTGAAGACTGGCGAAATTCTAGGAGAATAAATGAAAATACATGGGCGTATTGTTGTATGTCCCAGTTACGAAAGAATCGTACTATATTATTGTTGGATGGCTCTAAAGAATCGTACCATTTGCTTCTTCCTACTCTTTCCTTACTACCCCCCCCCCCCCCCCCTCTCTTTGTTCACTGGCAGCCAATTTTGACTTTGATGTCTGATTTTTACACGGGCATATTCTATTCCACCAAGCTTATCGCACTTCAGAAAAGCAGAAGCTATCCTAGGTCTTGAATAAAAGTACGAGTTTCAGTGAATTTCTGTCCAGCCCATCATCCGTACAACAATTATATGCAATAGCAATTTGAGGTTTGATATTTGATTGCCTCGCTTCTCTCTTTCCACTACTCTAGCTTGATATTTCAAATGAGGAAAATCCCATCATTAGCCATCATTTGCTTTTGTCCGTTGGTCGATTGGAAAAAGGAAAAATTGTGGAAGGCAGCTGCAAATGTTTTACTAAATCAAGCAAACATCTTGGAGATTCTTCCTAGTCCTTGGTCGTTCTAATTCACCCAAAGTTCCTCAAGTGGAATAGAATTGTTCGCTCTGTGGGACGTTGTGCTGAGACAAGGCAAGAATGATGCCAGGCTAAAGTAAGGAGAGAATTGACATGGGGTCTGTGTCTGTTTTGCCTTTCCGTAAAGGCAGGTGCAAAAAAATGCAATGCCCACCATTGGATTTGGGCTCTTGAGTTGTTGTCTATGTATTCATCTTCTTTCTCTTGGATCCTTTTTCGAGATTCTCTTAGGGATTCAGTCATGTTCCATCTTTTCTAAAACCGATGGTTTTAAATCCTCCAATGCCACATTCCACACTTTTTTTGTATTCATTGAATTCGCTTCCCCACTTTGGAATTGATTTTTTTATAATGAAAATGTTTAGTTTAAACAGGTAAATCTTGATTTTATAAAAGACTTTTGCTATATGGTTCAGATAAATTACTCCACATAAAATGTTTGCTCTTAGTAGCATGGAGAAGTGACTCTGTCCCACGGATCCGATCCTTATTCATGGACCAAGCCAACCCCAGGTCCGATCCTTAATTACTGGACCAAGCCAACCCCGCGATATTTGGGAGGGGTTGCCCTTTTCCCCTCCTTTTCAATTATTTTTTGTCCTACCACTGGAATATCTGGAAAAGGTAAGTTTCCTGTGAGATTCTTAGGGTTAAAATTAGTTCATTCTTTTAGCTTCGCACCTTGGAACCCTTTCTTTAGTTGGAATGCAGTTCAGATTCTCATATTTGAATGACCCAAATATCTGGCATGATTAAAATAAAATTGCTTTCCACTCTCTCTCTCTCTTCCCCCATTAACGACCGCTATAAAACCTACTCTTTGATTGATCTTTTATGTTTTAATGTCGCTTCAAAGCTACAAGGACAAAAGGCCAAATCTAACCTATTTCTGTTAAATACATTAGACGCCTGTTGTTGCTTATATTCACACTATGCCTTTGAATTCAATCAATCCGAGACGCTACAAGTGAATTCACACATATTTCAGACAAAAAAAAAAAAAAAAAAAAAGAGAAAAAAGAAGAAGTCCTAGATGCCCTAATGAGCAGAATAATATGGATTCAAGATTCTCGTGTTAAGGTTGTAAAGTTACCTATAAGTGAATTTGAACCAGTGAAAATTCAATCACTGGAAGCTTTCCCTGCTTTATGGAAAAGAGAGCATCACGTTAAATGTCTATTTTGCCTTTCCGTAAAGGTGGGTGCAAAAAAATGCAATGCCCGCCATTGGATTTGGGCTCGAGTTGTTCTCTATGTATCAACCTTCTTTCTCTTGGATACTTCTTGAGATTCTCTTAGGGATTCATTCATTTTCCACCTTTTCTAAAACCGATGGTTTTAAACCCTCGAATGCCACATACACACTTTCTTGTATTCATTCAATTCGTTTCCCCACTTTGAAATTGATTTTTTTATATAACGAAATTTTTTAGTTTAAATAGGTAAATTTGAAATTTATGAAAGACTTTTACTATATGATTTGCTCTTGGTAGCATAGAGAAGTGACTGTATGTCACAGGTCCATTCCTTAATCACTAGACCAAGCCAACCCCATGACATTTGGGAGGGGTTGCCCTTTTTCCCTCTTTTTCAATCATTATAAAAAAAAAATCATTTTATTCTTTGAGAGATTCTTAGGGTTAAAATTGGTTCATTCTTTTAGCTCCCCACCTTTTTTTTTTTTGTCGAAATATACGATATATTAAACCGTCATGAAATTACAACCGCTTGCAACAACGTCCGCATACACAAGATCTAGAAGGAAAAACGGGGGAAAAATATTCCAATTACGGGCTTGATCGATGCGGCCATGGGCCTTCGTGGCCCAGTCCGCCACCGAATTAGCCTCCCTCCTGCAGTAGCTGAGTCGCAGATTAGGGTACGAGAGAAGCATCGTCTTGACCTCCTCGAAGAGTACTTGGTCCTCCCATGGCGGCGGCTTGTTCTGGTTCAAGGTGTCAAGCATGATCCAGCAGTCTGATTCGATCACCAGGCGATCGGTTTGAAGTCCCTGCTGCAGCAGATGGCGAAGGGTAAAACTGAGCGCTTGCACCTCAGATTGAAGTGCAGATGTCGCTGGAAAATCTGCAGTATAAACATCAGTAAGTCGTCCCCTGTAGTCCCTACTTATGCACGCCATGGATCCTTGTTGACCTCCTCACTTGTAAGCCCCATCGATATTGCATTTTAGGGTGCCACGATCAGGGGGTCGCCAGAGAAAATCAGATTGCAATGCAGAGGATTGCCGTTGCTTTCCCCACCTTGGAACGCTTTCTTTAGTTGGAATACGGTTCAAATTCTCATATTTGAACGACCAAAATATCTGGCATGATTAAAATTGCTGTCCACTCCTCTCTCTTCCCACCCCCCCCCCCCCCCCCACCCACCCATTAACAACGGCTATAAAACCTCCTTTGTGATTGATATTTTGTGTTTTAATGTTGCTTCAAAGCTACAAAAACAAGGAGTCAAATCTAACCTATTTCTGTTAAATACATTAAACGCCCTATCATTGGTTATATTCACACTATGCCTTTGAGTTCATTCATTCGGAGATTCTACAAGTAAATTCACACATATTTCAGTCAAAAAAGGTCCCAGATCCCCTAAAGAATAATATGGATTCAAACCCTAGTTGATTCTTGCGTTAAAGTTGTAAAGTTACCTATAAGTGAATTTGAAGCGGTGAAAGTTCAATCAGTGGAAGCTTTCCCTGCTTTTTGGTAAAGAGAGCATCATGTCGAATGTGCTGTTTTGCTTTTATTTGAATTCAAGCCCACCATTTATTCGCGACAATGCAACTACTATCAGAACCTGAATCATAGGATTTCAAGAACCCTCTCTCCACCTCACAATTCTTCTGAGGAGTATCCGTGGAATTAGTACCACCCATGTAGCAAAATCAAGAACATATTAGGTAGAGCTCTCATTCCAGCATATCAAAATCCCAGTCTATTCACCTTGTGAGCCCACCTACAGTTGTGGTCTCTCCCTCCCTCATTGTCTCGCCCCTCTCTTCCCTCTCTTAACGGTTTTCCTCTCTCTCTTTCTCCTCTTTGCCTGCCCCATTTTCCCTAGTCTGACCTCAACCTCAAGCCCGACCTCAAACTCGTTGCTGCCTCCATCTCTGCTTCCATCTTCACCTACTCCTTCTCCGACCTCCAGCGAGGCCGCCACCTATCCAACTCTTCCCATGCCCTTTGCGTCCACACCTGCGTCTGCCAGGAGGTCAAGACCCTAGGCTACGTCAACGATCCACACTGCCAACTTTGCCTCGTTTGTGACCTAGGCTAACCTTGGTTGACCTTGAATCAACTCAGATTCGAGGTCAAGTTGAGCTTTAGTTCACAAATTCAGGGCTTGCTCGACCTTAGATTCAAAATCTGAGGCACAAGTTTGCCGGCCAAGCTTGCACTCTACGATGGAGGACTGCAATGACCGTGAGGTGGTGGACTGAGATAGCGATGAGGCGGTCATGGCGGAAGGGGACGAACATCTATTGTTGTTCCTGTCGAAGTGAAAGGGGAGAAGAAAAAATAAAGGAAAAAAGAAGAGAGGGAAGAGAGAAGTGAGACAGTGAGAAAGGAGAGGGGTTCTAACGCGGTGGGCCTTCGCAACACATATCGCCTGGTGAATGGACTGGGATTAAGCAAAATAGCATGTAAAACATGAGAATTGAACTCTTTTGTTAAAAAGATGCTACTTAGATGTTTCTAGACCAATAGTTTAAAACTATCAGTTATTCATTTTATTAGATAAAATTATGCAAAGTGCATTATTTCGTGTGATGTAAGATGCCCAAGATGAAACGGCAACATTGCTTTTGGGGGAGAAGTACACCATCAGTGTCATAAGTTGTGTACGGCGCTCACTTTGATGCCAAAAGTTTCCGTCGGATTACTTAAGTGCCAAATCGGAGGAAAAACGATCACTTTGGTGTCACCGGTGAAAGATTCCGGTCAAAATGATTACGTGGTTTTTTAAAAAAAAAAAAATCGACAAGGCCTTTAACAACGTCGTTTTCGGTCCTCCTTAAGAAAACGACGTCGTTTTGCCGTCCTACATGGATGGCCTCACAAAAACGACGCCGTCCTAGGGTTTTTCTGACCTAGCTCACTCGGCTGTCGTCGCTTGGCCTCCACCGTCGTTCGGCCTCCGCCGTCACTCGCTTAGCACCAGCCCCGGTCGCCGAAACCTAGGTATTGGAAGACGCAGGCCAGGCACTCGTCAGGGAGATCGGAGATGGAGAAGGAGACATCAATGGCGTTGCACTCGTCAGCGGCCTACCCGAGCATCGGCTAGATCACGGCCTTCGACTTGGCCGTCGAGTGGCCGTCGTCGGGGTTGGGGTCGGGGTCGGGGTCGGGTGCGGCCGCCGAGTGGCCATCATCGTCGGGGTCGGGGTCGGGGTCGGGGTCGAGCCGTGGCCGCCGAGTGGCCATCGTTGCGGTCGGGGTCGGGGTCGGGGTCGGGGTCGGGCCGCGGCCGCCGCCGAGTGGCCATTGTCGAGGTCGGGGTCGGGGTCGGGGTCGGGGTCGGAGCTGCGACCGCTGAGCACAGGGGCAGTCGAGGATGGTCCCGGAGATTTAGGGTTTTGAATTTGGGGAGACACCAAACGGCGTCGTTTTGGCGTTAGGATGCCGATCGTGCTCTCCGGCGAGCCACATCGCTTCAAAAATTAATAAAAAAGTGCCACATCGGATTCCGGCCAACCGGACCGGAGTTGGCACCAAAGTGAGCGTTTTCAAAATTTTTGGCACTTAAGTGATCCGACGTAAACTTTTGGCACCAAAGTGAGCGCCGTACATAATAACTTAAGACCGATAGTGTACTTCTCCTTGCTTTTGGGGAGCCTTGAACTTTCGGGAAAAGCCAAGAGCTAATGAACTTGCTAGTGTCTATCAAAATGATATTTCCTTTATACGTAGATGTAATTGCAATACATGTTGGACATAAAATATTAATTTGAGTGTAGAGAGATAAAGTAAATCTATTTACATAGATGAGTTTCAATATTGACTTAACCTATTTTTTTGTAAAAATGACCATAGTATTGTCCTCACAACCACCCTCGATCTTCTTATGCATAGGGACATGTTTTTGTATGAAATTTTTTCTCCAACTAAAAAAATGTAATCTCTGTTTATTTTTAATAAAATTAGACATTTTGTCTCTTATTGCCTGCTCAAATTGATATTACACAATTATGTGTTTAACATATTGCACGATGGCTAATTTGATCCTAAAATTTCCATATTTGGTCAATTTAATCATGATTTTTTTAATAATTCTTTAAAATAGTCATTTTAAACAGTTCAAAACGAGAAATGCTGACATGGAAATCCATGATTATCGGTTTTCCTATGTGACACAAATACCATCTGACATGGACACTTTGAAGTAAAATGACATCATTTGCTAATTTTTAAATATTTTTTTTTTCATTTTTTTTTTCATTTTTGGCTTTTTCTACATTTCATTTTTCCCAATAGCCATTCCTGGACGATGTTGACCTCGTTCTCCCTCGTGCAAGCATCGATCTCCTCCCGCCGATGCAACGCTGGGCCAATGACGCCGCTGTTGGTCATGGCCTCAAGAGAGTTTGATTGGGGAGGCCGATGACCTCATGCTTGTAGCCGTTGACGTTAGTAGCGAAGAGCTTAACGATGTGGTTGGACACTTTGACAGACGAGGAGGAGGAGTGGACAATGTGGCGGACGACTCGGCGAGGATGGGCCTGAAGGGGGAGAGAGACAAAAGACGGTGGATTGTGGTGAAGAGCTTTTGGATAGTCCAAATCACCATTGTTTCACGACTTGAAAGTTCAAAATTGAAATATCATCAAAATGTTTACGATTAAATTGGTCAAATTGAAAATGAATTGATTGTCATAAGATAGGTTTAAGACCGATTGGATAATTTTAGTAAAAAAAATAGACATGACTTAATTTGTTCTCAAAATGTTGATAAAGTGATAAGGGCTCGGTTTCAGATTTAGTAGATTCGAACCGTAAAATCTCTCCCTTGGAGTAACTTTAAAGACCATGATTGCCAACTTGTGGTTGGAAGGGGCAATTTGAGTGCACGTATCGCTAGCTAGGGATCAGTCGAATCCAAAATTTGAAGACCATATGTTATTAGAAAGAGCATTACAAACTTGACTTAGCTGCACATGCTTTCTAATGCTTCCCTTCGGCACAGCTGGCCGAATCCTCTCCAAAAACAAACTTGAAAATTGTAAGTAAACCTCACATTATTGCTCATTTGTGGCCTCGCCTAATCGAGTAATACTTAGTAGAGATTGTGGGCGAATCTAGCCAATGAATGTGATTACGGCAATACAACTGTATATATTTAGTAAGTTCATACAAAAAGAAGATAAGTGCCCAAAGGAAAGGATACAACTTTTTGTTGTTATTTCTTTTATGGTTGATGCTCAAAAGATACCTCTTAGAAATGCGAGGGCGTCGAATAATACCTTCCGTTATTTGCAGTACAAGCTGGGCTTACCAAATTAAGGAATTCCCCCTCTTTTTGTATAACAAGTACTCCATAGTACCTATATAAATACCAAGAATGGTGCTCCATAGTACAAGCTGGGCTTACCAAACTTTTTTTGACCGTTTATAGGAAGTACTAGCTTTTCATCAAATTTTGAGGATAAAATATGTCTTTGAGTACGTTTTTAGTAATTGAAAATTAGATGATTCAACGTAACGACAAGAGATATAATAATAGTAATATGCAAAAATAATGTTCTAAATAATTCATACTTGTATTATTCTACTCTATCATATAGTACATCGATTATGTAAACATGTAATCGTGTATGGACATGTATAGAAGTTAAATGAATGATGCGAATCAAGAAGGGAAAAAAGGCGTCCATGGACATAAGTCTTCCGCCGCCGGTGGCTGTTTTGGTCAACCACCAAAAAGAGAGGACGACATATATTTGTTGCGAAGCATCCGATTGTTCTTTTACCAGCACATACTTGTTTATCTCTTTTTGTTTTACATGTAGAATGACAGAATTAGTCACATCACATGCCCTTTTTAGGTGGAAATTAAAATTTTGCCTCCGCAATATGTGAAAAGTAAGGGAAAATAAGGTTAACAAAATAACCGTAATCTAAAATCGCATTTGAAAAAGTCATAACTCAAATAAAAAATTAAAGATGAAGACCAAATTTCGGAAAAAAGAAAGCAATGAAAAACATAAGCACTCAAGAATAAAAAAGTTACAAAAAAAATATATTGAATTTATGTGAGTTCAGTACATCACAAATGTTCAAGTTGTTAAGGCATGCACTTTTCAGCATATATAATTTTACATAACGTTATAGACTTAGACCGGTAATTCTAGACTTGTCTTCCTTCTTCTTTTTAACCCTTTTCAGGTGATTAGGCCAGGACCGTTCGTCTCATTCTCGAGTAGGACTCGATATTTGTCTAGATTCTGTCACCTTTGAACCTATAAATTCGCTTGCCCTCCTTGGCATTTCAAAGCGCACAAACCAAAAATACATAGAGTAGAGAGTGATAGAGTTCATCGATACTGCCCTTCAGGGCCTTCGCAGTAATTTAGCAACTAGTATGGGAGGCAACAACAGGCAGAAGAAATCTTCATCTTCCTTCTCGTTCATGAGCATGCTCAAGCCTCGGAGGGCGCAACGGGACGATGCTTGGGAGGGGGACTCCGTAAGCTCGAAGAAAATATATCCAAGCGACTACGACAAGGGCAAGTATGTTGCGGAGCCCGGTATCGACAAGAAAGCCACGGCCTTCATCGCCAAATTCCACGAGACCCGAGTCATGGAATCCGAACTCCGAGTGATCTCAATCTAGCATAGGCCACCCTCCTCCCGAATTGGCTTCTATTTAGAGTTCTATATGTTTGTTCAAAGTCTTCTTTACTCTCTGAACTATTTGTTGTATCTTGTATATGTATGTAGGTTAATACAAGTGCTGTCCTCTAATTAGTCGATTTGTATAAAAATCAATCCCTCATGGGGTACTTTGTTCATAGCTTCCTTTGGATTGCCAGAATTGTTATTGCTGCTTTGTAATAGCTATCATTGAAACACCCTCATTATACTTTACTTCTCTTTCGTCTTGCAGCAAAATATTCATCCTGTTTTTGTTTTTAGTCATATTTGTCCACCGGTGCAATGAGTGAGAGAGCAAAATATTCATCTGGGCTCAAGGCTTGCTTGTGTGCGTGTGGTTTTCTTAAAAGTGCAGGAGTATTATAGTAGAATAGATTACATGACCGAATTTTCACCTTCTTTGGTGGGGGGTGTTGATGCATGCACCGTTTAGAGAAAGTAAATTTGAAAAGAAAATTCACTCCATAAATATTGAGGAACGTAATCTTTTGCGCACATGAGGAGTATGTCACATATCAATTTGTCACGATATACCACTCGAAAACTTATTTTGCAAATCAATGGAAAAAGTACTAACTCAATCATAAATCTATTATATTGATACCAATTTAGTCATAAACCTTTCAATTGCATCAATTTGTTTTAAATTTTTTTTGCATTGATATCGACTCAATCCATCTGGTCAATTTAGGTAAGAAATTGCTAATATAGATGCTAACAATCCTATGTGATATGATCGGCGCTAATGTGGATAAATTTTATAATTTTTTTAATATTTTCAAAATTCTTCTATTATTTTTCCTCTTTTTAAAAAAAAAAAAATTCCTTACCCTTTGCACTAGTTGACTATTGCCAGCCATATACTGGTCTAGGCGAAGGCCTTTGTGCCCTCACAGGCCCTTGGCGAGGGCTACCATACCCTCACTAGCAAAGGTGAGGTCGTCGCAGCGCTCGCCTGGATTTGGGCGAGGGTGTAGGGCCTCTGAGGGTCGTCGATAGAAAAAGAAAAAAAAAAGAAAGAAAAGAAAAGAGAAAAAAATAAAAAAAATTCCCAAAATTTTAAAAATAAATAAAATTTGTCAATATTAGCTCTGGTTGTGCCACGTAAGACTGTCAGCGTCTATGTTAGCAATTTCTGATATAAATTAGCCAAATGAACTGAATTGGTACCAATGCGAAAAAAAGCTTGAGATTAAATTAGTCCAATGGAAAGGTTTATGATTGAATTAGTACGAATGTAATATGTTTAAGACTTTTTTAGTACTTCTCCGACAACTCAACTGTATGTATTCTGAACACTTTTTTGAACAAAGTTGATGATAAAATGAATCCCTTTGAACATTACCTAATCATAAACAAAAGAGAAACAAGGTGACGACATTAAAGCTAGGTGGCACATAAATCATGAGAATTCAACTCTTCTATTGAAGATGCGTTGCTCAAGTGTTTCAAGAGAAATACTTAACCACGTCCGCCATTCAATGTGAGGACTAAATTGAGCAAAGTGCATTCGTGATTAATGCTTGATATGCAGTGGAAGCTAGCCTTTGGTGAGCCTTGGCTTTTGGGAAAAGAGGAGAGAGCTAATGAACTTGTCCGTGTCTATTAAAATGATCTTTTACTTAGATGTTATGTGAAACCTGTTAAACACAACAAATCAATTGGAGTGTAGGGAGAGAAAGTAAAATATATTATGTAGATGAGTCTCGATATAGGTAAAATATCATTTCTACAAGATGAATAATTTTGTTCATCACTTTCTTCCCAAAAGAAATTCCATACGAAAATAGTCAAGTCCACAAATCGATTGGCAAGGGCTAATTTGAAGACTGGCAAAATTCTAGGAGAATAAATGAAAAGACATGACCTTATTTCGTGACCCCTAGTCAAATCAAGTCACGAAAGAATCGTACTATATTCTTACTGTTTGGCTCTAAAGAATCATACCATATGCTTCTTCCTACCCTTTCCTTTACCCTCTCCTCTTTTTTCGCTGGCGACCAATTTTGACTTTGAGGTCTGAATTTTACACAGGCTACCAGGCTAATCGCACTTCAGAAAAGCGGAAGCTACCCTTGGTCTTAAATAAAAGTACGAGTTTTGGTGAACTTCTGTCTGCCCCATCATCCACGCAACAATTTTATGCAGTCGCAACTTGATATTTGATTCCCTCGCTTCTCTCTTTCCACTACTCTAGCTTGATATTTCAAATGAGGAAATTCCCAATATTTTCCACCACTCATCATCATTAGCCATCCTTTCCTTTTGGCACGTTTGGTCGATTGGGAAAGGAAAAAATGGTGGAAGGCAGCTGCAAATGTTTTACTAGATCAAGCAAACATCTTGGAGATTCTTCCTAGTCCTTGGTCGTTCTACTTCACCCAAAGTTCCTCAAGTGGAATAGAATTGTTCGCTCTTTGGGACATTGTGCTGAGACAAGGCAAGAACAAGGCCAGGCTAAAAGTGAGGAGAGAATAGACATGGGGTCTGTCTGTTTTGCCTTTCGGTAAAGGTGGGTGCAAAAAAAACGCAATGCCCACCATTGGATTTGGGCTCTTGAGTTGTTCTCTATGTACTCACTTTCTTTCTCTTGGATACTTCTCGAGACTCTCTTAGGGATTCAGCCATGTTCCATCTTTTCTAAAACCGATGGTTTTAAACCTTCCAATGCCACGTTCTACACTTTTTTGTATTCATTTAATTCGCTTCTTTACATCGAAATTGATTTTATTTATAACAAAAGCGTTTAATTTAAACAGATAAATCTGAATTTTATGAAAGACTTTTACTATATGATTCAGATCAATTACTCCACCTGAAATGTTTGCTCTTAGTAGCGTGGAGAAGTGACTCTATGCCATAGGTTTGTTCCTCAATCACTAGACCAAGCCAACTACATGATATTTGGGACGGGTTGCCCTCCTTTTCAATCATTACATATATATATATATATATATATATATATATATATATATATAAATCATTTTCTGTTCTCCCACTTAAATTTCTGAAAAAGGCAAGTTCTTTCAGAGCTTCTTAGGTTTAAAATTGGTTCATTCTTTTAGCTCCCCACCTTGGAATGCTTTCTTTAGTTGGAATAAGGTTCAAATTCTCATATTTGAACGACCAAAATATCTGGCATGATTAAAATAAAATTGCTGTCTCCTCCTCTCTCTTTTACCCCCATTAACAGCGGCTATAAAACCTCCTTTGTGATTGATCTTTTGTGTTTTAATGTTGCTTCAAAGCTACAAAGACAAGGGGTAGAATCCAACCTATTCCTGTTAAGCACATTCAACGCCCTATCATTGCTTATACTCACACTAATCCTTTGAGTTGAATCATTCGTAGATTCTACAAGTAAATTCACACATATTTCAGTCAAAAAAGGTCCCAGATGCCCTATAGAATAATATGAATTCAAACCCTAGTTGATTCTTGCGCTAAAGTTGTAAAGTTACCTATGAGTGAATTTGAACCAGTGAAAGTTCAATCATTGGAAACTTTCCCTGCTTTTTGGTAAAAGAAAGCATCGCGTTGAATGTGATGGTTTGCTTTTATTTGAATTCAAGCCCACCATTTATTCACGATGCAACTAGCATCAGAACCTGAATCATGGGATTTCAAGAAAACTCTCTCCGCCTCGCAATTCTTTTGAGAAGTATATGCAGAATTAGTACCACCCCATGTAGCAAAATCGAGAAAATATTAGGTAGATCTCTAAAGCCAATGCGTCAAAATCCCAGTCTATTCACCTTGCGAGCCTACTTGTCAATTATGTTCTCTGCCTCCCTTATTATCTCGCTTGTTAGGATACACGTGTAAGTGAATTGTGTTAGAAAAATCACACATCAGAGAATTGGTATGGTGCTGAGCAGTTAATATATCCCAGTTGGCTCATAACTCACTGGTTTAAGCTTTTAAGTGAAGGTGAGTCCAATTGGATATATTGATGGGCTTGAATTTGGGCTCTCTCTTGACAATCTTCCTAAGTGAAAGTATCAGAGACTTCTGTTGCACGCTCCAACAAATGGTATCCAAGCTGATGGTTGCAGTTTTTGGGTAGGTGGATGTTGTGATGTAGCAACGCGGCTCGTAAAGATGATGTTGAGCTAAAAGGATACCTTAATTAAGGGGGAGCAGGTCTAAAACTGAGTTCACACTTGAGGGGAAGATTGTTAAGATGCACGTGTAAGTGAGTTATGTTAGAGAAATCCCACATCGAAGAATTGGTGTTGTGTTGAGTAGTTAATATATATATATATATATATATATATATATATATATATTCTAGTTGGCCTATATAACTCACTAGCTTAAGTTTTTCAATGAATATGGGTCCAATTGGATATATTGACGGGCTTGAATTTGAGCTCTCTCTTGACGATCTCCCTAGGTAAAGGTATTAAAGTCTTTTGCTACGCACTCCAACATCGCCTATCTCTTCCCTTTCTTCACAGTTTTCCTCTTTCTCTCTCTCCACCACCTACCCCATTTTCTCTTCTCTGACCTCGACCTTGACCTCAACCTCAACCTCAGGCCCAATCTCAGACTTGCTGCCGCCTCCATCTCTGCCTCCATCTTCGCTTGCTCCTTCTCCAATCTCTAGCGAGGTCACCACCTGTCCAAATCCTTGCATGCCCTTTGCACCCACACCTGCGTCGGCTAAAAGGTCAAGGCCCTACGCCTCATCGACAAACCACACTGCTGCCTATGTCTTGTTTGTTACCTAAGTTGACCTTGGTCGACCTCGAATCAACTAAGATTCGACGTCAAGTTGAGCTTTATTTCACAAATCTAGGGCTTTTTCAACCTAGATCCAAAATTTGAGGTCCAAGTTCACTAGCCAAGCTCAAGCTCAAGCTTGATGATGGAGGACTGAAGCGGCTGTGAAGTGGTGGACTAGTGGTGGTGGAAGAGGATGAACAATTTGTTGTCATTCTCGTCGAAGTGAAAGTAGAGAAGAAGAAAAAATAAAGGAAAAAAGAAGAGAGGGAAGAGAAAGGTGAGATGGTGAGGGAGGAGAGGGCCGTAACATGATGAGCCCGAGCAACACGTATCACCTAGTGAATGGATTGGGATTAAGCAAGATAGCACATAAAACATGAGATTTCAACTCTTCTATTGAAAAGCTGTTGCTATGGTATTTCTAGACCAATACTTTAAAACGGTCACTTACTCATTGTATGAGACTAAATTATGCAAAGTGCATTATTTTCTATGATGTAAGATGCCCAAGATGCAAGAGCAGCATTGCTTTTGGGGAGCTTGAACTTTTGGGAAAAGCCAAGGAGAGAGCTAATGAACTCGCTAGTGTCCTATCAAAATGATTTTTCTTTATATGTAGATGAAATTGCGATACATGTTGAACATAAAATATTAATTTGAGTGTAGAGAGATGAAGTAAATCTTATTATGTAGATGAGTTTCAATATAGACTCAACCTAATTTTTTGTATATATTACCCTAGTATTGTCCTCATAACCACCCTTGATCCTCTTATGCATAGGGACATTTTTTTGTATAAATTTTTTTCTCCAAATAAAAAAATGTAATATCTGTTTATTTTTTATAAAATTAGACATTTTGTCTCTTATTGCCTACTCAAATTGATATTGCACAATTATGTCTTTGACATATGGTATGATGGCTAATTTGATCATAAACTTTCCATATTTGTCAATTTAATCTTGAATTTTTTTAATGATTCTTCAACATAGTCCTTCTAACCAATTTAGACTGAGAAATGCTGACATGGAGATACACCATTGTTGGCTTTCCTATATGGCATGACTACTATCTCACATAGATACTTTGAAGTAAAACAATGTTATTTGCTATTTTTTTTTTTTATTTTTCATTCGTTTTTTCTTTTGGTTTGCTTTTCCTACTATTCATCTTCCCCAAAAGCCATTCCTTTGTGACATTGACCTCGCATTCCCCTGAGCAAGCATCGATCTCGCCCGTCGATGCAACTTTGGGTCAATGAGGCTGCTGTTGGTCATGGCCTTCAAGAGAGTTTGATCGGGGAGGCCGGTGACCTCATGCTTGTAGCCGTCGACATGGATAGCGAAGAGCTTGACGATGTGGTCAGACACTTTGACAAAGGAGGACGAGGAGGAGTGTACAATGTGGCGGAACACTTGGCAAGGACGGTAATGGGAGAACAGTAACAATCTGGACAATATCGAATTAGCGCAGCATAATAAAATAATCTCTCTTCTTGTATAAACCTAATAGGAATCGATATAATAGAGCAAACTAAATATCAAGCACGCAAATACAAGGTGATTTCTTGCGTGGAAAATCTCCATAGTGTGAGGAGATAAAAATCATTGGACCGAAATCCACCCAAGAATCTTCACGATCAATAAAATCGAGTAATCAAAGTTCTTCTCTAGTAAATACTAAAGGTGCATAGCAGCAAAGATCTTAAGAATATCATTCTTCGCAATACGCTTAAATTTTACAAGAGATAAAGGATAAATCTAACTAAAAACGTAAATTTTGATCAATCCACGAAAAACCTAGTATAAGAAGCTTCAAACAAAAATTAAACTGTTCAAATTTGAGAAGAGTGCACCACGAACATTCTAAAAAATTTTAGCTCAATTAGGCCATGAATTGACCTCCGATGCCAGCTTGAAATAAATCAACTGATCCCAAAATCCAAAATTTTCTACTTTATCTTTTTCTCTTGTTATTGTGTCTCTAATAATTTCTTGGCTGCTATAACTTAGAAGATGGTGAGAAATCATATTTTTTTAATATGACTTATTATATGGACTCAAACCCTTTCGGGCTTGCTATTCGTTGGGCTTTCTCCACATGAGGGTGAACCTAGCTAACAAATCTCCTTCTCACGACGATGTGGAGGGATTCATCATCCCTGCTATCAATCGGTAATGTTCAAGCTTCTCCCTTGGTAGAATCTTTGAATCATATTGGAACCATTATGGTCCGTATGACTTTTCTCAAGTTCCAACAGCTTCTCATCTAGAACATCCCTTATCCAATGATATCCAACATCAATGTGTTTCAATCTAGAATGAAAAGATGAATTCTTACCAAGATAAATCACACGTTGCTTGTCACAAAATAACACATATCTCTTTTGATTGAACCCAAGTTCTTCCAAGAACTTCTTCAGCAATAGCATCTCTTTATTAGCTTCGGTCGCTGCAATAAATTCAGATTTTGTTGTAGAAAGTGCAACACACTATTACAATCTTCACTTCCATGACATGGCCCCATCGGCAAAAGAAATCAAATAACTAGAAGTAGATTTATGAGTATCAAATTTCTTGCCAAGTTGGAATCTGTGTATCCAATTAACTCAAGTTTCCCGGTCCCAAAACTGAGTTTTAAACTAGAAGTTCCCCGAAGATACCTCACGATCCACTTTACTATATTCCAATGCTCTCTACTTGGATTTGACATATAACGACTAACAACGTCAACTGCATGTGCTAAGTCTGGACATGTACAGACCATAGTATACATTAAGCTTCCTATTGCTTAAGCATATGGAACACTTTTCATGTCATTTTTCTCTTTATCAATCATAGGACTTTGCTTTGCATTTAACTTAAAGTGGGTAGCAAAAGGAATACTAATCACTTTAGCTTTGTCCATGTAAAATTTCTGAAGAATCTTTTCGATGTACTTCTCTTGCGATAGGAATAACTTCTTGGCATCTCTATCTTGGGTAATTCTAATGCCAAGAATTTTCTTTGTTGCGCCTAAGTCTTTTCTGGCAAAAAACTTATTCAATTGCTTCTTTAACAACTCAATTCGTGAAGCATTTCTGCCAACAATCAACATATCATCAACATAAAGTAAGAGAATAATAAAGTCATCATTTAAAAAAATTTGGACAAACACATAGTTATCGGATGAAGTCTTTTTATAGCCCTGTCCATCATAGCTGACATAGACTTTTTGTGCCACTGTCTCGATACTTGCTTTAGATCATAGAGACTCTTTTTCAGTTTGCACACATAGTTCTCTTTCCCTTTTACTTTGAAACTCTCTAGTTATTCCATATATATCTTCCTCCAAGTCACCATGTAAGAAGGGTGTTTTGACACCCATCTACTCAATTTCCAAATCTAGGCTAGCTGCCAAGCCTAGTACCACACAGATAGAAGACATTTTCACCATTAGAGAAAATATATAATCAAAGTCAATATCCTTTCCTTGACCGAATCCCTTAACAACTAATCTAACTTTGTATTGTCGTTGTAAAGTATGTTCATCTTGCTTCAACCTATGTACCCACTTATTCTTCAAAGCTCTTTTGTCTTTAGGCAATTTCACCAGTTCGAAAGTATAATTATCATCAAGTGATTGCATTTCTTCTTGCATAGCATCAAGCCATTTACTTTTGTACTCATCTTCTATTGCTTTTGCATAACACTCTAGTTCACCTACATCGGTCAATAATACTTACTCATCTTCAGAATATTTGATGGAAGGTCGTCGATCTCTAACAAATTTTCGGACTAGAATATTTGGTGAAGCATCTAACGGAGGTTCTAGTTTAGGAACATTGTTATCTATTTCAGCATGTCTAGGGACATGTTCATTATCTGGAACGTTCACTTCCTACTACTCTTCATCAACCTGTGTAGGAATATGTGTGAGAGGAACTGAATTCAAGTCAATCAAATCATCATTGACCTATGGTATTGAAATCATCTCTGATTTATCAATATCCCGTATTGTCTAATCTTCCATAAACATAACATCTCCGCTCTTACAATTTTCTTCTGAACTAAATCATAAAATTTGTAATCAAACATATCATGTCCATAGCTAATAAATATGCATTGTTGTGTTTTCACATCAAGTTTAGACATCTTATCTTTGAGGATATACGCAAATGCTTTGCACCCAAAGACACGCAAATAATCATAAGAAATATCTTTGCGTGTCTAAACTCTATAACTTCAAACTTTAGAGGAACGCATGGAGTAAGATTTAGTACATGTGTAACAGTACTTAAAGCCTCACCCCAAAATGATCCAGGTAGTTTTGACTGTGAAAGTAAATATCTTACTCTTTCAACCAGTGTTCTATTCATTTTTTCAGCTAAGCCATTTAACTGAGGTGTCTTGGGTGCCTTTTGATGTCGAATACCCTATTATTTACAATATTCATCAAAAGGTCCAATATACTCTCTCTCTCTCTCTCTCTCTCTCTCTCTCTCTCTCTCTCTCTCTCTCTCTCTCTCTCTCTCTCTCTCTCGTTATCAGTTTGAATGTATTTCAACTTTTTTTCCAATTTGTCTCTCTACCGAAGCTTGAAAATGCTTAAAAGTATTTAATACTTGGTCTTT
Source organism: Eucalyptus curtisii (assembly GCA_017140595.1). NCBI lineage: Eukaryota > Viridiplantae > Streptophyta > Magnoliopsida > Myrtales > Myrtaceae > Eucalyptus > Eucalyptus curtisii. The sequence continues at coordinate 43,298,321 of CM029495.1, forward strand.
AGTTTTCAAGGTATAAGCCCATATTTTCTTTCAATAATCATCTATGAAAGTAACAAAATAAAGAGTGCCACCAAGTGATTTTATCTTCATAAGACCACAAACATTAGAATGCATTAGATTAAATATACTCGACTTTCTTGAAGAATGGAAGTTTTTGAATGCAACTCTTTTTTGTTTTCCTGTTAAATAGTGAGCACACCTCTTCAGAACTGAACTTTTCATACTTGAAAATTTTTTATTCTTGGACAATATTGATAAATCCTTCTCACTGATGTGATTGAGCCTCTTGTGTCATAACTCAATCTTCTCTTTGCTGTTTATTGCATTAATTTTGTCTATGGCCAACTTTGCCTACATAATGTACAACGAAGAATATTTTTCACCTTTAGTCACAACTAGAGAACCTTTGGTAAGCTTCCATCGACCATCAATGAAAGTGCTACAATACCCCTTATCATTCAACTTACCTGTGGAAATTAAATTCAAATGAATATTAGGTATATGCTTAACATTATTCAATACTAACCTTGTGCCATTGTTGGTCTTTAGGCACACATTACCAATGTCTACAACTTCAACCCGCCTATTGTTTCCCATCTTCACATATCCAAAGTCACTTGACTTATATGATGTAAAGAAATCCTTACAAGATATAGTATGAATAGATGCACCACTATTAATTACCCAACTAGTTTCATAACATACAAGATTCACCGTATCACCATCAAAGACAATGAGAAAGTCTTCTTTAAGTGCAATAACATGATTGTCATCGTTGTCCTTATCACTTTTCTTCTCTTTACATTTCTCTTTTTGTTTCTCCCTTTTGAACTAACAGCAAAACCTCTGAATATGTCATTTCTAATAGCAATAATGGCACTCAACATTAGCAAATCTATTGTATTTGCCTTTGCTCTTATCTTTGCTTTTTCTCTATTTATCGGGCGTCAAGACTCACTTCTTTCTCTTTTCTCAACAACCAAGGCATTAGAGTGTGAAGAGGATGATCCCTATGTCTTTCTTCTTGTCCCTTCGTTCAAAATATTACTCTTTGCTAGATCCATGATAATCTTACCATCCGGGGCAAAATTAGACAAAGACATTCAAAACGTCTTCCACAAGCCCGGCAAAGTACCAAGCAACCATAACGCTTGTATTTCATCATTGTTGACACATAAATTTTGACTATTTTATTTACTTGTTTGTCATATAAAAATTACATTAAGCATTTCATAATATTTACATTTAGGTAACAATAATATTTAAACTTATTTTTAAAAATTTGTTCTAAAAAAATAGAAAAAAACTGAAATAAAAAAAGAGAAGATAAGAAATTATCTATAAAATCAAACATTTGGTTGTGGAGTGAGATTTTGAAAGATTTTAGATTTTGGATAATGGAGCTTTTTTAGAATATGATTTTCAACAGTTGAGTGAATTACCTTGGAAAATCTTCACAAAAGATTTTACATTTTGGAATCATTTTCTTGTTGAGCGTATCCCCTCTTTTCGAAAGATGATCATTGGTGATTGAGTGAATATATGCAATTATCTTGGAAAATCTTCACTTACGAAACAAATAAGGAGTGAAATGGTTTTCATTTCAGGGGGAGGAGTTGGCGAAGTGCTGGTGAGGTTTCGTTCGGGGGGAAGAAGTTCGTGAGGTTCCATTTAAGGGTTGAAAGGGAAAAAAGGTGATAGAAATTGGCAGAGTGCTCGTGAGTCACATGGAGGAGCAGAAACAAGAAAACATGATAGAGAGATAGAGGGAGAGAGTAGAGCTGCCACGGCCGAGCCTCGTCACGGTTGTGACCTCGCTTTCGTCAGCTTGTGGCGCCCTACCTCCTACGCCTGAGCCCTCCGCCTTCTCTGCACCCACGAAGACACGGCTGCTCCTTGATCCTGGCCGTGACCAAGTCACCACACTCTTCAGTGACGACAACCATTTGCTGTAGCTGCTTTGCCGGACTGTGTCCTACCCACGACGAGGCTGTTGCGCTGATCTCCCTTGCTAGTTTTTGCCTCATCGTCTCTAGCACTTGCACCACATCTTGCCGTGTTGTTCAGGTGGCTAGCAAATTTCTAAAAAGTTCCCCCCAGTAACTTCCAACATGTTCACACGGAGGATAATCAAAAGAAGGCTGAGGGTTGGGGAATATAATTCATTCTGCCATCACGCAAGTAGAGAGGACGTTCGGCCATCATTCCTCCGGATCACTGAGTACGATTTGCAACCTGCGCCGCCGCCCCTTCGAGAAAGTCGTGCCCTGGACTAGGTAATCTCTTTAGACTAAATTCAGTTCAAATATTCGGTTTTTTTTTTCTTTTTTTAGCTTGTGATTCCGACTTGATTTGTTTTGTCAAATTTAAGCGTTATCTGGTTAGGAAATTTGTCATATTAAGTCATAATAATAAAAAAATTTGAGCCGCGAGACGTTGGTTAGATTTTTATTATTTCGACTTTTCATGGCAAATTTACGGATTGTTTTATGTAATTGATTCGCATTAAGATAATACGTCATTGATTTGTATTGGTGGATTATCAATAGGACATATATTTTGATGCGTCATCATTACGTGCACATCACATATAATGCATCCTATGTCATATCTAGAATTTAGGTCCATACACATTTCATGTTTAAAGCAGTGCACCTTGATTTTTAAGATTCATATAATGTTAGGATAATTTTCCTTTAATAAAACAAAAAAGGAACAAAAAATGTTATTTAGGTCATATAGATTTCATAATATGCACGCCATATGTTGCGCTTTAGTTAGTGAGTCATACGTTTTGGGTTTAATGTCTTAGTATTCCCATAATGTAGTTTTTTTATCAAAAAAAAAAAAAGAAATGACAAAAGATTAACATTGCATCATTATGTCACTTTCTTTTCAATAAAAATTATTAAGACATTTAAAAAAAAAAAAGGAAAACACAAAGGTCATTTACTTGGTTAGTTAATAGAGTTAATTCATAATTAATCATAACATTATTATTTAGTGTAGGTTGCATATATATATAAAGAGAAGAGGATTTATCGAAGCTGCACTATTTTAAAAGGAAAATCATAAAAGGAACATACATGCATGGGATTACCACGTCCTCGGATCCATATTATATAGCACATGCATATTTGGGATCATGTAAATTAGATTGCACACATATTGTGATGGTTCAAGTTATATAATATAAATTGCATCACACATGCCATTAAAGTAAAAATCATGCATATTAAATTTAGATTAAGATTGCTAAAATTAACATTTTAAAAAAATAATATAAAAATTAGGTGTCATGTCATTTAGAAATCATGTTTAGGGCATGCATGTTTAGTCAGCATTTTTGTAGGTTTTTTTTTAGAGAGTAAACCTTAATAAAGTTGTAATTTATTCTGCTTAATGTTAGTTATAATTCCTTACAATCTATCACTTCGGTTTATTGAATTTTATTTTATTGACTGTACACCCGCATGACCACCATTTGCATGTTAGTAGCTTAGGTTAAAATTAGTCAAGACTGCTTGCAAAATATTTTTGAAATTAAAATGAAAATGTACTGAAATGGCATTAGATTAATCTAGCGTAACCATGTCTCCAAACCTATTAAATCTCTGGTTCGCAAAAATAAAGTATTCTTCCATACTTTACTTGGGTTTCTAATCAACCCTAATTGGTTAGTTGCGACTCCAAATTGAGTATAATTGTATTTTTAAATGGATTAATTTCTTAGTGTCAAGTTGCGATTGGTATGACTTGGGAGGGTCCGTGCTAAGTCTTTGGACTTAGTAATTCAATAGCTTTCTTTGGGTATTTCACCTTCCAGGAAGGTCGCGATAATCATCAAACTTGATTCCTATCGCAACTAACTGAATGATAATTCCTTGAAAAGAATTTAAATGATTAGTTAAAACCAGTATTATCTTGATATCTCAAAGTCATCATCTGTTTTATCATAAATAACTTAATATTCCCAGTTTTTCGAGCATATAACTATTTGAACTTATCCCACAAATTGCGTGCATCTGTTTCCTCAATAATATGATTCAAAATATTATCATCCACCCACTGCTTTATATAACCACACACTTGACGATGAAATATAGACTATTCAGCATCAGTTTTATTCTCCGATTTCTCTTTAGCAAATACAAGTAAATAATAATCCTTCACATATAAAAGGTATTCCATCTTTCTTTTCCAAATATGATAATTTGAACTATTCAAGATCATCATCATTCTACTCGTATTTGTTTCCACTGTTTAACACAAGGTAGAAAAATCAAGCAATAACATGGCTTTGATACCACTTTAATGGGAGAATAGTAACAATCCAGACAATATCGGATTAATGAAGCGGAATAAAATAATCTCTCATCTTATGTAAACTTAATAGGAACTGATATAGTAGAGCAAAATAAATATCAAGCATGCAAACACAAGACGAATTTTTATGTGGAAAACCTCTTTCGTGTGAGGAGATAAAAAACCACCGAACCAGAGTTCACCCAAAGATCTTCACTATCAATAAAATTGGGTGAACAAAGTTCTTCTCTAATAAATATTAGAGGTACAAAAAAGCAAGTTTTGATCAATCCACGAAAAACCTAGTGTAAGAGATTTGAGAAGAGTGTGTCACGAACATGTTCATAAAATTTTAGCTCAATCGGATCACGAATCGACCTCTGATGCCGGTTTGATGTAAATCAAACTGATCCCCAAACTCTAGATTTCTACTTTCTCTTTTTCTCTTGTTATTGCGTCTCTGATAATTTATTAGTAGCTACAACTTATAAGATAGTAAAAAACCATATTTCTTCATATGACTTATTATATGGGCTTAATCCCTTTAGGGCTTGCTATTCATTGGGCTTCTTCCATATGCGAGTGAACCCAACTAACAGATGGGCCTCAAGGGGGAGAGAGGCAAAAGGTAGTGGATTGTGGTGAAGAGCTTTTAGAGAGTCGAAATCACTATAATTGCACAGCTTAAAAGTTTGAAATTGAAATATCATTAAAATTTTTATGATTAAATTGACCAAATTGGAAGTTAAGAGCTTAACTAATTGTGATACAATAAATTTAGGACTGATTGGGTAATTTTATTAATCACGACACAATTTATCCTCAAAATGTTGATTATGTGATAAGGGCTCGATTTCAAATTTAGTAGATTTGACCTGTAAAATCTCTCGCTTGGAGTAGCTTTAAAGACCATGATTGCCAACTCGTGGTTGGAAGTCTTATCCGAATCCATTTTACAGGCAATTTGCATACATGCATTTATAGTTAAAGATCAGTCAAGTCGAAAATTTGAGCTATCTTCTGTTATTAAAAGAAGCATTATATACTTGACTTAGCTGCACATGCTTTCTAATGCTTATCATGGGTACGGCTGGCGGAATCCTCTTCGAAAACAAACTTGAAAATTGGAAGCAAACCTCACATCAGCACTCATTTGTGTCCTCTCACTTGGTTACCCACTAAATTCTGTTGTTGTGTTTATGGGTACGTTCTCCTACATATGTCCAAAAGTCTTGTATATGTTTGTAGCTCTCTCTCTCTCTCTCTCAGAAAGTGCTACAATCACAATCATTGTGTGGCTAGTTGCACCCCTCAAGTGATCTCTAATTTGGATTCATGACCTCACGTGCACGGGCACATCCCACGCATAAATATGCTACAGCATCATCCCTTATGCTTTCATTGCTCGTTTGCCGCTACCACATGCTCGTAGCTGCGACACCACATGCTCGCCGTTGTGGCATAACACTGATGAATGGTGCTAAATTTGTGACCTCACGTGTGCGAGCACCCGCTCACGCACACGTGCACACTCACGCACAAATATGGCCTCGAGGTGTGTCTAGTTTTCCTAAAAGTGGATCAGTAATTGAGTAGAGGGAGAAGCATATAAAAAATCCAAAACATATTACATTAGTGCCAATCTAATCCTAAACTTTTTAATTGTGTTAATTTAGTCATAAACATTTTGACATAGAACCAATTTAATCCTTTCAACTAATTTTATTCGGATATTGCTGACGTGGATGTTAACCATTTTACGTGGTATGGCCGATGCTAACTGTTGACACCTAAATGTTGGCGATCTGATCATTTATTTATTGCATAGAAAATTAGGGGTTAATTTTATCCCTGAAAAAATATTAATTGCATAGCATATAGATGTAAGTGCATTTATTTTTAATTTACATGCTTTGCATTTGGATTGGTGGCAGATGGGTTCGAATTGGTGGTTCTAAGCTTTAAATTGACAGGCCGGGCTCAGCCCACGAAGCGAGCAAATTGGCCCAAGCCCGTTTTTTTTTAATTATCGAAAATTATCTCGTAGAAAATAAGAATTTGAAAATTTTCGAGATATGATGGGATTTTTCGGATAGGGCAAGTGGAAAAAACGAATATTGCAAATATTGTGTTTGCGAAAAAGAATCTTTGTGGATATCAATTTTGAAAGATTGGAAACCCTAATTCATTGCCTATAAATAGATTAAAACGCATAGGGTTCCGGGGAGGCTACACATTGATACATACGGCCACACAAGGGGGGCGGCAATACAGAATCTCAGAAGGCAAACACACGTGAGAATCGAGACGAGAGAGAAAGCATGAAGGATGGTCTTCTTCTTCAGTGCTTGACCTACCTCAGCCATGTGATCGTCTAATTTGCTTGCTGGCCACCACTCTACAAAGATACTGGATTCGCAAACGTCCAGGCTTGTTGCACTTCATCGTTCTTTGTTCCGAGTGCATCAAGACACGCCACCCTTGCCAACGCCGTGCCATTGCCATATCGTTGCCCGATGCTCGTGTTGCCTCGACAATAAGTTCCACCCCCATGAGCCATGGCGATCCTGTTGCAGCTGTAATGTTCCTCCGAATCCGAGCTGTCATTCCCCGACGTGAGCCACATCCATACAGCCTGTTAAGCCATCGCGGAATCCCTAGCAATAACAGCGAGCTGCTGTCCAAGCTCGAGCCTGACCTTGTCTCCAATCCACGAGCCACGGATCCCGCACGACGTCGAGGCTTGCCATCTTTTACTGCCGCGACATCGTACTCCCATGACTAGATACCCCTGCTCTTGACTTGAGCCCAATACTGAATAGAGCTGCTCCTTGTCACTGTGCCAACGAGCGACACTGTCCCTTGACCAGACACCGTGACGGGTTGCTGTTCCGTTGATCTTTGTCCCGTGATCCTGTTGTTCTGTGGCAAAAAATTACTCCACGTTGTCTTCTTTGTTGTAGGTATGATTCGTGAGTGACATGAGAAGAAACAAAGAGAAATCGTGGATGCGAGCCAGAAGAAATAAATATTGCAATGCCCTCGAAAATTGAAGATGGTGATCCAGTGGTGTTGTTCGTCAGAGTACTTAGACAATTTAGTCAATCATCCACTCACGGTCATATGCAACAGAAGCAAAAATTCTTGAAAGCCACAAGGTTAGAGAGAGCGAGGGGGCAATGTATAGAGAGGAATTTTTTTACTCCCCGCAGGTTTTTGCTCACACGTCCAGGGACAACACCGCCTCCACCCCTTCATTGGCACTTGTCATATTGTGCACCTTGTCCCCGTAATTTTATTATTTTCTGCAGATTTTCGCACTAGCCTGGTTCTTCGCCCTCGACCACCATTGCTCCTCGGCATCCCAGCGAGTTCCGGAGCCCACCGCCATTGACGTTCTAACCCGTTTCCATCGAGACCATGGAGCAATAAGCCATCGTCGATGCCACCATCATCCGTCCGAATTTGGAAGCGTCACTCGCATGACATTGCGAATTAGGTAAGACTCTCGAATAATCTGATTCTCATATATGTCGCTGCCTAATTCGTAACATCGTAATATTTCTTTGAATGTTTGATCGATATTGCCATATCCAAGAGATCTCTTGATCTCTCATGAATTAGAAAATTTTCCTGATTTCACAACGTGCATACGATTGACAGTCCGATTTCACGCTCGAAATACGACTCGCGATCGCACGGAAAAATCGCTAATCCAATCTCACGCCTGGGATACGATTCGCGATTTTGCTAAAAATTGGCTAATCCGATCTCATGCGCGAGATACGATTCGTCAATTTCGGGGATGGGTATCAATCACATCTTGCTTGATTTGCTGCCGTGTTAGTTGATTCAATTTTATTTTCATAAAAGAAAATCCAAAAAATTGAGTTAGATTAGGTTCATCATTTTAGGGTTATTTTGCATAGGGAATTTATTTATTTATTTTGATTTTTTTTAAAAAAAATCCAAAAAAATGCATTCATATAAGGATGTTAGTTTTTTTAAACTTTTGAACTGCATGTTTAATTATTTGGCAATTTTAATTTCGAATTTCATAAAAGTAAAATAAAAAATTAGACCTAGGGCATTCTTTGCACGTCATTGCATATTAAGATAGATTGCATGCTTATTAAGAAATTAAAAATCATGTGCACGTCATTAGGATTAGATTCATTGAAATGCATGTCATGTAGTAGTTGTTGCTAGGTCCATTCAATTAGAAATTGCATGTCATTAGAATTAGATCATTTAGTTATATTGCATTGCATTGCATATTGCATGATTTTCATTAATTAAGTGAAAACAAAAAGAAATTGCGTGTTAATTAGAAATCATATCTAGGGTTGTTGATGTGAATTCTGATCTAACAACGCAGATGCTTTCGTTGCTACGAGGTAAGTCCTGCAATTTATTTTCTACTCTTCTTGGGTGTTAAATTGGTGGATTGCGTACCCGTATGATCGCCTCACATGTTAGGGAAGTAGATTCAAAATCAATTTAAGCTGCCTGTAAAAACATTTTTGAAAATAAAAGAATGGTACCGAAAGGGCATTAGAGAGATCTAGTGTAACCAAGTCCCCGTACCCATAGTCTCTGGTTCGTAGGAGTAAAATAATCCTCCCATTATTTTACTTGGGTTTTAATCGACCCACCAAAAGATAGATTAGTGGCGACTCCTAGTTAAAAATCTATTTGCATGTTAAGAATTTGAACCTAAGTCACGAATTGATATGGGCTTGGGAGAGCCCGAGTTAAGTCTAGGCTTAACAATCCATTAGCCAAACCCTAGGTGGTTCACACCCGAAAAATTGGTCGCGACACTAACGTTGACTTTTTTAATTATATTTTAATAATTTTTTTATTTTTCCTTTTTCTATCTTTTTGAGTGTGGGGGCCCTCGCCGACCAATGCTGTGCTGGCCATTAGAGGAAAGAGGAAGATAAAAAGAATGAAAATTTTTTAAAAATCTAAACATTATGAAAATATTAATAAAAAAATGTCCATTTCAGTACCGATATGCCATAAACAGCCGGGATCTACATCAGCAATATCAGACGAAAATTACTTAAAAGGATTGAATTGGCTTAAAGTCAAAAGATTTAATTCATATATATGAATTGTTTGAATTTTGACCCTTTATAATATGAGTGTCATTCATTTAGAGGAAGTAAATTTAAAAAGTAAAATTTGCATCGTAAACATAGAGGATCTTAATCTTTAGCACTCCAAAAGAGTTTGTCTCACATCATTTTATCACAATATATCACTCCAAACTTACTTTGCAAATCACTTGCTGTTATTTTGAGTGAAACTAATGACAAAATGAATTCCTTTGAGCATCAGCTAATCGTAAACAATAGAGAAAGAGAGGTCATGACATTAAGCAAGGTAACGCTTAAAACATGAGAATTCAACTCTTTTGTAAGAAAGAGATTTGCTAAGGGGTTTCAAGAGCAATACTTAATCGTGTCAACTATTCAATGCACAAGACTGAATTGTGCATTATATTTGATGATCTATTGCCACATGTGTGTGTGTGTGTGTCTATATATATATATGTAAAAAGTGAAGTTGTTAGAAAAAAAAAATATAATTTGATTTATTTTTGGAAATAAATTTAAATTGGTGTAAAAGAGGAGGAATTTTTTAGATTTTATATCCATGAAAGGTTCATGGAACGACACAAATGTGTTGTTCACCGATTTAAATTAATTACCATTTGTCCATTCCTTGGCAATTATTGTTTTATAGGAAGTATTGGCTTCTCGTCAAATTTTTGAGCGAAATTTTGAGGATGAAGTACGCCTTTAAGTACCTTTTATGATAATTGAAAATTAGATGGTTCAACATAACAATAAGAGATACAATAATAGTGATATGCAAAAATAATGTTCTAAATAATTCATACTTGTATTATTCTAGCACCCTAACATGTAGTACATCGATTATGTAAAATTTAATCGTGTATGGACACGTACAGGAGTTAAACGAATGATGTGACTCCAGAAGGGAAGAAGGGAGTCCATGGACATAAATCTTCTGCCGCCGGTGGCTGTTTTGGTCAACTACAAAAAAGAGAGGAGGACATATATTTGTTGAAAAAGCATCCGATTGTTCTTTTCCCAGCACATACTTATTTTTCTTTCTCTTTTGCTTGTTTTACATGTAGAATGACAGAATTAGTCACATTACATGCCTTATTTAAGTGGAAATAAAAAATTTGCTTCTGCAATATGTAAAAAGTAAGGGAACAAAAGGTTAACAAAATAACCATAATCTTAAATCGCATTTGAAAAAGTCATAACTCAAACCAAAAATTAAAGATGATGGCTAATTTCAGAAAAAAGACAGCATTGAAAAATGTAGGCACTCAAGAAGAAAAAAGTTACAAAAAAGAGTATATTGAATTCATGCGAGTTCAGTACATCACAAATGTCCAAGCTGTGAAGGCAGCATATATAATTGTACATAATGTTATTAGATTTAGACCAATAATTCTAAAATTGTTTTCCTTATTCTTTTTAGCCCTTTTCAGATGATTAGGTCACGACCATTCGTCTCATTCTCAAGTTGGACCTGATATTTGTCTAGAATCTCTTATCTTTGAACCTATAAATTCACTCGCCCTCCTTCATTGGCTTTTCAAAGCGCAAAAACCAAAAAACACAGCGGAGAGAGAAATAGAGTTCATCGATACTGCCCTTCATTGATACTGCTCTTCAGAGTCTTCGCAGTAATTTAGCTACTAGTATGGGAGGCAACAACAGGCAGAAGAAATCTTCCTCTTCTTTCTCGCTCATGAGCATGTTCAAGCCTCGGAGGGCGCGCCGGGACGATGCTTGGGAAGGGTACGCCGTAAGCTCCAAGAAAATATATCCGAGTGACTACGACAAGGGCAAGTACGTTGCGGAGCCCGGCATCGACAAGAAAGCCACGGCCTTCATCGCCAAATTCCACGAGACCCGAGTCATGGATCTGAACGCCAAGTGATCGCAATCTAGCATAGGCCACCCCCCTCCTGAATTGGCTTCTATTTAGAGTTGTATATGTTTGTTCAAAGTCTTCTTTACTATCTGGACTATTTGTTGTATCTTGTATATGTATGTAGCCTAATACAAGTGCTGTCCTCTAATTAGTAGATTTGTATAAAAATCAATCTCTCAAGTGGTAGATTGTTCATAGCTTTCTTTGACTTGTCAGCATTGTTATTGCTACTTTGTAATAGCTATCATTGTAACACCCTCGTTTTACATCGCTTCTCTTTCGTCTTGCAGCAAAATATTCATCTTGTGTTGTTTTCAGTCATATTTGTCCACTGGTACAATGAGTGAGAGAGTAATGCACGGACGCAAACACTCATGATAGATCTGGGCTCAAGGTTTGCTTGTGTGTGTGTGTGGTTTTCTTAAGAGTGCAGAAGAAAGTAAATTTGAAAACAAAATTCAACCCATAAATATTGAGGAACGTTATCTTTTGCGCACAAGAGGAGTACGTCACGTACCAGTTTGTCACAATATACCACTTGTAAACTTATTCTGGAAATCAACCGTAAGTTTCGCGGACACTAATTTGAACAAAACTGATGATAAAATGAATCCCTTTGAGCATCACCTAATCGTAAACAATAGAGAAACAAAGGTGATGACATTAAAGCAAGGTGGCACATAAATCATGAGAATTCAACTCTTCTATTGAAGATATGTTGCTCAAGCGTTTCAAGAGCAATACTTAAGCACATTTGCCATTCAACGTAGAGGACTGAATAGAGTGAACTGCATTCGCGATCTAATGCCTGAGATGCAGTGGAAGCTAGCTTTTGGTGAGCCTTGGCTTTTGGGAAAGGAGGAGGAGAGAGCTAATGAACTTGCCTGTGTCAAAATGATCTTTCACCTAGATATTTTGCGAAATCTGTTAAATACAATAAATCAATTTGAGTGTAGAGAGAGAAAGTAAAATAAATTATATAGATAAGTCTCAATATAGGTAGAATATTATCTCTATAACATGAATAATTTTGTCCATTGCTTCTTTCCGGAAGAAATTCCATATGGGAAAAGATGAGTTTTCAAGTCAATTGGCAAGGATTGATTTGAAGAACGGCGAAATTCTAGGAGATTAAATGAAAGGACATGGCCTTATCGTTGTAACCCCTAGTCAAATCAAGTCACGAAAGAATGTACCATATTCGTACTGTTTGGCTCTAAAGAATCATACCATATGCTTCTTCCTACTCTTTCCTTTAACCTTCTCTGCTTTTTTCACTGGCGACCAAGTTTGACGTTGATTTCCGAATTTTGTACAGATTTAAGACTAAATTAATATAATTAAAATATTTATGGTTAAAGTGGCATTAATGTAATGAGTTTAGGAATTTTTGTTAACCCTTCTCCCTTTGAGGAGAATAGATGAATTGTTTGAATCTTGACCCTTTATAATATGGGTTGTTGACGTGTCAATCATTTAGAGAAAGTAAATTTAAAAATTAAAATTTGCATCATAAACATAGAGGACCTTAATCTTTAGCGCTCCAAAATAGTTTGTATCACGTCATTTGATCACAATATATCACTCCTAAACTTATTCTGCAAATCATTTATATATATACTTGCAACTATTTTGAGTGAAACTAATGATAAAATGAATTCCTTTGAGCATCAGCTAATTGTAAACAATAGAGAAACAAAGGTCATGACATTAAGTAAGGTAGCACATAAAACATGAAAATTTAACTCTTCAGGAAGAGATTTTGATAAGGTGTCTTGAGAGCGATACTTAATCGTGTCAGCTATTCAATGCACAAGACTGAATTGTGCAAAGTGCATTATATCTGGTGATCTACTGCCACACATATGCATATATGTCAAAAGTGAAGAAGTTTTGCAAAAAAAAAAGGAAAAAAAAAGTAATTTGATTTATATTTGGAAATAAATTCAAATTGTTGTAAAAGCGGAGGATTTTTTTAGATTTTATGTCCATGAAAGATCATGGAATGACACAAATGTGTTGTTCACCGATTTGAATTAATTTCCATTTGTCCATCGATTAGGAATTCTCGTTTTATAGGAAATACTAGTTTTTCATCAAATTTTTAAGTGAAACTTTGAGGATGAAATACGCCCTTGAGTACATTTTATAACAAATAAAAATTAAATGGTTCAAAGTAACGATGAGAGATATAATAATGGTGATTTGTAAAAATAATGTGCTAAATAATTCATACTTGCATCATACTACTCTATCGTATAGCATATCGATTATGTAAAAATGTAACCGTGCATGGACATGTATAGAAGTTAAACGAATGATGTGACCCAAGAAGGCAAAAAGGGCGCCCATGGACAAAAGTCGTCCGCCATCAGTGCCTGTTTTGGTCAACTACGAAACGAGGGGAGGACATATATTTGTTGAAAAGCATCCGATTGCTTCTTTTACCAGCACGTACTTGGTTTTCTTTTTCTCTTTTGCTTGTTTAACACGTAGAATGACAGAATTAGTCACATTACATGCCCTATTTAAGTGGAACCAAAAAATTTGCCTCTGTAATATGTAAAATGTAAGGGAAAATAAGGTTAACAAAATAACCATAATCTAATATCGCATTGAAAAAGTCATAACTCAAGTAAAAAGTTAAAGATCATGACTAAATTTCGAAGAGGCAATGAAAAACATAGGCACTCGAGAAGAAAAATGATACAAAGAATATATTGAATTTATGGGAGTTCAATGCATCACAAATGTCCAATTTGTGAAGGCATGCACTCTTAGGTAATTCTAAACTTGTTTTCCTTTTCTTTTCTTTTTTAAAATTCTTTTCAGGTGAGTAGGCCTGGACCATTCGTCTCATTCTCAAGTTGGACCTGATATTTGTCCAGAATCTCTTACCTTTGAACCTATAAATTCACTTGCCCTCCTTCATTGGCACTTCAAAGTGCAAAAACCGAAAAAACATAGGGGCGAGAGATAGAGTTCATCGATATTGGCCTTCATTGATACTGCCCTTCAGTGCCCCCGCAGTAATTTAGCTTCTAGTATGGGAGGCAACAACAGGCAGAAGAAATCTTCATCTTCCTTCTCGCTCATAAGCATGTTCAAGCCTCGGAAGGCTCGCCAGGACGATGCTTGGGACGGGGACTCCGTAACCTTGAAGAAAATATACCGGAGCGACTATGACAAGGGCAGGTACGTTGCGGATCCCGGCATCGACAAGAAAGCCATAGCCTTCATCACCAAATTCCACGAGACCCAATCATGGAATCTGAACATCAAGTGATCGCGATCTAGAATAGGCCGCCCCCCTGCCGATTTGGCTTCAATTTAGAGTTGTATATGTTTGATCATAGTCTTCTTTACTCTCTGACTATTTGTTGTATCTTGAATATATATGTAGCTTAATACAAGTGCTGTCCTCTAATTGTAGATTTGTATAAAAATCAATCTCTCAAGTGGTAGTTTGTTCATAGCTTTCTTCGACTTGCCTGCTTCGTTATTGCTGCTTTGTAATAGCTATCATTGAAACACCCTCGTTTTACATTACGTCTCTTTCGTCTTGCAGCAAAATATTCATCTCGTGTTTGTTTTTAGTCATAGTTGTCCACCAACGCACAGACAGATCTGGGCTCAAGGGTTGCTTGTGTGCTTGTGGTGTTCTTAAAAGTGCAGAAGAAAGTAAATTTGAAAAAAAAAAAGTCACCCTTAAAGAGGAACCTAATATTTTGCACAAATGAGGAGTACGTCACGTATTAGTTTGTCACAATATACCACTCGTAAACTTAGGCTGCGTTTGTTTGTGTTCATTTTTTTTGTTCATGAACACAATTTCTGTTTTTTTGTTCCGGGAAACAAAAAAAAGAACAGAAACGCGTTTGTTTGCGTTTTTATTCCAAATCTATTTTTTTGTTTGTGGGAACAAATTTGGAACAGAAACAAGAAACAAGAAAGACTTGTTTCTTGTTCCCGTAACACTTCCGAGAAACAATTTTTCTATCTCCTATTTTTTTCTTCTCTTCATTTTCTTCTTCTTTTTTTCTTCTTTTTTCTTTGGCCAGTCGCCCGCCTCAGCCATGGCCGGCCACTGGCTGTCGAGGGCCGGCAACCTCGCCAGAGCGTTGCCGGCCCTCGGCGAGGCCGAGCTCGCCCAGCTACCGGCAAGGCTTGGCGTCACCAGGCCACCGCCAGGTCGGCGTCGCTTGGCGGTGGCCCAACGACGCCGAGCCTCGTTGGTGGCTGGGTGAGCTTGGCCTCGCCGTGGCTGGGCGAGGCCGCCGGCCGAAAGGAAGAAAATAGAAAAAAGAAAAAAGGAAAAAGGAAAAATAAAATAAAAATATTAAAAAATTAAAAAAAAAAAAAAAACAAAAAAATTGTACAAGTTTACCAAACGTGTTTCTGTTTTTATTCTATTCTAGGAACAAGTTTACCAAACGCGTTCTTCTGTTAAAAAATTATTCTCCAGAACAGAAATAGAGTTCAATGGAACAATTTTTTAACAGAAACGTTACCCAACGCACTCTTATTCTGCAAGTCAATCGTAAGTATTCCGGACACCATTTTTAACAAGTGAGGATAAAATGAATCCCTCTGAGCATGCATCACCCAATTGTAAACAAAAGAGAAACAAAGGTGATGACATTAAAGCAAGGTGGCACATAAAACATGAGAATTCAACTCTTCTACTAAAGAGACGTTGCTTAGGTGTTTCGAAAGCAATACTTAACCACGTCCGCCATTTTAATGTATAGGACCGAATTGAGCGAAGTGCATTTGTGATCTAATGCCTGAGATGCAGTGGAAGCTAGCTTTTGGTGAGCCTTGGCTTTTGGGAAAAGAGGAGGAGAGAGCTAATGAACTTATCTGTGTCTGGCACAATAATTTTTTATCCAGGTGTAATGAAAACCTATTAAACATAATAGATCAATTTTAGTGTAAAGAGAGAAAGCAAAATTTATTATGCAGATGAGTCTCGATATAGGTAGAATATTATCTCTACAACATGAACAATTTTGTCCATCGCTTTCTTCCCAAAAGAATTTCTGTATGGAACAGTACGAGTTTGCAAGTCGATTGGCGAGGGTTGATTTGAACACCGGCGAAATTCTAGGAGAATAAGTGCAAAAGCATAGCCTTATTGTTGTAACTCCTAGTCAAATCAAGTCACGAAAGGATCGTACTATATTCTTACTGTTTGGCTCTAAAGAATCATACCATATGCTTCTTCCTCCTCTTTCCTTTACCCTCTCCGCTTTTTTCATGGGCAGCCAATTTTGACTTTAATGTCTGAATTTTACACAGGCTTCCAAGCTAGTCGCACTTCAGAAAAGCAGAGGGTATCCTAGGTCTTAATTAAAGTACGAGTTTTCGTGAACTTCTGTCTACCCCGTCATCCATGCAACTATTTTATGCAGGAGCAATTTGGGGCTTGATTTTTTATTGCCTCTCTTCTCTCTTTCCACTACTCTAGCTTGATATTTCAAATGAGGAAAACCGCATTATTTTTCACCACTCATCATCATTAGCCATTCTTTGCTTTTGCCTGTTGGTCGATCGGGAAAAGGAAAAAATTGTGGAAGGCAGCTGCAAATGTTTTGCTAAGTCAAGCAAACATCTTGGAGATTCTTCCTAGTCCTTGGTCGTTCTAATTCACCCAAGGTTCCTCGAGTGGAATGGAATTGTTCGCTCCCTGGGACTTTGTACTGAGACAAGGCAAGAATAATGCCAGGCTAAAAGTGAGGAGAGAATTGACATGGGGTCTGTGTCTTTTCGCCTTTCCTAAAGTTGGGTGCAAAAAAATCCAATGCCCCTCCATTGGATTTGGGCTCGAGTTGTTCTCTATGCATTCACCTTCTTTCTCTTGGATTCTCTTAGGGGTTCAGTCACGTTCCATTTTTTTCTAAAACCGATGGTTTTAAAACCTCCAATGCCACATTCTACACTTTTTTTGTATTCATTTAATTCGCTTCCCCACTTTGGAGTTGATTTTTTTTATAACGAAAAAAATTTAGTTTAAACAGGTAAATCTGAATTTTATGAAAGACTTTTACTATATGGTTCAGATCAATTACTCCACTTGAAATGTTTGCTCTTAGTAGAGTGGAAAAGTGGCTCTATACCACAAGTCTGTTCCTCAATCACTATACCAAACCAACCCGTGATATTTGGGACGGGTTGTCCTTTTTCCTCCTTTTCAATCATTATAAAAAAAAAAAAATCATTATCTGTTCTCCCACTTGAATATCTTAAAAAGGCAAGTCCTCTGAGAGATTCTTTGGGTTAAAATTGGTTCATTCTTTTAGCTCCTCCCACCACCCCCCCCCCCCCCTCCCCCGGAACCCTTTCTTTAGTTGGAATACGGTTCAGATTCTCATATTTGAAGGACCAAAATATCTGGCATGATTAAAATAAAATTGCTGTCCTTTCCTCACTCTTTTCCCCCCATTAACAACGGCTATAAAACCTCCTCTTTGATCGATCTTTTGGGTTTTAGTGTTGCTTCAAAGCTACAAAGACAAAGGGGTCAAATCGAACATATTTCTGCTAAATACATTAAACGCCCTGTCATTGCTTATATTCACACTATGCCTTTGAGTTCAATCATTCGGAGATTGTACAAGTAAATTCACACATATTTCCGTCAAAAAAGGTCCCAGATGCCCTAAAGAATTATAGGGATTCAAACCCCAGTGATTCTTGCGTTAAAGTTGTAAAGCTACCTATAAGTGAATCTGAAGCAGTTAAAATTCAATCATTGGAAGCTTTCCCAGCTTTTTGGTAAAGAGAGCATCGCGTTGAATGTGCTTTTTTGCTTTTTTTTTTTTTTTTTTTAATTCAAGCCCACCATTTATTCACGACAATGCAACTAGCATCAGAACCTGAATCATGGGATTTCAAGAACCCTCTCTCCACCTCACAATTCTTCTGAGAAGTATCTGCAGAATTAGTACCATCCCATGTAACAAAGTCAAGAAAATATTAGGTAGAGCTCTCATGCCAACGTGTCAAATTCTCAGTCCATTTACCTTACAAGCCCACTCGTCAGTTATGGTCTCTCGCTCCCTCATTGCCTCACCTCTCTCTTCCCTCTCTTCACGGTCTTCCTCTTTCTCACTCTCCTCCGTTTGCCTCATTTTCCCTTCTCCAACCTCAACCTCAAGCCCGACCTCGGACTCGCCGCTGCTGCCTCCATCTTCGCCTCCATCTTGAGGCATGCTCCTTCTCTGGCCTCCAATGCCGCCGCCACTTGTTCAACTCCTCACATGCCCTCTGTGTCTACACCTACGTCAACCAGGAGGTCCAGGCCCTACACCACGTTGATGAACCACACTGCTGCCTCCGCCTTGTTTGTTACCTAAGCTGATCTTGGTCGACCTCGAATCAATTTAGATTATTGATTCGAGGTCAAGCTGAGTTCTAGATCATAAATATAGGGCTTGCTTGACCTTAGATCCAAAATCTAAGGCCCAAGTTCATCGACAAAGCTAGAGCTCGATGACAGAGGACTAAAATGGTCACGAGGTGGTGGACTAAAATAGCAGTGAGGTGGTGGTGGTAAAAGGGGACGAACGTCTGTTGTTGTTCCTATTGAAATGAAAGGGGAGAAGAACAAAATAAAAATAAAAATAAAAAATAAAAAAGGAAAACATAAGAGAGGGAAGAGAGAGGTGAGACGGTGAGTGAGGAGAGAGGTTCTAACGCGGTGGGCTTGGCCAACATGTATCTCCTAGTGAATGGACCGGGACTAAGCAAGATAGCACATAAAAGATGAGAATCCAATTCTTTTGTTGAAACGATGCTGCTCAGGTGTTTTCAGACCAATGCTTTAAAATTGTTAGTTATTCATTGTATGCGACTAAGTTATGCAAAGTGCATTATATTCTGTGTTCTTAGATGTCCAAGATGCAATAGCAGCATTGCTTTTGGGGAGCTTGAACTTTCGGGAAAAGCCAAGGAGATTGCTAATGAACTCGCTAGTGTCTATCAAAATGATTTTTCTTTTATACGTAGATGTTATTGTGATGCATGTTGAACATAAATTACTAAGTGTAAAGAGAAAGTAAATCTTATTATGTAGATGAGTTTCAATATAGACTCAACCTAATTTTCTATATAAATTATCCTAGTATTGTCCTCATAACCACTCTCGAATTTTTAATGCATAGGGACAAGTTTCTGTATAAAACAATTTCTCCGACTAAAATAATGCAATATTTGTTTATTTTTTATACAATTAGACATTTTGTGTCTTATTGCCTGCTCAAATTGATATTACACAACTATGTCTCTAACATATTGCACGGCAGCTTATTTGATCCTACACCTTTCATATTTGGTCAATTTAATCCTATTTTTTTAATGATTTTTTAATATAGTCCTTTTGACCAATTTAGGCTAAGAAATGCTGACGTGGAGATCTATCATTGTCAACTATCTTATGTAGCACAACTAATATCTCACATGGACACTTTTAAGTAAAACAAAACGTCTTTTGCTAATTTTTAAATATTTTTTTTCCTTTTGTTTTGCTTTTTCCACTATTCATCTTCCCCCAAAGCGATTCCTGTGTGATGTTGACCTCGCACTCCCCTGAGCAAGCATCGATCTCCTCCTACCGTTGCCACGCTGGGTCGATGAGGCCGCAGTTGGTCATGGTCTTCAAGAGAGTCTGACCGGGGAGGCCGATGACCTCATGCTTGTAGCCATTGACATCGATAGCGAAGAGCTTGACGATGTGGTTGGACACTTCGACAGAGGAGGACAAGGAGGAGTGGACAATATGGCGGATGACTCAGCGAGGGTGGACCTGAAGGGGGAGAGACAAAAGGCAGTGGATTGTGGTGAAGAGCTTTCGGAGAGTCGAAATCAAATAATGACTTAAAAGGTCGAAATTAAAATATCATCAAAATATTTACAATTAAATGAGCTAAATTAGAAAGTTAAGAATTGAATTAACTATCATATAACAAATTTAGGACCAATTGCGTAATTTTATTAAAACATAGACATGGACACAATTTATCATGTTGATTAAGTGATAAGGGCTTGGTTTCAAATTTGGTAGATTTGACCCATAAAATCTCTCACTTGGAGTACCTTTAAAGACCATGATTGCCAACTCATGGTTGGAAGTCTCATCCAAACGTATTTGACAGGCAATTTGCATACATGCAAATGTAGTTAGAGATTAGTCGAGTCGAAAATTTGAGCAATCTTATTTTATTAAAAGAAGCATTAGATACTCGACTTAGCTGCACATGCTTTCTAATGCTTATCATGGGTACAGCTGGCCGAGTCCTCTCCGAAAACAAACTTGAAAAATTGGGTAGCAAACCTCACATCAGCTCATTTGTGTCCTCCCCTAATCGAGTAATACTTAGCAGAGATTGTGGGCGAATCTAGCCAATGGTTGTGATTACAGCAATACAGCTGGATATATTTAGTAAGTTTATACAAAAAGAAGAGAAGTGCCCATAGAAAATGATACATCTTTTCGTCGTTTTTTATTTTATGGTTGATACTCAAAAGATACCTCTGAGATATGGGAGCCCGTCGAATAATACCTTCCGTGATTTGCAGTACAAGATGGGCTTCACAAATTAAGAACTTCCCCCCCTTTTTTTGTATAACGAAGAACCCCATAGTACATGGGTAAATACCAAAAATGGTGGCCGCATGTTGCTGAAGATTTTTTAAACTTTTAATGAAGGTGTTATTGTAATTTTAAATCCAAGAGAAATATATACATGAGATCCATTGATTAACATTCATTCATGAGTTTACGATGGATCTGCCGGTGTAGACTACGTACACAATACAGGTTTGATTCTTTGTACTGTCGGATGCATATAATTCAATAAAGATCCGCATGGAAAAATAATAAATCTAACGCGTCAAGGAAAAAAAAAGAAAAACAATTTAAGTAACTTGTCAAAAATACAAACAGTGAAAGGACGGCTTAATGGAGCGACACGTGTCCTCCCCAAAACCTTTCTTTAGGATGTCTTTTAGGGTGGAGAACATCTGTACCGCAAAAGGGTTTAACAAAGGCTTACTGATTTTCGGAGGAATAATTAGAACTCTCGTGGTTTTAGAAAAATGAAATACCAAATAATTAGAAGCCTCAATTAATTAATGAGTGCACTAGCTAATCCGTTCAAAGATGAGATTCCTAGTGCTTCTTTTTGACCACCTTCTCTACGGATCTTTTCTCTACCACTACCAATTATTCTAGACACTTAAGCTATTAGATGAAATATCGATTTATTATTAAAATATTATAACATTCCTCTTCACGCTTAATTTGGTCTTTTGCGCAGTACTAGATGTGGAAATATTTAATTAGGGGAGGCAAATGAGACCCAAAGAGATTCGAATTTAATATCTCTAGTTCTGATGTCACGTGAGATTTTGTAGAATCACTGATAATTGTTCTAAAAAATTAATTTATTAAATGAAGGCATTGTTTTTTATTGACGCTCATTTGAATGTTATAACATTTTTTTCGATCACTTCATGATATAACTTATGTGCAGAGCTCACTTGAGAGCCATATAATCTTTCAATTGATCTCTTAAGTGCCATAACTTTTTAAAATGTTTACAACAAGTGCTATGCCACACTTAAGTGATTAATTGAAAGTTTTTACAGTCAAATGAATGTTTTTTTATAAGTCATGACACTAAAGTAGTCGAAAAGAAAAAGATAATGTACTCAAGTGAATGTTGTACGAAAATTATAACACTTGTAGTGTTCTTTTCCCTAATATTGATGTAATATCCTGCAAATTTTTATATCATGAAGTTGTTAGCTAGGTGAAAACTCTCTGCAAATGGCTTAATTCTCTCATATAGCTGAAACAAAAGAAAATCAGATTAATTTATGGTGGACTACTCCAAAGAATTAACGTAAAAGACAAAGTAGATATATGAAGAGCGATCTGCAAAGGCTAATGTACTAAATGATTAATACTTGTATTGTTCTATTCAGTCATTTTGTACACAGATTATGGACCTCCACACAGCCACAATAATGCATGGATAATAAATTAGAACTGAATTTGCGAAAAAAAAATTAAGAATATAGAGGTTTTAACGAATAATATGACTCGAGAATGGAAAAGGGGGGATTCCATGGATGAGAAGAAAGTGCACGGGACGCTTCCCCAGGATTAATCGGTCACTAAGTCTTCAATTACACAAAAGAGGGGAGAAGAAATCTTTCTTGAAAAGCATCCTTTAGCCGCGTTTTAGTGGCATATTAATCTTTTTGCTCGTTTCACATGTAATTTATAGAATTTCTCACACAGCATGCCTTACTTAGGCGGAGTGAAAAAAAAAATGCCTCTGCAAAATGTGAAAAGTAAGGGGAAAAAAGGTTCACAAAATAATCATAATTGGAGCACTTGCATCTTCTGAAAAACAAATTTGAGAAAGTAATAATTCGACCCAAAAATTAAAAATCGTGATTAAATTTCAGAAAAATGATTACAGTAAAATTTAGGAAACCGAGAAGGAAAAAATTATAAAAGAATACATTGAATTTATGCAATTTCAGTGTGTTATGCCCGATTCTTGATTTCCAATATGTGGAGACAAGCATTGTTCCCCGTATATAATTGCACAGTATATTAGTAAGTTTGGATATGTAATTCTAAATCTTTTTGCGGTCTCTATAGAACCTTTTTCAGGTCATTAGCTCTGGACCGTGGCCTCATTTTCAAGTGGACCTGATATTTGTCCGGATTCTCTACTCCTTGAACCTACTATAAATTGATTTGCCCTCCTTCATTAGCATTTCAAACTGCAAAAACCAAGAAAACATAGAGAGAGCGAACCAGCGAGCGAGAGAGAGAGAGAGAGAGAGAGAGAGAGAGAGAGAGAGAGAGAGAGTTAATTTCTACTGCCGTTCAGTGCCTTGGCAATAATTTCCGCCAGCTTTGCCCAAACAACAGCAGTTTAAGAGAAGTCCCATGGGTAGCAACAACAAGCAGAAGAAATCTTCATCTTCCTTCTCTCTCATGAGCTTGTTCAAGCCTCAGAGGGCACAAAGGGACACCGCTTCGGAGGTGGACTCCATTAGCTTCAAGAAAACATATCGAAGCGACTATGACAAGGGCCGATATGTCGCGGAGCCTGGCATCGACAAGAAAGCCACGGTCTTCATCGCCAACTTCCACAAGACCCGAGTCTTGGAGCCCGAGCACCAAGTGATCGTGGTCTAGCATAGGCCGCCCTGTGCAGAATTGGCTTCTATTTAGAGTTTCATATGCTTGTTCAGTGTCTTCCTAACTCTTTGGACTATCTCTGCTCTATCTTGTACATATAAGTAGCTCTGCACAACTATCCTTAAATTCATAAATTTGTATAAAAGTCAATTTCTCAATAGTTTATCCGCTGAATTTTGCGGTTGCGTTTATGGGTACATTCTCCTAAATATGTATAAAATATTTGGATGTGTTTGGGCATCATCTGTTATTACAAAAGCATTATGTACTGGAGTGAGCTTCCCATGCTTTCTCATGCTTCTCATTGGCACAGCAGCCCAAATTCTCTCCAAAAACAAAGTTGGAAATTGAGAAGCAAACCTTACATCAGCACTCATCTGTCGCCCTTCTAATCAAGTAATACTTAGTAGAGAGTGTTGGCGAATCTAGCCAATAAATGTGATTACAGCAATATAACTACATATTTTCAGCAAGTTCATGCAAAAAGAAGAAAGAAAAGCAAAGTATTTTCCCCCCTTTTCGGCTTATAATCGAAAGATAGAAAGGCGAGGACGTTGAATGAAGCCTTCCTTGCTTTGCAGTACAAGTTGAAGTTGGGTTTACCAATTAGGAGGACGCAAATTCATTGTTTTTAACCAATTTAAATGTAACTGCCATTTGTCCATTGCTTGGTAATTATTCATTGCATAGGAAGTATTGGCCTATCATGGAATTTTAACCGAAAATTTAAGGTGGAAGTATGGCTTTGAGTTCATTTTATAAAAGCCCATCACTTTTTTTCTTTTTATAGCTGAAACAAAAGAAAATCAGATTCTTTTGGCAATGGACTATTACCGAATGGTTCATGTAAAAGACGACTGTAGATATAGTGAGAGCAAAATGCAAAACTCGATATGCTAAATGATTCTTACTTGTGTTATTCTACTCTATCATTCAGTACACTGATTACGTGTTTTACTTTTATTATCATTGACATTATGTAAATTTAAACTGAATTTGTAATATATATAGAAGTGAAAAAGGAATAATGTAACTCAAGAGAGTCCATGGATATGAAGAAAGCAGATGGACACTTCCCCAGCATTAATTAGTTGTTAAGTCTTCCACCACCGATGGCTGTCTTGGCAACTACACAAAAGAGAGGACGCATATTTGCCCAAAAGCATCCCTAGTGCCGCGTTTGAGTGGACTATTTTTACTTTTCTTTTGCTTGTTTTACATGAAATTGACAGAATTCTCGTAGAAGATGCTACGGGTGACCGGTTCTCAGTTCAGTCTAATTCCACTTAGGAACTAGGAATTACACTAGGAGGACTGGTTCCCATTTTTTGGGACCAAGGACCAGACTGGACGGTCCTAAGACTGGGAACCAGATCGAACTGACCAATCCAGTCCAATGAAACTGCCACTTAGAAAAAAAAATTTAAAAATTTAAAAAAATACATAAGCTTTTACAATTTTAGGGTTTATTGCTATTTTTAAGAAATTAAAAATATATATTTTTTTAAAAAGTGTTTGTTCGGTCTATCAATCCAGTCTGGTCCGATTCCTCCTCAAAACGGGGAACTGAACCAAAAATCACCAGTTCTATTTTTATGGAATTGGGAACCACACCAATGCCCTCGCAAATCGAACCAAACCAGTTGGTCTAATCCAATCCGGGTGGTTTCCAATCTGAGCACTTCGATATTCTCACCCCTAGAAGATGCCCTACTAAGAGGAAGAGATGACAAGAAAATGCCTCTGCAACATGTGAAAGGTAAGGGGGGGAAAATTGTTCAAAGAACCATTGCATTTTTTTTTTTAAATGAGATTTGAAAAAATCATAACTCAAATGTCAAAAATAAGATCATAACTAAATTTTGGAAAAAAAGATCCCATAAAATTTAGTCCCGCCAAGAAGGAAAAAGTTATCAATAAAATACATTGAATTCATGCGAGTTAAGTGCATCACGACTAATTCTCGATTTCCAATCTATAGATGCGTATACTATTCAGCATATATAATTGTATGGAATGCTGTTAAGTCTAGACTAGTAATTCTCAACTTTTTTTCCTACTTGTTTTTAACCCTTTCAGGTCATTAGGTATGGACTTTGGTCCCATTTTCATGTGGACCTAATATTGGTCCGGATCCTCTACCCTTGAACCTACTCGAAATTGACTTGCCCTCCTTCATTGGCATTTCAAACAGCATAAACCAAGAAAACACGATGAGAGGGAAAGAGAGTTCATTTCTACTGCTTTTTAAGTGCCTTCACAGCAATTTAGCCACTAGCTTTGACTAAACAAGAGCACTTTAAAAGAAGTCCTACAGTGAGTTCCTTCTCAAAGCGCTAGGACGATGCTTGGGAGATAGACTTTGTAAGCTTGAGGAAAATATATCTGAGCAACTACAAGAAAGGCCAATATGGGCCTATTTGATAACACGCCAATTCTTGGCTATTTCTATTTTTTTATTGAGAGAGAGAGAACTAATTTTTCTACTCCCGAGAACAATTATTCTTGGAAATAAATTTGAAACAGAATTAAAAAATAGAAAAAAGTTATTTCTGTTAGGGAAATCCTTTATGATATTTTGAAAATGACAAAATAAATCAAAAGCTACTAATGTGTTTAATAATTGAGTAACTAGGTAAGAGATGCATAAGCCGCTATACAGATGATAGAACAGGATAAATCCATAATGTGACAAGTTCATAACGAAGTAAGTTCAGCACGAGATAACTTGACAAAACGTGACACAAGCCTAAAACGTATAACGGCTAGTGAATTGGTTTGGATTCTACACCAAGATAGATTTGATTGACTCAATATAATTTATTGGCAATTGGATCTTTTTAAACGAATAAGCTCTACTTACGGAAACCAAGATTCTGATTATATAGGAGACCAAAATCAAGTGGAGATTCTATCTTTTTCACTCAACGATTACCAAAGCTTCTTGATACAGATATGTTCAATAGATAGATTGGAAGACAATCCTCTAGATAATGTCCAACGGTTAGTTTGGAAGTAGAGAAGTATTTAGGGAGGCCAAGGAGCTGAGGAACATGTAAGAGATGAGGCCAAGAGTGACTTAGTGAGGTAATGTGATCCATTGCTGAGTGTTTTCACTCAAAATTATAACCTCTTGTTGATCATATAGTGGAATCCAGCCAGTAGGTTGTCAACGTAGAAAAGTGGACATAGGCTTGACCTAGGCCGAATCACTATGAAATCTTGTATACAATTTCCCTAATCCTTACTTTCTTATTATTATTATTAAAGTCTATTGCAAACTTGTGGGTTGTTCTTAAAGTTTGTTGTATAGCATTATAGATTCTAAACCTTGTCCTATAATCTGGACCTCGTGCAAACGATGATCTTGATTTATTCTATTCCATTTTAATTTGTCCAGATTTTATGTTATCACTTATTCACATCCCTCAAATCTAAGCTAGCAACATTAATTGGTATTAGAGCAAGTTCTCGTTTGATTAAAGTGTTTTTACTTCTAAGTTGACAATTCTGTATGGCTAGCTTTTTGGCACTAGGACTCGTAGAAGGACAAAGCAACACTAAACCACCATACTTAGATGAAAAAGAGTACAATATCTAGAAAAATAGGATGAAACCTTTTCTCATATCCAAAGATCATTTGGAATTGGATATTGTTGAAAAGGGAATTAATCCAAGTAGCACATATGCATCTAATGTGAAAAAGGATGACAAACAAGCTGATCCTTCTGACACCCTGCCTCAAAAGAAGATATCCTAAAGAAAAGCTTTAGACGCAAAAGCCATCTACTATCTTTATTGTGCTTTATCACCTACTAAGTATAACATCATCTCTTCCTATGAAACAACCAAAGAAGTATGGGACAAATTGCATGTCACCTATGAAGGGACAGATCGTGTGAAGGAAACAAAAGTCAACATACTTCTTGGGCAATATAAATCTTTCAAAATGAAGCCCAGAAAACCTATTGGCAATATGTTTTTATTCACTAACATAGTGAATGGACTTGCATACCAAGGACAACCAATCTCAGGATCGATGAAAGTCAACAAACTTCTATGTGGACTCTCAAAAGATTGAAATTACATCCAAACATCAATTGAGAAACCAAGATAATTACACCATTATCTATTGATGAACTTATTGGAATTCTTCAGTCGTACGAAGCAGAACGACTTCTTGAAGAAGACGACTCGAAAGATAAAAAGTCCATTGCTTTAAAATGTAATGCTAATTTTGATGATACAGATTCAGAAGATGACATGGACAATGAAGAGTTGGCAAACTTGATAAAGAAATTTCGAAAGTTGGATAGAAAGGGAAGAAGATTAAGTCAAAGAAGAAAATTCAAGCAAGCAGGGCACAAAAATCTTATGGAAGAAGAAGAACAAGAAAGGGACGTGATATGCTTCAAATGCAAGAAAAAGGACATATAAAGCCGAACTGTCTATTGTTGAAGAAAAAGAAAGGAAAATATGAGAAATATAGAAGGCCTTGAAA
Organism: Eucalyptus curtisii; assembly: GCA_017140595.1. NCBI lineage: Eukaryota > Viridiplantae > Streptophyta > Magnoliopsida > Myrtales > Myrtaceae > Eucalyptus > Eucalyptus curtisii. The sequence continues at coordinate 43,326,340 of CM029495.1, forward strand.
GCTAAAACTTGGAGTGATACAGAGTGCAAAGAAAGTAACGATGAAAGCACAAATATATGTTTGATAGCACAATTAGATTTTGAATCAAATTCAGATTCAGAATCAAATTTTGAAAAGGAAACCGAGGTAGGATATCTTGAAAGGTATCTAAATATATTGATGAATTGTGCTTGAATCTCAAGTCTACTCTTTAGCACTTGCGGTATACTTCTACCATCATATTTGTCCACTGGTGTAATGAGTGAGAGAGTGATGCACAAACGCAACGCACAGACAGATCTAGGCTTAAGGGTTGATCGTGTGCATGAGGTTTTCTTAAAAGTGCAGAAAAAAGTAAATTTGAAAAGAAAATTCACCCCAAAAATATTGAGGAACGTAATCTTTAACGCCCAAGAGGAGAATGTCACATATCAATTTGTCACAATATATCACTCGTAAACTTATTTTGCAAATCGACTATGTGTATTCCAGACACTATTTTGAACAAAACTGATGATAAAATGAATGCCTTCGAGCATCACCTAATTGTAAATGGAAGAGAAACAAAGGTGATGACATCAAAGTAAGGTGGCAAATAAAACATGAGAATTCAACTCTTCTATTGAAGAGACGTCGCTCGGGCGTATAGAGAACAATACATAACCGAGTCCAGCATTCAATGTACAGAACTTAATTGAGCGAAGTACATTCGTGATTTAATGCCCGAGATGCAGTGGAAACATTGCTTTTGGAGAGCCTTGGCTTTTGGGAAAAGGGGAGGAGAGACCTGATGAGCTAATGAGCCTTGTCGTATCCTAACATAGATGTTATGCGAAACCTGTTAAACACAATAGATCAATTTGAGTGTAGAGAGAGAAAGTAAAACTTATTATGCAGAGTAGTCTTGGGGAAAAGTGTTAAAAAAGTCATAAATTTGTTGCATTTGTGCCAATTTAGTCATAAACCTTTTTTTTTGTGCCAATTAAGTCATAAACATTTTTATATTGTGTCAATTCAGTCTTTTCCAGCTAATTTTGACTGGATTTTGCTAACCGAACATCGGCCGGACGACGTGACTTGATTGGCGCCGACACTAACAATTTTTAAAAATATTTAAATATTTTTGGATTTTTTTTATTTTTCTATTTTTTATTTTATTATTTTTTCTTTTTTCTTTTTCTTTTTATTTTTCTTTTTCCTTCTCCTCCTTCTTCTTCCAGCCTGTTGCTGGACCTCGGCGACCGGCGAGAGGCGACGGCCAACAAGGCTCGCCCTCGCTGGATCTGGCGAGGGTCGAGCCTCGCCCATGGTCGACGAGGGCGAGCCCCGCCGGCCCGGCGCGAGGCCAACTCAAGGCCTAGGCGGCCTCATGCTGAGCTGGTGGGGCTTGCCCTTGCCAGCCATGGGCGAGGCTCGACCCTCACCAGATCCGGCGAGGCCGCCCTCGCGGCCACTAGCGAGTTTGCCTCTGGCCGGTCGCCAAGGTTCGACAATCGGCTGGAGGAAGAATGAGGAGAAGGAAAAAAAGAAAAAGAAAAAATAAAAAGACATTAAAATATTATTAAAAGTTGTTCACATCGCCGTCATCAGGCCACGTCGATCGGCCAAAGATCAATAAGAACATCCATCCAAAATTGGCCGGAAATAACCGAATGACATAACGTAAAAAGGTTTAGGACTTGATTGGCACAAAAAAAAATTTAACTAAATTGGCACAAATGTAAAATAACGTAAAAAGGTTTAGGACTTGATTGGCACAAAAAAAAAGATTTAGGACTAAATTGGCACAAATGTAAAAGGTTTATGACTTTTTTAACACTTTTCTCAGTAGTCTTGATATAGGTAGAATATTATTTTTGCAACATGAACAATTTTGTCCATCGCTTTCTTCCCTTAAGAAACCATATGGAAAAAGATGGGTTGGCAAATCGATTGGCAAGGGTTGATTTGAAGACTGGCGAATTCTAGGAGAATTAATGAAAAAACATGTTGTAACTCCTGGTCAAATCAAGTCACGAAAGAATCGTACTATATCACGAAAGAATCGTACTATATTCTTACTGTTTGGCTCTAAAGAATCATACCGTATGCTTCTTCCTATCCTTTCCTTTACCCTCTCCTTTTTTTTCGCTGGCGACCAATTTTGACTTTGAGGTCTGAATTTTACACAGGCTACCAAGCTAATCGCATCTCAGAAAAGTGGAAGCTACCCTTGGTCTTAAATAAAAGTACGAGTTTTGGTGAACTTCTGTCTGCCCCATCATCCATGCAACAAATTTATGCAGTAGCAATTTGAGGCTTGATATTTGATTCCCTCGCTTCTCTCTTTCCACTACTCTAGCTTGATATTTCAAATGAGGAAACTCCCAATATTTTCCACCACTCATCATCATTAGCCATCCTTTCCTTTTGGCACGTTTGGTCGATTGGGAAAGGAAAAAATGGTGGAAGGCAGCTGCAAATGTTTTATTAAATCAAGCAAACATCTTGGAGATTCTTCCTAGTCCTTGGTCGTTCTTATTCACCCAGATTCCTCAAGTGGAATAGAATTGTTCACTCTTTGGGACGTTGTGCTGAAACAAGGCAAGAATATTGCAAAAGTGAGGAGAATAAACATGGGGTCTGTGACTGTTTTGCCTTTCCGTAAAGGTGGGCGCAAAAAATGCAATGCCCACCACTGGATTTGGGCTCCTGAGTTGTTCTCCACGTATTCGCCTCCTTTCTCTTGGATACTTCTTGAGAATCTTTTAGGGATTCAGTCATGTTCCATCTTTTCTAAAACCGATGGTTTTAAACACTCCAATGCCACATTCCACAATTTTTTGTATTAATTTAATTTACTTCCCCACTTTGGAATTGTTTTCCTTTTATAACGAGACAGTTTAATTTAAACAAGTAAATTCGGATGTTATGAAAGATTTTTACTATATGGTTTAGATCAATTACTCCACTCATATGTTTACTCTTAGTATCGTGGAGAAATGACTCTATGTCACAAGTCCGCTCCTTATCCACTAGACCAAGGCAACCCTGTGATATTTGGGACTAGTTGCCCTTTTTCCCTCCTTTCAACCATTTTCCTATTCTCCCACTTGAATATCTAAAAAAGATAAGTTTCCTGTGAGATTCTTAGGGTTAAAATTGGTTCATTCCTTTTGCTCCCAGCCTTGGAACGCTTACTTTAGTTGGAATACGGTTCAAATTCTCATATTTGAACGACCAAAATACCTCACATAATTTCTTAAAAAAAAAAAAAAAATTGCTTTCCATTTCTCTCTCTTTTCCCCCATTATCGACAGCTATGAAACCTCCTCTTTGATTGATCTTTTGCATTTTAATGTTGCTTCAAAGCTACAAAGACAAGGGGTCAAGTCTAACCTAATTCTGTTAAATACATTAAACACCCTATTATTGCTTATTCACACTATGCCTTTGAATTAAATCATTCGGAGATTCTACAACTAAATTCACACATATTTCTGCCAAAAAAGGTCCCAGATGCCCTGATGAGCAGAATACTATGGATTCAAACCCTAGTTGATTCTTGCGTTAAAGTTGTGCAGTCACCTATAAGTGAATTTGAACCAGTGAAACTTCAATCATTGGAAGCTTTCTCTTCTTTGTGGTAGAGAGAGCATCGCGTTGAATGTGCTGTGGGCCGGTGGGCCGCGGCATGAAAAATAATAAAAAAAGGATAACGTTAAAATAAAATAAAATAAAAATCCAAGCTAAAAGAAAGAGGCACAATCCCTCACTGATGGCCGGCGGGCTGCTCCCCTTTGTTTTTCTGTTTGTGTTTTTTTTTTTAACTTTTGACTTTTTTATTTCTTAATCCAATCTAATTTTTAATCTAATTTACGTTGTGTTTCTTTTTAATGGTTGGTTTTTTTCCTAACGTAGAACTTGGTGAGTGTCACATCTTCGCCACATGTCTTGAGAAAATAATAAAAACAACCATATTATTACTTTCTGTTGGATTAATTAGACGGAATTAATAAAGGGATTTGATTAAATTGATTTGACACATTTTTAGAATTTGATTGCACTTTTTGAGGTTTTTAGGATTTAGTCGCACTATCGTAACAAATTTTTAAAATTCTATTGCATATGTCCTGTAACAATTATGGAGAATTTATCAGTTTCTTGAAATACTCATGTCCTCTCGAAGAAAATGCCTCAATTGGATGCATCTTGTTTTGGATAGGAGGGCAGACGTGTTTAGAGGATAAGTCAAGTTTTACATGTTGGGAAGCACTAGAAGACATAACTTGGGCCTTCAGCAAAACGTCATTTCAAGAATGGGAAGGAGCACGTGTGGTCGTAAAAGAGGAACATACAATATTTCTCAGAAAGTTTGTCAAAAGAATTCTGACCAACTTAAATGGCTTGTAAGTGTCCCACTTTCAAAGTCGGTCATACATTACAAATCGATTTACATCCTCCAATTTCAATCGGGTTTCATATATAAATTTAAACTCAAGACACAATTTAATAACGATAATGACTTCCATCGTGATGGTTTGTGCTTGACATTTTGGCATTGAGAGAGAGAGAAAGATAGGGTTAACTCTAGTGAAGTCATCATAGGGTGCAACACCCCGGGGTAGCTGCCTAAGCACACCAACCACACATGAGAGAGACCTAAAATCTCAAGCATCCACCACGACGAGTGATCGCTTGAGATCTTTGACCACCCCCACAGTGATAGATAGCAGTGCCATGACTCCCCCATGGTGGCACCACTATTTATAGAAAATGACATAGACAATCCCTGATTTTTTTTCTAATGTGCAATTTGGTTTCTAAACCTTTAATTTGTTCAATATAATTCATGAACTTTTAATACATGTTTAATACAATCCCTATTGAACAAATTAAAAGTTTAGGGACCAAATTATACATTGAAAATTCAGGAATTATTGTGTCATTATCCCCACTATTTGTCCTCCAGCCTCAACGCAAATTGCCCTTCTCTCTTTTAACTTTTTTAGTGTCTTCGTTATAAAATATTCTATCGGCCAATATAGGCGGGACAAAATCTTCCACCCCTAGGCCCAAGATAGATTATCTAGAATTTTATCCGGCCTAATACAAATATATCCAATGCCAGAATCCAAGCTCTTATATGGGCCACATTACTGGGCCTTGATCCTCTCACTTGTTTTTGCCGATTGATTAACCCACGACACGGTGCAAGGGAACTAGTTTCAGGACCGCAATTGCAATCCTATCACAGTTCTTGATTTTGATCCAGCTAAGATACTACTTAAGCTCGTGCCTGTGAAATATGTAATAATTTGAGGATTGTGATTGCAAAATACACGACTAATTTATATCTCAGAGAGGTACCTGCGTTGAGCTCTAACTAATCTTATCAAGGGCGTAAGTGCTACAACTAAAATTTGCGATTTTTTTTTTTTTTGGGTATATGTACATTAGTAATTGGCCCATTATCATCTATTGGCCCAGATAAGGCAAAACCTCGAACTTTCGGCGACTGACAGGAACGAGCCCTCTTTAACTCTTTTTTAAATAACCCATCCCCTCCTTTTTCTGACACGATAATATGCTGGGCTTGATTGACAGAATCATACCTGAACTCCCTCCAAAGCAAAAACCTCCTAAACACTAAAACCTATTGTCTCTCTAGCATGTAAAGCATCATATCATTATATAGATAATAGTGAAATTGAGGTTTCAAGAAACAGTTTTTTCGAGGTGCCGACACGTGGTGCCTCCCCTGCGCATCGCTGTCCTTGACAGTCCTTTAATTTTTTGACACGTTTTCTTCTTCATTTAGATAAATATGCCATTTGGACCGACATTCTTTATATGCATGACGTTTTTATCTGTTTGACTTCCAAAAAAAAGAGTTAATACTTGGATAAAAATGGTAATACACTTGCCCTCTTCAAGTTAGTCTATTAATCTTGAACCTAAAATGTATCGTTTTTAACTAATCTAGAAAGTTAAATCTTTATCCATATTTATATGTGCTTCAAGTCAAAATAACCCTTCTAAATTCATTTTGATAGTGAAACTACATATGAAAATAGAACAAAAGCAAAAAATCATTGAAAAGGCATAGGAGGTAAAGACAATTTTTTAATTCGAAGTATCATTGTAATAGACATATGCTGAACTTAATTAAATATTCATGTACATGTGAAAACTTTCTAATGTTACCCAAACTGCAATGCAATAAACCATAATTTGCCTGACGCAAAACCTATCCCTAACGTGCCGGGGGGTTTTCTGAGTATGGGAGCGGAACCATATGATCATCATGCATTGATGCTAAATCTTGATATAAAATTTTGTGAGACCATTATCAATTATTTTAAAAATTTAAGTTATGAGATGAAAACATAATTTATTATTTAATATTCTAAAACTCTCTCTCATGCTTAGTCTAGTTTTTTTCCTAGTACTAAGTGTGGAAATTTAATTAGAGAGGTAGAAGGGATCTGGAAAAATTCAAACTCAGAATCTCCAATTCTAATACCATATGAGATTTTGATGGGATTATTGCCAACTGTTTTAAAAACTTAAACTTTTAGATGAATGCGTGATTTATTATTTAAATATTCGAACAATTAAAAATATGCAAACAGAAGTATCGAGGTTGATGCTGATAACCAAGAGACTCGTGGTCGTTGCCATAAGCACGACCATCGTCTTCCATTCTGTGTGTCTCAATCGCATATTAAGGAATGACGAAATCCTTTCCTGATCCACGCGAATGGTGTTCGGCCTTTCCTGTCGTGCCTTGATGAGTAAGTTGACTGTGGAACCGAGTGCTGGTTCATGTGTGTGATGTCAAAAGAAGTACCACTTTTATGTTTCAGTCCCCTTAATGGAGAGAAGCTAGTGGTGGTCCATGTCTGGTATTTTGCTCATGCACTCGACCTTATTCCCATGCAAAATCTTCCTAAATTACTCCACAACTTTTGAAAGCACGGTGAGAAGTTTAGCTATGATTTCCGATCCTCCACTAGCCTTCCATACCATGGAAGCGCCGCCTATTCTTCAACATTTTGGGCACGGGACCGGAATATTTCGAATATGTCGTAAGGAATGACAAGATGGGATTGTGTGTGCTTCGTTCTTGGAAGAAATTATCAAAAAAGTCCTAAACATGTTACACATATACCAATTCAGTTATAAACCTTTGAATTTGACTAATTTAGTCCTAAACCTTTTAAATTACGTTTGGTCGTTCAAATTTAGAATTAGGATAAAATTAGATAAGATAAGATATGAAATCCAAGGATTTCGCTACATTATATCTATTGTTTGATTAATTGTAGTAATAAAGTCTGATATATTCACATCATATCATGTATATAATTTAGTATAAAAAAAACATATTAGTGTAAATAAACATAAAAGTTCACAAACAAATATGGTAAAAATCTATCGCGACATCCATGTTTACTTTATTTTTATTGACTTTTTTATATTTAATTATTTCGTTCTTAATTTCTTTCTTCCCTTCTATCATTCTCTCGATAAAATTTCATTTGATAGTTAATTGTATTAAAATAACGAAGTACATAAAATATGTAATAAATACAAAATTTATTTATCTTAATATATTGAATTTGTATTAGAATTAAATTCTAATATATAAATAAAAATAAGATTAAATTTAAATAAACAAAATTGATATTTTTTTGTCATATTATATTTCTTATAATAGAATTCATATATTACTTATATTCATATATAATTTTAATTTTATTAATTTAAGAAGTTTGTTATTTGAAAAAAAAATTACTTTTCTATTATGGATATTATAAATCTTATACACATTTATCCTACCTCCTCCATGGGATAATTTTATTTGAGCTATATCATTCTTCTATTTGACTTTATCATATCTTGAGTAGACATCAAATGTAGGATAAAATAAATTTTATCGTATCATGAATTTTATCTAATATGCCAAACACAGTTAGGATAAAATTTAATCTTAAACCTTTCGATATTTTGCTAATTCGGTTAAAAACCTTTCATTTTTGTCAATTTAGTCCAAAACTTCTTGACGATTCATTACTTTAGTCCTTTTAGCCAATTTCTTTTTTTGAAAATTTTAATTTTTCAATTTTTATGATTTTGTGTAATTATCATTTCTATTTTTATTTTGTTTTGTTTTGTTTTTTTTTTGTTTTTCTAATCCTAAGATGGCGAGGGCATCACAACCCTCGCCTAGATCTGAGCAATGGTTGATGCCCTCACCGACTTAGGGTTGGAGAAAGAATGAAAAGAAAAGAAGAAATTCAGGAAAATTTTCAGAAAATTTTTAAAAGACTATTCAATTCGGCACCAATAGTGCCACTTAAGATGGTCGAAGCTGACTACACCACTAAGTCAATGATTTTTGGCCAAAATTGGCCATAATGACTAAATTGGCAAATCGTGAAAAAGATTTAGAACTAAATTGTCGATATCGTCAAAAGTTTTAAAACTAAATTGATACAATTGAAATGTTTATGAGTGGATTAGCGAATTATCAAAAGGTTGAGAACTAAATTAACCAAATTAAAAGGTTTATGAGTGATTTGACACAAATACAATATGTTATGACTTATTTGATAACTTTCCTCCCTATAAAATTATTTTTCTTTTTTCAGCTAAAATTAATAAATGAGAAAATGAGTTTATTTCGAGTCGTTCTCGTTATAAAAGAAAGTTTCTCAAAGTTGAATTTCTATGATTGTAAACTTTTTCTTAATGTAGTTCGTAAGTTTATCATTAGATGGTGTATGCCAAAACTGCTGGTAGTTTGACTCGACGTATGTTGTATAAGCACACTATCCCAAGATTACATTTATCTTAGGTATATCAAGTAGATTAAGCAATTCCCAATTTCCAAAATCAGAAAGAGATATGAGATGCTTGCATTAATCTGCACTATAGTACGTGCACAATTTATGCGTTGGAATGTTTTCGACAGGACAAGATTTAAGTCAAATAGTGATTGGTTAACGATGAATTAATGTATCCTCTGCTGGGGACGACGCCTAATATGAGAAAGAAAGAAAAGTCCTAATTGAAGTTTGGCCTTTAACTGACTTGATAAAGGAAAATAAATTACTGACTCCAATATTAATGGCAAAGAGGACTTCTTGCAAATTGAAGTCGGCAAACAAGGCGGCAAGTTGCCGGAGAAGAAAAGTCCAAGATGGTCTTCAAGTGACAGCTGGATATGAAAGTGGAGTGATAAAAATAAAGAAAAGGAGCATGTGATGTCGACTCCTTAGCAAAGAAGAAATTGGAAGCCCATTATGCATCAAGTCGGCCGCTGGACGTGTGGCGGTGAAAGCTTGAGCCTATAAATAAGGCTTCCAGTAAAAGTTTTAAAAGATAAGCTACCATAAATTTACCGTGTTACGTAGAAGGGTGAAAAGAAAGAACAAAATATTAAAAGGAAATTCGATGAATTTTTATAAAAGTTATTAATGTTAGCGTTGGCCACATAGGATGATCGACTTGAATAAATCGCCATAATTAACAATTTACACCCAAAATTATTTGTAATGACATTTTAAGATTAAATTAGCATTTTTAAAAAGCATTTAATTGACAAAAATTTAGGATTAAATTGGTCAAATTAAAAATTTCATAGCTGATTTGGCACAAATAAAATAGATTTAAAACTTTCTTGATAACTTATCCTTTATAGATATTATTATTTTTGTGCTAAAATTAATAAATGAGAAAATGAGTTTATTTTGACTCGTTCTTATTATAAAAGAAATTTTTTAAAACTTCAATTTATTTGATTGTGAACTTTTTCATGTAGTTCGTAAGTTTATTAATTAAATGACGTGTGCCAAACCAAAACTTTGGGTAGTTTTTCTTCTTCTTTTTTCGGTCGAAAGAGCAGTTTGATTTGATGTATGCTGTACGAGGACACTGCCCCGATATTGCATTTGTCGTAGTCATTTTAAGTAGATTTAGTGATTCCTATTTGGAATATTAGAAAGAGCTAGAGATGCTTACATTAAATTTGTATTATAATAAGTGCACAACTTATGTATTGGAATATGATCGACACGATGAAATTTAAGCCAAGTAATGATTGGCTAATGATATATTGATGTACTCTTGTTACTCATGCATATTCTCTTATGATCACTCCAAGGAGCACGGATATATATGTCTTTAATAGTTGCTTGATTTGTGTGGGACATGGAGACTGTCACGGTGGTGAAATTTAATTAAGTAGTCGTAGATATCATCATTACAAAGAAAAAGATTAATTAATATACAAATAGACTTATCTTCTTAGATTATATTTATTTAAGTGCAAAAATATTAACCTACTATCTTTGACAATCGCCGGATTAGTTTGGAATAGATCAGATCAGATTGGATTAGAGGGTTGCAGCCTGCACTCTCAAGTCGATACCGGAGAGACTATCCATCGCATAGCCCATGGTTTTTCCCATGGTTTTTCTTAGAAATCCAGATTAGATGAGCCCAACCACAGTCGCAATCATCTGTATTTTCCCCATTTTGACAATGGTCTCTTCCTTTTTTATCCGATTGCTCAGAAAGGAACCATCTTTTCAACCCCACTTTGAAGAATATATGCCATGAGCAACACGAAGCTGCAGTTATGCATACAAGAGAATCCTTATCAAGAATCAAGTCCGAAAGCAGCTCATTAAGTTTTGAGATTATTCTCACCATCCACCACGTTGGGGCTAATTGAAAATTTTCGATAAGCAGTCCACCGAGATTTACGACACGAACTAGTTACAGATAACAATTCTTGCGTAACAATAGTTTTATAACAATCAACAATAGAACAATTCCGACTTACATACATTACCCAACAACTCTATTTGAACCGACAGATGGGAACCCAAATTGCAAATTTAAACCGGGTTAAAAGAAACGAAACACCGACACACCGATATAGAGTGGAAAATCAGTAGTTTATACACACACAATCAAGTCCAGGGTCACCATCAACTGGGGCATAAAAGGTCCCATCTTCTTGATAGAACAAGCACACTTCATTCCTTTTTTGATTCGAGCCACCTGTCCAAAGCCATGATCATCGAATAAATTAAAGTAAGTCCAAAGTATCATCAACATTAAATCAGAACATCAGTAGACTATAAGAAACGGTCAAATTAGTGATAAGGTGTGTCATGTCTAGTCATGCCGGGCCCATCCACATAACTATCTTTTGCGTTGCCCCGAATCTGTCCCTTCTTTAGTTTTCTTAGCAACGGCCACTCCGTGACATTAGCCAACGTGATCATAGTCAAACCCTTTTCTCTTTCATGAAAAATGCAGTAATTTGCGTAAACAAATATTTATATATTGCCAGGAGTTATCTAGAAAGGAATGGTTTAACACAATTCAGAGTATTCGATGATTACTGGAGATAGATAACCACAATTCGACTGCGAAGAAGCTTGTGAGAATTGAAACCCTTAGATTGAGATTGACGGGGTGCTTACACAAGGGTGTGCTTTCATTGCTTGGTGATGATCCAGATAGCATAAATGATCCCGGGAAGATAGCCAAATATAGTCAGCAGAAGGCAGATCCAGAACTCAATCTGTCGACAATCACAACCACTAACCAGTTAATATTTCACCACACCAAAAGAAAAGGAGAAAGAAGACCAACACGGGCATGAAACATCCGATTTCCTAAACATGGAAACTCCCTCACGCCCATCATAGTTTGCTCAAAAAAGACAAGGGAATACGTGCTCACTCTCTAGTCCGCTAATTTCCAAGAATTGACCAACCCAAGTTTGCATGGAAGCTAAAACGAAAGAATTAAAAGAAGAAGGAGAAGGAGGTGTAGGGTGTTGTGTTTTGACCTTGCAGCCATACTTGAGGAAGACACCAAGAGGAGGCAGGATGATGGCCACGATGATGTCGATGCATGTGAAGGTGCTGTCCGACATCGTCGTTCTTCCTCTGTCCTTCGATTCAAGCTTTTAGTAAAGCTGAGCTTTCGTGTAGGAGGGCAGTGATGACAAGGTCTCTAGTGCGAACAAACTGAAACGGCGATGCTTCGGTATTTATAGAGACCCAATCGGGACCAACCCCACCCCGTACGTGTGCCTCCCTCATTGGGACGATTCACGTGTTGTTGTTCTGCATTTTCTTTGTGCGGAACTTTTAGACCGTAGAATCCATTTTACAGCTGCCTCGAATAAGCTTTTGGAACGTGGCACCACACCCCCCAAATATTCCTTGGGGGTTAATTCCATCGTGATTGGGAAGTTCAACAGGGCTATGCAACCTCGCGTCCCGCTCACGGATGCGTGTCTGCTCTTTTCTTCATACTAATCAGGTCGACCCATTGAATGTCTTTCCTACCCAAATAAGGTTGAGTCCATTTCAGACACGACTCCTCGCTCACGTTGATTCATATCCACAACCACAGTTAATAACAAGATAATTTTTTTTTTTAGGTCGGTCAGTTAATAACAAGATAAAGAAGAGCTTAGTTTGCCATGATGTCCTTCTTATCTTATCCTCTCTCTCTCTCTCTCTCTCTCTCTCAGAGTAAATCCAACATGGTAGGTCTAGGAGGGGCTGAAATTTGGGCCATCAGCGAGCTCAATGGACCAAAAGCCTCCATTCCTAAGCATGGAAGTTGACCCATCATGGTCAGACCTGATAATTTAGGAAAAGACAACAGCGTATGTGTTCCCTCCCTCCTATACTACTAAGATGTTTTAATTAACTGTGAAAGACTTAGCACCTAAAACTATGACCCATTAAGCTCATCAAACTTTCTCCATATGCTTGCACAGGCATATCACATGGTTTATTCGAGTAGTTGGCGTCAATTTCTTAAGGTATGATATGTGCTTACATAAAGAAATTGCCATGTATCATCATCCGTTGTATCTATCTTAAATTCCAAGTTTTTGAAAAACTGTTACATCATTGTGAATGGGCCATATCTATGTATTATCAACCATATTATCTCCAGCTTAAGTTGTTAGAGAAGTGCCGCATCGCTATTTGACGTGAGAATTCACACCGAAAATATCAAAAAAAGTCATTAAGGGTTGGAAGGGCTTCTCAAGGAGACTGACATATAACTATTTATCTACTAAGAATTGAGGAATAATAATGTTATGTTGATCTCAAGATCACCTATATGTACTGCATCGTATATTCAGAGAGATGGCACATGATGCTCATGCGACCGGTATACTTCTTGAAGATTGGCTATTCAACATTTGCTCAACTCCCAAGTAATGAAAGCCAAAGTGTTATAAATTTAGGTCATCGATATCTATGTCAATATCGATTTACACAGTAAAAGTTTAGTCAAATGCCTAATTATGGCTTAACCTATTTGTTTAGTATTTACTAATTACCGTAGATCGCGCCCGTTTGATTATTCTTTTTCCATTAAAAACTTCGGGAAGAGAAGTTATTTTCTTTAATCAACCTCGATTCAATTATATTCTGTATTCTTGCTAAATTCGAGTTCTTGAAGACGCCACACATTCCCCTCATCTTTCGATTATATAATGTCCCAATTTCCAATGCTTTGCTTCTCAGACAGCAGCTCAGTTAGCACGAATTCAAGAAGCTTTTCTCTTTAACTAATATGGCCTAAGCAACCAGCCCTCTCGCGCATCATTCTTCAGGGTCTAAAGCACTGACTCGTGTGTACTGACTGGCTTGCAAGAAGCAGAGCACATGCCGCCAGTTCCCCGTTCCGACGGGCGGCGACTCTGCACAAAGATTGCTCCGAAGAGGAACTTTGCGACCACGCATTTCCCCTGAAGTTAAAAAAGAAAGAGAGAACAGGAGAGAATGAAAGAGAGCAAGAACAGGAGGATATGCAGGGGACTCGACCTCTCGTGTCATCGCCAGCGCTCTCCGTATGGCCTCGTGCGGTGGATGTCCGGTAGCGCTGGTCTAGGTGGCCGCCTCCCCGTCCACGTGCCACTTCAGTTTGGCGTCTCCAGTTCTGTTTCCTTAAAAGATTTAGAATCTTGTCGTTTGGACAGAGGAAAACATCAGAGGAGATTCTCCTCTTTCCCAAGAGGATGGACAGCAATTTTCACACCGCCTTTCGGATGCTAATCAGTTAACCCGGCCTTATCACAATCCAAGGGAACCGAACGAGACACAAACGTAGGGAGAGAAACTCCGCGAGTCGACTTGCTGATCAAGGAAACGGTTTCTCTAAGCCACTCGGCCAATTTCATCGTCAATTCGTGTCTTATCTGATTCATGGAGTCGATGGCGTATGTCACGAGTCGCGAATGAACCCACTTGTTTTGGACCTACTCCTAAGGAGTAGGTTGCGAGGAAGATTTTATCAAGAAAGAGAACGGACTATCGACCGAAGTGGATATGTCTATCCAGCACCAGTAGTATAACAGGGTCGGTCACTCTGTGTGTGTGTACAGGGGGCGGTGATGCCACCTGCCAATTCAAGAGAGGACCCCTTCCCTTCTGAGTTCTGGCTTTCGTTGGATCCCAAAGAGATTGGATCAACAGTGCCAAACGAAAAAACTAAGAACAAAGAACCAAAAAGAAGCGGCTCCTACCATTACGGAGATGTTATCATCATCACCGCCCACCACCCCCTAATTAGACTTCAAGAAACAGGTCTCTCCAATGGGAAGATCGGAAATTGTTTAAACCGTCAAATCCCCATCGCGATGCATTAAGCTCAAGCACTAGTCCTGCCTCTTTCAATCCCCACATCCCCTTATAATTTCTCTCAAGCTTTCAACGTCATTATTAGTCTTCTTTATTTTTGCAAACTATATGTTATTTTATAATCTGTCATGGGAGATGGGAGGAGATGTTCAGTGACGTAAATCCCCAGAAACAGAGGATAACATAAACTATCTGGAGCAGCATATGTTGTGTTTCTGCTGCACTGTACAGGCCAAAATGGCTAACCCTCCACTCTCAAATATATAAAGATCAAATGATCATATTCAGCAGCAGGAACAATAATAGTAATCGCATCCTTGTTTTTCTTCATGGCCCCACTTCGTTTTCTCAAATGACATCAAGAATCTGTGATGGAATTGGAAGTTACCTGCTTTGAGGCATTCGACTGTACTTGCTTTTTTCTTCGTTTAGTAATTCACCGTTTTGACTGCCATTAGTGGGAAGTCAGAGAGACCCCCAAAAGCAGGGAGCGACGAGGGCGGTTAAAGCTTTTGGGATTTGGACCTCCATTTTGCATTTTAAAGACTTCTTGTACTCTTCTCTGACTCGCCCTCTGCCTCATGTGTTCCCACCATCCAACCTTTCACTTTCTTCAACACAGTCCAGCTGGGTTTTTTCGCCCTTCTTGCTCTGCGTGAATTTTTCCAGAGCGTCTCTCTTTCTCCGAGCTTAAAGATTGCCCTTTCGAGGATTTTCCAAACCGTGATATCCGAGCAAGAGCAATCATTCGCGCTTTCAATGCATTTGGATTAGTGTTGCTCGAGTCATTCGAGGCGTCATGATTCAATGACCAAGAGTTATGTGCTTGTTGGGTAAGAAATTTTTGGGCCTTTTCTTTACAAGATAAGCCATCTGTCAAATGAAAGATCTGAATGTTTTCATTTTTATGATGTTTCTGATGAAGGGTTCTTGGGAAACAAGATAAAGTTTGGTATTGGATGATTGGAAGGTGTCAAGGGAGAATTTTTATGTAAGAACGAATAGAAGGGTTTCTGAATCTCATCAAGAACAGAGGACTTTAGCACTTTACTCTTTTCAAACATGGGTTAATAGTATTTTATGTTGCTCGCTGATAGTGACCATCATATTAAAAAACAGGGGATTCTTTTCTTAATCTTGACAGTGAAAAGGAGTGATCTTTTTCTTTTCTCTACCTCCCCTATAAATTTGGACTGATTTTGTCTTTCCGTGGGGTTTTTGGCGAAGAATGTGACGCCTTAAAACTCTAAGGTGAAGGTTTATCAACAACTTGGGTTCTTTGAATTCTATTGGAGAGTGGTGAAGCTGCATACGGAAGCTAAGTGCTTGAAATTGGGACATTTCTTGGAAGCTAAAAGGTGTGTCCTGCTCTTAACCATGCCGCTGTTTGAGCTCTTCAAGATGGCCAAAGCTAAGCTTGACTCAAGCCTAGAGAAACCCACATCTTCTTCAACTGATCTTTCTTCTGTGTGAGTTTTAATTTAAAAAAAAAAAAAATCTTCCCAAATCTCTCACATTTTGAGCTCTTTTATGAGTTTCTTCTTTTCTCTAATGTTTTGTCGGTTATGGCCTTCAATTTTGTGCGCAGACCTGCAAATGAGCTTGTTGAGTTAACATGGGAACATGGCCAGTTTGTGCTACAAGGTCAATCTAGTCGAGCTAAAAGGGGCCCCTTCAGTAATAATACACCTTCTGGATCAAAACCTAGAGAAGGGGCTTCAGGTGATGATACCAGACCCAAGCCCGGGAAGTTTAGGAATCTCGAATGTGGATTAAGTGAATTTCCGGTGTCTGAACAGTCTAGTGAAATTGGTTTGGGACAGGAGGATGACATGGTGCCTTGGTTGAGTTTCCCTGTTACTGGATCTTTACAGAATGATTACTGTTCTGATTTATTGACTGAGCTGACTGCAGTCGCAGCAAATGGGACTTCTCCTGGAAATGATGACAAAAGTTCTAGTCATATATATAGGGAGTTCCATGGCATTGATAATGGCGTTCGTAGTCTGGGACAAACGGATGTATCGAAGTTTTCTTCTTCTGCAGCTGGCAAAACTGCAATCAATAGAACTGGCTCTAATCAACTATATTCCTTGCCGAACCAGCAGTTCTTATTGCCATTACCATGTTTTAGATCAGGAGCCTTGGATGATGTGAGCACAAGTACAAGCAGTAGTGTGTCCCAAGCTGTTTGCGGGGATAAAGCTGGGTTGCCAACCTCTATGGTAGCATGTTCTACTGTAAAGGTGCAGAGGCAGGATTTAGGGCATTCAGATAAGAGTAACCATTTTATGAATTTCTCCCGTTTTTCACGACCTGCTTCTATTTATAGAGTTAATAATGCTGAGAGCAATGGTCAAACGGCTGGTTTTGGTTTGTCGGGTGCGGATAGATCAGTCAGTAAGGAAAAGGCTTCATCTAACGATAATAGCACCCTTAGTGGATCAAATTTTGCTGTCTCAAGTGATGGTGTGCAGAAGCAGAGAAAGATTGATTCCTCAAAACCATTTGACGGAAAGCATTATGAGCAAAAGTTTTCTGGTGGGCACTCAGAGGCTATCTGCCAGGAAAACACTTGTAAGAATGCTAAGCATTCTTGTCAAAATTATCAAGCAAGTGTTTGTAAAGGATCAACTGAGCGTGAAAAGACCACAGAGCATGTGGGTGGTTCTTCTTCGGTTTGCTCAGGCAACAGCGTGGAAAGAGTTTTAGATGACCCCAAAAGCAATTTGAAGAGGAAATCTCTTGAGACTGATGAGTCTGACAGTCCCAGCGAGGTATATTAGGATTTTTTTCCAGTCACTCTTCTTTTCTAGGACTTGTTTTGATGGCATGTACTTTTGGTTCATATCATGAAAACAGATGTTGAATGCAGGATGTTGAAGAAGATCCGACGTGTGAAAAGAAGCAAAACCCTGCTCAAGGTACTTCAAAAAGGAGCCGAGCAGCAGAAGTGCATAATTTATCTGAAAGGGTGAGTAAAATGATTGAGAATCTATTCGAAAAGACTGCAAGTCTCAATATCTTTTTGAATTTCCTTGAAACAGAAGCGAAGGGACAGGATAAATGAGAAAATGCGCGCACTACAGGAGCTAATCCCAAATTGCAACAAGGTAATCTTTTCTACTTAAGACCTCTTCCTAAATCTACTTACTACTTTATCAATTTTTTTCTAGATCTGGATCTAGGCTGTGAGACCGCATCAATTTGCTCAAGTATCTGCATCATCTGTGTTCATGGGATGTGAAAAATTGACTGGCAGTTCATATGTCTATTTGGATACCATTAGCATAAACTCACCAGTGTCATGAGACACAAGAAGTCGATGAGCCAATTAATGATTGATACTCTTGGTCCTTGTCTGATTGGCTTCGCTGATTTTGGCCTTTTGCCATTGTAAAGGTGGACAAAGCTTCGATGCTTGATGAGGCGATCGAGTATCTCAAGACGCTTCAGCTTCAAGTGCAGGCAGATAATCTCTGCAAAATTGTCAGTTCGATTCTTTTGGTTTCTTTGACAAGTTCTGAGGCACATTAAACTTTTCCAGCAGATGATGTCAATGGGAGCTGGTCTGTACATGCCACCTATGATGGTACCCACTGGAATGCATCCAGCACAGATGCCGCATTTCCCACCCTTTGGCATTGGAATGGGTTCAGCAATTGGATTTGGGATGGGTATGGTTGACATGAACGGCCGTTCTTCTGGTCGACCAGTGGTTCCAGTTCCCCCAATGCAAGGTCCACATTTTCCTAGCCCACTGATCTCAGCAGGGATGGCAGGAGCAAATCTCCAGATGTTTAATTTTCCTGGTCAAGGAACTCCTCTACCGATGCCATGCCCACCACTAGTTCCTTTTCCTGGGGGTCCAGTGATGAAACCAGCAGTGGGACTCGGTGTCTATGGAATGCCAACTTCTACGGAAAATTCAGATTCAGCTGTTGCCTCGAGATCAAAGGAAGCAATGCAGAGCATTGACCAGGAAGCTCTGCAAAATACTGCTTCCATTTGCTTGAAGAATCAGTCATCCAATCAGGTTTGTCAGCGACTTTAAAGTCCCATAATTTCAGAGAGAATAAACATTAACATTGAATATTTAGGTTTACACGCATGAGCAAGTGGGGTTGGGATATCAGCGTCGATCCCCTCCTCCAATCTTGAAGATAGTGAAAAGTAAATCGATGTTACACTTGAATAATTTGTTTAGAAATTTCTTGATGTTGTAAGTCTTTCGATTGAATATAATGGGCAAATAGAATGCTAACACATTTCTCCATAGATGTACTGTTGAATGACATTAGATGCTGCATAAAATTTCATTTGCTCTTAGTCAAATAATTCTCCATGATCTTCTGATGCATCATTTGCTTTTAGTTTGTTTAAAAGGCTACACAATTCCCAAACAAATTTTGTTTACTTGGTTTGACAGCATTCAAAGTAATTTTGAGTTGGGCAGGTGGTGGAGTCTGTTAAAAATGCTAGTTTGCTCTCTTGTCTGGGGAGTTTTGTATATTGGGACAGTTTCTACAGGAGTGGTACTGTCAAAGTGCGGGATGCGCTTGATTGAAGAAATTTTGGTCATGAACTTTCCACAAGGATTTGATGGTAGAAAGTAAACACTGTTGATATTTTGTGTGGAAGGGAGCATTAAATCTATTCTCTCCAGCAAATGCATTGGCCATATATTTTGCAATTGCATGGTACTAAATTAGTCCAGTCCTAAGAAATATGTGGTTGTTTCCAGCGGTCTGCTCTGGGACAAAGTAGTTGCCAAACCTCGGATCTTAATGGAAGCATGGCTATCGAGTCCACTGGAAATGATGTTGGATCCAGCAAACAAGTTGCGGGTAGGTGTCTGCGAGCATCATCTTTCTTGGGTATAGAGATAAGATAAGTTTTGATGCTCATTTGGTTTTTCTTTTTGTAGATCCTGATTTGTGAGCAGCATAAATTTGGTTAGAGTGGAATCTCACAAGCCACAGATGCTGCTGCTTCCCTGCCTTCTCTGCGAATATAGTTTGAGGCACCAAGTTCTTTGAATGGAGGAGGTTGAAGGTTATGAGAAGATTTTGAAGTTTTTTTCTCCCTTTATTCTGCTTTTTCATGTAGTGTAAAGATTACCTTTTACACAGTTTTGGCATCCTTGGAATGGTCTCTTCCACGGTATGTACTATGTATACTCAGTTAAACCTCGGTACTTGAAAGAAATAGTAACAGAGGTGAATCGGTGATCCCGTGTATAGTTTGTTTTTGGTGAATAGGCCCTCGAATGTGTTCGTGTTTCTTTTCTAGATTTTCTCATTCAGAAAAGCATCACCATAAGGGTGTTCCATTTCAGAAATTTTGTTGAGCATTTGATAACTGAATTCTGCATGCCTAAGCTCTGGTCTAATTATACTTGAATGCGAAGTTCTACATGAGGATTGAAAAAAGGGGCTTTCTGAGGATAATCTAAAGGTTTAGAAACTTTATAGACGGGAATAATCCCCAACCAGACTGATTAACCTAAGTGTACGCTGGTGATGGGAAAGTTTATCATGATTTCTCAGTGCAAAGAACAGTGGGAATGTAATCATTCAGATCTGGGGGACAAGGAGGCATTTCAACCAAGCCAAAGCTTCTGAATGATTGGTGGGCTTGAAGTTTATAGAGCTTTTTATCATTGATGTGATTAAAGGATAAAGGACCTCTTATCTTGTCTCCTCCCTAATAAAGTATGATTTTGGTGAAGACTTAAGGGCTTTTTTTTTCCCTGTTACACATCTCTCTTTCTCCCGGTTGTTACGTTGAGTTGGGCAATTACGATATGGATCATATATGATATTTGGAGATCAAGAACAACTGTCTATATCCATCAGTTGCTGCCGTGATCTTCGAATTTCTTGCTGATAGCGACACATGTGTTTCCAATCAGAATCTGCCTTTCTGTTGAGAGGACACATAATTATCAAGCCTATGCTAAAAAATAAGTAGAACTCATGAAGTTTGCATGTGCTTATGTTTCCAACCACTGCTAATGAAGCCACAACCAAAAGAGATCAGACTCATGGTCATCTTGAATAGACATGATTTAAAGCTACACCAACCCTTTTGGGAGGTGAAAAATAAGAACAGAAGTCAAATTGCAGAAACGATCTGTTGTTATTTGGAATGAAGCAACAAAAAAAATAATTTCTAGCAAGATCATTAGCAAGAGATCATGTTCAAGGCTAGGCTGATTAGCTGGATCTGTAAAAGGCCTTGCACAGAGTCTCGTCAGGTAAATTAAGAGAGAGATGACCATGCTTCATCTGAGGAAGTCATGTTACGCGTTCAAAGAAACACTAACAAAATGTGAGAATATAGAACATATTATGAAATTCTAAACAAATCAGTGAAAACAGATGTCATATTCCCCATTTGGTCAATGTAAAGGTGAAAGTAAAAGCATGCTTAGAATACTAACAAAACCATAAGATTAAGATTGATCCTAAAGGACAAAGGGAATAAACATGTAGCAACAGTTGACTTGGTAGGGACAGCTCATATGGTTCTTTTAAATTCGAGCTCATAATCTTTCAAATGATAAGATGACAAGAATCTTGTCCTGACTTTCATTTACAAAATTTCAGAAAGCCAGTAAGGATGTCTGAATTAGGACATCAGTAAGGTCGACGAAGCTTCATAATGGTCGAACAAGATTACAAAAAGCAGACAGCTTAAATGGCCATCTCATTATTGATTTCCTCGTGATATTGTAATGGAGCTGATGTTCTCTCCCTCGCACATAATATATTGATTTTCTTCTTTCTTCTGACCTGGCAGCAAGTTCTATAAATTTCACCAAGAATATTGAGGAGTTTGGACTTTTCCTAAGGCATATATGTTGTCAGCCTCCACCATTTAAAGGATAACTATAGTTTGGCAAACAAAATGCCCAGAAAAGTAATTCGAATGACACCATTGAAAGAAGACTGACCGAATCAGTTTCGGACAGCCAAGGAAACAACCTTTGTGTTATGGATAATTTATCTTGCTACAGCGACGACGTGGGGGGATTTTGTACAACATTTGACATGCCTTTTCTTCATCTTGACATTTTTCTGCACGAACCGAGAATAACAATGACGGTTTAATCGGAACATTTCCTTTCAATAAATTTTCTCTGTGCGGGAGATTCTTCAGTCCAGAAGCAACTCTCCGAATTTAAGAGAGCATATCAGAGATGGTGAGGAAAAATAACTACCATCACCCAATTTATTGCTGATATTGTCTTGTTGGGTATGTCTTGTAGTTCTTGAGTTTGTCCAAATTTTTTTATTCATTTGACTCGTGGCCTTCTGCAACTTGTGAGTGCAGGGCATGTTTGGTGGTTTTCTTGCTCCCGTAGGAATGCTCCTCGTCAGAAAGTTAAAAGGCAAAAGAAGAAATGATTATTCTATGCGCTGTTTGGTCTCTTGCAAAGAACAGAAAAGTCAACCGACAGACAAGGACTTGTTTTTTCTTTTTCTTTTCTTTTTATTTTTGGGTGATCTTCTAAAATATTTTGATGGAATGGGAACAATTTTTCTGATAAAAAATATAAATAGGCTCGTCTTACTATTTATAAAGAGACAAGTGTCAGTCTCAATATGCACAAGTTTAAGTGTCAGTCTCAATATGCACAAGTTTAAATGTTAACTACTTCTGCGACTATAATTATGTGAGTTTATAATATGAATCTAAATAACATTTTCATGACTTTTCATACGATAATCGACTTGTTTGATTCTCGTACAAGCAGTCATCAATGCCGCTTGCAGTGAAAGGGCCATCCTTTTGAGGTTGGATTATGACGTGGATCAATTATAAGCACGTAATTTTGGTTTTCGCAAACTCATCATCATTTACCTAGAAAAAAAAATCAAAGAAAGGTAAATTAAACCAAAAACACAGTATGAAAAGTTAAATTGTTTGTTAAACTTTGAAATAAATAATACCATGCCCATATCTTGTTCTCAAGGGGTTATATTGGTTTTTTAAATTACAACAAGCATAACCTCTCATAATTTAGGAAAAAAAGTTGATTAAGTTAATCTTAGGATAGAGATATTTTGAATTAGTTCAGCCTTATAGTCTTCACTCTCCCATCACATCTTATATAGGCTCCTCCTCCTCCTTCCTATTCATTTAATTCCTTCCCCAACCTCCCACTGCTTCACCCTCACCTCTCTCTCTCTCTCTCTCTCTCTCTCTCTCTCTCTCTCTCTCCTCTCTCTCTCTCTCTCTCTCTCTCACTTTGTCTCTGTGAGAGGCTCCATTACAATTTGCAGGTAGTTGGCCTTGGATTGAGTTCAGGAAAACCTTGTCACTATCAAGAAAACGTTATCTGACAGCATTTGCACGTGGAGGTGGGGCTAAGTTTAGGACTGGGAGCAGTGGGGACTTTCTCACATGGGAAGACATTCTTGCTGTTACAAGCAGAAGCTTAGGAAAGGCCTGTGGTCACCTGAGGAAGATGAGAAGCTCCTCAACTACATCACCAAGTATGGCCATGGTTGTTGGAGCTCAGTCCCCAAACTAGCAGGTGAGGCATCACTTACCAGTCAGCTTCATGGTCAAAAAGCTTGCTTCTTTAAATTATGTGTTTAAGCCCAAGCCTATGTATATTAGAGGGCAACCAAAACTAAAACTTTTTGGGTTATCACTGCAAATGATGGTAGGTTTGCAAAGATGTGGGAAGAGCTGCAGGCTGAGATGGATCAATTACTTAAGGCCTGACTTGAAGAGAGGTGCATTTTCTCACCAAGAAGAGAACCTCGTCATTGAGCTTCACGCTGTTCTTGGTAACAGGTACCTATTATCATTCCATGGCTAATTTCCGTTTCTCTTTTTTGGGGGGCTTTCTGAGAATTCCAATTTGGGGACAAACTAAATCCAACTTATGCATGTACAATTCATTGTGTGTTGCAATGTTATCTAGATGGTCTCAGATTGCGACTCGATTACCGGGAAGGACTGACAATGAGATAAAGAATTTTTGGAACTCTTCCCTCAAGAAGAAGCTGAGACAAAGAGGGATTGACCCCACCACTCACAAGCCCCTCTCCGAGGTTGCTGATGAGAACGATCATAAAGACAAAGACAAGCCCATCATTCCCAGTATCACCCAACACAACAACAATGATCATCATCACCAGAAATCGTCTAGCACCGCTGAATCATACAAGAAACCAACCCTCTTTGAACCAGCATTGAACACTGATAATCTCAAAGTTCATCATCAGCAGCATTCCCTTGAAGTTCCTGCTAGCTCAGAGATGAGGCCTTATTCTGAGATGTTCATGAAAGATTTCACTTTCCAGCAGCTGAGCATGAACTATGGGACAAGCCTTGGGCTTTCAGCTAGTCTGCATCTAGGCAGCAACACTCTTTGCTTCGATCCAAGGTCATCATCTGAGAATATAATGTCTCAGTTCAGTTCAGACATGAGCACGCCCAATATCATCTCGCCCACCATGTCGAGCTCAAGCACCGCTGTCCCAGTAACTTCAGCTCGTGTAAAGCCTTCCATTAGCCTTCCTGCGGAAGCTGCTTTCATGGTCAACAACGGAGTCCCAAGTTGGGAAGCATCACCCGGTAACAATAATTGTAGCAGTGGAAGTACTAATGGCAATGGATTGGTAAGCAATAATAGCAGCATCAACAACACCGCATTCTTTGAGAGCAACAATTGTTTCTCATGGGGGCTTGGTGAAGGTACTAATGCCAGCAGGTTCGAAAAGCATGTCCCCTTTCACCACCCCATAGGAAGCAATACAACAGAAGAAAACAGCAGCAAATGGTCTGAATATCTCCAGCTGCCAATCTTGTTCGGAAGCTTGACACAGAATAACGATGAAGCCTCTAATCATCATCAACCGGTCTCACACTTCCATTTGATGGATGGGCTGAACAACATTCCTAGTTGGCAACAGAAGCATCACCAACAAGCCAATCCAGACACTTTTGCTGCTCCTGTTCTTGGTCAAACTCTTTAGCTTCTTCCTGATAAACACAAATACCCCCCATGAAATTATGAAATATGGTTAGAGAGGTGTGTGAATGCATAGTTCTTCTTTTGTTTCTGTAAATGAGTCTCAGACACAAACTTTTCTTTTTTCCCTTGCATTCCTTTTCCCCCTTTTGTTACAGAAGATAGGAAATTAAACTGAGCCGTACCCTATTTGCTGATATGTATCCATTCTGCATGAAATTATATTCAGATAATAAGGCTTCTGTTCTTGGTGTTTCTTTGCACGTCTGTTACAGTGTCTTGTATTTTTCTGGTCTTCCCCCCAATTGTAATCTTCTTGCTTGGGTGTCAAATAGTGAATTTCTAATTCTTTATTGTAGCGTTAGTGAGGATAATTAAGAGAGAGCGAGAGAGAGAGAGAGAAAAGACCTTGCCCCTTGGCTTTGCTGTTCCACAACATTTAATCAGTCCATGCCCCATGGAGACAGCGACCCAATTCGTACAACATCCCTTTCATCTTTTGGCTTCCTGGGACGCCTCTACCACTCTCTTATTATCCATCTCTTTCTCTAGTTGATCCCTTTCACATGGAAAAATCCCATCTCAATTCGATTACTTTTCTCTTTTTTTCTTTTCTTGTCCTTTGGAAAAAAGAAGGATAGAAAAAAGGAAGTGCAATATGTGCAACCAAGCAATTGAAATTCCTCATAAAGATTAAAAAAAGCTTAAAAAAATGATCGGATGGGTGTCGCATCGTTGTCTTCCTAAAGATGGTGATGGTTTTCACTTTTTTTCCACTCCTTTAAGTCACTTCGCCTCCCCTTCAGGGCCTAACGGTTGAATGCGCGGGGTGCGATCCAATTGAGTCGAGCCAACTTGTGCCAACTTTGAGCTCAACTCAACTCGTAAATTCAAGACCTGAAATTCAAACTCAAAGTTAATCGGTTACTTTTTTCCCTGCCCTAACTTGATTCACACAAAACTTGACGTATTCAAACTCAATTCGGCTCGATTTGATTTTAAATACATAAAACTCAACATGCCTAAACATTTTCTCACCCAATCGAGCTCAACCCGGCTCAAGTTACCGACACTCAACCTTTTTTCTTTGTGTTTGACGATACATCAAAGAGTGAAAGTGAAATGACATAGTAGAAAACAATACCCTTAATGTTATTTTAACATTATCTGTCGCCAAAATATTTAAAAAAAAAAAAAAAAAAAAAAAAAAAAAAAAAAGCTATATGACACAATGAAATACTTGATTAGATTTGTAAGCGATTGAGTTAAGCATATTTAAGATCGAACTTGCCTCAACAAGCTACTCGAGGTACCCGAACTCGACTCTAGCTTGAAAAGAATCGAGCTGCTCTCGAGTTAGGCAATGAGTCGAGCATGAGTAGCTCACGAGTGCCTTGACTCGTTGGCAACTTTTTTTAACGCCATTGATTCTGTATGTCTTTTCTTTTCTTTTGCTTCATATTTTCGCAAATTTATTCCATATTAACGGTGATGTCATTGCTTCTTTGTATGATGAAAACAGAGGGGGTAGTTGATGAAAAATGTTTCATCATAGGCAACGAGTTATATCTGATATAATTATTTCTTGTTTACTTGTTTCTATAAGCTATACGAGCAATGATTTTAAAAGGAATATGTGTTAATATATTTGGAGAACAGCGAGAGGGTATGTATGTTGACGCGCCAGTCCTTACCACGTTTCTCAGTTGGACAAATGGGAAAGGAGAGAAAAAAACAGACGTTGAGACTTCACGGGGCATCCACTGATGTGGAGACATAGGGAAAACTCTTCCAAGGCAAAAGAGCAAAATAAAAAGGAGAGAAAAAGAAATAAATCTGCTTTTCAGGGAAATTACGATAAATAGAGTTCCTTCAATATTGGCCTAAAATTAAGGGGGCGAAATAGAGTTCCTCCTATATTTATGCTAGAAAATAGCACATGCGCCACTTTGGCGAAAAGAAATAGCGAAAAAAAGGTAAAGTAATAAAGAGAAACGATATGTAAAAAAAAGAAAATACAAAAGATTTATTATGTAATTAATAATTATTTAAAATTCGAACATGATTTATTGAGTATCATCGATCATCTTGATCATCATAAACTACAATTTCGTCTTATAGTTGCGTGCAGTTATAAAATGCCATTCTTTTCGACTTATTCCCGCCCTAGATTAGAATAATTTTGTTGGGTTTGGTCGTTATCTGGTTTTTCTCTTTTCCAGCTTGATTATTTTTTTGCAATTTGGACCAAGCAATGGTGGGTCACCATTCATTCTCTATCAGGCATGCCCCAGCAAAACCTTCGTATCTCTGCATGTGCGCCCATACAATAAAAAGGAAAGAACATGAAGGAATTTCTGGCGTTGGTCCGTCACGATACAACATCGACAGCATCAGCAAATAAATAAATGGCTGATGATGTTGTGCAGGAAAACACGTACACATTTCAAGGTCTCGAGAGCATGTGAACCAAATTATTGAGTGAGGTCGGCTGCGGCCCTACAGGCTACAAATAATACACCAAGAAAAAAAAAGGAGGAGGAAAAGAAAGAGAAAAGACAGGAAATGAATGCATGTAGAAGCGCTGTGAATGGATTGATTGAATAGTTAGAAGCTCCAATTAGATGCTTTGTGTCCATAGAAATTGATTGAGCCGAGAGGTTCGTCGCCTGTATTATTAAAAAGAGGTAAATAGAATAAGGTTCCGTGAAACTTCATTAACTCGTCATGCATCATGCTGTTCACTTTTCATGTACTCTGAAAAAATGATAAGAAAATAGCTCCTATGTAAAGATCATGTCACCAAAGAGTTGAATAATGAAAATGGATGAGGAATGCTTGATTAGGTTGGTTGGGTCATGTTGGAACAAAGTTCGAGTCTTCCGGTTCGTTAAAATGCATTAATTGCGTATGTTACTTACTTCCGCTAGACACCAATCGTAAAGATGAATGGCTCATGCGTGTTTGCTAGTCTTGTAGGACAAGGAGCTTCATCAGGTTTGACCGTGGGAAAATTGACTTGCTAAACAAAGAATGATATCGGTAGACCAATTAGAAGTAGTAAGACTTTCCGCTGGAAGGGCAAATGAATCTTTTGGGGATTTGTGAAGAGGCATGGGACGCCCCAAAAATCGTTGTCAAAGAAGACTTTAACAAAACACTCATTTTTTTTTTCATAGTAATGTATCGCTCTCTCTTGAACAAGATTCTTACTTATCTATATAAGCTAGCGTTAATTATGAGGAATCTTCTAATAAGTCTCCAATAATTCAAGACAAATGTCAACTCTCCCACAATCATTGCAGCTGCAGCTTTTGTTCCGCAGAACTGCAGCTAGCTGCAGCTGCAACTCTGACCTTTTTCTTTTCTTTTTAAAAGATCTGCTCAAATTGGGAAGGTGTAAAGCCAGACAACAGCATGGTTTCTTTAGAAATTTCACCACGTTATTGTTCATCAACTTGTAACAAATTTCTAAGATTGACAGACCGTTTTATCATAGGCCTTAACTTTATTTTCCATTGCCTGTGTGAATTTGGATTCTAACCCCTTTTCACACATAGCAGTTATAGTGGTTAGGGGACCTTCAAAATTAACTTTTGCATGCTAGATTAGTCTATCTTCAAAAAATCTAATTAAAACATCGGTCAATTACTTCCGCTACAAGAGATTCGAGAGAAATCACTTCCTTGATCCCGACAAGTTATGTCGATCCGCCAACATCGGATTTGAGCCATTATAATTTGGCGATGGGCAAAACATGTGTTTAGTTGCTTGCCGACTTGACTAAACATCTAAATTATTTAGATTTTTGAACTTTAACGATTGACTGAATTTGAATAAGCCCATTGTAGCTTGTTGGCAATAGTTTTATCATATCCCAATATGCCACTCCATTCCACGTGTATGTAGCCCAAGAAAGATAATTTTTCTCGTTTTTTTTTAAACGGAATTCAGAGTACTATTTTATGATGTATTGCTCAGATTATGGAAGAGCTTCTGATCATCAGAAGATAATTGCACGGAAGTCAAAAGCCTTTTGGTGGAGATTGCTTGGTTAACGTGACGCTTCACAAAATGGGCCATGATATGAGCAAAGGTCTTTATAGAACAGTAAACTCACACGAGAACAGGTGGTTTGCCTGTCCCAATCTTTCTTCTCATAAGGTATGTGAATAAAGCATTAGCATTTGCCGATGTTGACATCCAAAGAAGAAGATGAGCCGCACCAAGCAGCTAATGCGCAGAATGATGCTATTACGACAAGAAGAGCCTGATGATGAGTATCTTATTCTTCTTGTGTGTATTTCATAAATAAATTGAAGATCTATCCAGAACCAATACATGAATTGCTTCATGGGGTTTATTGAATGAATGGCAGCAAAAATGATAGCCTACTCGTGAAAAACCAGATTGTGGCAGGTTTTGTCACAAGGGTAGGGGCAATCGATGGCCTTGACGGCTGCTCGATCGAAATACCAATCACCAACAGCTAGAGCTATTGCCTGCAGATCAAACAATCTCGTCAGATGCTAATTGGCAAGAATGAAATCTTGCAATTTTTTTGCACGACTAACGTAATACAAGAATCTGACGCTCTGAGTTCCAAAATAAGCTGCCCAATAGGTGGATTAGCTAGAACATAAGCTGTGGCGAACCTTGTTTCCTATTGTAGGTGAATTATCGGCGAACCATGTGTCCTGCCTCTCAGACTGGCAGTGAGCGAAACATGAATTTAGGAAAAGGCCGTTTTGTCTGGAGCTAGAAAATCCTCTTATTGCATTCAGCATCTGATTCCTAAAGCCTGCGCACCAATCAAAGAAAAAGTTCTGTAACAAATTATCAAGTTGATCGATTAGAAATAGAACTTTACAGAAGATAGTCGGACAATGGAAGTCACCTTGCAGGAACTGAATCTGCGATGCGGAGCACCTTGCATGGTTTAATGTGCATTGACGCCAATGTCCATGAGGATCAGCTGATAAGGGAGCTAAACTTGCCTGCAGCTGATCCATGATACAAAGAGTCACATAGTTATTCAGTCCATTAATGCCTTTTTGAGGAAACTCACGGGCAGATTAGAATTGCACATTCTACAGGTTGAATTGTATGCCGCAATAAGCTATTACCTGCCAAGCATCATAGGCGGCATTGAGAAGAAACAGTGGTGTTTTGATGCTGGCAATCAGGTTTTGCGGGAAGAAGCACTGAAAAGGATTCACACAAGAATAACAAAGTTGGTGCGTTCGAGATCAATTATACTGAGCTTTCAATGTGAGTCTTATGTAAGCAAAGCAGCAAAACAGAACAACGGAAGAAGTCATACTGATATTGGATCGAGATGGTTAGTGCACATGCGGGGAAGATTTGGTTTCACTCCCTAATTTCCACAGTAACAAAATCAGATAATGTGGACGAAAAGGAGTAATAAGGCAAGTAGAGGCACACGTATCATCAGGAAAACATGGAAGCATACCTGCAAATTAACCACACCACTATAAATGTTTCTGAGTGTGTGGCCACCAGAAACGTCAGCCCTGCAGTTCCAGAGGTGTAGCACAGAGGTGCGTTTCAAAGATTCTATTCAAGCAATTTATCATAAGTGGAGTAGAACGGCTAGGAGCATTGAAGTTGCTTACGCATCAAGGAACAGTCCAGCATCACTCAGGCACTTCACTTTTGTTGTTCTAGGAAATAATCCCCGAAACTCATCACAGTGCAATATAGATGCCAGGCCTCCGGCAGAGCACCCGGAAAGAAGGGCCTGAAGATGGTAGATCATCACAACAGAATCGAGCCATGTTTCTCGTAAAGCAGATGAAGACATAAAAAGAGGGACAAGGTAAATTTGTCAAATGCCCAAACCTGCTTGGCATAGCGCATGCCCTTCGACATCAGATCCTCCATAGCAGCTAACCATATACGTTGTCCTCTAAACTGCAGCTGGGCAGCCTAAACAGAATCATCAAAAGACTGGTGATCATAATGACCTAATAAATCTAGCTGAGGAAAAAGTTATCACCCTAAGAACTGACTTTGTAAATACCAAATGCGTTCCATGGACATTTGGCAAGAGAAAAACGGTGATCTATGTTAGAGTTGCCTCTCCTATGGACTCTTCCAGCCTTTACAGTTCAAATTAGCATGAAAACTTTCAGGCAACAAGTGTTGGACAAATTTTACATACATAGAGGAGTGGATGAACGCATGCGCATTAGAGATCTGATGACAAAGAATGCAGATGCCCACCACATTGAGAGAAACTGTATACTTAGAACCATTATTTAACCCCAATTATGTAGGCCATGGATCCTATCATGGAACCAAATTATCTCGATTTGTTAGTCTTTTATTGGTAGCTTTACGTTCAAACAACATGGGAAGTGCATTTTTCTTTTGAGAATGTCCAGAGCACCACTAACCTTATCCTCACTGTCCCCAGCAAATGAGGCGCCATCGCAGTAACGGAGCTTCACTCTGTTCCAGTTGAAAAAATCTGTGACCAGTATTAAAGAATGTTGAGAGACTGCTTAGGAAGATCAATAATGGGTGAAAAAGCTAGCAATGCACAGAAGAAAAGTTCGAACAGTGCCAGGATTCTCCTCAGCTTTATTGCTGAGTATTCCTGTAAAAGGAAGCTGCTTTTCCATGTACTTGGATGATCCCCGTCTGGTTGTCTTGCGGTAAACGCAAGATCGGACATTATTACACCATCCTCCACCCTGCCACAGTATGCACGACATTGTCAAGTTGCTGCAACTTCGAGTCTGTGAAAAACTCGAGATGACAACAATAAAGTTTTAAGATTTTCCACTATTCTGATTTCACTAAAACTTTATCAGCTGTGACCCAAATTCAAACGTCTGTGGTTTTTTTTTTTTAAAATAAAAAATGATAATGCAGAGACAACCAATTCAACTTTAGCAAAAGTGAGCAAAGCCAGGAACATTTTTTTGAAGCCATTAAGAGTATTAAAAATAAAGATAGGTGGCAGACCTCCAATTGGATGAGCCAACTGTTGGCTCCTGAGCCGTATCCTCGGTGCAAATGATACCCCGGTAAAGTTCCATCCAGACAGACTAGAAGATACAAAGGACAGAGGTTAGGCCAAAGATGGAATGAGTCTCATCACTTCAGTGTCTAGACCAAGAGCTTTTTAGATTAAATAGTGTCACCACACACGAAGTGCATCACCGAATTTGCGAGAAGTAGTGAGTTCAATAACATTTAGCCAGTGAATGAACAAGCCCAACAATCTTTGGAGGTGAACACAACCAAGTTGGTGTAGGCTCGAGCCAAGTACTAGTAGGGGTTGCAAAAGAAAAAGGCAAAAAGGCATCATAAATGCTTAGGGAGAAAAAAAAGTAGAAATAGAAAAACAGAACCGAAGTAAAGAAACGGTTGAGAAGTATTATGACCAAGGAGACTAGACCTAAGCAACCATTGAAGTAGTATATTAGGTTTAGCTGCTTTTTTAAGTCATATCTAGTAAAATGCAACGGAGACCTACATCCCATAAAGAGAGTGAACTAAAGGAAATCAAGATTCCTAAGCGTATAAACCACCCACATGGCCACAATAACTCAGTTGGCAGTTAACCATTGACTGAAACCTACAGAGTCTGATGCACAATTTTATTTAGTTTTACCATAACATGAGAAATAGAACCGAAAAGGAATGCAAATTTATCAAATGCAAGGACAGGAAAAGAACTACCAGCCACAGTTCAATCCAGCATGAGCACAAAAAACGAACTGAAAGTGAAGGTAACAGAAGACAGCAGGAAAAATCAGGTGCAGAAATGACTGAAAGAAGAACAGGCTAACAACAATTACCTGCTCCTTTAGCTCCGGCACTCGTAATGAGAGTGAGTCCAACCATGACTGGATTACTAACATGAGAAACTCCATAGTATTCCAAATATGGAAACTCTGTTCCATTGACATGAAGAAGCTCGGACCCATCAACGACGTCCCAAGAAACCACTCCTATGACCACCCAGATCCAGAAAAGCTTCACTCTCATGCTGTCTCGGCTTCTGATTCTAGAACCCATCTCGAAAGAAGATGGTGGATAGACAAGATCAGCAAAAAGCTCAAAACTTTGCTGGTGTAAGTGCACAAAACTTAGTGCATTTTAGCAATCTCCCAAAAGGGAATCAATGTTGTTTACGGGAAGAAAATAACTTATTGGATCTTAAAGTAGCTGCTAAGTATGTCTTGTGTGTGAGAGAGAGGGACTGAGGGAATTTTGTGGGAAGAAGAGAACATCGTAGTATTGCCGGGCTTTTTAATATTAAGAAAGAAAACCATAAAATATGTCTGGTTATACTTTTGGAATCTTGTGTTGGATTCAGCAGAGTTAAAGTTAAAAAAAGCTAATCTGACAGCCACGGTTGTTTTTTGCACTTGACGGATGCTTTGTGACCTTGGGATGCGGATCTGCTCAGGCCAAGAGGAGTTCAACATTCCTGTTTCACTTTTGGTAATGAATCCATCTAACCTTGCTATGATCCATCAAAAATTTAATAGGGTTGAACCCACACTATGATCTTCTCTCCTTTTTTTAGGCTTTTGAAGATCATGATCCTTCTTAGAACCTATATCATTAAATGCGAAAAAATAATTCTATGTAACGCTAAGGAAGCTTTACATATCGAAACCCGCACTTTTACTAACATAAACAATCAAAAGTTATTTTTCGTGTGATACAAATAAATATATATACACACGTCTAATGTACTTCTCTTCGATAGATACACTAAACTATTGGTATCATATGCAACGCATGATTCGACTTTTGCATAGTGATCGCTCCCAATCTATTTTTGAGGCAAGGGATAGAAAATTTGGGTGTTGCAGTACATGACAAGCCCGGGAAAGTGGCTGCTGGTTTCGTGCCATTTTGTTCAAAGTGGCTAAGCTGGCTCTGCCGACAAAAGCAAGAGAAGGTGAGAGAAGCTTCAGTTTCAGACCTTTCGATTTGGAAAGGGGAAAGATTGAAGAAAGGCAAGTCCACAAAGACAAAGAGCTTTCGCTTTCGCCATCACTGAGGGCCGAAGGATACCCACTTTTGAGCCGGTCCTTGTGTATAGATCTCAATCCCTAGTTGCTAATTGACGGTGCACATGAATTATGGTGCACCAATTTGAATTCTTTATTCAATTCCAAACTTCAACCCCACAATTTCTTCCTTTGCGTCCACACAATTTAGTTCACCCTCACTGCTTTGTGGTAAGATGCCCGAGAGCCAACATGTCGTTACGCCTGAACACGCCATCCATTATCTCTTAGGCCATGAATTAGCATGATCAGATGGCCCCCCGTGCCCTAATAGATTGTCAAGCATGACCATTGATGTTTGCGGCCAATCGCGGTGGTCAAATTGTAGGATCCACGACGGGGCCATCGTTGACATGTTGTAATCCCTACTATAGATTACTTTTTTCTCGTGTCCTCATACCCCCATCAATTCCATTTTTCCCTTTAAGATTATCATTTAAAATGGAATACATGACAGATACCTAATTTCCTTTTTGTGAGCTTTGCTATGACCACAAAGCATAGCTTTCAAGAAGTGCTACCCCAGCTATATAACGGGTCTTCATATTGAAGAACCCTACAACATCTAGAGAAGTTCATAAACCCAACTGGCATGCCATATACACTTAAAAAAAAAAAAGAGGTTAAAAAGGCATTAACTGTGTCAGCAGATCTGTAAATGGAACTTCAACCTCGGTGGGACTACAATAGTTCAACATTCAGCACATAGAATCGTTCATAGCAATCTGTCAATCGAAACCACATCTATCTCTCGTAAGAAATATGGCACACTCTATACAAATCATCACTACGGGGAGGAAGGGCGGGGACTCTGCCAAGATCAAAAGAACATTTCTTGGGACGTTTGATCATCGCTAACGTCAAACATTGTAAACATAAAGCGAGAGTAGATATCATTAAACATTAATCCATCCGGCCTTGGAGTGAAACTAAGGAGCTAAAATACATGGATAGATAAGGTAATTGGATTTGGTGGGAGAGAGAATGGCGCGCGCGGGAAAATGCGAAAGTCCACGTGTTCACATGCTTATGCAGTAAAGATGTAGTGGTGGGAATAATATCAGGGGATGACATGAAGTTAGGCATGCCCGTGAGCGCTCGGTCCCCATAATCACATGCGAAACTCTCTCTCTCTCTCTCACTATTGGGTTTATAGCTGGATCGCAACGCAGTGACACTGAATGACGCTAGACCTCACGTACTTGTCAGTCGGACAGGCCCCCCGTGGTCGACAATCATCCCTCGCGCGACGTGGGGTTGCGTCGTTGTCGGCGTCGTTTGCTCTCCGTTTCCATGTCTATTTCCCTCCAATCGCGTGCGGGACAACTCGGTGGACATCCACCCGTTCATCACGTCACATCAGGCCGTTCGTCGTGCCTGTCGGTTAACTGCTTGATCGGCCCAACAAGGCTGGTGGATTGCTCCGAGCGCGTTTGGCAACACTTTTGCCAAAAGCCGTTTGGGGCCTTGATGGCCTTGTGCAATTGTAAATGGATTTGATCACCGTCGCATCAGAGACCGCTCGTCGTGTTGGGTAACTCATGATCAGCCCAAGAAGGCCGATGGGCTGCTCCGGGTGACACTTTTGCCAAAACCCTATGGGGTTTTAAAATTTATTATAATGGAGAAGCACTTTTTTTTTTTTTTTTTTTTTTTTGTCGGTCTTACTATATTCCCATTCCTGAAACTAAATCGTCCACACCCCAACCCCTCCTAAGAAGGTGGGGATTCGAACCCCCCACTTCCCCTTTCTAAGTTGGAAGGGTGGCCACTGGGGCAAATCCAGTGGTTAGATTCGAGGCACTTTGAAAAGTAATATTTTCGGAATGCTTGACCATAATTTTAATGAAAAAATTGT
Organism: Eucalyptus curtisii; assembly: GCA_017140595.1. Lineage (NCBI taxonomy): Eukaryota > Viridiplantae > Streptophyta > Magnoliopsida > Myrtales > Myrtaceae > Eucalyptus > Eucalyptus curtisii. The sequence goes on from CM029495.1 coordinate 43,361,908, forward strand.
CACTTTCCCATCTTAACCTCATTAATAACCATAATTCCATTTTTGCCCATTTTAAACAAAATCATATATATGATCCTCTTTTGGCTATCGACAGCCTTCTCTCGCATTTTCACTCTCAACAAACTTCTCATCTAAGAGATCTTTGCCTTTGTTTTTTCACTCAAGACGCCGCTCGCCCTTTTTTCCTCACGGTGACCATCGTTCCAGGTAAAAAAAAACCCCTCCTTCAATGAGTTTTTCCCCTTATTGTCAATGTTGGCTCCTCTATTCATGTTGGTTGGGATTCTAAGTTCGTCGATTGTTGCTGTCTGTAGATCAATATGTTTTTATTTTCTGCCAAACTTCAATTTGTTGTTGTTAAAATGTTGATCCAATTTCTAGAGTTTTCTATTATAAGCACTTGTCAGATAAGTCTAGAGAAATCCTACCAAATATCTACTGTTTGGGTGGCAAGGAAGAGTTAGAGTCTACTAAATTTATGTAGAAAAATCCACAATAATTATCTTTGCAGATGGTAGAGATAGTTGAATAAACATACCATGCACAAAGCTTTATGGTAGAGCTGGCAAAGGATAAGAAAGGTTGAAAAAAATCTAAGTTGGCAATGTGAGTCGCTGATGTAAGTCTATAAATAGGCTTGGGGTCATCCAAAATAGATACTTAAAAAAATCAGCAAAACTCTCATTCCTTTGTTATTACCTAAGATAATAAAAGCCTTTCCTTCTCTTGTCCCCTTGTGCTCCCTTGTTGTAATAGCCCTCTCATATATACATCCTTATTGTTCCCTAGCCATATTTCACACACACACACACACACACACACAGAGTAAACACACGCTTCCGCAAATACCAACAATGGTATCAAAGTCACGTCTTCAGTTGGTATTGGACGTTTGTTCGAACCACCCATTCCTAAAACTACCCATCCAAATTTCCAACAACTAAATCGTGGCCAATTCTACCTCATCCTCATTTCCTATTCCTATCTTTGATGGGAATAACTATGATTATTGGAGTATCAAAATGATGACCTCCTTAATGGCCCAAAACTTATGGGATATTGTGGAAAAAGGTTACGAAGCTGCGCAAGAAGGTACAAGTGTTCCAAGGGATCAACTACAAATCAACAACAAAAGGATAAAAAGGCACTTTTAGCAAGCACTCTCGGAAATGGTATTTTAGAGAATAATTGGAGCGAAGACTACAAAGAAGGCTTGGGAAATACTACGAGAAGAATTCCAAGGATTAGAAAAGGTACGTATTATTCGACTTCAAACTTTGAGATGAGATTTTGAGAATTCTAAAATGAAAAATTATGAGACAATCCAAGAATATCGTGGAAAATTAAAAGTATTAGTTAATCAAATAAGAGCCTATGGAGATGAAATCACTAATAAGAGGGTTATTGAAAAAATGTTGGTGTCACTAACAAAAAAAAGAAAATACAATCACGTAGTCACAACTATAGAAGGAACTAAGGACTTGAAAAACCTATCAGTGAGTCAATTAATTGGCTCTCTAGAAGCACATAAGAAAAGACTAATGGCACGAGATGGAGATTCAGTTGAAAGTGCCTTTCAGTCTAAAATAAACATGTGGTCTCATTAATCTAAAAATGGTGGAAGGAGTTTCTGAAAAAATAAAAGAGGAGGAGAAATTACACAAAAGGAAAAGTATCCACCTTGTGGTATTTGCAAGAAAATAAATCATTAGTGCCGCTTTTGTAAAAGATACAGCCACGTAGAAAAAGATTGTCGCTCGAAAACAAATAATCAAAAAAACTATGTTGAAGAAAAAGAAAGTGAAGAGAATACATTCTACGGAGGCCAAGCGGCAAATAATAAGAAAAATGGTACATGATACATTGGTAGTGGGTGTAACAATCAAATAATGGGGGACAAATTTACATTCACCAATATTGATAAGTGGGTGAAATGTCAAGTAAAATCGGGTAATGGTGCATTAGTGGATGTTAAAGGAAAAGGCACCCACGTTGTGGAAACAAATAAAAGCCCATGATATATTCATTATGTAAATCTAGTCTCAAGTCTTGTACAAAATCTCTTGAGTGTGGGCCAAATGATACAAAGTGGATATCCTCTATACTTTAGAGTAGATGTGTGACATCCTGATTTTCAACCTTGCTTTCGACTAAATGAATTGGGTTTTTCATCGACGTGCCTATGGTCTTTTTCTCTGAGTTGGCCACTCACGAGATAACTAGTATATTAGGTGAAGCCGTTAAGGAATCTAAATGCGACTGACTTGAGAATTCTATCAGAAATCGATTGCTCGACCGTGCTAATCTGCAAGGATCAATATGGCATCATTAAAATTGACTAGAGACCGGAGATAGGTCGATTTGACAGAGGCATGTAATTAAAGTGTGGGTGATTCCACCTAATTGCAAAATTCGTGTCGAACAACACTAAACCGATTTTTCTGTCGTTTCTGTACCCTATGTCCGTATGTGAAATCTTGAGATTTTCACGACAATCGAGAGTCGCCTATGAGTCAGAAATGCACAATGTGGATTGAAAATAATCGACCATGGGTCAATTGCGCTAAAAATTCCTAAAGTTACCCGGTAGGTTAGGTCGCGCTAAAATCTCATCCGGTTGAAATTAACCACGAAATTAAACCCGGTTTCAAGAATCGAAAGTTCTAGTATGTCACGATTTATTTTAGGAACGTTGACTCATCCTTCGAAGAATTTTCGGCAAGCTCGAATTTTTGGCGAAAAATCAAAATTTTGGGCTATTTAAAACCGGTTAATTCGAAGGGCCATTTTTGAGTACATTTTTGGCCTTCAAAAGGGACCAATTGGTGAAAGGATTGCAAGAAATTAGTGTGGGCTGCTACCTTGGCATGAGTGGCCATTGATTTGAAGTTGTTTGGATAGAATATTGAAGAACTTGAGTGAATAGGTGCAAAATTCGTAGGGTAGGGGGTTGCTACTGTTTTGGCCTTCAAATTGAAGTTCCTTGGTGTAGTTTGATGAAGCAAATGGCTTGTGGAAGAAGCCTTGGCAGCTAGATAAGAGGCTGAAGACTTTTGGGGCAGCACTCAAGTGTTCTAGCTATTTAAGTGGACTTTGAAGGCCCTTGGTTCCTCTCCTCCTCCCTCCTCGCTCGACTGCCCCCCTACTGTATCACCATCTTCTTTAGCTTGTCTCCTCCCTTGTTCCTCCATTGTTGAGACTTCAAGCTCAGCAAGCTCAACCAAACCAACGGCCAATCGCTCCTTGCACCGCTTGACTGCCTCACGCCGCCGTGCACCGTCCGCGAGTCCTGGTCCGCGAGCCGTCCAAGCCACTCGCGTCCCGCCCAGTTACGGTAGAGCCGCCCGTCGTAGCCACCTCTACCCGTCAACCTCTCGCCGTCGTCCGTCCAGCGGCTGTGCTCCACCGCCAGCCCATCCCGTCGTCCCAGCCAGCCCATGCAGTCTCCGGTAGCCTCCTCGACCGGCTGTGGCTAAAGCAAAGATAGGAGCAAACCGTGAGGTTTGCTGGGCTTTTTTGAGCCCTTCCAAGCCTCCCTTGGCTTCGCCGTAGGCCCGAGTCTCACTCACCTCCGCGTCACCGTCGTCGTGAACTCATCGGCTCGCTAATCCGGTGAGTTTACTAGCTAAACTCTACTTATGGAGTTAATTATGCTTAGGAGAGGTTTAGATTAGTCTAAGTGAGATTAGTGAATTTATTTGGCTTGGTTAGCTAATTAGATTAATTATATAGGTTAATTAGGTGATTAGTTAGTTCAATTATGTAGTTTAGTTAGATTAGATGTAGCTAGGTTGGTTAGATTATTTAATTAAGTCCAATTAGGTGGTTAGATTAGTGTATATAGCTTAATTAATAATTTATTTAATTATTTTGACATTTATTTAATTATTTTGTAATTTATTTAATTATTTATTATTTTTTGGAAATTATATTGGGATAGCTGGTCATCAGAATTTCATGCTGATTGTCGTGGTATAATTGGTTTGTGCAATTGAGTGTTAAATTGTGCAATTGAATGCTGATTGTTGATTGTTGGTTTATTATTTCAAAATTATGGATTTTAGTTTTTGACGCCAAAAATATTTTTAAGTACTATATCAAATAGTGTGATTTTTAAAAGGAATGATATCACTTTTTATGGTTCGATTCGATCGTGTACCCACACACGATTATTTTACCGGGTGTTTTTAATACGAAGAAAACATGTCAAGTTCATTATTTTAAATTGAGACATTTGGGTGCAAAGCACAATGTCCTTGGCAAGATTGGATGTACGTGTGATGGTTATGAGAACCCATCACTCGATGAAGGTCGGGTGGGCGATGCTCCTATATGGAATGCCCTTATTAACGGATGCTGATCGCAGTAGAGGCTGGGTCGATACTTCTTCGGGAATGCCGTCTAGAGGTAGACGTTGCCATACTCGATGGGGCGAGATGACGCCCAGCTATGCCGGAAGACCGCCGATTGTTGAGTTGGCCGTGCTCGTGGGGTTGTAATTAATTGGAACGCTTGTCTGAGTGAGATATAACCGCGCTTGATTATGAGACAAAATTGTGTGGCACGGAATGTGACGTGTTATAACAATTTGGCCTTATAATCGGGACCCCTGCAATTGATTGAGATATGAAAGTGAAGCGTTTCAATTATCGAGTGTTTTTATTATATGCATCTGTTATGTGATCTGTACTAATGTACAAGGAAGTGTTGATGCAAGGTGAGTCTCTTGTGATGTGTTATTAGACTGTCTCTAGGTGTATTACCCTCATAATCAGAGTTTAGAGTGTGAACTCGCTGAGACATTGTCTCACCCCGTTGTGGGTTTCAACTTTACAAGTCCCTAGATGGAAATCCGTCCAGTTCGTTTTGGGCAGCCGTGAGGGTATAGCGAGCAGAGTACCGTCTTCCCTGTCCCCGGGAATCCTTAGACCCGTGAGCTCATCGTGACCATGATCTTGGTCGATGAGGGCCTACCTCAGTTGGTACCTCATCGATTCAAGGCGTGGTTTCATCACGGGCCGAACGGGGAACGAGAAGGTCCTGTGGATGGTTTTGACAAACTCACCGTTGAGGGTGAGGTTGAGGGTGAGGAGGTACTCGACCCTGTCGTGGACGCCGATATTATAGCAAATATCGAGGCAAACCAATTGCCTGAGGATGAGCAGGAGCCGAAATTGGAGAAGTAGCTGACTCGCTAGACATCAACATTTCTGACGGTGTCGTAGTGGACTCGGATCTCAAGGAGGAGGGTCCGGGGTAGGGTTAGCTAGGTAGTCCTTTTTGGGGCCTTGACTTTTGTATATAACTTTGCATGTGACCTGGATGTTTATAAAAGTGTGGTTTGTTTTATATGATTGTCCTGTTTTTCTATCCCATTTTAATTGTTGTCTGGGGATTGTTTATCTCGCTTCCACATGTGCATGAATCAATTTGGGTCAGCGACGTGTCTTAGGAACGTCGCAATTTGATCGACCACCGAGGGATGTGCGCGTGCTCGAGGTTCGGGGCGTGGGGCATGACAAGATGCCCACATTATCAATGATAAATATAATAATATCATTGCCTCTGTTAAGATGGAGAATAAGAATTTTCCCATTCGATGGAAATATGTCAAAGATATAGCCATGAAAGCTCAACTTGATGATTCATGGCTATGGCATCGAAGATTTGGCCACTTCAACTTTGCTGGGCTAACAATTCTCTAGGAAATCTTAGATGTTTGTGGTGGTTGCCTCCTTAGAAAACAACAAAAGCAGTCCTTCCCATCTAGAGGTGCATGGAGAGCTAAGAAGCGATTAGAACTAGTTCATATGAATGTATATGGTCCAATGAGTACCCCCACGCCCAGTCAAAATAAGTATTTCATCCTATTCATTGACGACTACACAAGAAGGACGTGGGTATACTTTCTTCGAGAAAGATAAGAGGTTTTCTTTATCTTCAAAAAATTTAATAACCATGTCGAGAATCAAAGCGGCCGTAGAATCAAAGTTCTAAGGAGCAATAGAGGCACATATTACAATTTAAGAGAGTTCAATAAATTGTGTGAAGATGAAGGAGTTCATCATCAACTAACTGTTGGCCACGCACTAGAATAAAATGGAGTAGCAGAAAGGAAGGATAGCACCATCATAAAGATGGCAAGGTCCATGCTAAAGGAGAAAGGTCTTCCCAACACGTTATGGGCAAAAGTAGTCTACACGGTTGTATACAATTTAAATAGGTATCCAACTAAAGCAGTCTAAAATAAAACTTTGGTTGAAGCATGGAGCAAATGGAAGCCTTCAACGAAGCATCTCACGGTGTTCGGCTACATATGCTATGTCCATGTCCCTACTCGAAAAAGGAGTAAGCTCAATGAAAAAACAAAAAATGGAATATTCCTCGGCTATAACGACCAATCAAAAGGCTATAGGGTTTACAATCTAAGAACTAAAAATCTCAAGATCAGTCTAGAGGTTGAGTTCGACGAGAATGCAGATTGGAATTGGGAGGACAAGAAGATCGAGAAAAAATATGTTGCCTTGCCAGACACACCACTTGCTCAAGAGGAGTCAACAAAACAAGAAGAAGGAGAAATGCTATATTCCACCACTCATGATATAACTCTACCAACCTCTCCAAGAGTGACGCAAGAAGAATCTATATCGGAGTCTCCAATACTAAGGGTAAAAACCCTTAGACGAATTTGTGACGCATGCAACTTTACTACTTCAAAACCAGAAAACTAAACAAGCATCCAAAGAAGAAGTTTGGATAAAAGTCATGGAGGAAGAGATCAAGATGATCGAGAAAAACGAAACTTGGGAGATCGTTGATCGGCCCAAAGACAAAGAGATCATTGGTGTCAAGTGGGTTTACAAGATAAAGCTTAACGTAGATGAATGAATCCAGAAGCACAAAGCAAGGCTTGTGGCAGGCGAAAGGCTACTATCAACAATCAGGTATCGACTATATTAAAACTTTCACTCCTATTGCTCACCTTCATACTATTTGGGCACTCATAGCCCAAGCAACTAAAAAAAAAAAAGAATGGAAGATCCATCAATTAGATGTGAAGTCAGCATTCATAAATGGATATATTAAAGAAGAAATAAATGTGGAGCAATCACAAGGCTTTATTTTCAAAGGACAATAAGAACAAGTTCTCAAACTCAAGAAAGCCCTATATAGGTTAAAGCAGGCACCTTGAGCGTGGTATAGCAAAATAGATGAAAACTTCATCAAGCAAGGATGCAAGAGGAGTATGAGTGAGCCAACGTTTTACATCAAGACCCAAGATAGGTCTGACACTCTCGTTGTCTCTCTATATGTAGATGATCTTATATATATAGGGAACAATGAAACGATGATCTAAGAATTCAAAGAAGAAATGACGAAGACATTTGAGATGATGGATTTGGGCTTAATGCATTACTTCCTCGGCATTGAGATTGGCCAAAATGAAGAAGTCTTTATCTTGTAGAAGAAATATATAGAGAACTATTGCAAAACAATTGCAACACCGCTCGTGACAAATGAGAAGCTACCGAAGGAAGATGGAGCAGAAAAAGCCGACGCCTCCCTCTACAAAAGTCTATTCAGCATTATGTACACGACAAGTCTACTATCACGGTTCATGCAAAGTCTGAGCCAAATTCACCTTGGAGTTGCTAAAAGAATTATTAAATATTTACTAAGAACTACAGACTATGACATTTGGTATCGACCAAGTGTAAATGCCAAGCTTATTAGCTCCATTAATAGCGACTGGGCAGTATTAGCTGATGACAGGAAGAGCACCACTGACTTTGCATTCACACTGGGTTGTGGAATATTCTCATGGGCATAAAAAAAAATAAGACTTAAGGACACAATCTACTGTAGAAGTGAATACATCACAGCCGCTATTACCACCAGTCAAGCACTATGGCTTCAAAGATTTCTAGACATTGGAGAAGCACATATAGAATCAACTTCGATACTTTGTGACAATAAGTCTGCAATTGCTATATCAAAGCATCCAGTCTTCTATGGAAGAATGAAATATACCGACATCAAATATCACTTCAAACGAGAGGTACAAAACAACGAAGAGATCGAGCTCAAATATTGCAAGATTAAGGATCAAGTCGCTAACATATTTACTAAAGCACCACCACCAACCAAGTTTAGGACATTGTGGAATATGCGTCAAATATCGCGAAATTGGATCAAGGAGTGTTAAAATGTTGATCCAATTTCCAGAGTTTTGCTAGAAAAGTCCAGAGAAATCCTACAAAAAATGTACTGCTTGGGCGGCAAGGAAGAGCTAGAGTCTACTAAATTTATGTAGAAAATCCATGACAATTATCTTTGCAAATGGCAGAGATAGTTGACTAGATGGACCAAGCACAAAGCTTTATAGTAGAGCTAGCAAAGGATAAGAAAGACTGAAAAAATCTGACTAAATCGGTGATGTAAGCCTATGTATAGGCTTGGGGTCGTCCAAAATGGATACGGTTAAAAACCAGCAAAACTCACCTTCCTTTGTATTAGCTAAGATAATAAAAACCTTTCTTTCGCTTGTCCCCTAGTGCTCCCTTGCCGTTATAGCCCTCTCATATATGCATCCTTGTTGTTCCCCAACCATATTTCTGACTCACACACACACATACACACACCCCAAACACATGCTTCCGCAAATACCAACAGTTACCTTGATTTTAATTAGCGAGAGAACATGGGTAACCGTCGACTCTGTCAACTTGATCAGGCCTAGAACCATAGAAGAGACAACATCAGTGAACATCAAGAGGTTCGAATGCCTCGACCTGGGGGCGTCCGGGGATTTCTGTCTCAATGGTTAAATTGAGTCCAAGCGATTTGTTTTTGTCTCATGTTTATTATAATGAAAATTTACTTGGAAGTCCATAAGGCCCAAGGGGGCAGAGAGCGCCATTGATGGGCTCCATCAAGAACTCATTCCACTGCGAGCCATGGAGGATTAGCCCATCATCCGCCTTCCCCCGCAAAACCAGGCGGGAACCGCAGCGGAGCGCGTCGTCTCCTCCTCTTTCTCTCGGTTTCTCCCTTTCCCCTCATCTCAGCACAGCTCTTGGCAGAGGGTCTTTCATTTTTTTTGGAGGAATTCAGCTTCTTCCCTCTTTCTTCGTCCTCAAGATGGGTATCAAGGTGGCTCTTTTGCTCTTTCGATCTCTTCCTCTCTTGGAATTTTTCCTGTTGTGGGGTTTTACCCATTTGGGAGATTCGTCATGGGTTGTAGGGTTTAACGAAGCTGCTCGCTGACAACGCCCCCAAGGGAATGAAGGAGCAGAAATTCGAGAGCTACTTCGGCCGCAAGATCGCCATCGACGCCAGCATGAGCATCTACCAGTTCCTCGTTCGTCTCTCTCTCTCTCTCTCTCTCTCGCTCACTCTATTTCACTGATGTCTGTCTTTTGCGCACGGGTGGGTGATTTAAGTTGTGGGTTTTGTTCGGTTGCAGATTGTCGTGGGTCGGAGTGGTACTGAGATGCTCACGAATGAGGCTGGGGAAGTCACGAGGTAATGCTATCGATTTCCTGAGGAAAGTTTTGTTCTTTTTTTGAGAAATTCCAGTTTGTTTGGTTGGCCATTTTGATCTTGTAACCTTTCGATTGTATTTTCCCTCTTTCGGTTGCTGATACCCGTGTCACATTTTGTGCTTTTGATGGTTTTAGCCACTTGCAAGGCATGTTCAGTAGGACAATTAGGCTCTTGGAAGCTGGAATAAAGCCAGTGTAAATTCTTCTTACTCTGTGCGTTTATATGGTTTGGTCTAGAACTTCAATTTGTTTTTTTATGTTAATTGCTGAAGTTGATTCTATTATGATCTGTCTAATTATGAAAATCAGCTATGTTTTCGATGGGCAACCTCCGGACCTGAAGAAGCAAGAGCTTGCAAAACGGTATCAGCGCCCATAGGCTGCAATCTTTTGATTTCTGTTAAGATTGACTCGATTGCGTTGACAATAGTTTTCTTTTACTTTTGGGTATTGATGATTTCAATCGAAACCCGTGGTGCAGCTATTCAAAGAGGGCAGATGCCACAGAGGACTTGGAAGAAATCAAGGAGGCACGTCTTTTCTCTTTTGAAGTCTCATTTAGTCCTGTTTATTTTCATTCTTTCAATCTTCTTTTTTTGGTAATGTAGCTCAAGTGGCTTGGCACATGATTTTCTTTTATTTACAGATTGGAAGTAAAGAAGACATTGAGAAATTCAGTAAGCGTACGGTGAAGGTGGGTTAGTGGCGTGCATTTCTTTCCTTATGTTTATTAAGTTTTTGAATCTAAGTCCACAAATAGTCTCTGTTGGACTACTCATTTCATATCTCCCCCAGAAATAGTGGAACTCTACTGGACTAGAAAATAAATAATTTAGTGGGAATGTCATGTTTTGAATAATTTCTTATGTATGTCCTGCAGGTTACAAGGCAGCACAACGATGATTGCAAAAGACTCTTAAGACTCATGGGAGTCCCAGTTATTGAGGTGCCATTTTTTTGGTAGTTGACAAGTAAATAATGCCATCTCCAAACAGCAAACAGTATGAACTATTAAACCTGTTGTAACAGCTCTTCTTGTATACTAGGCTCCTTCTGAAGCAGAGGCAGAGTGTGCTTCCCTTTGCAAATCAGGAAAGGCATGTATTTTTATGTGATCATATCGGAGCTGGTTCCTGTTGTATTTGTGACATTGACTACCATTTTGCTGCATGAAGTTTTATCTGCCTTTGCTTTTGTTCTGTACCTCATATATTAGGAACTCTTGTTGATGAGTTTCAGGTGTATGCTGTGGCTTCTGAAGACATGGACTCCCTCACCTTTGGAGCTCCTAGATTTCTCCGTCACTTGATGGATCCCAGTTCGAGAAAAATTCCGGTCATGGAATTTGAAATTGCAAAGGTAGTAGACCATCTACCTTAAAGTTGATATCTAATTTTTTGTGTGTAAAAGAGCATAGTGATATATCTCTCTCACTTTTTATTCTTTTGTCTTTAAAAGTGTATCATTAAGAGGCACCAAGGCAATGCCAACCCATGTATAAATCATGTACAAGTTGATATCTATTATTCCTTTTGCCATTTCACGGGGAATTGTTTTCTTCCTATATAGATTTTGGAGGAGCTAAATCTGAACATGGATCAATTCATTGACGTGTGCATCCTATCTGGATGTGATTATTGTGAGAGTATTCGAGGTATAATTGATTTTGGATTAAGTTATCCCTTTTCATTCTTCTACTTGGATTGAGGAATTTAGGTTTTTGTATGATGATAAATCTATATCACAGGCATTGGTGGTCTGACTGCTTTGAAGCTCATCCGTCAACATGGCTCAATAGAAAATATACTGGAGAACATAAACAAAGAAAAGTACGTTACTTTTTCATGTTTCACGTTTACGTTTCTAATTGAGCTTATATTGATGAGATCCTTGATGACAAGTTTATTTTGATTTTCTTTAGTGGCAATGCTTTGTCCAATGAGCTCATGTTTGTTTGTTGTGGACATGCACTTTCTTGTTAGTGACATTGCTCAGATTGCATCATGCAAACCCTCACAACTTTTTAACTACTTAGAGTTGTTTTGCTCTCATAAGATGCACTCATGTATTCTTCCTTGTTTCTGATAAGTTTTGTTTTATTTTTGGTCTCTGTGACTTAGATATCAAATACCAGATGACTGGCCATATAAAGAAGCTCGGAAACTTTTTAAAGAGCCCTTGGTCTTTATGGAAAATGAGGAACCTGAACTCAAGTGGAATGCTCCTGATGAGGAGGTGAATGATCTCCTAAGCTTGTAACATTGTTCTCACCCAAGCATGTTTTCTAAGGAGTTTTTTTTTTTTTTTAAATGATTTAGGGGCTAATTTCTTTTTTGGTGAATGAGAATGGATTCAACAGCGACAGGGTAACAAAGGTATGATCGTGAAGCTTTTCAGTAGTCACCTTTTCTTCATGCACGGAGTAAAAAATGACACATTATTCATGTTGACTTCATTGATTGAGCTAGGCCATAGAGAAGATTAAGGCCGCCAAGAACAAGTCATCACAAGGACGGTAAGTGATGCTTACATGATTGATATTTTGGCAAATGTGCTTCTCATTTTAAGCCTAAGATGACATTGTCTTGTACAGTTTAGAATCCTTTTTCAAGCCAGTTGTCACCGCATCTGCACCAACTAAAAGGAAGGTATTGTTCTTTCTCAATGCATTTCAACCCTTGACCTCAACCTGGTTATTTTCTTTTTTTGTTCTCTCCTATTGTGTATATGGAAAGGTTTTCTAATATAATTGCATAGCACCATGTATAATTTGTCTATGATGAGAAAGTAGATTTAACGGCTCTGTGTGTGATTTTCTTTTTTTGGGTAAATGTGTCATTATTTTCAGCACGTAGAGGTGACTGTATGCAGGCTACTGAGCATCATTGCTATCTTCATCTTACTCTTGCTTTATTTATGGGAAACTAACTCAAAGTTCAGAAATACAAGCTTCATTGAATGGCTACATGTGTTTGGAGAATAAAGAGGGAGTATCATTTCCAAGATATAGATATTAGCTTTCCTCTGCTTGAAAATGAGTGAACATGTATAGTGGAGGACTCTATGTTTTCGCAGCATCCCTTGCAATGTTGTACTCGATTTTGTTAGCTCTTACATGCTGGACAACTCTTGATGTGGTACAGGAAACGCCTGTGGCTGTAAAAGAAGGTGCCAAAAAGACAAAGACTGTCGGTGGTAAGAAGAAAAAATAGACAGCTCAGCTTACCCACTTTTGCAGACTAACAAACTAACTAACAAGGTGACTTCCTTTATCCCGATATTGTTTCTACTAACTAAGGCAGATATTGATAACTAAATCACTTATGACTGTGAACTTGTCTGCTTCCTGCAGGTTGCTTGAGGATGTTGTTCAACGCTCTGGTTTGGCATGCCTTTCTGTGCTATGCAAGAACCACGAGTGCGTAACTTTTTAGGTGGAAGTGGGTTTTTGCATCCTGCAAAATCTAATCTGCTGCCAAATCTATGTACGCTGTGTTTTGTTTCAGTGAGAATTCTTGTTCCTAAAGTTTTGTGCACAATAGTTCATTTCGTCTTGATATATGCAGCGTCTTCAGTAGACTAGTCAATGATTAAGCTCATGTCCTATGGTGAAGAAAAGATGGATAAGTTGGTGATCAAACGGTGCAACTGCAAATGAAGTGGGTGTCTAGTTAGGTCATGCTGTTAACTCCTCTGTGGATTGTACTTAAATGGCTCAAAGAGATTTTTAAGCACCATCCTAACTGAAGAAGTATCTAAGTTGATATCAACTCGATCATGTCCTTGTCCTGGACCTAATTAATTAGGTGAAGTTGGTTTGCCGGGCTCATAAATTTTATGAGCAGGTATGTAAAAGTCCTCTTGCGGATTAAAAATAATGAACTTATGGTAGAGCAAAAGATTCTGTTACTCATGCTGATCCCAGTGCTTAATTGAGGGTTGGAGATCTTTTATGCTTGATTTTAGATAGAGATAATCCCTTCCGCAGTCATTGCTAGACTGTTGGGTCGGCACATCTTTGGTTTCGGTACTATAATTCTGTAATCAAAATGTCGGGAGCATTTGGTTCCAAACAAGTATTCTGGTCTTCATCTTTATCGACAATGGATGAAGTCCGATGTCAGTTTCATTTGATGAAAGTTTTATCAATTTCAGTGGATTTCAAACATAGAGCAAGAAGGCGAGAACCCAAAGCAATCGCTAAACTTGTTTTCTTGCACTTTTTCTCATTACGTACCGGTGAACTCATGGCAAGATTCTACTGATGCCAGTGAACATCTGATAAGCGCGACAACGATAGAAAAAGTGGACAAAACCAGTCATGCGACATCGATAAGTCAATGACAGCTGCGCCATATGACGAACTTTTTCTCATTACGTACCGGTGAACTCATGGCAAGATTCTACTGATGCCAGTGAACATCTGATAAGCGCTACAACGATAGAAAAAGTGGACAAAACCAGTCATGCCACATCGATAAGTCAATGACAGCTGCGCCATATGACGAATGATCCTTCAAGAGGCATAAATATGAATTTGGCTGGCTAGCAGACATTTTGGAAAGACGATAAACATTTGCCAAGAGACGATGATCCCTTTATTTGTCCTGTCGCCAGAATTTGACAGAAGTAAGAGAAAAAAAACATGATTCTGGCAAAGGTTAAACAACACCCGAGTCGTCGTTCATAGGATGGGGCAGGAGTTCCTATCGTAATCGCAAGGGCGAGGAGGACAAGGTTGGCACGGCGGAGGGCACGGCGGAGGGCACCGTCGAGGGCATGGCACACACCGTGAGCACTGGCAAAAAGGAGGGCACGGTGGAGGGCACGGCACGCACTTCGGGCACTTGCATGAAGAAGGGCATTTGGGCGGCTTGCTTTTAGGCGATTCGGGCTTTTTAGGAGGTTCCGGAGGCTTCTCTGGTCCGACCGAATCAATTTCCGCACATATCCCGCATTTCTTTCTCAGAGCCTTGATCACGCACACCGGATCCACGTCTCCTATGATAGTTAACGTTCCCTTCTCAATGTCTATCTTCATTTCGTTGATACCTGCATATTTGCGTCACAAACCTTGAATCCATATGCACGTCCTCTTCAATAATCAAGTTATCAATTCGGTCAAGGACAATAGAAAGAAATTACAAACACGTTTCACTCGCAACTACATGTATTCTCATCCACACAGGTTAGGCGAGGTGAGGGTAGGGAGATCGTACCTTCGAGTTTGGCGACTGCTTTCATTATATCCTTCTTGTCTTTCCCGCAACTTATGGTAACCTTTATCACGATTTTCTGCAATCCAGACGCGGCAAGACAGAATATCAGAAGATAAAAACCTCATCATTAGTTACGAAGATTAATAGGGAGAAGATGCAAATGTATGTAGCTCTCTTTCATGGAGAAGGACATGATTTGATTACCTTCGCCATGGATGCAGCAGAGAGTGGACAAAGGGAAGATGATCAGCTTCCCTAATATGCTAAACCAAAAGGCCCTATTTATATGCTTTCCACAACCTGCATAATTTCATAATTAATAAGTGAAGAACAGACAAAGTATTAGGACTCCGTCTAGGACTTTGGATGGGCCACACGCATTATATTATATTATGCAAGAGGAAGGCTGCTGACTTTTGCACTGAAACAGCATAGTTTCCAGGAGAGGTTTAGAAAGTTCTTTCTTTCACCCATTTTTTGGTTTGTTTGAAGGATGGCGCCGGCCGAATTTCTCGAGCGAGTGAAGTGTTTCTCGTGGGTAAGTCGACGTATAGATTCAGTGGACTACTCAATCAAGCCAATCACATTGCATATCACGTTTAGGGTCTGCATTGTGGGTCTCAGATGATTTATGAAATGTTTGCAATTGGTTTAGTTCTATCAACTTAAGGCAAGACTCGGATCACCCGTTCATGTGGTCATGCATGATTGAAGTGTGTCTAGTTAGATATGCATGTTGGTATATTCACATACACATGTACTAATCTAAGGTCATTCCTCACTGGCAGTGGCGCACGCAAGAAACTTAGCTCCGATGAGGCGGGACCAAAAATTTTACAACTTATGGCTCGGGAAGGCGTCGGTGGGGGACAAAACATAGAAATTCTTTGTGAAATTCTCATAGACGATAACATATATCATGAAAAACTGCGTCAAGTATCAAATGATCGAGAGGGTGATGACTCCCATTCTGCTCACCCATCGGTCCATCATTGCCCTCCCGAACTTATGTGCACGCTTATAAGATTCTATCTCAAGTTTAGAAAGAATAGATTTCTTACTAGATTTCTCTATAACTCACTTTGACCTTTAGTTGGCATATTATTAATGCTTTGCTTGGGCTTGCCTAGACGACATTACACCACCCGAGGAGAGATGTATGTCCATTTGCGGGCCCAATGTTCAACATGTCGTCCACCAAAAATTAATTGGCACATGGACCGACCAACGTCAGGGGACGACTAAATCGATAATCATTGTTAATATTGGTACTCATAATACATAACAAATTGTTAATTTAACTAATGAGTTGTCCCCCCCTAATCATTAGGGCAGCATTTTTATATTGGGAGGCCATTAAGTTTAGGGAAAATTTGCTTAGCTCATCGTCTGGTTAGTAAGTGACGTCACTAAAATTAGTGAGATTTGTTGGGAAAAAAAATATAAAGATAAGAATAAAGAATATGAACAAGCTCCAACGACGTCGTTTATTTACACATGTTATAGGCTACAGGAGAATAAACTAAGGAACACACAATCTCATAGCATAAATCCTAAATCTGGGACCAAATAAAGAGGGACGTAAAGCCGTTCCCTTTTCGATCAAACGATGGACTCCCGAGAATCAAATCGATTGCCCAGCGTTCATCAAATGATGGAGCAGGTGTTGGCCTCGTATCCGCAACAGCTAGAATAAGGGTAGGGGCGGCACGGAGGGCACAGCGGGAGTGGGCACGGCAGGAGCCAGCACGGCGACTGGCATTTAGGCTTAGGCTTTTCCGGCAACTTTGGCGGTCCGACATTGTCGATCTCCACACACCTCCCGCATTTCTTTCTCAGGCGTGTAACAATGCACACCGGGTCGGCGTCGCCTATCAGAGTTAGCGTCCCCTTCGCAACATCCATTGATAGTTCATTGATACCTGCGCAGTCATATCAATTTTTTTCCCGTGTGTGATGCAACTGACATCTGTGGTTAATCAGTATGTGAATGTCGTACTTGCTTCGAGCTTTTCGACTATGATTCGCCAGGATGAGCAAGACCTCGTACCTTCGAGCTTGGCCACCGCTTTTAGTACTCCTCTCTTCTCCTTCTCGCCATGAATGCTTACCATTATCACGGTCTTCTGTGCGATCACGACGTGGCACGGCAACGGAAGAGACGGCGAAAGTTCATCAACGTTTGGGAGGTCGATTTGGTTTTGAGAAAGAGCAACATGCATGCGGAATTACCTTTGCCATGGATGCTCAGAGGGTGGCGCAATGAATTTCATCAGCTTCCTCGGTTTTTGCGGGGACAGACGACGCTATTTGTAAGAACGCTTGCGTGGTGCTCTAACCAACAAGTGAATAAGACAAGTTTGCGAGGGATTTGTTTAAGGATGAGCTTATCATATGTATATAAATGCAAGTGGAATGGCTTCGCTAGAAGAGTCGCCAAGGTCAATACAATGGCTCTGCCCTTTTTATAGATCTGAACGAAGCTTCGTTTGGTGGCAAAGTTCGCTTCTCCCTCGACGTAGCAACCTCGTCAACCTGGAACCGGGGCAATGCCCATCTCTCGACAGAGGTTAAAATTGGACCGATAGGTCTTCCGAACGTACTTGAGTCTACCCTCGTGAAGAAGTTCTTGGTGAGGTCGTGTGCAAACCCGACTCTACCGTATTCCGGACACTACGTGAGGTTTGCGCGCCCATTTCTCAACGTTTGATAGGGGCGTTTTTGGTCCAAAAAATCAGCTTCCCCCAATTGAAACCAGCCAAAAGAGAAGAAGAAGAGAACTAGGGTTTGCAATTAGGGTTTCAGAGTAGGGAAAAGTTCAGTTTGACGGCATAGAGGACGACTGCAACAATGGGAGGAGGGATTATTGAAGATATCATGGACTGAGGCGAACTCGGAGGCAATTTCTTGCATGAGATAAGTATGGGATAAGTCAAATTTGTGTTCATATTGGAAATTAGGGTTTGAATTACAAGTAAATGAATCTAGATTCTGTACATGTTTCACCTAAAACCTACCATGTTACAAGTTTCGAGGTCGGTTCCAGATTTTATTTAGGTTCCGCTTGTATTATTAGTTAAACGATTGCAATAGTTCGTTGCCTTTTATGATCACAACTTGTTTCTACAATCTATTCACCACAACTTATGTATAGGCACAAGAAGAATATGAAATATTAACAAAGTAAAAGTCTTAGTCATACAAGTGGTTTTAAATTATACACTCATCATTAGAAGTCATGGAGTACTACAGAATCGCACAAAGACATAGATTAAGGAAAATACAAAAACTTTCTTGTTGAAACAGGTTTATCAATTTTTGGAACCTAGAATCTATCATGCATACCTTGAAATTTAGAATTGAATAGGTTCTCATTAGTCAAGTTTTTTGGTTCCAAATTCTACCTTGGAACCATGCTCACCTCTAGTTTGAATCTAGAGATTTCATAAGTTAGTTCTGGCACATATTCGATGTGAATTCCCACGAAAATAGATAAATAAAAGCAAGCTCATGGGAAAAACAAAACTATCGTTGCATAGAAATTGCATAAAGTCAGATTCATTGTTCTCTTGCTTCATCGGATGCGAGCTTGCCAGTGATTCCACCGAAACCTAACTCAAGAACTCGCTCTAAAATCCGATTGTTTCAAGGACTCGCTCAATTGCTCCAATTGGATTTACGATCGCCATTTATTTCTCTCTCTCTCTCTCTCTCTCTCTCTCTCTCTCAAATTCGACAAAGGGTTTCTCGGCAGCCAATCAATAGGAATACCGTGGTAAACTTTGGGAGGTATTTTTAAGAAGAATCCCACTTGAGGGGGTCGTTTGATTTAAAAATGAGATGTCGAATCTCAATTTTCTTTTCGAATTTGCTCCTCATCATTATTAAACGAAGAAATAACGAAAGTAATCCTCCAAAGCGGTCATAATGCATGTGATTTTAGTTGAGTGTTTGATGGGCAAACCCTGTCTATTACTTATAGAATAGACGCAGCTGCCTAGGGTAAGAGAGGGAGCGCCATTGTTAATTGAGGATTTAAAGCATCTTCAAAGCACCAGCACCAACTCAAAACAACCCTTGAGGTGACCCGCTTCATGTCCACCTCATCAAAATCGATGGTCAGCCTGCACGGAGTTTCCGAAATTGGCTTCAAATTAGATTTAGACACAACTAGCGATTCCTTAAATTTTGTGTTTGGTATAGGAAGAGACCTTGGCAATTTCAAGTCTGGAGCACCGCAAGCTGGAACTTGTTCTCTCTTTGTTTTATCTTATCTTTGTTCATTGAATTTTCAAATTGAAGTGGATGAGACACGGGTAGACCCGTCAAATGGGTGGGTCGGGTCAGGTCGAAAATGGGTCGACCCATATTTGACCAATTTAACCCGTTTTGACCCATATTAATGTAGTGTAAATCAAGTGACCCGTACCCGACCCGACCCGTACCCAACTCATACCTGACCTAACCCGTATTACTAAAACCTATTAATATTCTAGGAAAACCCACTTCTACTATATGCTAATTGGATTAAAACTTCAAATTAAATTAAAAATAGTAAATAAAAAAAGTAAAAAAAAAAAACCCTATAAATTGCAATATTTATAAAAAATTAGACTATGCACATGCTTTTCTTATTTGAAGTGAACATACCATTGAATAACTTAAAACCGTAACATGAAAATTTTTTAACTAAACCTAAAAAAGCTCATTTTTATGATTTTTTTATTAAAAAAAAGTATTGTTAAAACATTTTTACGCAATACAATTTTTTAAATAATTTTTATGCGACACAAATTTAATGGAAAATTTTTATAATTCTTTTTAAAATATTTTAAAAAAAATCGAATTTTTAATTTTTTTAAATATTATTATTATAATTTTTAATTTTTAATAATTATTTTTTTTCTCTTTTCTCTTTTCTTTTTTTCTTCTTCTTCGATCACGATGACAGCCGGCGACCGGCCACGGGCGAGATTGAGCTCGCCGACATCGGGCATGGCTTGATCTCGCCAATTCGGCGAGGCCGAGGCCCTGCCTGACGCTAGTGAGCTTGAGTCTCGCCAGTCATCGGCGAGGCCCGAGCCTTGCCAGATTTGGTGAGGCCGAGGCTCTGTTGGTGTCGGGTGAGGCGTGAGCTCGCCGGCGTCGAGTGAGGCCTTGGCCTCGCCGGATCGGCGAGATCGAGCCTCGCCCGATGTCGGCGAGCTCGAGTCTCTCCAGATTCGGCGAGGCTCGAGCCTCGCCAATCTTCGGCGACCTACCAGCGAGCTCAAGCCTCGCCTCTCCTGTCGTCGGCCGACGGCCGGCCATCGGCTAAGGAAGGAAGAAAAAGAAAGAAAAAAGAAAAAAAATTGAAATATGAAAAATAATTATAATTTCGATTTTTTATTAAAAAATATTTTTATAAAATTAAAAAAGGCCATGGGTTTAAAGTGGGTTTCCTACTAACCCATTTAGATCCATTTCTTTTTGTGTTTTACTTTCTCAGATCCATTTTTAACCCATATTTAATTTTCACTTGACCCATATATGACTCATTTAACTAAAAATTGGTCATAATATGGGTTTATGACCCATTTTACTAGCTCTAGAGACGGGATCAAAATTTTGTGTGGGGGCTATTCTTCATATGTACATAGTCCAGACATATCTGAATCATCAAATGTTGGTCTACTGAGGGCCCAAATATACATTGCCGACGGTCTTAGAGTGTTCGTAACTGTGCGAACCCTCTAATCGGAGCCCACAAAAGAGATCTCGTGAATCCATAGGGCATGTGAGGAGAGCTGAGCTGACCGGTGTTGAGGTAAAATTCTATCTTTACGGGTTTTGGTAAGCCAATCGGCCACTTCATTTAGATCTCTATTACAATGGGCTAGACTCAAATGGGAAAATTGTAGGAAGAGCTTACGGGGCCTGAGAGACAAGAGCACGCTCCTCCCATCACCTAAAGTGGCTCGAAGACTTGAGGTTGCTTATCACGTTCAAGAAGTCGGACTCTAAACTAAGTTGTTCGTACTTAGGGGAGAGCGAAAGCGAAGCGCTTCGACCATTGCTAGGACTTCAGTTTGCTCTGCGAAGGAGGCAAGGACCGATCTTGCGAAGCCATCAACAAGAATTCTGGAGGAAGTTTCTACGGACACGGGCCATAGATCCTTCGTTCGAGCCAGGTAGGAAAGCCCCATCTATGTTAATTTTAGAAGTGCCCAGTTCTGGTGGTATCTAGCCACGGGGAAGAGAAATCTGCTCTGAGACGTTATTTTTCCCTTTGTGGTGGTTCCACTTCTTGTGGATGCATAACATACCCTGAGCTTGCTTCCACTATCTTCGTCGTATTTGGAGTGAGGGCTCCAAAGACACGCTCATTTCGAGCTTTAAAAGCCATTCTTCCAGTCTACAGAAACCTTGAGTTGAGATTTAAATCTATAGTGCATCGGCCCACACCAATTCTATTCGGGAACAGAGAGTGAACAGGAAAATTGTTTAAAATGTCCTAAACTTATTGTAAGGAGGCTAATTCCGTTCTAAACCTTTCGATAATGTCACTTTAGTTCTAAACATTTCTATAATTTACTAATTTAGTCATAAATCTTTCAACTTTTTTTTAACTTAGTCATATACATTTTGATTATTTGCCAACGTAGTCCTAATGACTAAATTTCCATAGGATAGATTTAGACTAAATTGGCAAATTTTCAAAAGATTTAAAATTAAATTGATGCAAAAAAATGTGTATAATTAAATTAATAAATCGTCAAATGGTTTATGATCTAAAAGGCATAAGTGAAAGGTTTAACATTAAATTAGTTTTCGTATAATAAATTTAAGATTTTTTGGGTAATTATCTCATGTGAGTAAGTGCTCTCTGGTCTCTACGTGCTTCCGACAAATCGGGCACATGGGATCAGGTAAAGATCTGCCCCCGAAATAAGTTTGCGTCTGTTGCAAGGGCGGTCTGGCATAACCTCCACAAGAAGTTCCTGATTTTGGGAGGGTCTGCATATTCATGTCCACAATTTTCGAGGTACCTGGAAGGAGGATGGGACCTGATCCTGGGCAGGTTTCACATCTTCCTCCCTAGTGTATTGTACCCGTCCACACTGACTGGTCATTCAAGGTCTGCGTCGTAAGAAGAACGGTCAGAATTTCACTCGCTGCCTGAGTATCAAACATCCGCCGCATCACCGGTTCATTCATGAGTTGTCCTCTTGGTCAATGAATTCAGCAACTGTCTTTGGTTCTCTTACATTTGCTGGCCCTCTAACGATTCTCTTTTGTGCCACTTGTCCTCCTCCATATTGATATTTTCCTAATAGACCATATAATCAATCTCAAAAATGTCGTTTTTCTCATCAGGATATTCTATTAATCTCAAAAAAAAAATTTGCTTTCCGTAAACATTTCATAGAAAATAAATTCCTTTTTGATATGTGACTACACAAGATCAACAGGTGTTGAAGTATTCTCCAAGCCTGTTTAACCGCATGACTTTGTTGAAAGATATCTAATCCCCAAATCCAAGGTCTACCTCTTCCTTCCTAAGTTTTAGCACTTCCCATTTTTTTCGATGTAATTCAGTGTTTGACCTGTTATTTCTCCACAAGAAATCTGTAATTTTATTTTCTCTATAGCCCTACAAGTTGAAATTGCAATCTTGAAGATTAAAATTACGTATTGCATCAAGTCCTAGATAATTGTCTTGATGGGGTCTCTTTCCTTGCTTTGGACATGTAGTTCTCTTTCCATCCTTCTAAAACCCATGCAAACATTTGCTTCTTAGTCATCCCCCAAACAAAAGGGATACCCAAATGCTTCTCTATTTTCTCAATCACTAGAACTCTTGATATCTTTTCCGTATTTCTCTGAGGTTCTGTGGGCAATTCATGCGAAAGATCATACTAGATTTATTTAGATAGATAGCATCTAAGATTCGAAACAATATCAGTTCACAATTACCACCAAGTTTTGACATTCCGGTACTTTCCTATCTAAGAAGAATATCGAATCAACAATAAAAGGTGTGATGGTGTGGAACAATACCTATTTAGTTTTATTCCTCTGATGCCCCCATCTTTCACTTCCCTCTTCATCAACATGGACAAGACATTGGCCATCAAAATGAACGAATAAGGAGGCCCTGCCTAGATCCTCTTGCAGGTTGGGAAAATGGCAGAGGCTCACCGTTAAACTTGACACTTAGTGAAGTTGTGGTGACATATTGTATTATTCAGTTTACCCATGTCACGTTAAAGCCCATCTTCAGCATACATGCCTCAAGAAAGTCTCACTTAATTCGATCATATGCTTTTTGCATATCTAATTTGAGGACATTTTAGAATCTTTTCGTTCTTTTTCTCAACCTTATGTAATACTTTCTGCATAGCCAGTATATTATCCCGGATTTGCCTACCTCCCACGAAGTCACTTTGTTCCTCTGCTACTAGATCAGGAAACCAAATTCTCAGATGGTTAGCTAGAACATTGGATACAATCTTGTAGGCAAAACTACACAAACCAATGCGGTCTTTGGGGGTTTTGAACTTTGGGAATCAAAGAAATGGAGTTCTGTTTAGATGAGATTTTAACAGTCATGTTTGGTTACCTTCTTTTCACCCCATCTTTATATCTTCTTAGTGGTGCTGATAAATTTGGCCATTCGGATCATCTGGCAAGGTGCTTTCTATGCTTCAAGTTGGAAAGCAACTGTCTCAACCTCTTCCATTGTCATCAAGTTCATTTCCTCATTAACCAGAAAAAGGCAGTAGTCTAGTGCAAGATTAAATTCTCAGGTCTAATTACTTAGCGGCACGCCATAAGTTGAACGGGACCGATATTCCTTCCGATAATGGGCGTTGTAACAGGTTGGAGATTTAGTGATGGTGATAATTTGCTAGGTGCAACAAAATGAAATGCTAATTTCTCGTGAGAAGCAAGGAAAAACATCTTACATTTCTCCAGCACAATCAAAATAGACGGAGAGAAGCTTGGAGATAATAATTAATATGCGAAACCTAAAGGTCCTATTTATATGCTTCACACGACATGCAAACTTTTATAATTAAGGAGTGAAGAACAGACGAAGTGTTAGGATTCCGTCTAAGATGACTTTTGGATGGCCATACACATTATATTTTGCAAGAGGGCTGTGACTTTTGCTATGAAAAAGTGTAGCTTCCAGGACATAGAGGTTTAGGAAGTACTTTATTTCATCCATTTTTGTTTGTTTGAAAGATGGTGTGGATCAAATTTCTCGAGTGAGTGGCGTGTTTTTTATTGGGAAGTTGACACATGGATTCAGCGGTCTAGACTTCTAGTAAATCAAGTCAATCACAGTGCATATCAAACCTAGAGTATATTGTGGGTCGAATGATTTGTGAAATGTTTGTAATTGATTGAGCTCCATTTACTAATCCAACACTCCAATCACCTGTTCGTGTGGCTGTGTATGATTGAAGTATGTCTAGTGATGTATGTGGAAGAGGGCCGGTATATCAGTAAAGTCATTCCTATCTGGCAGTGGCGTGCACACAAACCTACCTCAGACGAGGTGAGACATAAACAAAAAAGTTACAATTTTAAAATTTACATCAAGTATTGAACGACCGGAGGGCGATGAACCGCACCTGCCCACCGATCGATCCATCATTGCCTTCCCGAATTTACGCACATGCTTTTGTTTCACTTATAAGAGTCTGATCATAAGAAAGCATAAATCCCTTACTAGTTTTCTTTATAATTTGTTTTGTCCTTTAGATGACCTTTTCTTCTTTAGTAGATCATCTACCTTAATTCGACGTACATCGCACCTCAATACTCTATTGTGTAATGACTTAAGCTTGCCTCGACGACATTACACCATTCCAGGAAACATGTATATGTCCATGCGCAGGCTCGATACTCAACATGTCGTCTGAGCAAAATGAATTGGTGGATGGACCGACCATATTTGCTGTTACCAACGTCATCGGAGACAAAAGTGATGGCCTTTGTTAAAGTTGGTACATCATCATTGTCTATTTGTACAAAATTGTTAATTTCATCGCAGAACAATAAGCTGTTCCCCAATCATTAGGATGGCACTTTTATATTAGAAGATAATTAAGTTTAGTGAAAATTTGCTTGGCTCATCATCTGATTAGGAAAAATAAAACAAAGATAAAAATCTGAATTCATTTGAATGGTGAATTTTGTTTAAAAAAGGACCAATGAGTCAATTGTGAAGGATAGAATCAGTGTTTTGTTTGGCAATTGAATTCATAAGCCACGCTACTTTTTGGCCCCTTACTTACTGTATCCCCTCCTACTGATGAATGTTATCCTTCGCACATTTACGCACTACACTTTATATATACCCAACTCTTTAGTCTGATTTGCAAAAATAAATTATACAAGACATGTGCATGACGTGACATAGTGACGTCATCTCATTGTATCAAACGATATTATAACAATTAACCATCTACTTTTTCCTTTTAATAAAAAACTCATCATCTTGATCGGTAATTATTCATATTTCAGACACCCGAGATCGCATATTTCTCTTAGTTGTGACCAAATAAGAGGAACGCGAAGCGGCACATTACCTGATCGGTCCCAAGATCAACCTATATTTTCTGATCGAAGGATGGACTCGCGAGAATAAATTCGACCTTCAAGCGTTCATCAAAGGACGGAGCAAGAGTTGGCGCCGTACTCGGAACAGTATAAAGAAGGGTAGGGGCGTGGAGGGCATGGTCAGATAAAGCAAGGCGGCGGGCTTTGGGGTTTAGGCTTTTCTTCCTTCTTTTCTGGTGGCTTCGGTGATCCGACAGGGACGATTTCCATGCAACCTCCTGCATTTCTTTCTCAGGCTCGTGACGATACACACCAGGTCTGTGACATTCCGAATTTCCAATTCTATTTTCAATAAATTGAGACGGGCATTTCATCTGCACATATATAGTTCTTTTCCTTGAGTCGGCCACTCAGGTGAAAACTAGTTTATCAGGTGAAGCCGGTAAGAGATTCTAATGCATCAGACTCGAGAATTTGACCAGGAATCGACCTTTTGACCGAGCTAATTCGCACGGGTTATTACGGCACAATTAAAAATCGATTAGAGACCGGAGATAGGTCGACTCGACAGAGGCATGTGATCAAGTGTGGGTGATTCCACCAGATCGCACTATTCTTGTCGGTCGGCACTAGACCGGTTTTTCTGTTGATTGGGTACCATGTGTCCGTATTTGAAACCTTAAGATTACTTCGACAACCGAGAGTCGACAATGTGTCAAAGATGTACATTGTGGCTTGATCAACCACAGGTCAAATGCATGAAAATTTCTAAAAGCTACCCGGTAGATGAGGACGCGCTAATATCGTGCCAGAGTGAAATTAACTGTGAATTAAGATCGAATTCAGAAATTGGAAGTCCTGGTGTGTCACAAATCATTTTAGGAACATTGGCTCATCTTCGGAAGATTCATGCAAATCGAGTTTTTCAGCAAAATAATCAAATTATGGCTAATTTGGTTCGGAAAATTGGTAGGTCCGCTTTTTGTTGTATTTTTTTAGATCAAGATGGTTCTATGGTCAAGTGATTATGTGAATAGAAGTGTAATGACATTGGATTAATTTTATGGATTTCAATTAGACTCAATTGGAAGAGAATTGATTGGAATTGAAGAATTTAGTATACAAGATTTCATGCCACGACGGAAAAACAAATTGCAACCATTGGAAGATGTTGTGGAGGATTTGAATTAGTGGAGCGTGACATCACCAAGGGTGGCTAGGATGTTGACGAGTGGATAGTGAGGATTTGCTCTTGGAAAGGTGACCCATCACCATCATCTTCTTCCTTGAATCAAGGGACCTTGTTGGATGGGGAAAAGAGGCGAGAGAGTGGAGAAACCGACCAGTTGAGCTTGCTCGACGCCCCCTTCGTCCGCCGCTCGACCACCTGTTTGTCGTTGCCATCCGCCGCCGCCGATGTCGTTCCTCCTCTGCCCGCACGGCCAGCTAGCTCACACCGTGCTCCGCCCTCGTCAGCCCAACCGAGACGACGTCCGTCGACCAGCAACCAGCTCGCCGTCGCCAAGGTTGCCAGGAGACCCGCCGGTTCGTCGCCGCTTCCTCACGCCGAGTTGCCGCCGCCCGTCTCTGCCGATCTCGAGCCCGACCAACCACCGACGCACCTCCGTCGGCCTCAAACAACAGCTGCAAGAAATTGGTATAGCAGCTCGGTTTTGGCCCGTTTTGGCCGACTTTTCGACCCCGAAGGTTAGGTTCGCCTTTGGGAAAGTCGATCCCCTCGACACCCCCGTCGTTTTGGTCCGCTCAGCTCACTAATCGGGTGAGTTTAACTCACTAAATCTTGGTTAGAGGGTTAATGATGCCCTAAGTGTGCTTAGTCTAAGTTAAGTAAGCTTAGGTGGTTAGATGAGTTTATTTGGTTGATAATTAGATTATGGTGTTTAATTAAGTTAAAGTGTGTTTAGTTTAAAGTTAAGTAGGTTTATTTTAATATAAGCCTTGATGTGACATAATAGGTTTTATTTTTGATTTACTTAAATGTTTTGAAATTCTGGAATTTTAATAATATATTATATTCCGAAATTATTAAAATATTATTATTTATAAAAAAAAATTCGAAAAATTATTTATGACCTCAATTGCTTAGAATTTTGTGCTGATCGCTGCTGTGCATTTAGAATTTAAATTTGATGGATAGATGTGGCAAATTGAGTGTTTAATGTGATAAATAGGGATTTTATTCATAAAAACCCAAGTGTCGGGCTTGGATGCAAAAATTGGATTTTTAAGGATTACTATTGTAATTGGAGTATATGAATGAAATGCAGAGTGTCCAGGGGTCAGTATTGATTTGTCGTGTGCTAGTTGAAAGACTCGATCCCAGTAGTGGCTAAGCCAACTAGACTTGTATTCCTTTAGGATCGCCGTCAATATAGTGACGAGGCTCGGGTCGCAGTAGTGGCTAGGCCAATTGGACCTGTATTCCTTTAGGATCGCCGTCAACATAGTGACGAGGCTCGGGTTGCAGTAGAGGCTAGGCCAACTGTACCTATGCTCCTTCGGGAATGCCGTCGACGTAGTGATGAAGCCGCGCTCCAAAGGGGGAGGCGATGCCTAGCATTAATGTCAGTAGATAGCCGAACTGCGAGTAGGCTATGCCCTTGGGTGGCAGTGAATAATAATTGGAATGCGTGCTGAGTGCGTTTGTGATTCCTATGAAAGTGTTGACGTTCCAATTGTTTGAATTCTTATTATTACCTGAGTTTGTGTGATACAAATTGTGCTAACCTGCAGGAAGGGATTAAGAAGAGGTAAGTCTTCTGTGTGATGTGGCTAGGCCACCCGGGGTGTATTTTCTTTCTAATAGGGGTTTAGGGGGTTGAACTTGCTGAGACAATGTCTTACCCCGTTGTGGGCCAAAATTTCAGGACCGTAGATGGCGGAACCCCTAGAGGCTAATCAGTCAGAAGTGGGATTGAAGAATGAGTCCGACTAGTGGAGATAGGACTGATCTCTTTTTGTAGAGTGCCCATTTTTGGTATATGTGTAAACTCTAGTGTGAGTACTTTTGAAAGCATGTTTGTTTATGAATGATTTGGTTTCCTGCTTTTCTATCCCGTGAGTTTTTTCAGGGATTTTATAATACGCTTCCGCATGTGCATTAAATAAGTGATTGGGTCGGCGACTTAACATGGGAACGTAGCATTTGAATGACCATGGTGGGATGTTGGCGCGCCCGAGGTTCGGGGCGTGACAAGGTCGGCTTCGCCTATTACAGTTAGCGTCCCCTTCTTGACGTCCATTGATACTTGCACATTCATATCATTACTCACGAGAATAATGCAACCGCGTTTGTTTGGTTAATCGGTGTGCGAACGATGTGCTTGTTTCAAGCTTTCGATTATGATTTGCCAAGATGAGGATGACCTCGTACCTTTGAGTTTGGCGACCGCTTTTAGTATCGCCCTCTTCTCTTTCTCACTATCAATGCTTACCTTTATTACACTTTTCTGCGTGATTACGACGCAGCGAAACAACAGAAAGAATCAAAGATGGCATTATTCATCAATGTTTGGGAGGTTGATTCATTATGAGGGAAAAAATGCAAGAGTTGATTGCAGGGAGAGAAGAGAGCACGTGCATGCGAAATTACCTTTGCCATAGATGCGAGGGTGGAGCAATGAAAATAATCAGCTTCATTGATTTGCGACAACAAAATCGACAACATTTACTACTTGTATTTCTCGAAGAACTCTTTTTCATATATGATTGACTACTGCCAAAATTGATGGGAGACAGAGGAAGCATCGAAGAAATATCCCTAAATAGATCTCATCTAACTTTGGAGAATTTTCCCTATATCCATCAAGCGTTAGGACCTGAAGCTCGGTGACGATGAACTTGAAGCTCGCATCAACAGAGGATGATGGACTGAATCTCGCAAGAAGCAAGCAACGAGTGATGAGTATTGGGCATGAAGCAATGAGGATTGGGCATGAAGCGGCCGAGAGTAGCAGGAGAGGAGGGAAAAGTGTTTAAAAAGTCCTAAACCTTTTGTAATTGTACCAATTTAGTCCTAAACATTTTAAATTGGAGCCAATTCAGTCATTCCGACTAATTTTGGCCAGATTTTGCTGATTAGATAACAGTCAATTGACGTGGTATAATCGGCGTTGATGTAAACAACTTTTAATAATATTTCAATATTTTTTAAAATTTTCTCTTTTCCTTTTTTCTTTTTTTTTTTTTTTTTTTTTTTTTTCTTTTTTCGTTCTCCTATTCCTTCCTCCAGCCAATCGCCGGACCTTGGCGATCGGCCACTAGCGACACTCAAGTTCCATTAGTGGCCATGAGGGCAGCCTCGCGTTGGGTGGCGACGCTAGCTCAAGGTTGCCTATGTCACGCCCCGAACCTCGGGCGCGCCAACATCCCACCATTGTCATTCAAATGCGACGTTCCCCGGTTAAGTTGCCGACACAATCAATTCTTTAATGCACATGCGGAAGCGTGTTATAAACCCCTGATAATAAAATACGGGATAGGAAAGTAGGAAGTAATTTCACCACAATACACTTTCATAAACCAATGGAGTTTATAAACAGAGGTCTACAGCCAAAAGTCTACAAAAGACCGGCTCTTAAAAAGAAACCGTCCTATGACCACTAGTCGGACTCGTTCTTCGATCCCACTTCTGATTGATCAGCCTCCAGGGAGTTCCGCCATCTACGGTCCTGAAATTTTGGCCCACAACGGGGTGAGACATTGTCTCAGCAAGTTCAACCCCCTAAACCCCTATTAGAAAGAAAATACACCCAAGGATGGATTAGCCACACCATCACAAACAATGAGACTCACATTTGCCTCAGTTTCCTCCCTGCAGTTTAGCACAATTCGTATAACTCAATCACATGCAGTAATAAGGATTTTAAACAACCGGAATGTAATCACTTTCATAATAACAACAACCACAAGAGTTCTGATTATAAGACCGAACCGTCATGACACGTCCCATACCATGCTACACAATTTCGTCCCATAATCCAGCTCATCAATCAACACCCAACATGTGTTCCAATTGTTATTCACTGCCACACAAGGGCATAGCCTACTCGCAGTTCAGCTATCTACTGACATTGATGCCAGGCATCGCCTCCCCACCTTGGAGCGCGGTTTCGTCACTACGTCGACGGCGTTCCCGAAGAAGCATAGGTCCAGTTGGCCTAGCCTCTACTGCGACCCAAGCCTTATCACTATGTTGACGGCGTTTCTAAAGGAATATAGGTTCAGTTGGCCTAGCCACTACTACGGCCCGAGCCTCGTTACTATGTTGACGGCGTTTCTAAAGGAATATAGGTCCAGTTGGCCTAGCCACTACTGCGACCGAGTCTTTCAACCAGTACACGACAATTCAATACTAAACTCCAGACACTTTGCATTTCACTCAAACGCTCTCATTACAATAGTAATCCTTAAAAATCTAATTTCGCTGCCAAACCCGACAGTCGGGATTTTTCTTAATAAATCCATCTTTTTCACAATCAACATTCAATTTGCAAAATCCAATCATCAAATCAATAATATGAATGCACAGCAGCGATCAGCACGAAATTCTGAGAAAATAAGGTCCCGAAATAATTTTTGAAATTTATTAAATAATTAATTTTATTCCTAAATTAATTAAATAATAATATTTTAATAATTTCAAATAATAAAATATTATTAAATTATTAAAAAATTTGAAATATTTATTTAATCCAAAAGTAATTCATTTATGTCAAATCACCATTATACTAATATAAACCTCAATTTAACCTTAACTAAACATACTTTAAATTAAACCAACCTCTTAATCTAATTCACAATTAAATAAACTAAACTAACCACCTAAGCTTACTTAGCTTAAACTAAGAACACCTTAAGCATCATTAACCCTCTAATCAAGGTTTAGTGAGCTAAACTTATTGGAATCACTTTCCGACGAGTCCCCGACAAAGGCAACGGCGAGGTGGTCGGAAAACCTCCTCGGGGCGGCACCAAAAGAGGACTGGAAGAACCCTAAAATGGGCCTTGAAGATCTAAATCTAGCAGGAACTCTGGTGGCTGTCCTTGGTCGGAGGAGGGTGCGCCGTGGGCGGTTGAGCGCAGAACCGGCCGAAAGTGGGGGATCGCACAGCTCAAGCGATCGAGCCGAGCCGCAGCTCCGGCGAGTCTTCCAGTGACCCTGGCGGCGACGAGCAGGCGACTAGATGGTCAGACGACGATGCTGGACAGCGAACAGAATAGCAATGGGAGGGGCGGAGCAGCGAGCAGGCGAGTGGAGCAGTGCGCGTGCGGGTGAGCGGCGACGGCGACGGTGACAGCGAGGACCTTCGGCGGTGCTGGCGACGATCGGTCGGGCGGACGAAGGGGGGGCGTCGAATGGGGCTGTTGGACGATGGACGAAGGGAGAGGCGGCATCGGCGAGTTGGCGTGCGGGCGCGGGGCGGCACGCGCGGACGGCGGCAACGGCAACGGGCGGCGGAGCGAGAGGTGAAGGGGGTGGTCGGGGCTACTGGTTCCGTTCGGTACACTCTCTCTCCTCCTCCCCCAAGTTCAAAGACAAAGCCACAATTCAAGGAAGAAGATAATGTTGATAGCTCACCTTTCCGAGAGACAATATCCACCCTCCACTTGTCAAGATCCTAGCCGCACAAGCCCCACCATGACATCACTTGATGATGTCCCACCCCACTATCTCAATCTCCCACAACCTTATTCCAATGGGTGCAATTTCTTTTTCCGCCGTGGCATGAAATCTTGTACATGAAATTCTTCAATTCTCTTCTAATTGAACCAAATTGAAGTCCATAAAATTAATCCAATGTCACCACACTTCAATTCACATAATCACTTGACCATAGAACTATCTTAGATCTCAAAAGTACGACCAAAAGCGAGCCTACCAATTTTCCGAACCAAATTAACCATACTTTGATTATTCTGCTAAAAAACTCGGTTTGCATGAAAAATCTTCTGAAGATGAGTCAATGTTCCTAAAATGATTTGTGACACACCTGGACTTCCAATTTCTAAATTCGATCTCAATTCACGGTTAATTTCACTCTGGCACGATATTAGCGCGTCTTAATTTACCGGATAGCTTTTAGAAATTTTCATGCATTTGACCTGTGGTTGATCAAGCCACAATGTACATCTTTGACACATTGGCGACTCTCGGTTATCATTGTAAGCTCAAGGATTCAAATATGGACACAGGGTACCCAAACGATAGAAAAGCCGATCTAGTACCGACCGACAAGAATTGTGTGATATGGTGGAATCACCCACACTCGATCACACATCTCTGTCGAGTCGACCTATCTCCGGTCTCTAATCGAGTTTTAGTTATGCCGTAATGACCCTTGCAGATTAGCTCGGTCAAAAGGTCGCTTCCTGGTCAAATTCTCGAGTCTGATGCATTAGAATTTCTTATTGGCTTCACCTGATAAACTAGTTTTCACATGAATAGCCAACTCAAGAAAAAGCACTATATGTGTAAAGATTAAATGCCCATCTCAATTTACTGAAAATAGAATTGGAAAATCGGGATGTCACAGCCTAGGCCGTGATGGCCACATTGCGTTGGGCGGGCGAGACTTGCCCTTGCTAGATTTAGTGAGGGTCAAGCTTCACCGATGATAACTCTATAAAAATAGAGTTATTTTACCTATTTTAGGCAACAATTAATACAATATCTATGAGAAAGTATTTGGATTTCCTTCTGATTATTTGAATTTTCCTTATTTATGCAGAATAATGATATATAGAGAAGATAAGAAAAAAAAAAAATGGCAAAACTCAGGAATTTGAATGAAGTAGCAGTGGGAGATAGATATCAAATCAAAATCCTCTGATTTACTCCTTGATTTTGAGCGCAATTGCTTGGAGATAAGGATCTTGGATATATCATATAAATAAGAGAGCCAGAGAGTGTAGCTAGGTTTTTTTAAGCAAGTTTTTGCTGCTAGGTTGTTTTTCATTGTTATAAAAGTTTTTCAAGTATTTTGAAGAGAAGACGAAAGTGGAAACATAATTCTTGTTCTTTGATTCAAGATGCTAAGTTTGATTTATATTTTTATTTCTTCATCTGCTATGTTCTAATTTTCTTTTGTTAGGGCTACGATGTAGCCTAACCATGATGATGTGAATTTCATGATTTTTGTGTTTTGCAATTGATTTCGTTCATGTGAGTTATATATTATTGTGCTTAATACTTTTGAGTGATTGGCCACCACTTGAATGATCTGATGTGCATGTTTGAGATTGAGAAGTGATAATATGCAATTGCTCATTATAATATATAACCATGAATTAAATGTGGATAGAGATATACCGCGTTATATGTGTAGCTTTCGGTGATAAGGTGATTCAAAAGACTCATTGTAAGTCGGGAATATTCATAGTTTTTAATGCACTTATGTTTATTTTCATTCACATAGAAATATAGTGAATTAATAAACTGAGTATGTTTGTTATACCTAGAGATAGGATAGTAAATAGATTAGGAAATTCCGCTATCACATGTTTGATATCGTTCTTGTACTCACAACAATCTGAAATTCATATCTAGTGGTTATGGTGAAATCGGATGCTCTAACATATTTATCTGATTGATTTACTGCATTTAGTCTTTAAATTTTGTTTTTAATTTATTCTCAATTATATTTTGATATGTTAGATAAATTTTAGAACTAATCTATTTTAGTATTTAATTAGTTTATTGATCATCGATCTTCGTGGGACGATATTCTTTCTCATTATTATATTACTTGTTCGACACGTTCACTTGCGTGTAGAATTTTACGAACAACCGACCATTAGCGAGGCTAGACCTCGCCAGCCCAGCGCGACGCCGCTCTCAAGGCCTTTGGAAAGGGCTTGAGCCTTGTCGGCAGTTGCCTTTGGCTGGTCGTCGAGGTTCAGCAACCGGCTAGAGGAAGGAGGAGGAGAAGGAAAAAAGGAAAAAAGAAAAAGAAAAAGAAAAAGAAAACGAAAACGAAAAAAATTTAAAAATTAAAAATATTAAAATATTATTAAAAGTTACCGACATTAACACTGATCGTACCATGTCAGTAGGCCGGCATCCAGTCAGCAAAATCCAGCTAAAATTAGTTGAAAATGATTGAATTGGCACTAAGTGAAAATGTTTAGGACTAAACTGGCACTAATAAATGGTTTAGGATCAATAAAAGGTTTAGGGCTAAATTGACACAAATGCAAAAAATTTAGGACTTTTTTAACACTTTTCCCCAAGAGAGGAAGAAGAAAGAAGGAAGAACCATAATCCCATTCAATTTGGGGACATTTTATCCCATTTTTTTACGCACGTGTAATATTTGGATAGAATTGTCCCTGTTCTACTTGCCAGAAAAGTCCTCCAACAAAAATTTAGCTTGCTAACAAGTTCAAACCCTTATTCGAGACCATTTTGATCATTTTAGGCTTTTAATTGAGACAAAACCGACTCTGAAAAAGTAGCTCTACTTCAAGTGCTTATATGAAAATATCCCTAATTGTAATTAATGAGTGATAAAGACAAGTTTGTGAGGGATTTGTTCATGGATCAGCCTATCATAGTGGAATCTTCACTAGATTAATCGCCATGGCCATTGCAATGACTCCATTATGATTTTCCAAGATGAACATGGTCTCGTATCTTCGAGCTTGGCGATCGCTTTTAGTAATCCCCCTTTCTCTTTGTCGGCATTAAATGCTCTCCTTATTACGACGCGGCGAAATCACAAAGGGATGGATTTTCCGCGTCGAGATGGCAGAGCTCGTTGATGTTTGTAGGTTGATTAATTTTTTATGAAAAATTGCAAGAGTTTATTGCATGGAGAGAAGAGAGCGCATGCATGCAAGACTGCCTTTGCCATGGATGTAAACAGGGTGGTGCAAATGGAAATTAATCAGCTTCATTGACAACATATGAACCTATTCATAAGACTTGCATAATGCTAATCAATAAGTGAATAAGACAAGTTTATGAGGATCTCTTTAAGGATGGCTTCCCTAGAATAATAGCCATGGTTAGTGCAATGACTCAATCTTTTCATAGATTTAAAGGGGCAAAGTTCCCTCTTCGATTCTTTTTGTTGTTGGTATCATTAATATTATTATCATTTTCACATCCATGGCAAAGGTAGTGTTGCTTGCATGTGCTCTCTTCTCTCCATGCAATAAACTCTTGCATTTCTTCCTCTTTGATAAGGAACTTGGCGTGCATATGAATTACAACAAAAATAGATAAACAAAACCAAGCTCACCACAAAAAAAAAAAAAAAAATTATAATGTAGAAATTGCGTAGCGTCGGATGATCATTCTCTTGTTTTAGCGGGTGCAGCTCGCCATTGATTCTATTGAAACCCCGTTTGTGATCTCGCAAAACTTTGATTGTTTGACAAACTTGCTCAACTGCTCTAGCTGAATTCACAAATTTCCCTTTCTTCTCTCTCAAATTCGACAAAGGGTTATGTTGGCCAAGCAATTGGGAATTTAGGATTTAGTTTGACAATTACGTCACTGAATAAGGAACAGTTAAGTTTTTGGCCAAGAAACGAGCATGTGAAGTCGCATCTTCCCCGGACAGTGCTTTATCATCTGCGATGAGGCCAGGGGGTAATTAGAACACGGTGGTACATCGGGAGGTATTTTGAGAAACATAAAGCTCGGGGGAGTTATTTTTTAGAAAAGGCGTCTAATATTAGGATTCTATTTAGAACTTCCCCTGATCATATCGAAGTGATAGTAAAAAGTAAAGAAATGATTGTATGGCAATTTTTAATCTACTATCATGCTAACAAAACCCAAAAAAGTAATCCTGTAAGGGATTATAATTCACGCGATTTTTGTCGACTATCGGAGGGGAAACTCTCCCTGTCACCTTAGAATAGAGACGCGCCTGCCAAGGAAAAAACTAAACTATATTGGGCAATTGGGAGGGGGCGCATCTTTGAAATTACGAGCAACAAAGTCAAACAGCCTTGACGTGGCCGCTCCGTGCTCGATTCCAGTCTGCGTGGAGATCTTGAAAATTGTTTGAATTAAAGTAGACACGATGAGCAATTTCCTGGAACTTGCGTTCGCCGTTTGGTATGGAAAGAGACTTTTGGCATTTGTCAAATCCAGAGGGCCACACCGCTGGAACTGATTCTCTCGCTTTGTTTTATCGTACCTCGTCCATTTAATTCTCAAATTGAAGCGGGTGAGCCCTAGGGTCAACCTATTGTGGGGTTTGTTCCTTGTTTAAAATATAAGAATCATCTAATAATTGTCTACCGAGAGCTTAAGTACATTGCCGACCGCATCACATTGTTTATATTAGAGGTGAGCATGGTCCGGATTGGGCCCAGTTCACCTCCTAACCCTAGGACCAACCTGCACAGTACTGGTTCTCGATTTTTGGGACCAAGGACAAACCCTATTGAGCTTGGGACCAAGGACCGGACCGACCCAATGGGCTTGGTCCGGTTCCAGGGTCAACTCGAGACCAATTGATAATTTTTTATTTCATTTTTTGTACTCCTTAAGAAAGCGATTGAGGATCGGACTGACCCAATAGGTTCGTTTCGGTTTCAAGGTCAACCCAGGACTAACCAATAAATTTTTTATTTCATTTTTTGTACTCCTTGAAAAGGCAACAGAGGACCGTACCAACCCAATGGGTTCGATGATGAGCAAGGTCAACTAAGAAAGGCAAGTGGTGAGAGTCAAGTGGGGTGAGCGTCGAACAGAATGAGCATTGAATGTCGAGCGGGGAGTAACAAGCCAAGCGAGCATCGAACGGCGAGCGGCACGAGTGACCCAAAGCGAGCAAGGGGAGTTTCGAGTGGTGAGCGAAGAAGTTGTTTTTTTTTTCGATTTTAGGAAATTAAAGACTAAGAGGACAAATGAGACAAAAGAAAATGAATACTAGAGAAGGATGCCATAAGGTGCCTTTTTGGATGCAGTGAGGACTCCTCATAAAAATATTTTTCTCCTTCGTAAATTATGACTATTAACGCCGTAAAAGACATTAAAAAACTAAATTATTAAAGAACAATGTAAAATTACTTGAACTCCCCACTAAAGAGTTGTTCAATGTTGTTGACGCTGTTTATTTTAAGGTTTTCTCTTTATAAAAAATTTATAAATAATATATATAATCAGGGTTGGTTCGGGTTGGACTGACCCGGAACCCTTAGAACCGAGGACCAATCCGCACAGTGTTGGTTTAAGAATTCTAGGACCAATGACTGATCTAGTCTCCCTGGGAACCGGACCAGGACCAGCAGGGTTGGGCCTGTCCAGTATCGGTCTAGGATTGACCCTGGATTGATGCTCACCCCTACTTTATATTAGTTATTATGTTCAGTTGACGGATGATTCATCGCCTTAACTTTTTGCGTGAAGTTGAGTCTGATTACCTTGAGGCACGAGACAAGTCGAATGGGACCGATCATCCCCTGGATAATTAGTGTTGTAACAGGTTGGAGATCAAGTAGTGATGGCTTACATGCGACAAAATGAATGTGGTAATTTTTAAGCATGCATTCTTCTCGTTCATGACAGGAGGGGCTTTATCCGAATGGTGCTTATTTGGAGGAGCGGGTCGGGATATTCATCTTTTCCGACACTGGCAAGCTCTGCTGTTTTTCCCGCATTTCTAAGTTCTTCGATGGCCGAACTCAGGTCGACGTCTGGCAGCCAGCATGGTGATGAATTTTGCATGAATAAAAATGGAAGAAGAGCGATGAGAACATACGCTCACGCACATGGACACGCAGACAGACAAGCGCACACGTGAGTGCTGCGTACACAATCCTATACATGTACAGATGCGGGCATGCATGTGAGCTGTCCTTCCTGCTATGTGCTCGCACAGTGAACACGCCGTATGATCGCAGAAGTGCCGCATTTTAAGTGATGTATCGACTTCGAACACTTTCTTTCATTCCCAGCCAGAGAGTGCTAGCTCTTAATTCCCCATTTTGAATATCATCCAGTAGATTTGCCATGCTCGCCTGCGTTGAATCCTAGGATATGATTCTCATTGCCCTAACGAGACTTGTAAATCGTTTTTGTAATTGTGATACTTTCGCAGAGGAAGCAGCCCGTAGTTACTAGCAACAAACAAGAAACGAAGCTGATTGTCCCTGGTCGCCATGACCCTTCTGTTAATCCACGGGGTATGTCTCCAGCATTTTATCCGTCAGTTCTTTTGCTAGCTCGCTCTAATTTTATATGGGAAGTATATTGGAAGGATCTTATTTTTTAACCACTAGTCAAATGACCCCGCAGGGACCTATATTTTTCGACATTTTCAATGGTCAATCAACGAGTGAATAAGACAAGTTTGCGAGGGATTTGTCTAAGGATGAGCAAGCGAGTGGAATCTTTACTTAGAATAATCGCCATGATCATCATTAATGACTCGAATATGATGTGTCAAGATAAGCATGAAATTTGGCGACTGCTTGCTCTTTTCTTGCCGTTAGATGCTTAACACCATTACAATTCTTGTGTAATTACGACTCAGAGAAACAACATTGAGATGGCAAAGTTCTTCAATGTTTTGGAGGTTGATAGAGTTTGAGGGGAAAACGCAAGAACTTAGTGCATGGAGAGAAGAGAGCGCATGCATGCAAAATTCCATTTGCCGGGGATGCAAAGAGGGCGGAGCAATGAAATCATGGATTTTGTGAAAATATATGAACCTATTTGTAAGACTTGCATGATGCTAATCCATGAGAGAACAAGACAAGTTTAAGAGTTTGTTTAAGGATGAGCTCATCAAACTATGCACGTCGAATCTTCACTTGAATAATCGCCATGGTCATTGCAACGACTTGATTCTTTCTTTTTTCGGTGGCAAAGTTTTTTAAAAAGAGAGCCCAAAGTGGGACTTTTCTCAAAATTCCCCGCAAAGTGTATGGCGCTGACAGTCACTTGTCGACATCCTGAAGTAGAATAAGAGCTTTTTTTGTTTGTCCAAAAAATCAATTGAGAGAGCGAGAGGGAGAGAGAGAGAGAGAGAGAGAGAGAGAGAGAGCTTGCGAATAGGGTTTACGATTAGGGAAAAAGTAAATTGGAAGATTCTACCGATGTCAGTGATCGTTTGTTGAGCGTGACAGATAGAACAAATGGACATTATCAGTCATGTCCCATCGATAAGTCAATGAGAGCTGCGTTAAAACTGATCGCCATACCATAAACAATACTTTACAGGGCATGGAGACGAACTTTGCTGGGGAGCAAACATTTTGGAAAGACAATAACCATATGGCAAGGGGCGATCCCTTTATTTGCCCTATTGCCGCCAGAATCGGCAGAAGAACACATGCCTTTTCGCGAAAGGTAGCCAACACCGAAGTCATCGTTCAAAGGAATGGGCAGGGGTTTCTTTCATACTCGCATTGACGAAGAGAACAAGAATCAAGAGAGCATGTCGAAGGACGGTGGCACGGCGGAGGAGAGCACGGTTTGCACGGTTTGCATGGCGGGGGCAGGCACGGCGGAGGGCATTTAGAGCACGGTGGATCGCATTTAGAATGGCATGTTTTAGGGCATTTAGGGCACGGTGGAGTGCATTTAGATTGGCATGGCTTGGGGCATTCAGGCTTCTTTTTCTCGTCTTTCTTCGGAGGCGGATCTGGTCCCACTGTTACGATCTCCACGCATATCCCGCATTTCTTTCGCAGGGCCACGACCACGCACACTGGATCCACGTTTCCTTTGATTGTTAAGGTTCCCTTGTCCATATCTACCTCTATACTGGTGATCCCTGCATGTGAACGTCACAAACCTTGAATTCGCACGTCCATCCCCTTCGATAATCAAGTCATCCATTCGCTAGAGAACGACTAGAAAGAAATTACGAAGGCGAATTCTCTCCCCGACTACATGTGTTCAAGTTCAAACCGGTTCTGGCTAGGCGAGCATAGGAACATCATACCTTCGATCTTGGCAACCGCTTTCATTAAATGTTTCTTGTCTTTAGCGCATTTGATGATGAACTTTATCACGATTTTCTGCGAGACGCCGCAAGATGTGAGAAAATTAGAAGATAAAAACTACATCAACAGTTGCGAAGATCGAG
This sequence comes from Eucalyptus curtisii, assembly GCA_017140595.1. NCBI lineage: Eukaryota > Viridiplantae > Streptophyta > Magnoliopsida > Myrtales > Myrtaceae > Eucalyptus > Eucalyptus curtisii. The sequence goes on from CM029495.1 coordinate 43,402,303, forward strand.
AGAGCGAAAATGCCGATTATATATATAATGGAGAAAGAGACGATCTGATTACCAGACCCATGGATGCAGCAGGGGGTGGACAAAGGAAAGATGACCAGCTTCGCTAATTTGCGAAACGAAAGGCCCCTATTTATACGCTCCACACGACCTGCAAAATGTTATATTTAAGAAGTGAAGAATAGACTCTCCATCTCCATCGACGTTTGGATTGGCCATACACATTATATAATGCAAGGGGAAGGCTGTGGCTTTTGCACTAGAACAGTATTGTTTCCAGAACATAGAGATTTAAGTTCTTTCTCTCGCACATTTTTCGATTTTTTTTACCCCGACCGAATTTCTCGAGAGTGCGACGTGTTTTCCGTGGGGAAGTTGACGTGTAGATTCAGTAAACTAGTAAATCAGTGCATAATGTTGCCAATCACAGTGCATATCATGTTTAGGATCTATATTGTGGCTCAGATGATCTGTGAAAGGTTCGTGATTGGTTTAGTCGATCGACTGTGCATGGAAGTATGTCTAGATACATATGTGAAGAGGGTCACTACATCAATATACATATGTATTAGGGTGCGTTTGTCTTATCGGAAAATGAATGGTTTGAGAAATATTTTCTTAAAATTGATCATTTATATTATCTACAAAAATGAATGAGCAAAAAATATTCTCGTCGTCGTCGAAAATATCTAGATATAGATTGTTGCTGCTAATGAAAATATCTTTCATCAACTAATTATTTCAAGCGATACAAACAATCATTTTTAAGAAAATAATTTTCATATCATTTATTTTTTGCTTAACAAATGTAACCTTAATCTAAAGTCATTCCTCTCTAGCAATGGCGCACACAAACTTAGCTTAGGCAAGACAAGAAATTATTGTTACAGTTTTTAGCTCGGGAAATGGGTGCAGGGGAAGAAATGTTGAAAGTTTATATGAAATCTTATAGATGATAACATATGTTTCGAGAAATTGCATCTAGTATCGATCGATCAGGAGGGCAATGACCCCCACTGGTCCATCAGTGCCCTCCCGAATTTACGTACGTGCTTTTGCTTCACTTATAATAGTCTGATCTTAAGTTTAGAAGGAATAGATTCCTTAGTTAGCTTTCTTTATGACTTGTTTTGACCTGTAGTTGATATTTTCTTCTTTTTCCCCCCGTGCGGGCCCCGAGGGGGTAAGGGGTTGGGTTTAGATAATCTAGTTTAATTCGACGTACATCGCACCTCAATACTCTACTTCTCTGTTGGCTCAAGCCTGCCTCGACGACTTTACACCATCCTAGGAAACAAGTGCAAGCTCAATATTCAACGTGTCGTCTGAGCAAAAATCAATTGGTGGATGGACCGACCATATTTGCTTTTAGCCTGTTACCAACGCCATGGGAGACAAAAAGTGATAGTCTTTGTCAAAGTCGGTATATCATTGTCCGTTTATACAAAATTATTAAATTTCATCGAAGAACAATAAGTTGTTCCCCAATTATTAGGCCGGCACTTTTGTATTGGAAGGCAATTCATAATCTCATTTGGGAAAAATCAAATTAAAATAAGAATCTGAATTCATTTGTACAGTGAAATTTGTTATAAAAAAAGAAAAAGAAATCGAATGAGAGCAAGGTCCAATGAGTCGACCGTGAAGGATAGAATGAGTGTTTTATTTGTCAATTAAATTTAGATGCCGTGCTGTTTTCTAGGGGTGAGCATGGATCAACCCACACAGTGCCGGTCCTCAATTTTTGGGATCGAGGACCGACTCTATTGAGCTTGGGACCGAGGACCGGACCGACCCAATGAGTTCAGTCCGGTTCTAGGGTCAACCCGGGACCAACCGATAATTTTTTATTTCATTTTTTATACTCCTTAAAAAAACGATTGAGGACCGAACTGACCCAATGGGTTCGGTCCGATTTCAAGGTCAACCCAAGACCAACCAATAATTTTTTATTTCATTTTTTATACTCATTGAAAGGACAACCGAAGACCATATTGACCTAATGGGTTCGATGATGAGCAAGGGTAGCTAAGAAAGGCGAGTGGTGAGGGTCAAGTAGGGTGAGCGTCGAATAAAATGAGCATCAAATGTCGAGCGGGGAGCAACAAACCAAGCAAGCATCAAGCAACAAGCGGCACGAGTGACCCAAAGCGAGCGAAGCGAGTGTCAAGAGGCGAGCGGAGAAGTTGTTTCTTTCGATTTTGGCAAATTGAAGACTAAGAGGACAAATAAGACAAAATAGAACGAATACTAGATAATGATGCCATAAGGAGTTGTTTATGCATTTTTGGACACTGTGAGGACTCCTCATAAAAATATTTTCCTTATTCTTAAATTATGACTATTGATACCGTAAAAGACATTAAAAATCTAAGTTATTAAGAAATAATGTAAAATTACTTGAACTCCTCACTAAAGAGTTGTTTAATGTTGTTGACGTCGTTTATTTTAAGGTTTTCTCTATATAAAAAATTATAAATAATATTATATATATAGTGGTCCAGGTTGAACTAACCCGGAACTCTCAGGACCGAGAACCGACCCGCACAGTGTTGGTCCAGGAATTCTAGGATCAAGGACCGACCCAGTCTCTCTGGGAACCGGATCAGGACCGGCAGAGTTGGGCCGGTCCAGGATCAGTCCAGGGTTGACCCTGGACCGATGCTCACCCCTACTGTTTTCTATTACTCAAATTGATTAACGTTCTGCTTCGCACATAAACACTAAGGGTGAGCAACTGGAGTGGTTCAACCTGGGAATTGAACTAAGCCAACCAGCTCCAAGTCGATTCACATGAGGATTGGTTCGATTATAGTATAAAAAGAAAATTGGGAATCAGCCTTGACGGATCTGGTTTTTGTTCCTGGCCTTTAACTAGTTCATAACCAAATTATACAAGTCTCTTAATTGAGAACTTCTGCAAAAACCGATAAGGTTGAGCATCCCAACTTAAGCATGTCATTCTAGTGTCTTAATTGAGAACTTCTGCAAAAATAATGAGTGTGATAGAGCAATTATATTAGAAAGGAAAAATAAATAAATAGTAGGGTTAATACCCTGAAAAATCCCAAACTAGTACACATGTGATAAATTTGCCCCAAACTATTTTTTTTTACCATGAAAAATCCCAAACCGATATACATGTGACAAATTTACCCCGACTGACTATAAAAAACCCTAAACTAGTACATTTATGACAAATTTACCCCAAACTAATTTATTCGACCCCAAAAAACCCTAAACTGGTAAATTTGTGACAAATATATCATCCACTAAATTGAATTAATACCACAAAAAAATCATAAAAATTGTAAAATGTGACAAATGGAGCGTAAAATCCCAAATTGATATATTGGTCAACTGTCACGTGTCATTTAATTTAATAATTTGGCTGTAAAATTTAACAAAAACTAACATATGGTAAATTTGTCATAAGTGTACCAATTTGGGATAAATTTGTTAAAGGTATACCAATTTGTGATTTTTGGTGGTCAAAAAAATAGTTTGGGATAAATTTGTCACATGTGTACTAGTTTAGGGTTTTTCAGAGTATTAACCCTAAATAGTATAGAGAAAAAGTAGGCTAGTTCTCGAGTTAGTGTGGAAGGGGTTGGGTTTAGATAATCAAGTTTAAGCACCTCAATACTCTACTTATCTCTTGGCTGAAGCTTGCCTCAACGATTTTATACCTATGTACCACCGACACTCCGGAAGCTTTCGTGCCGTGTTGGACACTTCGACACTTGTCCGACACTCTCGGACACTTTTCGACCCTTGATCAATACGTGTCGAAAAATCCAATACTTGGTCAATTTATTCAACACTCGAGTCAGAATTCCAATATGTGAGATCCGACATGCAATGTCAATTTTAAAAATTTAAATAAATGAATGGTCAAAATATATATATGTGAAAAATAAAATTAGGAAAGAAAAAAGATATAATATTTTCTTGTCTTCTCGTTTGATTCTCATTTGCCATGATATACAATTTACCTTCAAGTTTTTTCTTTTTTCTTTCGACACGTCTGACATGCAAGTCTAGAAAGTAAATTACTTTTTTTTTCCTTTCCAAGTTTTATGGATTTATTGAAATGGAGTTGAATTTATCAAATTGAAACAATGAATGATATTAATAAATGGTGAATTAATATTTTTAGTGTTAATTTATTATAGAATTTTACTATTGTTTATTTATTGGTGAATTTGAATCAAATTAATTTAATTAAAATAATCATTAAAAATAATTTATTATTTATATATAAAATATACATATAATATACAATGTATCCTAACATGTCAAAATTCTCTATTTTTTAAAAAACGGCGTGTTGACATGTCGTGTCGTGTCGCGTTGTGTGTTGTATATCGATCTTAGTGCTACTTAGCTTTACACCATCGCAAGAAATAAGTGCTGGCTCAATATTCAACGTGTCGTCTGAGCAAAAATCAATTAGTGGATGGACCGATCATATTTGCTTTTAGCCTGTTACCAACGTCATGAGGAGACAAAAATTGATAGTCTTTGTCAAAGTTGGTACATCATCATTGTCCGTTTATACAAAATTATTAAATTTCATCGAAGAACAATAAGTTGTTCCCCAATTATTAGGCCGGCACTTTTATATTGGAAGGCAATTCATAATCTGATTCGGGAAAAATCAAATTAAAATAAGAATCTGAATTCATTTGTAGAGTGAAATTTGTTATAAAAAAAGAAAGAAAAAGAAATTGAATGGGAGAAAGGTCGGATGAGTCAACCGTGAAGGATAGAATGAGTGTTTTACTTGTCAATTAAATTTTGATGCCGTGCTGCTTTTTCTTACTCAAATTGATTGATGTTCTCCTTCGCACATGAGCACTAAGGGTGAGCAACCGGAGTGGCTCAACCTAGGAACCGAACTGAGCCAATCAGCTCCAAGTCGATTCACATGAGGATCAGTTCAATTATAGGATAAAAAGAAAATTGGGAATCGGCCGTGACGAATCCAGTTTCTGGTTCTTGGCCTGGTTCATGGCCTATAACTGGTTCATAACCAAATTATACAAGTCTCTTAATTGAGAACCTCTGCAAAAACCGATATGGTTGAGCATCCCAACTTAAGCATGTCATTCTAGTGTCTTAATTGAGAACTTCTGCAAAAATAATGAGTGTGATAGAGCAATTATATTAGAAAGGAAAAATCAATTAATAGTATAGAGAAAAAGTAGGCCAGTTCTCGAGTCAGTGTGGTTTAGTTCCAGGCTAGTTCTAGGGTTGACCAGTTTGGTTACCAATTCCAATAATGGGGAGCTGGCTCTAACGAGATAGACTTCAAGCTCTTACTTGGAAATCTATCCACCTTGAAATCGATCACCTTAATTTAACATACTAAACTATATACATATAACCTACTCTATAGTCGGGCTCATAAAATAAATCTTGCAAGACATGTGCATGATGTAATATGTCGATGTTGTCTCATCGAATCAAATGACCAAACACCTGCATTAAATCCGCAATAGGATAGAGTCCCATTCTACATGTCAATATCAACAACAAAGGAATTTATAGTAACAGAAAAATTCATCGACTTCAAAAATCGTGAGTTCAAGTCTCTTTATCCCAAAAAAGGACCATTTGACTCAACTCAACGATTTATCTTATTCTTTTTTCATTTTTATTTTTGAAAATCCAAAAGGAGAAATATACCAATACGTTGATGCCAGGCCATACAAATCTTACCATAATGTCATTATATTTCCCGCGGTCGAAAGCATTTTTATTCAGAACCCCGTTTTGCGTTCAACAACACCGTTTACTTACAGTTACACATGACTATAGGCTTTGGGAGAATAAACCAAGAAACGCACAGAATTAAAGGCATTAACCTATCATGTTCATCCACAGCTATTTATATATCAGTCTCTTGGAGATAGCATAAATCCCATAGCCGAGTCCAAAGATCAAATGAAACATGGTGGTATATCGGGAGGTATTTTTAATGCTTTGCTAGCGTAACAGTCTTTAGACTATTGTGAGAATGTTAGCTTGTTATGAGCCACACATTCATGAAGGAGTGGGCTCCGCGACTATTTATAATGATAAATGATTTGGTAATAGTTTTTAATCAAATGTGAGAATAATAGTTTGTTTGAGACTAGAAAAAACCAAATAAAAAATTATAAATTATTGTGGGGTCCATTTTTTTTATGGCTCATAATAAGCATGGAAAAATTGTCTAAAAAGTCGTAAACCTATTACACTTTTGCCAATTCAATTCTAAATCTTTTAATTTTGCTAATTTTGTCCTAAATATTTTACTTATTACCAATTCAATCCATCCAGCCAATTTTAACTAAAAATTGCTAACGCAATCGCTAGTGATGCCACGTAGGACTACCAACACCAACTTTGATAATGTTTTATAATATTTCAATATTTTTGAATTTTTATTATTTTTTCTCTTTTTTTCCTTTTTTTTTTTCCTTTTCTTTTTGGCTTTCTTCTTTTCCTATTGCCAGTGGCTAACCACCGATCATAGGCGATGGACGGTGGTTGGCCACCAACCATGACTGACCGGTTGCCTCGCCTGCCATAAGTGATGCCCAACCAGGCGAGGGCAAGCCCCTACAAGGGTAGCTCTTGCCCAAGCGAGGCTCGACAAGGGTCCACCTCGCCCAAGCCAAATGCGGCAAGGTTGGCTCTCACCTAGCCCAGAGCAACCTCATTGAGTCTTAGTTGAGCAACGGCGAGGCTGCCCTGGCCTGAGCAAGGGCCAGCCTCACCTGGTCTAAACGAGGGCTACCCTCGCTAGGGCTCACCCTCGCCAAGTCGAGCCTCGCCTGTGGTAGGCGAGGCCAACTGGCCAACTATCACTTGTGGCCAATGGCTGGCCACTGGCAATAGGCAAAAAAGAAAAAAAAATCAGAAAAAAAAAATAATAATTCAAAAAAATATGAAAACATTATTAAAAATTATCTACGTTAGCGCTAGCGATCCTATGTGGCACCGATCGGCATCCACGTCAGCAATTTTCGATCAAAATTAACTGAATGAACTCAATTGGCAAGAAGTGGATAGGTTTAAGACTGAATTGGCAAGATTAAAAGATTTGTGACTAAATTGGCAAAAGTACAATAGGTTTAGAACTTTTTAGACAATTTTCCCCAATAACTTGTTATTCTCACAATAGCCTAAAGGCTATTATGTTAGCAAAGCCCTTATAATCATATGTTATTCGGTTTTTTGTGGTTTAGAATAAAATGTCATTTTCACAATAAGTTAAAGACTATCACCCAATCATTTCTCTTTCAGAGATGTCGAGCTCACTCGTGAGGTCTTTTGAGAAGCAGCATCCGATCCAGGGATTCTTTCGGAACTCTCCCTTGTTGTAATGATGGAATAGTAAATGTAATCCTCTAAAGCGATTACAATTCAAACGAATTCAGTTGACTGTTGGACGGGCAGACAGCCTAAACGTGACCGCTATAGATTCACCCTCACCATATCAATGGCCGGCTTGGACGAAGATCTTGATATGGCTTCGAATTAAATTAGACACGATTAGCAATTCCAATTAAGTTCGTGTTTGGCATCGAAAGAGACTCCTGCAAATGTCGAATCTAAAGGACCGCATGCCGGAGCTTATTCTCTCTTTGTTTATCTTGATCTTGTTCATTGGATGAGCTCCAGGGTCAAGCTACTGCGGGATTGTCCTTTGTGCATATAAGAATCATCAAAAAGTTGTCTGCCGAGAGCCTAAGTACATTGCTGACCTTATAACAGTGTTCTTACAAGTTAATATATTCAGTCGACCGATGATATATCGACTAAACTTTCTGCGCAAAATTGAATCTAATTACTTTGGCGGCGCGCAGCGAGTTGAACAGGGAGCAATCGTCATTTGGATGATTGGTGTTGTGACGGGTTGGCGATCTAGTAATGATTGGTTAATTGGAACAAAAAGAACGGGTAATTTCTTTAAATCGTTAGATGTCTATTCTTCTCGTTCGCGACAAAAGAAGTTTTTATCAGGAGGATAATTATTTGGAAGAGAACACGCTCTCTCGCGGTGGCTCAGGATATTCATCTTCTCCAACACTCGCCAACCTCTGCTGTTTTCCCCGCCTTTCCAATTTCTTCGGCCTTTTCAATTTCTTCGATCGCCTAACTCAGGCCAACATCTCCGAACGTATTAGAACGTGTTTGACCGGCAGCCATGATCATGGATTTTGCGTAGATGAAATTGGAAGAATCATGACAAGAACGAATCTTTCTGGTGGAATACAGGCACTCTGACATGGAATTGTTCTCTCTCTCTCTCGCGTGCGCGCATGCGCACACCTACGCACATCTGCACTAGCTTGGAATCGCAGACGGAAAAGCACGCACATGTGTGCTGCACAAACAATCGGATATTTGTATGCGTGGACAGATGCGTGCATGCATGAAAGCTTACGTTCCTGTTATGTGCTCACACAGCGGACACGCCATATATTGCTGCAGTGCTGCATTTTCGGAGATGTACTGACTTACAACACTTTCTCTCATTCTCCAGCGGAGTTTGCTAGCTCTTAGCTCCCCATTTTGAACATCATCCGTGAGATTTTCCATGCATGTTTGTGTCAAATCCTAGGATATGTTTCTCATTGCCCTAGGGCGACTCTTAAAACGATCTTGTGCTGCATTCACACTGGAAGCAACACACCGTTACCGGGGACAAACAAGAAACAGAGGTCATCGCCCGTAGGCCCCATGATCCTTGTGTCGATCCACGGGGTATGTCTCCGGCATTTTATCTGTCTGTTCCCTTGCTAGCTCGCTCTCCATTTTATATCTATGGTCAGTCGAGCCGTGACCCATTACGTGAACTATCTTGGAAGGCTCTCATTCGAAGCATTAGTCAGGCGACCCGGAATGGACCGAGGCCTTTCAATGTTATCAATGGTCAATCAACGAGCGGATAAGACAAGTTTGGGAGCGATTTGTTTAAGGACGAGATTATCATATCAAGCGAGGGGAATCTTCACTTAGAATAATTGGCTTGGTCATTGTTGATGGCCCAAAACATGACGTGCCAAGATGAGCACGACCTCGTATCTTCGAGTCTGGCAGATGGCAAAGTTCGTCAATGTTTCGGAGGTTGATTCGTTTCGAACGCAAAAAATGCAAGTATTGATTGCATGGAGAGAAGAGAGCACACGCATGCAAAAGTCACCTTTGCCATAGATGCTGTAGCAAGAAACAGATCACTATTGCTTGCTTTATTACATAAACAGAATATCACTCTTGCTGATAAGACATGGGAGTTAATATGGTTACGGTGACAACTAGAAGACATGAGAGTGTGTCATCATAGTGAAACAATTGTAACAACCAAAGTGCTATCGAAATTGAACATAATGATGTTCTTCGTGAACACACCAAGGACTTTGAAATATATTGTCATTTCATCCAATAACATGTTACTCGCGGTACTGTTCAACTTATCTCAATTTTCTCTGTTGAACAGATTGCTGATGTCTTTACCAAGAGACATCCAACTGGGCATTTTTTGAATCTATTTTCCGAACTTTAGTTGACATATTTCAAATTATCTTGAGTTTGAGGGAGTGTTAGAATATGTTTAGGTATTCTGTGATTATATATATTTTCTCAATTGGTCTTGATTTGTTACTTTAGATAGTCGTAGCCTATAAATAGACTCCTCTACTATTTACTAGTTAATGAACATAATACTATTTTTCTCTTCAATCACAAATCTCAACTGATGGAAAGAGGGTGGAGCAATGCGATTGATCAGCTCCATTGATTTTGTGAGAATGTGTGAACTACTTGTAACATTTGCGTGATGCTAATCAATAAGTGAAAAAGACAAGTTTGTGAGGGTTTGTTTTAAGGATGAACTTATCAAAAATATGCATGTGGAATCTATACTAGAATAATCCCCGCGGTCATTGCAATGACAAGGGTCTTTTTTATATATATTTGGGGCGAAGGTTCGTCTTTAAGTTTTGTCGTTGCTGGTATTATTATTATTGTTATTAAAAAATATTTCCTCCAAAACTTTAGGTTGGATTCCTTTTCTCAAGTGAGCCCTCAAAGTCAAAGTGGGACTTTTCTCAAGATACCCTACAGCGTCCCACGGGCCACCGCGTTCCCATTGACCTCTCTCCCTCTTTCTTGCATGCGACAAGTGCAAGGAAAGTAGACAAAATGATTAAAAAAAAAAAAATCTTAAACTTGTTGTCACGACCTCTTTTTTTCCGTCCGGGGGAAAATGAAGAGTGGTTTAGGGGTATTTGCCTAAAGAGGCGGACCAATGGTCCTACATTAGGTGCGGGCTCTCCCAAGCCCATACCTCGCGCGACGTTGGATTTTGTTTTTTTAGTTCTTAACAACCTAAATATTTCTAGGAGTCGCCGCCACTGGCTTTATTGGGGTCGGCTAGAAACCAATCGAGGCACGGGAGTGTTGTCTCGATTCCTACGCAACCAAAGATTTCTAGGAACGGGGACTTGTTTACGCCAATGTTCCTATTAGCGCCCTTGCGGTACCACTAACTTGGAAAGTTGTTCATCTAAATGGCCACACAATCTTGATTACCAATTATAATCCTTATAAAATCACTAAGCGTCCATGCAAATGTTTTTGTAGGTTTGTTTTCCTTAATGTCTAGACTAATCCTAACATAATTTAGAAGAGAAATTTACACTCAATTTAATGAAAAGCGGTGCATAAGTAAACATCCAAGAAATTGAAATAACTTGAAAATAAATGCAGAAAAGGAAAACCCGATACAAGTCGGGCAAATAATATTACATGGCCTTGTTATCATGCCCAGGGACGGGACCCCGTGAGCGAAATGGAAATTTAAATATGCATGAAATTACTCTAGATGCATGAAATTACTCTAGATAATTTTAATCTATGCAAAATGGATTATTTACAAAAATGATCATAAAATACCAAAATAGCATTAAATTAGGAAAATGACCTTTTAAAATTAGGAAAATTTCATAGATGCCATTTTTGCCTTAATTTGATACCATTTTTTTTGAAATTTTCATATTTTTTTTTATTTTTTTATTTTTTTTATTTTTTTTAAATATTAATAATAATTCCTTAAACCGATCTATGCTAACATGGAGCAACACAGCATATGAATATTACAATAATCAAGCTCAAATCGACCGTTTCAAGATCGAAACTTGGTTTGCACATTTCATCGAACACTTGACGTGCATTAAATCACCCCAAAACAGCTTCGTCGGGCCATGTTTTCGGCCTTCAATCTCAACCCATAAGCAATCTCACGCGGAACTAAAGTATCAAGATTATACTACCACATGCAAGGAGCAAGATTAGATGGAAATCACAGCTTAAAACACACGAAAACCAAGCTGGAATCATCATCAAATCTGCGGGTTTGAGCTGATTTTGCAAATCTGGGTTTGAACCCAAGTCAAGCAAACAGGTTGAATGCCCATATTCAAGCCCCGACACTCATCACATACGAGATCTAAGGGAAACACTTCTTAATCCGAGTGAAAGTAGGTAACATGAACTTTCAAATGCAACAAACATCATAGAGAATGACCCGCCGAACAACATCAAAACGACATCTCCAAGAAGCACACATGCAATACTCTTGAGGAGATTTCAACACTTAGAAAAAATTCCAGCCTCAAAAATCAGTTTTCCGGGCTGGTTTTCCTCTTGATTTTCATGATCAAAACATGCTCAAACGCAAACAAAAATACATCTAGGATACTTACCTTGCTTCCTAGTTTCTTTTTCAAGTAGCTCTTGGCCGAGGAAACCGATAAATTATCCTCGGAAGCCCGTGGAAGTTGGCTTCTTCAACTGGAAATGAGATCTGCAGAAAAAAGAACTGATAACGAAGGTTTTTGTTGACCTCTAAAATTAGAATTCAAGATGTCTTTTGTTGGAAAAATTGATACCAAACCAAACTATATATATTATAGTTTGGGGTAAAAGTCAATATTTTCCTCATTTGTTTCTTAAATTTCTCAAAAACACTGGCTTTCCTCCACTCGTGACCAACTGGGCTCAAGACAAATTTTCGGAGTTTCTTGGCCGGCCAGGAGGGTGCTGTTTCGGGGGCTTTAGGAGGCCTTCCCGGTCTCCATTTGGGACGTGCGACCTATGGTTGGAAATATACTTGAGTGAAGTTTCACTCTCTAGTTGAAGGTTTTGGCTAATTTTGGTCGTAAGTTTGTGAAAATTTCACTTTTCTCTGCAAGGGTCGGTCTAAAATTTCTGGGTTTTTTGCTCTCTGGAGTTGCTTCTGAAAGTGTCTTTGGGGAACGATTCCGAGCTCTCTCCTCTCCCTCTCGTCTCCTCTCTCTCTTTCTTTGGAAGAGATTGCTTCCTAGATCTTATCCACCCTCTTCATCAATGTCTTGGTCGGCTTTTTGTCCACCTACCAAGCCTGCCAACTGAGCTGTCCACCCACTTTCTGACTTAGTCAGAATTTTCAAATTTTGCAGATGTTGAGTGTGCGGATTTGGTGCGATTTTCCCGTGCTTTCAGAAGCTTATCCCTAGCAAATTTCCGTCCACTGGCACTACTCATTATGGTCTTCAATCACGTGCAAAGATCAGGCTGGATGGGTGGCTGAGTGGGATATGGTGGGGCCACCAATATGCCTACTTAGCAGCTCCGAATTGAGGCTAAACCGTGGGCTGGGTTTTGGTAGCTCGTTTGAGTGCTTTAATCCATCAATTTGGCTGCGGTTTTTGATCAATTAGCAAGCTCATGTATAGTAGTTTAAGATCTCGACCAGATTTTGCAATTGTACCCACCCAATTTTGCAAGAAAGTCCCTCAAAGTTAGCCATTTTCTTATCCGAAAATACCCAATTCAAGGCAAATTTGGTCCTTTTGGCCCAATTTGATTGATTCAACCTGGCCCAAGTTCAATTTCAACTTAATTAGTGACCAAGATGATGATTTAAGGGTTCGGGTGAAATTTTGCCAAATTTGCGAATTGGTCCCTCAACTTTTGAAAATTGCATTTTGGCCCCAACTTGTCATTTTAATTCCAATTTGACCTCCTAGGCTTGGCTAGTCACATTTAGATCATTGGCCCCAACTTGCCTCTTTTTTTTTTCTTTTCTTTTTTAGGAAAAACATCTTCCATTAAAAAAAAACTATACTAAACACAACACTTGTTGTACAGAGAATGAATCTTTTAATGAATTAGCAATAATCTTTGCAATTAATTTTGACCAAAAATCACTGACGTGACGGTTTAGTCAATAATATCCAATCCGATGTGGCATAATCAGCACTAACATGGATAATTTTTTAATTTTTAAAAAGTTTTCCAAATCACAACCGTCGTCGAACCCTTGATGAAGGCATCACAAGTCCTTATGGGTTGCGGCCTTCGCCTTGAGGCCAATGGGGCCAAAAAAGGAAAAATTAATAAGATAAAATAAAAGAAAGAAAATAATAAATAATAAAATTTCAGAAAATTCTTTAAGAAATAAAAACTTGTCCATATCAAGGTTGGTCACATTACATAGAATGGCCAATATTGACCGGACTATCACATTAGCGATTTACGACTATAATTAGCTGGAAAGACTACATTAGCAATTCATTATAAGGTTAAGGACTAATTGATACAATTGAAAATTTTACAATTAAGTTGGCAAATTGTCAAAAAGGTTGGGACTAAACTAGTACATTTAAAATGTTTAAAATTGAATTGGCCGCTATATAATATGTTTAAGATTTTTTGGACAATTTTCGAGAAAAGTATTAGAAAAGTCTTAAACCTATTACATTTGTATCAATTCAATTATAAACCTTGACTTAGTGCCAATTCAATCCTTCCGGCTAATTTTAACTTGATATTGCTGACGTGAATAACAGTCGGCCTACACGGCACATCTAGCGTTCACGTGGGCATTTTTTTAATAATATTTAAATAATTTTTTATTATTTACTTATTTATTCTTTTTTTTCTTCCTTTTTCTTCTTCCTCTAGTGGGTCGCCAAACCCTTGTGACCGGCCAGAGGTGACAGATCTCGCCGGCCTCTGGTCACCCTCGAATTCCAAACTTCAATTATTTCAAGGACTCGCTCAATTTCCCGAATTGGATTCCCAATTTCCCTTTTCCTTTTCTCTCGAATTCCACGAAGATTTTCTTGGCCAAGCATTGGGAATTTAAGTTCATTTCGCCATTCACGTGGCTCGCAGGAAATTGGTTTTTGGCATGAAAGTGCCCCCGCCCAACGGCAAAATATGTGCACGCGAAGTCAAGTGGTCGCCGGGAGGCTCTCCATCGTCGGCGACGAGGTAGGGGGACAATTGAAACACGGCGGTACGCTTCGGGAGGTGTTAAGAGAAAAGTACCGATAAGAGGACTTCCTTAGCATTTTTCTTACTACTATTAAATGAAGGAATACTAAACCATATGTGATTTTAAAATTCAATGTTTGTCGGGCAAACTCTGCCTACGAGCATATAATAGTGGCGGCTGCCAGGACCAAGCTAGTTCAATTGAGCTGTTGGGAGGGCATCTTTGAAGTCCGAGCAACAAGCCAAACGACCTTGAAGCGACCGTGCGACATATTCCCGTCACCAAATCAATGGCCAGATTGCATGAAGGTTGTGAAATGGCTTGAAAATTAGGCACGATCGGGTATTTCCTCGAATTTGTGTTTGGTATTAAAAAGAGACTTTGGCAATATGTAAACTCCAGAGGACCGCACGCTGAAGCTTATTCGCTATTTGTTTTTATCTTATCTTATTCATTCGATTTTCCAAATTGGAGTGGATGAGCCATAGGTTCAAATTGTTGTGGGGTTGTTCTTGATAATATATATGGTCAGGACATATTAAAAGGGATGAGTGTCCAAAAAGTGTCGAACCTATTATATGGCAATTAATTCAGTCCTGAATTTTTTAATATGGTCAATTTAATCCTAAAGTTTCTAACGATTTTTCAATGTAATTTGTCCTATCAATTTTTGTCAGAAACTGCTAACATGGACGCTAGCAGTCCTTCGCAGTACAATTGACGCTGATGTGGATAAATTTTACAATTTTTTAAATTTTCTAATTTATTTTTTTTACTTTTGACTTTTTTTCTTCTTTTTTTTCCCCTCACGGTTCATTATTCAAGAAGAGTGAGCAGGTTTCGTCGGGGCCTTGGCAATGGCCATGATGCCAGAATATTCCTTGGAGGTCAGTTTAGCTACTTTGGAACTAGTAAAATTTGGAGACTTTTTTGGTCAAATTTAGTGCCCTTATTTAATTGCAGTCATTTTTCCAGTAAAACTAGTTTTTCCTTTCCTATAAGTCTTTTTGTCTTTCTAGTGAGTCTTGGTAATTACTCATACTTTGAGGGTTGTTCCATGCTCAATTATATGAGAATAATATGATTAATAAAAGAATAAGACTTCTTTGAATCATAACTTATTTTGAGCCTTTGTCTTGAGAACAAGAAAGTTCCATTTTGCTTTTATCTCTTAGGTTGATTATCTATAGAGGCGAGTATTGCTTTTATCCCTTAAGTTGATTACCTACAGGTGGTAAGTAACCCATCAAAAGTTTCTCATCTATATTATCTCCTTCTTCTCTACACTCTTTTCAACATCAAATTGGTATGAGAGCGAGATTTAATGGTTGGTCATCATTGACATGGACCAAACATTGAATCTTCTTCAGCTCAAGAAAGAGACCTACGATTGTGCAGGTGATGATTGAAAGGAGACAAGTGCAGCAACTACGAGAGCGTTTGCAACGCTTTGAACTTCTGAACCATGATCATTTGTGCCATAATTCAGAAGATACTCTCTCTTATGAAGAGGATGTCAACCCCTTCATTAGTACTCAAAGTCATGGTTCAAGTGAGGAAGGAACTTCCTTGACATTATTATCAAAGGCCCTATGAAATTCAGCAAGATTCTTATGTGAAGGTTGATATTCCTAATTCGAAAGGAAGATGCAACTGGAAGAATTTAAGGATTGGCTACACACTGTGGAAGGAGTCTTTGACTACAAAGAGGTACCAAATAATAAAAAGAAGCTAGTTACCACCAAGCTAGGCAAAAAAAGAAAAAAAAAAATGAGTCTATTGGATGGGAGCCCTTGAAAATTCAAAAGGTCGTGAAGTAAGAAGCCATATCATAACTTGGGAAGATGAAGAAAGAGTTGAAGAGGAATTTCTTAGCAGAGAACTACAATCAAGATACTTCCTCCAGTTTCATAATTTCAAACAAAAGGAGTTGTCAAAAACAGCAGAATTTGATTACTTCAGGATGCTTTGTGATTTTCTGAACCAGAAGAGCAAATCGTCGTTCGCCAACTTGGTGGACTTGAATAAAAATAAAAACAAAAACAGTAATGTCATTCAACTACGACCTTATTGCATTTATAATGATGTTTATTAACTTAAAATTAAGGTGGAAAGGCAACTTAAAGAAAGGCAACTTAAAGAAGCACGTGGTTGTAGCTCTCAAGGTTGGAACAAAGAAGACTATCCCAAAGGTAAGACTACCTCTACTTCTAATGCTAAGGCAACAGCTTCAAAGTCAATTCCTAAGAATGATGGAGCATTAAGTTCCAATTGCCCTAACTCTGTCAAGTGTTTCAAGTGCCACGGGTTTGGACATATTGCCTTTGATTGTCCAAATCATAAGATTGTCTCTTTAGTAGAAGAAGAGCTTGAAAAAAAAAAAAGAAACATGGAGAGTCAACTAGCTCCAATGAAGGATCAAAGGAGAGAGATGAAGTTACCTATGGAGATCAAGGAGAGTCTATAATCATCTGTTAGGTATTGAATGTTATTCTTAGTGAAGACAATTTGTGCATTCAAAACAACATTTTTCATACTAGATACACATCTCAAGGAAAGGTGTGTGATGTTATCATTGATAGAGGAAGCTGCGAGAACATAATGGTTATAGCAATGGTGGATAAATTGCACCTCAAGATGGAGAAACGCCCACAACCTTACGAGCTCTCCTGGCTTCACAAAGGAAATAAGGTAAGATTTGATAAATGATGTCTTGTACACACACATATATACATTGATGAAGTATGGCACGATGTTGTTCCCATGGATACTTGTCATTTGCTTCTTAGGAGGCCATGGCAATTTGATAGAAAAACTAAGTATGATGGGTTCAAGAATGCTTACACTTTCAAGAAAGATAGAGTCAAAATCACCTTAGGTCCTTCCAAAATAGAGAGGACCCGTGAAACCATCTAATGGGGAGGAAAATAATTTACTCTTCAAATATAAAGTTGATTATAATGCCTCTAATAGGGGAATTGGTGTGGTTCTTAGTCAAGAAGGAAAACCATTACATTCTTCAGTGAGAAATTGAATAATTCCTTCAAGAGTTACTCTACTTATGATAATGAATTTAATGCTATTGTTAAAGCTTTGGATTATCGGCGACATTATCTATTGTTCAAAGGATTCATTGGGATCATGAAGCCTTGAAGTACATAAGCACTCAACATAAGCTCAATAACTGGCATGCCAAACAAGTCAAGCTTTTTTAAACTTTCACCTTTCTTATCAAACATGAAGTTGGACCACTTAATCATTGGCACTCCATGTTATCTCTGCAATGCAAGTGAAGGTCTTGGGCTTTGACATAATCAAGGGGCTTTATGAAGATGCTCCAGACTATGGCAACATTTGGAAAGATTGCCCAAAGGGGTCAAATCAATAATTCTTGTTGCAAGATGGATTACTTATCAAGAATACTTGTTTGTGCATACCAAGAAGTTTTTAAGGGAAGTTATTATCAATGAAGCCTGTGGTGGAGGACTAATTAACCATTTTGGAAGAGACAAGACATTCTCTCTTGTCAAAGAAATTTTTTATTGGCCTCAAATGGAGAAAGATGTTATAAGACAACGTTCAATGCCAACTGTCTATTTCAGTAACATTCAATGTTGCGGATCTTTCTTCCTACTATTAAAGTTTCTCACTTGTATTATCTCCTGTTTCTTTGTACTCTCTCTAGTGTCAGCTGACAAGTCTCTTTTTGTTTATTGAGAAATGCATCAAGGTTCAAGATTGCACCATAGTAGATTAAAGAAGAAAACGAGTTAGTCCAATTAAAGCCATCATTGTATGTTTTTATTTACTTTAAAATCGTAAAATGATAAAGGAATAAATATGGTATTTAATTAGTATTTATGGAAAATGCCGTTGATTTTTTCTTTTAAAGAGGAAGGCCAGATAAGGGTGAAAATGGGAGCAATTGAGGGAATAAACATTATATTGAGAAAATAAATGTCAGACGAAAGTGCTACATGAGCTGGATGGAATTGTTAGAGCCAAATATTAATTTGCTAAAAGAAAGTCCCACATGACAGCTACAAAGCCTTATAACTTTGAATCTATTCGTTGAGCGGGACGGATACGCTAAAAACTTTGAACAGTCGAAGCCATTATAACGAAAAGAAATGGACGTGAAGTAAGGTTGCCAACAGAAGTGGAGCATTTTGAGCCATATCTGGTGGGGAAAATTATCAAAAAAGGTTCCAAATTTATTGTACTCATATAAATTTAGTTTAAATATTTTAATTTGGCCAATTTAGTCATTAACATTTAGACAATTTATAAATTTAGTCATAAATATTTCAATTGTATCAATTTTGTTCTAAACCTTTTAATAAAATATCAATGGAATCCTTTCAATTAATTTTTACCGAAATCGTTGATATGACGGTCTAGTTAGCATTGGCCATTCTATATGATACGAATGACATTGACATGGATAATTTTTTAATTTTTATTGTTTTATTAATTTTTTCTTCTTCTTCTATTTCCTTTTTCTTCATAGGATTAGCAAGGATGTCCTTGTCATCAGCTGTTGGCTGAGGGCCAACGACTTCTATCAACCACTGGGTGAGGGCTACGAAGCCCTTAAACCCACAAATAAGGGCCCACAACGCCCTTGCCATGGTCAACGAGGGCGTCGCGAGCCCTCATAGGCCACAGTAAGAGTGTCGCAACCATCACCTCCCCAAATCTACTAAAGGAGTCACAAGCCCTCACAAGCCATAGTGAAAGTGTCTCGACCTTTGCCTATCCTTGTTGTGGCTTGACTGGTGGCCCCATTAGCCCTGTGAAGGAAAAAAAAAAGGAAAAGAAAAGAAAATATAATAAAAACAAAAAATTAATAAAAGTTCGAAAATAAACAAAAATATTATTATCAAATGTTCCTAAGAGTTTCTAAGACACTTATTAATCGTACCTAATAAAAAATTATAATTGTAATGTAATGACCATGCATAATACGAGAAAATTTATATTTTTAAAATGACAGATTTTTCAATGCTCCGGGGAGGGATGGTAAATAAAATGTAATTAATACTTGGCACACTTCTCAAAAAGTCAAAACGATCAGATGCTGAGGAAGAGATATTTTTCTGCCTCTTGTTATGTTTGAAGAAAATTATGACAAACGATAAGGCAAATTATGAAGCTTGTTATACTTGCATATTTCGATTTGGATTGAGATGCAAGGACTATTGGTAGGCAGACATGACTCCAGTTCCCGTCAAGCTTTGACAATTCATGTGTGCATTTTTCTTGGCCCAAGATGATAAAAGTCTCCTCCAATCCCAACTTAGTAGCAAATTTTGGTGGAGAGTTGTCAAGTGTTCCTTTCTTCTTCTTTTCTTTTCTTGGAGGGGAAGCTTTCTCCTTGAAAGTGAAGGGATAGGTTAGTTTTTACCAATACATGGAACAATCATTTAAAGCTTTTGATAATTTACAATCCCCTAGTTGAACAAATACTAATTGTCACTTAACCAAACTCTAAGTAGGAGCACAAAGACACAAAATTAAGGGCAGAGATTGTATTGAAGATCAAGGTGATGATGATGGGTTTTGGTAAATTAGGAGATTGGCATTTGAACGTGGAATTCGATTAACTCTGATTTTCGACCACGTGCCGTGTAACTATTACACAAAATACTACCTCAGAAAAAAGCGTTCTCCAAAATTGGGTAGCAGAAAGTTCGCCCCCGACCAAGTAGAGAAGCTCGGTTGTTCCTATCCCGAAAAGATGGCAAAGCAGGACGAGCTATCGTGAAGTCGAAATTGCATATTTATGGAATATCACCGCAAAGCATAGTTTCTTATCCCAACCAGTTCGGGTTCCATGGTGGGCTGTCCAACCACCAAAGATTGGAACCATGAATCAAACTTCAATCCAAAACAAACGAAATTCCATAGAAAAATCAACATAGAAAGAAAAAGTTGGCCGAATTTGGCTATCTTAGAAGACAGCATTCTTG
The DNA here is from genome assembly GCA_017140595.1 of Eucalyptus curtisii. NCBI lineage: Eukaryota > Viridiplantae > Streptophyta > Magnoliopsida > Myrtales > Myrtaceae > Eucalyptus > Eucalyptus curtisii. Next base: position 43,422,589 of record CM029495.1, read on the forward strand.
CAGTCCTCAAGAATCAAGATCAGAGATCAGAACGAGATGAGCAAAGGGAAGGCAACGTCATCCGTAAACGGCACGACGCTCGATCTCTTCGAACCCTTTCCTATCCTATCGACGGTTGCTGCATAACTACAACCCCTCCCATGAAAACAGGGGAAAAACCGTGGATTTGCAAACGAAAGGGCATGTGATCAGAATTGCAGCGGACGCAAAAGGGGTCAAAGAAGGAGGCCCAAATGCCATGGCCCTGTCTGGGCCCTCTCCCTTTATCTCTTTCTCTCTCTCGCTCTCTCTCACTCTTCAATCTTGATTCGATGCCTTTAACTTTGGGTTTACGGACAACCCCTTTAGATCCCTTTTTCGCGCTTAGTGGTGCCTTCTCGACGACTATCTTGTTTTTTTATTGTTTTTTCTTCCCCTCTGTTCAGTTCAGTCCTTGTTATAAATAGCCAATTTACAGACCCCATCTTTCTGTCCTGCAACTTATTCAAGCTTCCACACCTACTCCTCTCCCTTGGCTTCTTGTTAAGTCTCTCTCTCTCTCTCTCTCTCTCTCTCTCGTCGCCGACTTCTGTTCCACGCACTCGCCCCCATGACAGCATCAGCAAAGATGGCGTCCATCTTTAAGCTCTGCGCGGTGCTCTTCATCGCCGTCTCCTTGTGCTCTGTTTCTGCCGACCCTGACCTCCTTCAGGACGTCTGCGTTGCTGACTACGCCTCAGGTAATCAGTATTGCCCGTCTGTCCTTCTTTTTCTCCTTTAAATGATGGAGCGGATTCTTGAATCTGGCACGGGTGTGCACGAACGACAGAGGGTTTTCTTTGTTTGATTTACAGGAGAAGAGCAGCTCAAAGAAAAAAAAAAAAGAAAAGAAAGAAAGACTGAAAAAACCCTCCATTTTTCTTTTTTCTTGGTTGCTTGAGAATGGTGTGTTGACTTGCTTTTACTGCTCAGTCATCCAATCTCCTCACCTAATTGAATTATTAAAGTGATATTAGAATCAAACCATCCCATCATTTGGGTCATGATTTTTCTTGCGCTGTGTATTTCCATTGTCAATTATTTGAAGCCTTCTACAGTTCTTGGCAGCTATCATTACTTTTCTTTTATCATCAGTTCACTACCCTCCAAATCATCTCATCTCTCCTTTTTTTCCCATCGAGATCATAATGTACCTCCAAAAATCTATTTAGTACTTGGGAAATTTCAGAAAATTTCAAATGATTATATGAAATCCCACTTCTTTTATTGGAGAAAAACATGGGACATTATGTTTTCTGCATTTCTGACCATTAGCAAGCTGGAAAACAGTGTAGGAACTTGTTCTGGGGTAAAACATCTTCTTGTTGGCATTCTGAAGTTATGGACCAATTGTTTAGACTCTAACTAGTTCCAATTTAGGACTATTTCCATTACATTGCTGACCTTGATGTTGAAAATGTGATTGAACTGACCAAAAAAAAAAAAATTTTGGCTATTGATTTGAATGAGCAGAAGTGAAGGTCAATGGATTCGCGTGCAAGGCGACGTTTAACGCGACGGACTTCTTCTCCGAAGCGCTGGCCAAGCCGGGGCTAACCAACAACTCGATGGGGGCGCTCGTGACCACGGCCAACGTTCAGAAGATCCCGGGCCTCAACACCCTCGGCGTCTCGCTCGCGCGCATCGACTACGCCCCGGACGGCCTGAACCCGCCCCACACCCACCCGCGCGCCACCGAGATCGTGTTCGTGCTCGAGGGCGAGCTGGACGTCGGGTTCATAACCACCGCCAACGCCCTGGTCTCCAAGTCCATCAAGAAAGGGGAGATCTTTGTGTTCCCTAGGGGCCTCGTCCACTTCCAGAAGAACAACGGCAAGGTGCCCGCTGCCGTCATCGCGGCCTTCAACAGCCAATTGCCGGGGACTCAGTCGATCGCCGCCACGCTATTCGCTGCCACCCCGACTGTGCCGGACCATGTGTTGACGAAGGCATTCCAGGTGGGCACCAAGGAGGTTGAGAAGATCAAGAGCAGGCTTGCCCCTAAGAAGTAACTGCAGCTTATTGTAATGGAAGTTTTATTAGTTAAAATTCAAAGGGAAGAGGCTCTCTTTTTTTTTTTTTAATAATAATTTCTGGGTGGGTATTTGAATTTGGTGTTTGATAAAAAAAAATAATAAAAAAAAAAAAAGAAATAAACTGATATAATAAGTGATTCATGAAAGACCATGCGTGTCAATCTTTTCCCTTGTTAATGTTGTGTCACCATCTACAGTAGGAGTAGATTGCCAACCAAATACAAGCAGAGATGTCTTTGAATTGAAGGCAATTCCATTCTTTGTTTTGTTTTGTATCGTCCCCTGTTGTGCAAGATCTAATTTAAGACGCATAAATCGAAGGCAATATAATGACGTAATTTGACAAAAGTAGAAAGTGTTCTCCGAGGCACATGGCTCAAGTTAAAGAGTAGGTCCTAACAAATTTTTAGGATGGTGAGGACAGGAATGAGTCGAATTGCGCACTAAATAAGGAAAGAGTGTTATTAGAATATATATACATACATATATATGAAACTAGAATGAACTCATAGGAGACAATTTTGATGTAACCATACCGTTTAGTATTAGAACTACAATGCTAAATGTCCTTAGATGAGAGTAATGCCAATATTGGTGATCTTTTGGAAAAGTGCCCACCAATATGTCAAAGTATAAAATCATGAAACTAAATATGGAACAAGCAAAAGTGAATAATATCTCAAATAAATTAATTTAAAGTGTGACAATCACTTATTTCTAGGCTAAAGCTAACGTTCATGTTCACGAAATGAAATGCATGGGCTGTCTCTTTGCCCTTTACACCCTAAGCATGTACCAAAACAATGTATGGGGAGTTGGAGGAACATGTGTTCGTGTTGTCATTGTTGTTATTATTACTATTTATTTTTTTGGGTCCAAGTTGCAAGATATTAATACTTGGAGGCTACATTTATTACGGTCTTTAAATTTAGCGCGTGCAAAACTATGACCAGTGTATATTTCTATGTCTAGCCCCACCAAATGTCACTTTTTTTGGCCCACATATTAAATGTCATTTGACTTATTCAAAATTTCCCTTTCTATTCTTGGATTATTTTCTGCACTCAATATTGTTAATGATTTTTATTTGAAACGTGGTTGAGGGGGGAAGAAAAAAAGGCAATTTATATGTATGGTGTTGGATCTTCAACAACCGTGGTTGGGAGGTAACTTTCAGACAGAATCACGAGAGCCATTTGACGGGGTCTTTGAAATCTCTAGGAGCCAGAAAAAAATGGAGGGCATATTCTTCTCCAATTGTGCTGTGGGGTTGAGCTGGATGACATGATGCCAACCTCGGATAATTTAGACTGATTATCCTGACCTTGAAATCAAGTACAAATCAGACACGTCGAGGTGTTACTTGTCTATTAAAGTTTTGCCACTTGTCGGTCGGAAAAATTATAAAGAAAATAATATATATATATATATAAAAGAGGATAGAAGGACGGAAGAATTTAATCTATTTATAATGAAAACTTGCTGACAAGGGGGACAAAACGAGCCGTTTAGCCCCCATCTTTGCAATAAAAGATTTCTCTGCCCGAGAAAGCTAAGCATGGACTAATTAGTATCCTACCATCTTTCTTGCAGGGGTAACTTCAGCTGAAGCAGCAGCCCCTGAGCATGATTTTCGTAAATTGTCAGAAAACCATACTTTGGTAAAAGAAATGGTCAGAAAACTATATATTTATATCATCCTTATCTGCCAGCTATCAAGGGAGGAAGAGTCGGCACAAGGGACGAATTAAGCAGGAAGATGAGATGGGGCATCTTGCTCATTAAAAAACATACTACCTTGCAATTTGCAAGTACATTAATGGGTGATCCCATACTTCCAATGCAATTACCGAGATCTTTTCTATACTTAATAAGTTCCATTAGGGGTTAACTTCTATTTTTTTAATGTTTGGAATCAAACATGCATATGGGAACTGGCGCAATTGAGCCGTTACTGTCTGCAATTGCCACTACTCTATGGTGAAAGCACAAGTGCAATGGCCTACAATTATTTGTTCTTATTGCACAATTGTGCAGCCTTGACAAGCCAATTATAGCTCTGTCTAGTATTAGTCTGCAGTATCAGCTCCAGAGAACAACTGACAGAATACATTCAACACCTTCAATTAGCATCATAGATCAAAAACCCATAAGATCAATCAGTGTCAACTAAAGTGCATAACGATCAGAGTCGTGCATTGTTTCTCTTGTTACAGAATTCTGACTTCACAATTCAGGTGTAAGTGCCCATGAATGGCGCAAACCAAAATTAAGTTCGGTGTGGACGATCCTACTTCAGCACAGATTGTTGCCTGCCATCTGGAATGGCTATCAAAACGATGGGCTTCGAGGGTCTAATGAATGGAACGTCACATCTGAAATAGCCCTTCCTCTCCAGCTGTATGACCTCGCCGTGCTTCAGATTCCTCATGTTGCAATCCCCAAGTGCTGCTGTTACCTTCTTTGTACACGGGTTCAGGACATCAAGAAAATCTTCCCCTTCTTCCAGCTGCGTATTTGCAAAAGACAGACATCAACTAATATATGGGCATGTTGACCAAGCTTTAACAAAGTTTGGTAACCTTTAACTAAAGTTCAGTATCTGGATTCCCTAGGACAGTAATATATTTCAGTATCATATCTGATGTCATTTTCACAATTTAGCAGCTGTTCCAGCATTTCTAAATGCATGCCTTCATGTCACGTGAATAAAGAGAAGATTGAACAATCAACCAAGTTAAACCAAGACAAAAGTGAAAAGTTTTATTGACAGGTCCATGTCCCTGTCTCCATTCCTCAGATGCATGCAGCAGAAATGCCACCTAGCAAACTATAATCACAGTTTGCATATACTTAACTTGTTAGTTTGAGAATCAAACGAGGCATTTTTCTATCCACAATAACAGTCACTAGGTTAAGAATAATCTGAATGCCATGTAAACTTCCAGTTCAACTACGTTTCTTACTAAGCAGTTGCAAAAGCAAACTAGGACATGACAACCTCAAAAAAACATAACCATAAAGAAAGCTGAAAGCAGAAGCTAATCAAAGTGGAAAGAAGAAAAAGGTCCAGCAGCCTAACTGACACGACATACCTTCTTCTTGGTAATTAGATAGTCAAACTCAACCAATGAGAGATTAACTAATTCATTTGTCTCAGGAAGCCATGTAAGCTTCAACTTCGTGGTCTTCACAGATCCTTCAAGGTGCAGAACCCCTGTTACATGCGTGATGTTCCCATCCTCGTCCTTTTCAATTCCCTTGACTATAGCATTTCCCCAGTCCATCAGGGTTATTTCCTCATTGACTGAAAAACACTCGGCATCCGCATGGTCTAACCATATCTTCTTTGTGTAAGTAGTAGCCTTTTCTCCAGCACCTTCATATTTCTTGTGCCTCGGGATGATGCGGACAAAGGGTGTCTCAGGACCATCAACTAAGTGCAACAACACACGCCGCTCTTCAATAACAGAAGTATGTCTAGGGCAAACAGGATCTATAATCCTTTTATTGATGCTCCAAAGTTTATCCCATTCCATAAGGTTAAGATTCTTTGACGCGCCCTGAGAACGAAAACAAACATTATCATGCAACAAGTTGAGTGCCTATATTGTAAAGGAAATCCTTTTTTCATTTCAATGGTAAATAAAGACTCATTAATAAGGTACCAAGGAGTATTGAATAACTTCAGAAGAGAAGTCACCCATAAACAAAATTATGAACACGGGAACTATTGTAACATATTCAGAAAACAAGCTGCATGGTTGAGCTTTCCCACTCTACTGAAAGTGAAGAATGTGAAACCAATTATCACTAAAACAATCCAAGAAGATTCAATTCAAAATATTTCTAATAATTGCCTGCAAAACACATTTAGTACCTCAAAGTCTAAGGCAATAACTAGCAATTTTTACTAAGACATGATAAAAGCTCTGGGTGTCAAAATGTAATTGGCTTACCTGCTCAAGAATGAATTGAATCAGTGCCTCAATTTTAAGACCTCTACGAACAATCCCCTGGACTGTTGGAAAGCGAGGATCGTCCCAACCATCAACTTTTCCATTTTGGACAAACCAGAGAAGCTTACGCTTGCTGAGAAGTGTATAGACCATATTTAACCTGCTGAATTCATAAATATGGACTTTCCTCAAGCCCATATCCTCTTGAATGCGGTAATACTGTGCATTTCGATCATGGTACTCACTCGATCGGAGTGCATGTGTTATTCCTTCTATAGAATCAACAAAAGGACATGCAAAATCATAGGTGGGGTACAACTTGTATTTGGCACCAATGCGATGGTGGGCCATTGGATGGCAACGGTAATACACTGGATCTCGACAAGATTTGTTTGGATCCTGCATATCAAGTTTGCCTCGAAGACAACACTGCAGACCCCTATCAGATGCCTTAATCATTTCTTTCCACAGTTTCAAGTTCTCCTCTACACTATTACTCCTACATTTTGATTCCACGCCATCCATCCTCATTTTCTGCATTTCCTCCCTGGGTGTATCATCTACATATGCTTTACCATCGCGGATCAACTTTTCAGCCATTTCCATCAACTGTGGGAAATAGTCTGATGTATAGGTCACCCTATCATACTGAATACCAAGAGTCTCAATATCCTTCAAAATGTTGTCCACAAACTCATTGCTTTCTTTTGCAGGATTTGTATCATCAAAACGCACAATCACCTTGCCTTGGTACCTTTGAGCGAAATACTGATTCATGAGTGCCGCTTTGGAGTGCCCTATGTGAAGATAGCCGCTAGGTTCTGGTGCAAATCGCAGGCACACCTTTCCAAATTCAGCATCAGGAAGATCTACTTCAGCTGATGACTTGCTACTTCCTTTCCCCTTGTCAGACACATCTCCATTAACACTCTTCGATTGGTTACTGGAAGCCTGTTTTGCTGCTGCTGCTTTCCCTGAACCTTTCTTGCCAACATATGTTGTGATAATTGCATCTAGGACATCATTGTACTCAGAATATATCGAATTGAACCATCGTACTAGATTTTGGTACTTCTTTGACTTCCTCAAACTTTCCCAACGGAGCCCAACTCCTGCAGACCATTTGAATTAGGACTTTCTATGAACACCACATGTAAAAATAAACATTAAGGTGACATAGCTACATGAAGGCACTCAAATGCCAATCATGCAAACAGAAAGATCAAAGCAAAAGGATATCAAATGCCCCTATTATAGAATGGATGTTAAACTAACAGATTCTGACAGCAATAGTCAGTACTCTATGCTCGAGAACCAGGATACTCTGCACATTCATAGTCAAAAGATTGCTCCTAATGTCTTGCCGCTTGTAAGTAGACTGTCAGACATCATGATCCTTACGAGAATATTTTATTAAATGAGAAAGGGAAATAGTGTCAGTACCTGCAAGACCAGACCAGATTGCTATATCTGCTATAGTCAGAGAATGACCCACCAAAAATGTACGCTTTTCCAGATACTCGTCCAAGTATTTACATGCATTTTCGAATTCAGAACCAGATGAAAGAATGGGGGAATAATCCAGCCACTTATCAATCTGCTGTCAAATAAAAAAAGGAAAGATTGTGTCCGTAAGCTTATATGACATATATCACATATACAGGGACAAATGAATAAAAAGAATTAATCAAGAAGAAGAAGAATCACCTCACTGGATTCAGATTCGGCGCTCCCACATAAACCTTGAGTCTTGGACACACTACCAATGTGGCGGAGAAGAACAGATGTCCCGAGCAACTTACGCCTAAAACAACAGGATGGTCAAATGCAAACATGAAAGACAATTCCAGTAAAGCCTCCAGGTAGATAACAACAGCAGAAGATTAAACTACCTAATTGCACGTTTCTACACCACATAGTGAACTTTCCAAAGCACATTCCATGTAATCACATGCAACTCAACCATGTATAGGATGGCCAGGACTAGACCACTCGAGATTCACTCTGGACGTATTTCTCGGTGCCTAAAAGAAAAGGACAACGAATACTGCGCACTCCTCAACTATATCCTACTAGCCTAAGACCAGATTCCGATCTTGATTCTATCACCCCGGACACTCACTCAATCGCCGTAAGAGACCGTAACGGAAAGAAACCCGAATTGTGACCACAAGAGATGAACGGAACAGTACCCGAAGCCGGAGCAAGAACGAAGCCAAAAACAATGCGGGGAAATGGACCCAGAAAGCGAATCGCGAGAGCGAGAGCGAAAGGCGGCGTACCCATTAGAGCAGAGCAGAAACGGAGGCGACCCAGAAGGGAGAGAGGAGTCGAGGGGCAGGGGAACGCCGGCGAGCTTCGCCGCCGCGATGACGGAGAGAGGAGGGGAGTCCGCCGCGAAAGACAGCTGCGCGATCTCCATCTCGCGAGCCCCGCTCAAAATGCATACAACGGAAACAAAGAGAGTGGGGGGCAGGATCCCAGATCAAAGCTCGGAGCAAGCTCGGAGGAGGAAGGCGGTCCGTGCGCGCAGGGCAGAGGGGCGACGACGGGGCGAGTAGGGTTTTATAGAATCCTCTCTCTTGTTCGTGGATGGTTGTGAATCCAACGCTAACATGCGAAAGAGAGTCTCAAACGGCAGCAATGGAGCCCATTGGAATTTTTCCATTTTCCTCTTGTTTTCTCGTTTTTACATTTTTTTTTCCTTTTTTGGAGAAGAAAATGTGTAATCTTTGTGCTCAAGTTTGACTTTTTACTTCAACTTTGAATTTCTGTAAGAAGAGGAGAAATAGGGAGGATCCTCCCGTTTTCAAGACTTTAATCAAATAAGTCGAGCGTTAATAACACCGAAAGTTTCTATATACCTGTGATAAATTTACTTCAAATTAATTTTTTGACTATTAAAAATCTTGAATTTATACACTTATAACAAATTTACCATCAATTAATATCCATGAGTTGGATGATACATGACATCGATTTAGGATTTCACCTTATGTTGTCATAAGTGTACCAATTTAAAATTTTTTGTGATATTAATCTAATTTGACAGAAACTAATAAATGACAAGTTTGTCACATATATGTCAATTTAGGGTTTTTGGTGATTTGTCGCAAGTGTACCATTTTTTTATTTTTGATAGTCAAAAAATTAATTTATGATAAATTTATCACAAATATATTAATTTGGAATTATTCGTGATATTAATTCTATGAATACCCCCAACATACTTCCTAGCCATACCTAATAGGGGAAACTTTCCATTTTTTTTGTACAAGAATCACACACAGCTCGAAAAAGACTGTGTTTTAGAGATGATATGTTTTTTATTTTCTTTATTAAGGTGTTTAGTTAGTGAAAGCCTTTGAAACTTATATATTCTGATGAGATGTTTGCAATTTTGGGCTTAGTTTAGAATGTTGATTGAAATGGTTTACTTCTACAATGCTAGAAATGATGTTCAAATTAATAAATGAAAGAATTCACTTTGGTTTGGGAACCAAATATAGGATGTGGATTTTAAGGGTCAATTTGGTAACACTTCCGTTTCAGAAAATAATTTATTTTCAGAAATAGTCTTTTTCTATTTCTATTCTCCGAAATAATTTCTCAATAAAAGAATGCGTTTGGTAATTATACAAATTTTTTACTCTCAAAATAGAAAAAGAATATGAGTGCATTTGGTATGATTTACAAAATTTGTTATAATGTAGAATTTCTTTTAATTTTTTTTCTTATTCTTCCTTATCACCACCACCCGCTGACCATCATCGCCAATGACCGCTAATGACGCCGTCCGCCGCCACCAACCGCCACAATAGATTGCTCCAGCCGCCGCCGCTACCATTGGCAGAAGTAGTCAGTGGAGGCAAGCGGCATCTCTAAAATAAGGGGTTGAAAAGTCATAGGTAGAGGAAAAAAGTAGAAGCTTCAAGAGAGAGAGAGAGAGAGAGAGAGAGAGAGAGGAAGAGAAGAAAGAAAGAAAGAAAAAAGGAGGAGATAAAAGGGAAAGAGAGAAGGAAAGAAGGGGAGAGAGAGCGACAGCACAGAGCTTGAGCACAAAAAAAGAAAAAGAAAGAGAGAAACAAGAAGAAGAAGAAGAAGAAGAAGAAGAGAAAAGAAGAAAAGGGGCTTCGTGCGTTCTTGCCATGGGAGCCTTACCAAACCACCTCAACTACATAACGCAACGCCGGTAAGAACTCGTGCTCTCCTTTTGTTCAATCGGAGTAGTTTTAAACTTAAATGGTTGAAATTCTGAACAATGGTTGAAATTCGGAACTTTGGGAAAATTGAGCGGCGAAGTATGATTTTTGAGTCGTTGAGCCACATATTTTTATAGAAATTATAGCTTATGGTGTTGTGGAGCTATAGGATTTTACGAATCATGATTTGAGCTTACGGTTTGCCCGAAACAACATTTTGAAATTTATTGCGCGTGATGAACAGTGCAGAACCAGGATTTCGGGGCCATATTTTGTTGATTTTTGGCTTGATTTCGGGTTGGCCAAATTGAGGTTCTTGTAGTATATTGGATGGGCTTTCCATTGACTATAAGTACGCTTGAAACGGAGTTCGGTGGAGAAAGTTATGGCATGACAAAAATTTCATGCTTAAAGTTTCGCGCTATGGACAGATTCAAGAAATTTCTTTGAGTGAGTGATTTGTTGGCGCATGGGAGTCGTTTTGCAAGCATTCGAGCTTAGTTTAGTCCAATCGTAGTTGAGGTGGCATTTTACTCAATTGTAATGTTGCTTCTCGCTTATTTGATAGGATCGCGAGTTTGAGAATTCGAGTAAAGCTTGTTATTTGGTCCTAAGTATTCCAAGGTGAAGGATGTTATCTCTTCTAAGAATTTATAAACTCACGTCTTCAAAATGATAAAGGATTGATATTTTATGGGGTATGAATAAGCATGTTTGTTGTATAAAATTTGGATCAAGCATTTATTATGTTTTGGTTTTTGAGAATAGTGTGAGGTCTTTTTGGTGGAAATATATACTATGTTTGATGAACGAAGGTGAAAAATATTACATGTTTTGGGTTTGTGAAACATTTTTTACGAAAAGCTCGACTTTGAGATGATTTATAGAATGTTATATAGATATCGATTTGTGATAAGCTTTTTGAAATGTATTTGATTTGATTCGATTTATAAAATTGATTTATGAGACGAGTCTTGAAATTATTTGAGAATGTTCTATGAAAAGCATTTTTGGCGGATGAGTTGAGTTATGAAATCTTTTGATGATATATGAAATGATTTATGGATTTGGTTTGTGAATTGTGAATGGTGTTGTTCTGAATTGCTATTGATGTTTGATATCGATGTGAGCCCAGTAAGGGACTCATGGGTATGCACATATTATTCGAGGATATCATTGTGGGCTGAGCCACCGGCTAATAATATGTGGAGACCTTGCCAAGGGGAAAATCTTGGTCGCCTCGTTATTAGATGTTGTATCGTGACCATGGTTTGATATTGAACAACGGATTGGTCAATGAAGTGGACCATTGACATGTGATATGAGTTTGGTCAATGGAATGGACCATTATGTGATTTGAGTTTAGTCGTTGGAATGGACCATCGGCGTGTAATTTCATTAGACCATTGATATGTGGCATGAGATAAACCAATGGAATGGACCATTGGCGTGTAAATTAATGAGATTGATCAATGGATTAGACCATTGATGTTTATTTTGATGTTATTATGAAATGATTATTTTTGCTATAAATATAGCTATGTTGAAGCGTATGTAACTTATTCTTTAACAGTCTGTTAGATTTGAGTTAAAAGAATTGTGGTTTGGTTTTGTAAATATACATAGTGGGTACTTGATCCGCTTAGAAGAGATGCACTACTCACTAAGCTGTGGTTGCTCACCCCCTCTATTTGCCAATTTTTTTTCAGGTTCCTTAGCCAATGATGAGTAGTATGAGAGCGATATCGACGAGCGGATTTTTAGGAGTTGGATTTTGGGAGCTTTGAGACCGTGTCCTTCGAGTGGAAGGACAGCCGTGTCATCCCCATTCATGATAGTTTTAGGGTGTGACATCTTGTGGTATCATAGCTTAGGTTATGATTTTTGGGTGTAGATTTTATGGGATGTTGTGAGATTATGTGCTAGTTTATAACGCTTTAGTCCTTTGTTAGGTACAAGGACGTGTGTTTCATTTTGGGTTCAAGTAATCAACGAATAGTGTGCTCTATCTTTAAGGGACAACACAAGCAAGCGAGTTTTTACTTTTAATATCATAAATGTATCTTAAGGTTCTTGAGATTCGATAGTGAAAGTTTTATTGGCATTAAAGAAACAAGGACCTTTACTCGTTATTGCTAAGGACGTTGAAAGTTATGATTAGCAACCCTTACCATAAATAAGCTTTGCATAAGGATCAAGGTTTGTATTATTAAAGCTATTGGTTTGAAGTTAACAAGAAAGCAAGTTTATAGGATCCTATCACTCTTATTAGTGATGAAGTAATTACTGAAGATTTTGGAATGAACCTAGAGGAGGTAGATCTTGAGATGCTTGGATCTTGCAAGAACGTGGTGTCTAAATATGACACAGTTATCCTTGACAATGCTAGTGACAAGAAGTTTGGAGACAAGTGAACAGATTGGATCTACAAATGAGGTGAGCACTCCAAGCTATAATAAAGAGAATATGCAAGATAGAGTGCTAAAACTATCTGGTGGTGCGATTATCTTGAATATTGAAAAAGTTACTGAAGTAGAAGTAGGTGAGAAGAAGGATAAGGGTTACCGATATTTTGAATATCAGAAAGGCAACTATAGAAGAGGGTATAGCATTAGATGAATGTGTCGTTCTTCCTTATACATAAAAAGAATTAGATAAGTTGCAAATTGCCAACTTTGATTTAAAAAAAAAAATGGTTCATAAGAAATATTCAAAACGCATTGAAGTCATTTGTGAATATCATTGATTGTAATGCTAGAGTGGAGGGAGCTGTGGTCATAGGATAAGTCTTGGAGCCAGATGACCCGAGATAACTCTAAGGATAAGATTAGCAAAAGGCGGCTATGTTGTCATGGTCAAATTTAGAATTATCGATCCACCAAAAGCTATTAGGTTTGCCTTGGTTGATATTGTTAATGCGTCATCCTTTTTACGACGATTAAAGCAGTAGTGGTTGAACTCCCAAAGGACGAAAAGGACGGTGCGACAACTTCTCCTTGCATGGGCGGCTTGGACTATTAGACTTTTAGTTGATGGCACATGTCAATTAAATTCATCAATCTTTATGAGGAAGGGGTTTTGGTTTGGACAATGGGTTTACGTCGTCTTATATGAGTCAAAATATGACAATTATGAATCCGGGCTAAAGGTATCGAAAGAAAGTTAAATGGTGAAGTACAAATAATGGAAGGATAGGAGGTGGTGTCTCTACTCATTATGCAATGAGGTCTATCATAGTGGATGTTTAGACTATGGTGAAATTTTAAACGTAAATATAAGCTCTCTATCCTTGACTGCTTGGAAGTTTGTGACTAAGGGTTAAAATTGAAGAGCCAAACAAGATTGCTAGCTATGGTAATTCAAATTGTGACATTGGTGAAGGTGCTACTTTTAAGTTTGTGTCTCTAGACATAGAAAATGCTACATTTTTTGGTAGTGTAGAAAATTCTTTTAAGGAGAGAGCTCAAAAGTAGATTTTACTGATGTGAAAGACGTGACTCATTCTTTTACGATGGAAAAAAAAAATCCCATAGAAGACCAAAGTTTCAGAAAGAATGAATTACTCCAAATTAAGTTATATTCACAACAATCCTAGTTGTGATAGGCATGATGATTGGGTTGAGAGATTCATGCGTATGTGCTGAAGACAAAGAGAGACTCGAAGCAACTATTCATACAAATTTGGATTGATTGATTTGTACTACAAGCGTGGTGACATAGGATATGGAAGACAAATATTTTATGGTTCATCAACAAGAAATGTTATTTCTTGGACAGCTCCGGTGTTGAGCTGTATCTCAAAAGGGAGGCTTAAGTAGGCCTTGAGGTCAACTATGTGGATGCCGCAAGAAGGTTGTAGGCCTAATAGTATCATAATTGCCACTATTTTGCCGGTTTGTGCCCATTGAAGGACCTAAAACATGGGAAAAGGGATTCATACTTATACTACGAAGAATGGATTTGTTGATAAGGTGTTTGTGGTTACTTCCTTGATTGTGATGTACTTGAAATACATAATCTTAAATTATTCACTCAAGTTACTTGAAGATATGCTTTAGAGAAATGTGATCTCCTAGACAACAATGATTAACTCATGCAAAGAGTGGGTTTCTCTATGAGACTTTGGACGTATTTAGCGCTATGCAGTTGTTGAAGCATAGGCCAGACTTTGTTGCGCTGGCAAGGCTTTTGAATGCTTGTGCTCAACTTAGAGATTTGAAAATTAGGAAGGAGATCCATGGACAAGTTTTGAAAAATGAAAAAAGTTGGGATGATCCCTTTCGTTTCTTCAGAAATAATGAAAGTGTATGGAAGTCACTAGTCAGTTTTTACTACAAAGTCCATATTTATTTCAATCCACGTCTAAGGTTCGAGACTTGGATTGCCATCATTGAGGCATATGGAATTAGTCACATATATTTAGATGCAATGCAATTAAATCATTTTGGTGAGCATCATCTCAACATGTACTCACTTGGTTGCCCTTGAACAAGGAAAATGGATTCATGTGAAAAATGAGGAAGATTTGTCTTGAGGTTGATATTATTTTGGATATGACCCTAATAGACATGTACATGAAGTGTGGTTGTGTTTAAAATGCATTTAATGTTTTCCAGTTAAGGGAGGACAAAGGTGTCTCCACTTGGAATGTTATGATTCTTGGGTTGTCAATGAATGGCTTGATAAGGAGGTAACAAAACATCTTTCAAGTGATGAAAAATTGTGGAGTAACACCTAATTACAAAAATGACAAAGTGTAGCATGATCAAAGCAAATGGAGTGATTCATGAATTCTACGTTGGTGATAGGACACATCATCAACGATAAAATATTGATGACACATATACATATTCAATAGCAAAACCATATCGAGAGAGGGACAACTTGGGAGCTCGAGGAAGAGGCAAAAAACAAATACTCTCACTTGTTTGGTAATTAATGTATATCTAAATTTCAAGGACGAAATTTTTTTAAGGAGGGGAGAATATAAAATAAGGGTTGAAAAGTGAAAGGTAGAGGAAAAAGGTAGAAGCTTCAACAAAGAGGGAGAGAGAGAGAGAGACAGAGACAGAGAGAGTGTGTGTGTTTTCGGGAGAGAGGAAAAAGAGAAGAGAGAGAGAGTTTTCGGGAGAGAGGAAAAAGAGAGAGAGAGAGAGAGAGAGAGAGAGGAAGAGAAGAAAGAAAGAAAAAAGAAAAAGGAGGAGATAAAAGGGAAAGAGAGAAGGAAAGAAGGGGAGAGAGAGGAGAGGGCAGAGAGCTCGAGCACAAAGAAAGAAAAAGAAAGAGAGAAAGAAGAAGAAGAAGAAGAAGAAAAGAAGAAAAGGAACTTAGTGCATTTTCGCCATGGGAGCCTTACCAAACCACCTCAACTACATAACGCAACGCCGGTAAACACTTGTGCTCCCCCTTTGTTCAATCGGAGAAGTTTCGAACTTAAAGGGTTGAAATTCGGAACTTTGGGAAAATCGAGCGGCGAAGTATGATTTGTGATTTGAGCCATGTATTTTTATAGAAATTATAGTTTAGGGTGTTGTGGAGCTGTAAGATTTTACAGATCGTGATTTGAGCTTATTGTTTGCCCAAAACAAAATTTTCAGAACAATGCGTGACCAAGACTTCAGGCCATTTTTGTTGAATTTCGGGTTGGGTAAATTGGGGTTCTTATAGTATGTTGGATGGGCTTTCCATTGACTATAAGTATGCTTGAAACGGAGTTCGGTGGAAAAAGTCATGGCATGACAAAAATTTCGCGCTTAAGTTTCGCACTATGGACAGATTCAAGAAATTGCTTTGGGTGAGCGATTTGTCGGCGCATGGGAGTCGTTTTGCAAGCATTCGAGCTTAGTTTAGTCCAATCATGGTTGAGGTAGTATTTAACTCGATTGTAACGTTGCTTCTCGCTTATTTGAAAGGATCGCGAGTTCGACAATTCGAGTAAAGCTTGTTATTTGGTCCTAAGTATTCCAATATGAGTGGTGCTATCTCTTCTAAGAATTTATAAACTCACGTCTTCAAAATGATAAAGGATTGATATTTTATGGGATATGAATAAACATGTTTATTGCATAAAATTTGGATCGGGCATTTACTACGTTTTGATATTGGATATTAGTGTGAGATCTTTTTTGTAGAAATATATACTCTGTTTGATGAACGAAGTTGAGAAATATTACATGTTTTGGGTTTGTGAAACCTTTTCTACGAAAAGCTCAACTTTGAGATGGTTTATGGAATGTTATATAGATATCGATTTGTGATAAGCTTTTTGAAATGTATTTGATTTGATTCGATCTATAAAATTGATTTATAAGACGAGTCTTGAAATTATTTGAGAATGTTCTATGAAAAGTATTTTTGACGGATGAGTTGAGTTGCGAAATCTTTTGGTGATATATGAAATGATTTATGGATTTGGTTTGTGAATTGTTGATGGTGTTGTTTTGGATTGCTATTGATGCTCAATATCACTGTGAGCCCAGCGGGGGGCTAGTGGGTATGCGCATACTATTCTATAATATCCTTGTGGGCCGAGCCACAGGTAAATAATATGTGGAGACCTTGCCAAAGGAGGAATCTTGGTCGCCTTGTCACTAGGCATTGTATCATGACCATGGTTTGATATTGAGCAACAAATTGGTCAATGAAGTGGACCATTGACATTTGATATGAGTTTGTTCAATGGAGTAGACCATTAACATGTGATTTGAGCATTGGCGTGTGAATTAATGAGATTGATCCACCATTGATGTTTATTTTCATGTTATAATGAAATGATTATTTTTGCTATAAATATAGCTATGTTGAAGTGTATGTAACTTATTCTTTTATTGTATGTTTGTTATATCCTTGATTTAAGTTAAAAGAGTTGCGGTTTGGTTTTGTAAATATGCATAGTGGGTGCTCGATCTGCTTAGAAGAAATGCACTACTCACTGAGCTGTGGTTGCTCACCCCTCTATTTGCCAATCTTTTTCAGGTTCCTCAGCTAATGATGAGTAGTAGAGAGCGATATCGACGAGCGGACTTTTAGGAGTTGAATTTTGGGAACTTTGAGGCTACGTCCTTTGAGTGGAAGGACGGCTGTGTAATCCCCCATTCATGATAGTTTTGGGGCGTGACAGCGTTGTCGGCGGTCATCGGAAGCGGTGGTCAGTAGTTGACAACAAGCGGTAGCGGTAGTCAATGGTCGATGGTTGACGACGGCGGCAGTCAACTAGCTGGCGGGCAATGGAGTGGGCGGTCATCGACGGTGGGCAGCAGAGATGGTGGGCGGCCATTGGCGGTCGCCAATTGCGCGGCAACAAGTGGCAACGATCGGTCGGCGACAACAGGTATGGTGGTCGGCAAAGAAGAAAAAAAGAACAAAAGAACAAAAGAAAAGAGACAATAACTTATTTTAAGGAATTGTTCCTAAGACAATAACTTATTCTAAGGAATTGTTCCTAAGAGGAAGAAGCTATTTCTTTTTACTTTTTATTTTTGTTCCAAATATATTTACCGGTTCCTTTTCCATTCGGGAAATAGAGAAATTAATTGACATTACCAAACGGATTTGTGTTTTTTTTTTTTAAATTCTAAAGAATAAAAAAAAAAGAAATTGGGAGAAATAGAAACGTTACCAAACTTAAAAGGCCCCTATTTAGAATACATGTAGAATTCGAATTCAAAATTTGGAATACATGTAGAATTCGAAATTCTTTGGCATTCTATTTTGGAAACTTTTGACCTAAAAAAATGAAATTATTTAGGAAATCAAATCTCTAGGCCACAAATCTTTCCTCCAAAAGTGGAGAAATACAAATTCGAGAATTGGTTAGCTAAAAATTTACTTCTGGAGATTACCCTTGAATTGGTTACCTCTTTACGGCATCATTGAATGAGGACATTCATTCATGTAAGCAGCACAAAAAAGACAAAAAAAAAAAATGCAGTTCTCCTTAGAAGTATTTTCTTTCCTCACATATTTCTTCTCAATATGAAAAAGGAATCATTTTCCTTTACTTCCTTTATGTTCATTTTTATTTTCTTACACCTAAATTTTCTCCATCTCCAAAAAAAGTTTGTCCGGACACCATGTCAAAAAAGGACCCTTGTGGCCCTCTAACATACTTAAAAGAATTCATGTATATTTATTAAGTTTTGACTTTTAAATTGATGACAATGCATTTTCAATCACACATATTTGTTTTAGGGTTTTTGAAAGAAGACCCGTAAAAAATGCGGTGAACAACACATCAAGAATCCTAACCTCCACGTCATCTCCCTTCTTTGTTCTTCTTATCTTCCTCCCTCAGCTGCACAAGTTTCTGATGTTTGAGTTTCGATCCTAGAGAGTCGTTCCCTATCATGCTGTGCAAATGAAGAATCCGCCATCTTCGAGCTTGGTCGAATCTTTTTTTCGCTTGGGGTGTTATTTTTGTTAGAGAAGTCGTTTTATTCCGTTCATCATAGAGAATTTCATGCCCGTCGTTTGTTTCCATCTTTATCGGCCGAAAGGTGCATTCTGCTAACTATGCTTCTGATCAACTAGGATGATGCAGAACCTAAGAAAACAGGATGATGCCATTAGCAGAACAAATTGACTCTCAAATGGTCCAAAGAGTGCTTTGAATCGATTCATCGATCTCTATTACAACTTTTTTTTATCGTTTCCAAAATGATACAAGCTCATGCTGAAAACCATTAGAAAAATCTTTCAGGACAAGAGAACCAAACTATTTTGGGCAATTCCCTATTCCTAAAATTTAAAACCAATAATCGTTGGTCCAATTCCTAGTTTCGGGTGTTCACCAAACCACCTGGACCACACAAACGACTTTTTTTTATTAGCAAATTAATAATACTTGATCATATTTTATCACGCCTTTAACATCTTTTCACCAACGTTTTCATTAATTAAAGACCCAAAACAATAAAAAAAAAAATGAGAGTTTAAACCGTGTAACAACGCTTGCAATCTTGTAGGAAATAAAAATAAAAAAAAAAGCAAAAAAGAAAGATATCACCTCCGGTTCGTGACCGGTTAATCCACTCTGATTTGGTTCCAAGACTAGGTAAGCTAGTTCCCGGTTCCACAAGCAGGGAAGCAACCCTTATATTCCTATTTTTAATTTTAGAATAGGGAACAATCACCCCTGGTACAAGGCACAGAAAGTAACCTGCAATGTACAAACCAGTCGATATCTGCAAGCACCGGCTACCCCCAGTAAAAAAAACATGGCATTTTCTCTATCTATCCAAAAGTCTAATTCAAGTACTTATCAATAATGAACCTCAGGGGCAAAGCATCCTACCTAAGGTTCTTATAGGGTAACCCTCTGTTGTGTCGTTCTATCACTCACCAGTAATTTCCGGTACTAGATGCAAAGGCCATCCGAACGTGCACTTTTAGTACAAAGTGAAAGCAGAACCGCTCGAGTAGGATGTACTGGCGTCGCCTGTCGGCCATGCCATTTCATTCTCATCTGTCGGTGGCCACACAATCCATTCGAAACTTCCAATAAGACACGAAACCCTCAAGCTAAAACAAGACAGGGAATGGAAACCCTTGGAGAGGGACTCTAGTAATCAAATAGGGGCATTGAGTTAGAAAAAAGTAGATAAACAGAGTAACAAGCAAGCTGCTGAACCAACCTACGGGACGTAGAAGCCTTCCCTATTGCAGAGTATTGATCCGAAAGTTTCACAAACGAGAATTTCCTCAGTAAAATCATCGGTAGAAATATGCTCAATCTCCTCACGAAAGTATAATAGCTCTACGTTTTGAAAAGAATACAAAGAATTCAATCCTTCCATATTAACGCAGACAGCTAATCTACCGTAAAATTTCGAGAGAATGATTTTCTCTGCCCTGAGTATTCCTTTCAACTATACCATCCTTAAACCAATCTCATAGCACCTCCAGAAAGACAAGCGGGAAGCAAATGCCAAAAGTGCAGACCAAGCAAGAGGCCTGATGATTCTGCAACTCATCAAGTGATCGAGGACCGCGAATTCAAAATCCACCCAATCTGATAAACCGATGAGCCAACCTCGTCTCCGTAATTCACCCAACCATTAGCACTTGAACTCCAATTTCAATTCACAACCCAATTGCCATCGCTTCTGGAAGAACCAGAATCAGCACGGCGATCACGAATTCAACAAGTCTCAACAATCTTGCGCACCTCTGATTGAAGACTTCCCACAACCTCCTCTGCAACAACGGCAGAGGGATAGAAATACAGACAACCGGTCGAAAAACTTACCTTCCCTATCTGTGCTCACACGAAAGGTAAGGGATGTCCAAGTGGGGATTGCATTCCCCGGAGTAAAAATCATTCTTTCCCAACAAATCCCTCAGCATCACATGCGCGAAAGCCGGGTCCTCGGGATCGCTCACCGGCGATTCCGGAGTCTTGGGCCTGCTGAAGCAAAAGACGCAACCTTTACCGTTCCTCCTCCTGCGTCGCCTCGATGTTTTCTTGTTGGACGAAGACCCGAGAACCTTCTTGACCTTGGCAAGATTCCATGGCGGCGCGCACCCGCAACCCCTCTGTTTCCTCCGATCATCCTCACGCGGTACAGAGACCCCAACTCCACCGCTAACGTCCTTGCCACCATCGCCCTCGTTCTCTCCACCACCAACGTTACTATCATCGACGATGACGTTACCACCGAGAACAGCTATCTCCTTATCAGAAACTGACATCAACGGTCATGGGGATCGCCCAGAATCCAAAATCGAACGGGGGTGGACGGAGGACAAGAACCCAGAACGCACCATCCGCGTGGGCAACTGTACGTACTTCATCCAAGAACGGGGTCGCGGCCGGAGAACCAACGCGAGACACGACGAAAAAGAGAGACACAACCCAGTTGAGGATTCGGACAGAATCTTGTGGTGCGCACGTATTTGAGAGGTGGAACTTAGAAATTCGAGCGGATGACGTCGAATTCCGAGACGAAGAGGGGTAGTTTCTCCCCCCCCTTCTTTACTGGCGATAACTTCCTTCCAGCACGCTCCGCAAGCGAAGAGGGTCGGGGCTGTCAATGATTAATTTTGGTTGAGAGGTCGTGGACGGTAGGAGTGGACGAGGCTTGCATGCGACGCGTGGCGAGGGTTCGATGTGGCGAAAGGTGGCACCTTCGATTGCGGGTGTCCCTGTCGCAGCCCATCGCAAGTTGATATATGACAATCCGCAATGCCCATTTAAATACTCAGATCTGAAATATTGACATTCCCAAAGTATTGATTACGCATGACACGAAAGCGATTCTTATACTAGAAAGTCGTAAAATTTCCTCAGGTAATTGTCAAACTAATGAACTTGAAGCACTTATTCGTAAAATCTTTGGTAGATTGATATAGGCATACTTGGTATTATTTTAGATTCTTGTTTAAGAAGGGAAGAGGGGGGAGAAGATAGATATAATAAAATCATAAAGAGTACACGTTAGTGATTTACTATATTAAAATTCAAGAAGGTTTCTTTTAGCTGAATTTTAGACTCGAACATTATATCTCATTTATACGAACAAGTTATCAGCATAACGGTTTATCTCATCGTATTAACATATTCGTCAAATTATTATGAAAAATTGAGAAAGTTACTTTAATGTGCAACTGGGTTTTTGGTTTTTGTACTACCTTAAAATCTTGTTTGGATTTCACTCTCTATGCCATTCTTAGAAAGGTGACAAAAATCATTCTGCAGTCTTCTCGGACTTGTTTTCGATGCATACCAACAATCAATCTCAGGCTCCACATTCATACCATGATGGGACATGATCTAAGTATTGTACATTTCATAAATTCACGAGAGTGTTTTATTTTTTTTTTCCCCAATGGAATTGATCACAAGAATCTTACGACGTATGTTACAAGATTGTGCTACATACTAGCTATTGTCGTTCGTTGGCTCTGGCTTATAAACAAGTTAACCAGTCTTCGATCATTGGATGACAACACTCTGGTATTTACTGTTGTTCCTTATATTTTCTTCATGGATGAGAAGGTGTATATTGCTGTTGCCCGCAAGAAAAGAAAACTCTGAATGTCTTGTCCAATCAACATATGCGGCATCATCCTTACTTGCCCCCTTGTGCATCCCCTTCCATTCCCTTTCGCTTTGTGTGCTAGCTCTAACAACTTGAATCAGTACATTCATCGCCAAGTGATGAACTTTTTCTTTCATTTAAATAATCTATCAAGCAACATATATGCATATGTGACGCGACAATAAAGAAAAAAGTTGCTTCTTTTGAAACATTAAATACAATTAAAAATTGATTAGCGAAAACAACATTTCGTGAAGTGAACGAGAGACTGAGAGATCATCCTAAAATCATAAAACTCTCACTTCATTGACCACGTACAAGTTGGCGATGCAAGAAAGGCATCACCTCCTCTCTTCACTTTAGGTGGTGGTGGAATATTCTTCAGGTGCAAAGTAGGTAATGCACCTTTTATTAAAATGCTTGGTAAATTGACTAAGTAAATATCCCAACATGTTTCCTTAATTAAGGAACCAATTAATTCATGTTTCATAGTCACCTTATAATGATGATCAAAGCACTAATTCAAGTCGGTAAAACAATACTCATTATGGAATTGATCCAGAACATTACTAAAGCTCATTGGGGGTATCTGTATTTGGAAGAGTAGGTGAACATACTCACGAAGGAAATGCTTTGTGTTTGTGGATGGAATACCCCCAGAAGGGTTAGAATGACAGCTTCTAATTTTTGTGAGGTACCAAATAAATGATTATTTGAATAGGGTTTTTGGGCAAAAAGATTCCATTGACTTGTAAAAAGTGATTATAACCTTTTGGGATGCGGTAATATATCTAACAAATTATTCATGAGAAGAGGACATACAAATACTCCTTGAATATCTGGAGTTATAGAAATGAGGATTAGTTTCTTATCATTCAATGAGCATCTTGTATTTCACCATGATTCCAAAAGTTAAAATTTTCTTTGATATAGATTCGATATTCCTAATTTCATTTATGTGGTACGTCAAATACTGGAAAGAGTGGAAAGAGTGAACAACAAGGAGACCTTGCTTTTGCTGATTTGAATTGAAGAATCGTTCTTTTTTTTGTTCTTTTTTTGCCACTTATTCCTCGGAGGATCTTTCTGGGGAGTGGCACCTTAGATCTTTCACTTTGAGCATATCACCACAGTCCAGTTCCTGTTTTGCATCTCCTGTTCTTTGCTTCATCTGCTCCTGTTAGTAATGTGGTCGCTTCCTTCGACAATCAGCTGATTTGCAGCAAATGGAAGAATGCTATCCTTCAACAAGCGGGGCTTCCAGGAAACAACCTTTATTTGTTTGGAGCTCAAGCTCATACATGTTGACGCAGGACAGGGGATCAAACCAGATACGTTTGTCTTCAGAAAGAAAGCGGAACATCATCTTCTTTATTATGTCTTTAATGAGGACAGGTTTGGTGGGTGGACATAAAGCTGATTAAAGAAATGACCATAATGATTGAACCATCGCTGTAAAGTCATAAGCTTTAAGAAGTAGCCATCCTCTCTGGTCTGCTCAGAAATTGCCTCTCCAACCAATTCATAAACATTCATTTGCTCACTTCCTTATATCACCTCATTTATAAGGGCAAGCGATACTCAGAAGCCCGAAAGGCTTGTGATATGTGTCGCATAAATTGTAAGAGGGACATCAATTTGTCGAGGTATTGAAGAAAAGATACGTTGAAAAATTCTGAGAGTTAGACATTTTAGCGGTTGAAATGAGGAAGGCTTGTAGGAAGATGTGGAGGGCGGTGCCTTGCACAAGCAGGAAGACCCTGAGGACCGAGTCACAGAAGGACATAGAGGTGATCTTGAAGACGAAGCTCGCAACGATCCAAGAAGAACCGGAGTTCTCCGATGACAATTTGACGCCGTCAAGACGCCGGCGAGCGATCAAGAAGGGAAGGAAGTTCGAGGCCAAGGTTAAGATGGGACATCTGTTCATGCCTCAGTTCAGTTTCCGGGATTCTTATGCGCTCTTCATAACCGGCTTCGCCTCTAAAGGTAGCTTCGGAGGACTCCTTTTGTACTAATTTCTTGATTCAGCTGGTGTTTGATTCTTGCAGCTGAAGGTAATCTCAAGGACTGAAAGATAGGTATTTCGTGATCTTCAAGTTGGGTATCTGATGTGTTTGGATCCCCCCGAAATGTTGTTAGAATTTGTGCTTTGCTTCTGCCAAATCATATTATTTCAGGCAGTAGCAGCCATTGACTGTTTGGATTCCTGTGTAGTCATTCACATGGCAGTTTCAGCTTGTTAACAACTAAGAATAAGAAATTTCTCATATTTCCTCTGCCATAGCATGTAATAATTATGAAGCTAATAATGCATAGTCCAGCTTTCGCTTGTTTTGGATCTACTGTGTTGTCTATCTCTTCAGCAGTTGGATTTCAAGCCACTCACCCTACTATTCAACAAAAATGAAAGTCATTTTCAATGATAGTGATTAGAGATGAGCAAAAGGAACCGTTCAAACCGAATCGAAGTGGTTGGTTCTGGACAGTTCCAGGCTCACTAGTCCGGTTCCTAGTTCCAATTTGTTAGAACATGTGATTTTCGGTTTAATTTTTGGTTTCATGTGGGAAACCGCCTACCCAGAACACCCAGATTGAAATCATGGTGTGGTGAAGAAATATGCCTGATTTGCCTATCATGGATGACTCTGTGTGTGGTTACCGACGAAGAAATTCCAGGATTAGAATGCCAAAGGAAAGAGAATATCTGATAATTATAGGGGAAGCTTAGTTCAACAACAGCAAGTAACAAAGCCTTCGTGGGTCTTCTCAGGTGGTCCCCCAACCTGATACGAGTCCCATCAAGACAGAGGAATGCAGCCTCTTGCATTTTGGAGTTCTCTTTGGTGGATCTAATGCTCCACGCCATTAGATACCACGCAGCATCAAGTGAATCCAAATGTCAAGAAATCCCCCTTTTTTGACTTCTGAGTTTCTAGATGGCGAAAATGAGGCACTTGTTTGCTAGAAGCAAAGATAAAATTCAGTTTAATGGTAACCTATGTTGCGATCCGCCCATCACGAATATCAGGGAAAATACGGATTTAGAGGTAATGTCAAGTTGAGAGCTCACGGTTCTCAATTGACATGAATTCTTCCAAGCCTTGTATTGGAGTTGGCTATCAAGTGAGTGAGATATAGACGTATTTGTTGCTTCATACGCAATTGAAGATTTAGAGTTAGGGAATTGATTACATTAGCTATCTAATAACACTTTTTAGCACCTAAACTTGATTATTTATCAAGTGTCACATGCAGTTTTTTTTTTTTTTTACGTAATTATGAATTCTAAAGTTCTCGTCCACTAAGTGCCCATGCGATATCTATATGTTTATTACGATCCTAAAATGAAGCCTAACCACTCAATTATGAAAATGAATCACAACATAAAAATGATATAAAAGTATTCGCAACAAACGCTTCAACAATAGTAACGAAGAATGAGTATATAGTGCAATAAAATAACCTGATATAAGTAGGGCAAAACAATATATATAGTCTTGTTATTAAGTCCCAGGACAACAATCCCATGAGCTTTGTTCAGATTGAGTTTGATTTATTTTTTAAAAGGTTAATCTTCCAAGACTAAATTAATTCTGACGCTAAAATCTAAAAACATAATTTAAGGTCTACTTTTCTGAGCAATTTTCTTGTTTTTTATCTATTTTTTATGTCTAGAAAATGGAGACTCGGGCTCGTTGCTGCGCCCAATCCGAATATGGTCCAATATGGTTTCATGGATCTGGGCCAAAGGACACGATTGGGCTTCTATACAAAACCCCTTTTTAGTTCTAAACCTGCAAAAGCCCATTTACTTCTTATTCCTTGTTTCCTTTCTTTTTGGAACCTATTCGTTTTCTTCCAAAAGCTGAGAACAACTTACCAAGCTTTACCATTCTCAGGTTTGCTTCAAATCAAGCCCAAAAACTAAAGCAGTCAAATTAGGGATAAATACAATAGAAATCCTAAAACTTATCACGAAAGTGTAATTGAGTCGTAAACTTACAAAAGGTACAATCAAGTTCTCAAATTTGTTAAATTGGTGCAATTGAATCATTTCGCTAGCTTCGTCCAACTTAGTTAACGGAAAATGCCGACTTCACTTTTTATAATATTTTGTTTTTCATATGTAGCGATGATGTGGCTAAATCATGAAACATAATGATAAAGAGACGTTGTTTTGGTTCAAATTTGATTTTTGATACAAATTTTATTTAAATTAAATTTTAAAAATAGGCATTAAAAAAAAAGGGAAGAGGAGAAACCAGGCGCAATGCCGCCGCCCCCACGATCACTGCCTGATTTCTCCTCCTTGTCCCTTTTCTTTTAAATTTTATTTTAGAATAAGCTTATTTTTTAATTTAATTTTAAATAAAATGTGTATCAAAAATCAGATTTTGACCAAAACGACATCATTTTAGCCATGCCATCTTTATGTAAGATAAAAAATAAAAAATAAAAAAGCTACGTCAATATTTTCTGTTAGTCAAATTAGATGGAGTTAATGGAAGAATTTGATTTAACCAACTTAATATATTTTAGAACTTAATTGCACTTTTAACAAGTTTTAAGACTTAATTGCACTTTCGCAATAAACTTTAAAACTTTTAGCGCACTTATCCCTTCAAATAATCAACAGAAAGAAACTGTCGCCTAAACTAGTTCAAGTCCAAAGACTAATCGATAGAATTACACCATTGAGACACTCCTAAACATCCCTAATCCACTACTCTTGTATTATTGTTTTATCCTTTTTCACCTCTATTTTCTATATGGGTTTAGGTGAGGTAAATTGGGTTTCATGAATTGGGCCAAATGCAAATAGATAAATGGCGAGATCGGATCGTCTTTTATTCATCATTATCAATTTTTTTTTGGGGGTACTTTTACAATGAATGAAAATTTGAATTGTTGACTAAATTTTAGGTGTCAACAAGCTCTTGACATGCCCGAATTGTACGGAAACCAATCTGACCCTACCCGCTTTTCCTTTCCCCGTCTATGATTATTAGCTACAGCGTGCCGGTAGCCAATTGCAGCGAGCTCCTTGCAAGATTCAGCTATAAAGAACTGACTTCTGGCCAAAAGGGAAATCCGGCCTCGGCTTGCATCGACGAGATTAGAAGTTGGTTGCATCCCACATCCATCTCAGTCGCCTAAAGTAAATGCTGTGGATACTAGATGTTTTTATTAAACTTGTTGACCAAGTGCTCGGACAAGCAGTCATTGGATGTTCCAGCACCCAAAGATGCTATGCATAGAAAATGCAGAACTTCAAGGCAAATAATACTCCACTTTCTGCCATGTGGTTTGAATAGCAAAAATCATAGGAAAATTTAAGCATGTGTTGGAGTGCTCGGCGACAAGGGGCATCACCAGCCAATGCATCTTATCTAAATAAACTAATGGTATGAGAGATTACGCTACATAGTAAGTTCGGAAATACAAAGGGAAAGGCAGCAGTTGTTTGTAGCAGGAGATGACAAGGGTCGGGCCAAATTTCAGATAACCTGCAAAATTTATAATTACCCGTGGAGTGTGGTTAATGGACAAGCTGATGTGCAATCTGATTGGAATGAACGCAACATGGTAGAAAGTAGTCAATCAAGTGGCCAGCAACTTATGTAAAATATGTCTGGATATCACGCTGAAATCATAATTTTAAGGAATCTTTTAAAGGTGATTGGACAGTATATGTTTCATTTCCCTGCTGGGCCACGGGCAGATTTAACCATATCGAGCAGGGTGCAGTTATATCTTTTAGTATTCACCTCCTCCTGAGCTTGAGAGGCAAGTCCTGATTCCACTCTAGACTAACCAATAATTGGATTGTCAAAGTAAGTCTTGATATTACTAGAGAGTGCATATCATATTTCCTTTCTTTCATTCTGCAAGTCTGCAACAGAACTATCTAGTATGTTTGCGCCTCCTAAACACATAAAAGTATAAACTAAGAAGCATTGTCGAATGCCCATTATATGTAGGGATCCTCCACTCTGCCAAATTAAGAATGGGGTTTGACCGACTGTAGATCAACGAGAGGAACTCGATGCAAACTCAACATAATAGCAATTTCTCATGTTACTACTGCAGACAAAATGCCTGTGATTCAAGTGCAAGCCCAGCGTCTATCAAGAGACACGACACTTCTTCTACATTTCACAGAGGGGTGAGATAGAACTGGGAGCCCCCACTGAGAGGAAAAAGTGATGGCCGGGCAGATACCATCCAAGTTCATCCGGTTGGCAATATCTCTGTAGATCCTGGCGATCTTGCTGGGCATTGTGATCAGTGAAAACGCCCTCAGAGTAAACTTCCTTGAACGAGACAGCCGGAGAGCCTTGAGCTTTCCATTCACGTTCCTCACCCAACGCCCCCTAGGCCTTGTTGTTTTCTCATCGACGTTGTTCAGCTTCTCGTATTGATACCTGAAGCGGCCCGTGCCCATATCTTGCAGACCCATCTGCAGCCTTAAGGACCGATGATAGAGGGGAAATAGTTAGAAGAGATGAACAGAGCCTAGCTGCTTCTTAGCTGCTGTTACTAAACAAAGGAACTGTCCCTAGCATAAAGAGCATGTGGACAATATATAAGGAGGTGACCTATTGCTAGTTATTTTGGCAGGATCTGGGTTTTCAAAAAAAATTGAGACAAGATTTCGTACCAAAATAATGATATAATCTGCAGTTGGGATTCCTCAAACACATGGCTTCCACTATAGTTTTAACCCAAACACGGTTTCAAGGTTACTAACCTTTTTTAACACATGGCTAACATCAGTTTCCATAGCCATAGCCATAGCCTAACAAGTTGGTTCATGAGCCTCTCTTCTCAGTCGCCTGAATGAGGACAAACTGAAACAGATGGTTGAGGGGGAAAGGTGAGAGGCATGTGCAATGATTGCTTGCCATGTTAGTGTACCTATCGAGGCCAATCATTTGCTGGAAGGAAAGGAATGAATATGGGCAGTCATCATGCAAAAAAGGGGAAAAGCAGATCTGCTGGTTTATTCTAATTCGTTTGGGACAGATTGTTTCAGAATCAAGTCAAGCCTGTGTGGTTGTTGGTCTAACTTGTCCGGGATTGAAGAATTCAAGAGGAAGAAATTGTTTAGTCAGCAATTAGTATCTGTATCATCATCCCTTTGACAGTTTTGACTGGCCTCTGCCAATCTCAGGCGTTTGAAAATGTGCAGGCAGTTTAATTATTCTCTCTCTCTCTCTCTCTCTCTCTCTCTCTCTCCCCCGCTTTTGGGTTTTAGGCCTTTTCGTTGTGCTTTGATATGGGCTTATTTGATTGGACTTAAATGGCAAAATGGGCTGGCACTTGATGGATGGATCAACGCAAGCAACAAGCAGTGACACATTCGCTGGTCTTGCACAGTGCAAAGAGATCAATCTGCTTTCACCTATTGGAGCGGACTCGTGGGTTTGGAGACTTCGGAACGAATATATGGTTATGTTTGTGGAGTCCATGTTCTTATTTTTTCCACTTCTTCGAATCAAATGTAGACATTCACGTGATTCACAGGTAATCAGGGAAGGGAACCACGTACCTACGACCGTTCGAAAGTGCTTTTGACGATTGTGGATTTCTCATTGATAGCAGCTCTCAATTAAGAGAAAGCTCCAATCAATAGCGTACCTATATTCGCATTAACAAGCGGCATCGAGATTCTTTTTATGAAGTTTCTTTGCATGGACCTTCAAAGGGGAAGGTGTTAGAACTGTAGCCCGATTTGGTCAGGGGTGTGGCGGCTTAGGACCATTGGCGTCTAGCATGATCATTGCTCCCGAGTCTACGGCCTTCTACGTATGTTAATGTCAAAAATGTGATGCCCTGATTGAACGCATGGAAATCAACAGAAGTGTCAGTTTGTGAGTTCGTTACGTCCGGATCCCTGTACAGAGCAAGAACAAGATAAAGTCCCTTCTTCACAAGTCATCACCCAGATGATTACATCAGGATTTGGGTTGGAGTTGCTTTAGGCGCGGCCAACATTCGGGGTGATGATGAAACACAACATCCTAAAAGAAAAGATATGCCTTGGCGGCTAGAATCAACGAGACAGCCAGATTCCGTTTTGTGCACATTGGAAGCAACTCTCTCTCCACCCCTTAAAACAAATCTCGCAGGTCGCAGCAAGCGCGCATCAAACAACCAAGTCAACTGATATTTATCGGACATGATTAACTTATTCAAGAGTTGCTTGCTACTGTCCAAAAGCGTCTGCAATCACGTATTTGCCTTGCTGCTGATGCATGCAAAAAAACACATCTCCAGCCAGGTCCCCTCTGTCAAATCAAGCCGATGACTTCAAGGTCGGAGTTTCATATTCAATTATTCATGTTCCTTGCGTCAGGTCAACTGGGCGGTCCAAATGTTGAACCACGGATCCTTCGTGTGTCCTTCCTTCTTATCTTTATTCTTAGTTTATCCCGTGCTTATCAGACCCCAAGTTTCACGGTTGTACTGTTCCCAGCAAGAGTCACAAAGCAAACAGAGATGAACATTCCATACTGTGCTTATCGTGTTATTGTTGTTGTGGATGATTGCATGATTGATAGCTTTCCTCAGTCAAATCCAACCCGTTCTCCTGGTTTCCAAGTTTCTTGACTAGCAACAGAGAGCATCGAGATGCACAGCGCTGTCATGTATAAGGACCCATATTTGGTTTCCTAGATCGGAAAACAAAGATATATTCGTTTTCTTTTTGTGGCCAAGAGGAGATCCCTCTTCATCTTCCCAACACATCCAGCCAAAGATACTCCGAAAAGTCCATTGGTCGACTGGATTCGGCTCTTGCCATTGCTCCTTGGAAGTGAAATGGTCTCGGAAAAAGGACACTCGAAACTCCACACGCCTTCACGGATGGAGATGGATGATTTGAATGTAGAAATTTCTTCTCTGTAGTTGAGTGACTAGACAGATGGGAAATGCGTTGAATATTCAAGGGAAGGCACCTATCGCATCGACCTTTCTTTTTGTTTTTCACATTTTTTGTTTATGATGTTCTTAAGCTTTAAAGTGGGAGGGGCAACAAAAAGGTTGGCTAGCCTTGTATCCTTACGTTTGTCACGCAAGTACATACAAATGTGAGGAGAACCGAATCAAAGGATGTCTGGCAAGAGCAACAAATAATGAAAAACATAAGTGGTCGGCAGCTTACCGCATTTATTTCACATTAAATTCTTCTACGGTCCTGCCAGAGTATGAATTTCGTGTCGCTTTTTTTTTTTTTTTTTTTTTTTTTTAAATATTATATTTCCTTCTTCCCATAACGGCAATGTTGTGATACCGTCAAATTTCAAAGACAGCTGCCTGCAATAAATCTCTCCTAACTTTATTTGTTCTGAAAGAAAAGTCACGCATCGTTTGGGAATCCCTAATGGGTTTCTTCCATTTCTGTCAGACTCTTTGACTTTTTATTCAAAGAAACTGCTGCACGCGTGTTTACACTATATATATACATATACGTATGTACACTAAACTAGGGTTAGCCCAGATCCGTCAAATCTATATCACCTACATCTGGTGGTTGTTTCCTAAATCGTGGAAAAAAAGATGAAAATATCTTATTGAATTTCTAAGTACCGCGTCACTAAACTGGTTTTGATCCATCTGGAACGAAACAAGAAGACGCCGCCCAAAAGTTGTGCAAAGTCGGAATTAAAAAAAAAAAAAAAAAAATCCAATCTGGGAATTCATCTGGATGCATTGACTTTTAGAGTCCAAGCTTTGAAGATACGTTCCCGTTGATTATTATTATTATCATTCATTTTGCCATAAAAGCAGTGAAACGTAAGAACCTTGCAGTTTCCAGCACGAAATATTGAATATCAAATTATGCGAAGATAAAGAAAAAGCATGGGGGGGATGCTTGAATGTCCATGCACAAACTGTACCTGCCTTCTCGCTGCAACGTTCATCTCCGCTTTATGCCGGTCAATTATTCTCATTTATCATGCCACACCTAATTCTTTTAATCTCCATGCTCATGTATCCCTCTCATCCATGGTGCACATATGGACAGATTTAATGAAAAGAAAAAATAAGAATAAACGCAGTACTAGAAATATCCAAAAATAAAACAGCAGAGACACATGTCTGCAAACCCTGTTGCAAGATGGCTGCAATAATATTGCATTCATGGTATTCATAATACGATGGAATCTGTCCGAATCTGTAGCGAAACTCGTCGAGGACGGTGGACAGACAAACCCAGAAAGGAAAAAAAGGGTCATGATGTTTTGACTTTCATCTGAATCCTTGATGTTTGTAAAATTCTCGGTCTATGTCACTTCAGCATGGGAGGCTGCTACTTAGGATTTAATCTTTCAGGACAGGAGTTAATAAACTACCGAACGGATATATAATATTTGATCGTCAGGAGAAGAAAGAGAAGCAAGATGATGAGTCACTTTTCTGACTGTTGTAGGAGTTGGTGGCGTTGTTGTTGCAGAGGAGGCGAAGGAACCTCGATCGTCTCCTGGAGTAGCAGAGCCTGTGTCTGAGCCTGGAGAGCCTCGAGCAGACCAGCCTCCGGAGCCGGCGGGCAGACCTTAGCCTGAAACAGAGGACCCTCTTGACCCTCGTGAAGGACCTCCTGATCCTCTCCGAGAGGCTCCGTTTTCTGCTGAACTGGTAGCTCCTGAGGAAGAGCTGTCTCTTCTCCATCATCAGGCACTGGTGTTCCATGGAGTCGCTCCTGAAGACTGAACCCATCAGGCTGGGGTTCGCCGAGGCCATGTGTATCAGGGGTTCAGGTTGCGCTTTACAGACGGAAAGAAGGGTCTTCTCTCTACCAATAGAGAGGGGGGAGAGAGTTGTGACAAGAGTTTGATGGAGGGGTTTATATGCTGTTGAAAGTAAGAGTGAAGAGAGAGGTTATAATGTCAAAGGGACATATTAATATAATGTAGGGTTTTATTTTTGTCTATTTTGTTTTTGGGAAGTCCTGCTAGTACTCCTTGGTTTCTTGTCAAAAGGCTTTAAACTTCCACATGTTTATTAATACTTCTCTTTGTTTTGCAATTGAGTTGTGACCCTATGCAGCCGCCAGGGCAGTGGGAAAAGCCCATGGTGTGAATTTTGATGCTTGACCTATCATAAAAGTCAAAAGTATGGCCTGATGCCAGCCCCAAAAAGAAGAATACTTTAGGTGGGTCATGGCCCTAGCACTATTCTAATTGATCCTACCATGTCGACTCAATGAATTGAAGTCTTCATTGTGACGATCGCGGGAAATACCATTCATATGGCAGCAACCTGAAAATATATTAAGGATCTCCAAACAAGCATCAGAATGCCAAGATATGTCTAAGAATGCGAACGCTCATCCAAGAAGCTAGGGGAAAAAAAACCTGGTGCAGATAATTACATGACTATTTTCTGCTTACAAGTATGCAACAGCTTTCTGTATCTACAGTGCTCAGCAGAGAATTAGGCTGTTATAAGGACACTTTCAGGGAGAAGCCTAGCTCAGTTTCTGCATCGCACTACACAAACTTAGGCGCAAAATGTGCCCACTTCAAACAACTCGTAAAATCCTGTTGTTCTATCAATTTTTTTCCCTCCTCGTGTTAAGTCTGCCCGATGGTAATGTTGTACCTTCACCAAAGGACAAAACTGCTCGAGAAGTCATCTCGGTCTAGCTTCATCTGCTGCAGGAACATTGGAAGGATAAGAGGACATGTCCACATCAATGAGCGACATGTCGTAGGGGACTGCAGAAGAGTTTGATGGGTCAACAAGGAGGGAAGACTTCATGGTCTCTGATCCAGTAGCAGAATCGGGCACTGCCGATGATTTCTTGGGAGTGCTAGTAGGGGAAGAAGACAAGCTGGAGAGTTGCACTTCATCCATTTTGTTACCAAACATGTGCTTGTTCCTTCTAACAGCATCCATTTCCGGGCCAGTCGGCACAAAGGTGCGTGACCTGTATTTCCTTGTTCCCTCATCGCCACCGTCGTGGTTGTAGAGTACATATTCATGGTAAGTTGGTGCAAACTGCAAAAAGTATTGATTCAATCATCATCCAAGGGCAGCACAAGCGAAAAAAAAAAAGAGAAAGCTGGGGGGGGGGGGGGGGTTCTCATGAAATCACATCAGCACCCTCCAAGTTTTACCTGGTGGACAGTGTCATCATAAAAGTCAGTTAACTTTAGTGCATGTGCAAGACTCGCGGTAAAATTACGAGAACCGCCAATATTTGCACCCGCATACTCTTTGTATGGGAAGGCATATTGGTGACCCACTGCAGCAATGAGCATCTCCACACATATTATGAAATCTTGGAATTGAGCAGCTTCATCCGCATCTCTGATGAGTCCAGTCTTTGCAGCAAGGAAAACCAAGACGCCCTACAATAAGGAAAAGAATATTGAGGACATGAAGAGACAGCTAGCTTACAATTTACAGCATCCCAATTCACAAAGCAATAAGGTTCGCAGATAAAACAAGAGAAAACCATTGGGAAATCACAACCCATCGTACATATTATATTAACGAAAGACAAATGACAACTTTGTTTCCAATCCTCAAGTTGACAACCCAGTTTTGTATGCTTTTCATTAAACACTTTCCCATCAAAAGAAAAACAAAGGAATGCAAAAGTGACAAACAAAACAAAAGTTTCACCTGCCAATAAGTTAGAAAGACAACAGACTTGATGATTATAAACTTCGGGACTGGATTGAATGGCTTGAGCAAATCTTTGCATGCCACATAGAATAGCACCAAAGCAAAGAGTGCCATCGTATATGATAAAGTGTAGATGATGGTGAGATACATGTATGACTGTGCTGGACTGAAATTTCCGTCATGATATTTTCCCTTAGCGTATAGGACGAGTGTGACAGCAACTAGAATAGGCTTCAGTATCACAAACTGTAAGCAACCTTGTTTGCACCTACGAATGAAGCGCCTGCATGAAAGATTCAGAAGTCTTAATCATTCACAAATAAGCTGGAAGTCATAGTGTTTCAATATATGAACACTCTAGCCAAACTCTATTTTCATTTGAGAGCAATTTAATGAAACTTCACAATAATTGTAAGACTTTCTTTGGGAAGCAGTAGAGTATCTACTGCAATGTATGAAATATAACCTGGAGTAACTTGATTAATTAAGAAACTTGCGTTGTTTCCAATTAAATATTCTTAAAGAGGCCGCTAGACTAATTAGGCAAGGCCCTGCAGTAAGCACTCACCCATCCAATGGCATGGGAGGTAAGCAGCATGTCATTAAGTGCCAAGAAGGTTTCAAAATCCGACCAGTTAAATTCAGCACAACGGCTCCTGGACCACCAACCCATGCGAGGCAGAGTGATAGGAAATTATAAATAACCCAAGCTTCATACCTAAAAGAGAAAATTTCAAGACAATGAAAAATTAGCAATAACAATAGAAGTTATAATTATCGGGACTCACCAACATTATCTACTTGTAAATCACATCTATGATTTCCTATAAAAGTGATGTAAAAAATTTGTATCTTCGTAGCACAAGTACATGTGACACACAATAAACTACGAAAAGGCCAACCAACCAAGGTGGCCAACCATCTACCTTTTGCAACCGAAACTGTATATTCTTAAATTTCAGAAGCAGAGAAAAACAAAACCTTGAATAGCACACAAGGTAAATGAAATGTGAAACAGAGACATCCCTTCAGGAAATTTTTATTCAGATACTTACATTTCACGAATTAAGTTAAACAATTGGGGCATGTCTAGAATGACTATTACCTTTTTTCTTTTTTGCTCAACTAATTCTCGCAACTCATGCACTTTAAATTCTTTTAAATCCGAAACTCCTGAAACTTTAAATTTGAATAATCTTCCAAATTTTGATGGGAAAGCAAAAAAGTTACTTTTTGCTTTTGCTAACCTTACTCAATATCATTATAGTATTTGAAAATTTTGACAAGGAAAGGAAACATCAAAGCACATGTAAATTGCGCCAAATTCTCATAATTCTTTGTAAACATGGAATAAAAATGAAAATACTTACACTTCACGAATGGAATTGAAATAAATTGAATGCTCGCTCATTATGAGGGATAAAAAAGAAGTCAACGCATACACCTGATAAGAGCATAAGATGGACATTAGTCATATAGTAAAGGTAAGAAAGGTTAAATCATAATCTCGAATAGTAAACACATTTCAAGTCTAACTTGCAGTTTTCTTTTTTTGAGTTGTGGGGTGTGGGGTTCCTATATATGATAAATTTCTTCTGGAAAGAGGGGTGGGGGTGAGTTGTATAGGGCTTAAAGTCAGCAAAGGTTAGAAAACTGTAAAGTTATGATACATTGATGATCAGATTTGACAGTCTCCGAGCGCTTTCTCATTTTTAATTCTACCAAAGCCTGTGTTTTTTTGGTAATCAGTCAGGGTTTGACAACTCTACTGAACAATTTCATTTCTTACACACCATATGCCAAGAAATCCATCATTCATATGATTTCATAACACATGAGGTACGATAAGAAATGATGCACCAGTAGTACTGCTACTGACTATGCCAACCAGTGCTCTCAACACACCAACTTCAAAGTTCAATGTTACAACAACCAAGCAATGTTCTTTTTGCTATCCAACAAAGTAAGGAAGAAAGCAAAATAAAATCTCCAAACAACTTCACAAACTACTGGTCTAAAAGTGAACCTACAGGTCCGATGTTGCAGTTGGAGTTTTTGCGAAAATTCAGTGCAATTTTTGTTTTATATATCTAGTTTCATCCCCTGGAATGTTTATGCAGAATCACTAACCCCAAATCTTAGGTCCACCACCATTTATCCCAACATTCAACTAAAAGGCATCAAGGCAAGCTAATCAGTACTCAACAAAGAATGCAGCATTTGTGGCTTCCCCAATAAAATTTCATGGTACTAACCGGAACCATGAAGATGATGCGGACTATATATCTTTGATAAGTCGGCTCCGTGTAATTCACCAGGTGCATATAAATGTGGCGAATTGCGATCACAATTGCCCCCACCGTGCAAATAAGCGCAACAATGTTGAAGTAAAACGGCACGAAATCCCCCATCGCAACCTTCTTCTCCACCAATGTCCTCCCTATAACATGACGGAAGAAAACCAATTCCAAACACTAAGCCAATGGGAACCAGCACAAATCTCACCAGACCCACCAAAACATATTAAGACAGAGCTAATCACAATTCATGCACCTTGGCCGAAGTTCCCACCAACTAGTGTAAAGTTTGGTTCTTGACACTCGAATTGGTTAAACAATCCCGGTACCCATCATCAACTAGTGTAAAGTTTGGTTCTTGACACTCGAATTGTTTAAACAATCACGATTCATTTCTCCCCACGAGGCCTGCAAAACAGTGGAACCGTAAACTTTGGCACCTGCTGCCATTAACAGACGACCAAGCATTACAATTCGAGAACTTTGACAAACGAAAGAAGGGTATTCGTACAGGAAAGAGAAGAGTGGAAGGGAAGAAATCGGAAAACTAACCTCGCGCCCACGTCGGGATCTTCGGAGATTGGATGGGGACGAAACAGATCTGCGCCCAACGTTGTAATTCTCTGTTCCAACTTCTGGGAAAAAAGATGGGATTTTTATGGTGGATTGCTCGATGGAGTGAGTTAAGTGGGGAACAAGAAATTGAGAGGATGGAACGAGGGGAAGGAGAAGCAATTGCTCCACTGGCAAACCAATGATAATGGCCTCTCTCTCTCTCTCTCTCTCCTCTCTCTCTCTCTCTCCCCTTAATCTGGACTCTGGTTGTACAATTAACATATGCTGTCACATATTTTATTATTCATCCTTCTTTTTTTGGCCCAAAAAAAATAGAAATTTGTATCCCCCCTTTTCTGTTTAGTGCTTAAGGTTGTTCTATAATACATCATAATCATCATGATCCCTACCCGGGTGCTGCAAAGTTTCCCAGTTGGAATATGACATCAGTCTGTAGAATGACCAAAATGGCCTCTGGCTGAACATCCGCGACAAGGGCATGAAAAGTTATAAAGAGGGAAGGACATACTCTGGGCAATGATCTAGTGCAATCGGATTGATGACTTGCTCTGGTCATACCCAACCAAGAAAAGGGTAGCACAGGTAAGGTGCATAATCGACTAGGTAACTTTTAGTCGCTCCAACGTCATCAAAAAGCATATCGTTTTTGGGTCGCGTCTAATTTTCGCATTACTATCACTAGTGATTAAGATGTCGAGACCAGAAAAATAGCCGAAGCTTTGTCCTTTTCCCCAACAAAGCACTAAAGAAAAATAAAGAAAGATGGTAAAAAAATGGCAAGATATTGCGAAAGACAAGTACCAATGAAAAGGGTAACTAAGAAAAATATAAATGGACCTAAGCATGTCCTTAAAAAGTTCCATCTAGATTTTATCATCGAGATATAAATAACTAAAAGGTATTCCCACCCCTTGAAAAAAAACAAAATCCTCAAGGGGAATGGCGACGCCTTAAAATAAAGAACGCATCCATGAAGCCGACCGTCCCTGCATCCGTCCTGCGTGTCAAACGGGCACAAGCCAAGAATATGGAAGAGAAAATCAAACCTAGTACTAGGGGAAGTGGGCCACAAGAGAGCTCCATGGGCTGTAAATCCAGTGACTGGATCGGACATCGGCCCATTTCCGTCAATGGACCGAGCAAGAACCGCCCAGTTTCTATCTCTCTGTCAGTATTCGGCATGAAATTATCTTCTTTCTGGTTCATTCGCACTCTCTCTATAAAGAGAAAACGATAGCATAGCAGGAGCAAACGGAGACAGAGGTGGAGGATACAAGGCCATATAATCTCTCCATTTCTCTCCCTCTCCGTGCGTGACCTTATCCCTCCGTAAAGCCCTGCCTCTCTCTCTTCCAGAAATATCTGCTCCTCCTTGCAGCCTCCCCAAGGCACCGAATTTCACTCCAAGTCCTGCGCCGCTGAGCGTTCTCCGGTGCCGTCTTCAATGGCTTGTCGGTCGCTGACCACGTCTTTCATTTGCCACGGCCAGTCTCTGGAGACGTCGAAGAAACCGACCCCGACGGCGGCGGCGGCGGCGGGGTCTGCTGCGTCGTCGGCTGGTGCCGTGGTTTCTCTGTCGTTTTCGGAGAAGCCCCACTTCAATTCCTTGCTCTGTTCGTCCAGCGAGTGCCATGTCCGAAGACCCTTTGGGCTTTTAGAAAGTGGGTGCGTGAAAAGGTGCGGGCTTAGGCGGAGCCTGAGCAGCTTCGTGACGTCTGCCATCGCCACGCCGAACTCGGTGCTGAGCGAGGAGGCTTTCAAGAAGTTGGGGAGCGGTGGGTTCTCGGAGAGCGAGGTTGACGCGAGTGAGGATGAGGGTGGCTTCCTGTCTGAGGGCGGCGAGGCTGAGAGTGTGAGCAAGGACGAGCTTGCTCTCTCCAAGCTGGGTTTGCCTCAGAGGCTCGTGGAATCTCTTGAGAAACGTGGCATTACCCATCTCTTTC
The DNA here is from genome assembly GCA_017140595.1 of Eucalyptus curtisii. Taxonomy (NCBI): domain Eukaryota; kingdom Viridiplantae; phylum Streptophyta; class Magnoliopsida; order Myrtales; family Myrtaceae; genus Eucalyptus; species Eucalyptus curtisii. Next base: position 43,462,300 of record CM029495.1, read on the forward strand.
CCATTCAAGTATGCTTTATCCTTTGTTTCCTTCCCCTGTGTTATCCAATATTTTCGTTTTGATGTGAATTGCTGTTGTTTATTGCTGGCTGAGTTTTTCGTTTTTTGAGTATACTTAGTTGGCTGGAAAATTATGCTGGCTGAGTTTTTCTTTTTTTGAGCATACTTAGTTGGCTGGAAAATTAAGTAGAAAACCTTGACCTTTGTTAATGTACTAGGCAAACCACGGATGGAGTTAAGTGCAGGCAATCATAATAGTTATTCTGGGATGTTCTGTGGTAGCTTACATTAGATGACTATCCTATGCTGAAAATTGAGCTGTTCAACACTAAGATGTTGTTGGGACTAAGGCTTTACAGATGCAGAATTCTTTTTGATATTGGGTTTCTTTACTTTTGCCAGCACTAGGATAGTTCACTCATCACTCACGACTTTTTCCCCTTCATTGTTCACTCTACTAGAGTTTCTTCATGTTTTCAATGGCAAACTCATGTTCCTTGTACTATTCTGTGATTGTTAGAGAGCGGTGTTAACCCCCGCGCTTGAAGGGCGTGATTTAATTGCTCGTGCAAAGACTGGAACAGGGAAGACTTTAGCTTTCGGGATTCCCATACTGAAGCGTCTTACTGATGGTGATGAACATAGAAGTCCAAGGTATTTGAGTAATAATTTTGATTATCTTGGTGACCTCCAATGTTTGAGCATTTTTCTAATGACACATTATACTGTAAATGTCTCTTAGACGTGGGCGACTTCCTAGAGTTTTGGCCCTAGCACCAACGAGGGAATTAGCAAAACAAGTAGAGAAAGAAATTAAGGAATCTGCACCTTACTTAAACACCGTGTGTGTTTATGGTGGAGTTTCTTACATTACCCAACAAAGTGCCCTAACCCGGGGGGTCGATGTAGTTGTCGGGACTCCTGGTCGAATCATTGATTTGATCAAGAGTAACAGCCTTAAATTGGGAGAAGTGGAATTTTTGGTACTTGATGAAGCTGATCAGATGCTTGCCGTTGGTTTTGAGGAAGATGTGGAAGTGATCTTGGAAAAGCTTCCCTCACAGCGACAGAGCATGCTTTTCTCTGCCACAATGCCTGGTTGGGTGAAGAAACTGGCGAGAAAGCACTTGAACAATCCTTTGACAATTGACTTGGTAAAGTTCTTCTCTCAATAACAATCTCTCTGTCTCCGTTTGCCCAAACTTCTTGCATGATCCGATATTGGGTATAGGCCTGAATTTTTGCGTAGTACAGTTGTAGAAATGGAGTGTGGCTCATCAAAATGTCGTGTGATGGCTTATGTGGTTTGCCTGCTCTTATTTTCCTGATGTAGGTTGGAGAACAAGATGAAAAACTCGCAGAGGGAATTAAAATTTATGCCATATCAGCAACTCCAACTTCAAAGCGTACCATTCTAAGTGATCTCATCACGGTAGGAGATGCTTCCCTCATATTTGATATCTTTTTCCCCAATCAAGATGCTTATTTGATTCGCTAACATTTGCATATGGATGTCTCCCATTAGGCATATGTCCTGAATTTCTCTATCATGCTGTTTCTTAAGATTCTTCCTGCTTAGTGGAAGAAGGCTTTGATTTTGTTCTTGCCTACATGCTTTATGGTAGGCTTTAATAGATTGTGCTTTTACTAGATAAATGACTTTTTTGTATATCTATCTTAGGTGTATGCGAAAGGTGGGAAGACCATTGTTTTCACGCAGACTAAAAGAGATGCAGATGAGGTGTCAATGGCATTAACGAGTATCATTGCCTCTGAAGCATTGCATGGGGATATCTCTCAGCATCAGAGGGAGAGAACTCTTAATGGTTTCCGGCAGGGGAAGTTCACTGTTCTTGTTGCTACTGATGTTGCATCTCGTGGGCTGGATATCCCTAATGTTGATCTTGTAGGTTATTTAGTTTTTTATGTTTGTTTACCTGCACAATTAGTTATTCCTCTCACAAAGCTATGTGTTTAAGATTAACAAGAGTATGCAACTCCTAATGCCAGGTCATCCACTATGAACTGCCAAATGATTCAGAGACTTTTGTCCATCGGTCTGGTCGTACTGGACGCGCCGGGAAAGAGGGAACTGCTATCTTGATGTATACAAGCAGTCAAAGGAGAACTGTCAGATCCATTGAGCGAGATGTAGGTTGCACATTTGAGTTTATTAGCCCTCCAGCAATGCATGAAATTTTGGAGTCATCCGCTGAGCAAGTTGTTGCGACCCTCAAAGCAGTTCATCCTGAGTCTGTAGCGTTTTTCACTCCAACAGCAGAAAAACTAATTGAAGAGCAAGGTGTAAATGCTCTAGCTGCTGCTTTGGCTCATTTGAGTGGTTTTTCGCAACCTCCTACATCTCGGTCTCTTATAAATCATGAGCAGGTAAATTATAGACATCTGTGGCAATTTTGTTTGTCATCTGTGCTTCTATAACCCTACCTTTAATAGATTTATTTCAAGATTTAGGAAAAGAAGTGGTTGCTTATTGGAGCATGGACCATTTGTGTCGGGAAAATAATTTGTTGATCCTATGTGCTGTCAAATTTTGAGAAAGTGCATTTATATAGCCATTGATACCAATTGGTCTTTCAGAACATGGTTTTTGTATGTTTCTGCTGATTAACTGGTAATTTGAGATTATGGAAAATTGTGCCTGCTGCTGTATCTTATAATGTTCTACTGGACAAATGCGTTGTAGGGTTGGGTTACGCTGCAATTGACTCGGGATCCATCTTATTCTAGAGGTTTCCTTTCTGCCCGATCCGTCACTGGATTTCTATCTGATGTCTATTCTCCAGCGGCAGATGAACTAGGGAAGATATATTTGGTTGCAGATGAAAAAGTATCTACTGAACCAGAGCACTATCTTTATAAATTTTCCAGCTATAGTTTCATTCTTGGCTGTACATTTTTTTTCATATAGTTTATGGTGCCAATGACAGGTTCAAGCGGCGGTTTTTGATATTCCTGAGGAGATTGCAAAGGAGTTGCTGAGTCAGCCAACACCACCTGGGAACACTATTACAAGAATTTCCAAGGTTGTATGAGGGCTCAAGATACCTCATAGGGTTGAGATTACTATGGTTCACTTAAATGCAGTTGCTTCCATGCTTAGATGTTGCCATAGCGTCAGTTTTGGTGCTAATTGCATTTTCAGAGCTAATTCACTTTTCTTGTATATTGACAGTTACCTGCTCTGCAAGATGATGGACCCCCTAGTGATTTCTATGGTAAATTTTCTAGCAGAGACAGGAGTCGTCGGCCAAGTCCTAGAGACCGGAGAGGATCGAGCTCGTCCCGAAGTTGGGGCAGTGGTCGTGATGCTGCTGCTGATGATGGTCTATTTAGTCGTGGTGGCCGAGGTTCCAGAACTGAAAATAGTTGGAGTCGCCCCTCAAGAAACAATGATAATGATTGGCTTATAGGTGGTAGGCGATCCAGTAGGTCATCTTCGAGGGACAGGTATATCTTTCTGCCTGTGCAAATCTTGCAAGTATTCCTCGAGCAATTTTGTCTGCTCTTCGTACATATGGAATTGATGTAGCATTGCAGACTTGTGTTGGACATTTGATACATTATCCTCCATTGTTTAGCGAATATATTCCTTTTCAATCACCAATGACATACTTGACATGGCCATGTAAATCTCACTGATATGGCATTGTGTCATGACAGGAGCTTCGGAGGATCGTGCTTTGTATGTGGGCGTGCAGGGCACAGGGCATCTGAATGCCCCAGTAAGCAAGACTACTGATTGTATTTATTTAAATGTGTTGCTTTTCATACCCTGAGCAAAAAGTGGAGGTTCCTACTCTGCCGCCGCCATCGCCGCCACCACCACTGCCACCGCTTTGTGCTCTACCTGCTTGTTTATAACAGGTTGGTCAGTGTCTTTGTGCTGGAGAGACAATGAGAAGAGTTACAGTGATCAACCCCGATTTAGCCCCGGAGCTTCGGTATGCTTGGCATGGACCCCGAGTCAATCCTGCTGACACTCCATACCAAATCATCGATACTTAGCATCTTTTTGATAGTTTCCCTTTGGCTAGAGAAAGAACTCTTCTTTATATGAGTTATCATGTCAACGTAAAGGTGTGTCGGGATCAATTCTTGTGAAACCTTATCTGGCTCTTTTTGGAATGGGATGTCTCCTCCAATTTAGTTGCGAACGGATGCTTTCATGGACTCGTGTCATCTAGCAATCTTACCATAGGCTTATGACGAAGATGAAACTAGTTTATAAGCTCACCATGCACAGGACGGGAACATCGGAAATTATCTTATGGTGTCTTCCAATTTTGCACGTTTTAGTGATAATTTGGGTGATTGTTGTATGTGCTTATGTTTCTACCGATTATGGAAAATTGTGCCTGCTGATTAAAATAATGTCTCTTAGTACATTTTCGTGGCGGCTGTGGCGCTCGCCGCCACGGAATTGAATTAGGAGCTGAATTTTCATTTAGGTCGAGCTCTTTTATATAAAAGAAGTACAAAGGAGATAATTATATTCAAAGATCTGTGAATTGGGTTGATCTTCATCTGAACTAAGAGTAGCAAGTCTAGGAACAGAGTGAATGGTATGCTAAAACTCTGAACATTAAGGCAAAACAACAAATCTTAGCAGATCACTCGAAGTTCTGATACTAGCAAACTGAAGAAACATGACAACCTAGATGCCTAGTGGATTAGGAAGGGAATTGCCCAACATGGGTCTCTAATTTCAAATTTCATGGCAGAAGACAAGGTTGCAAGATATCATCACTCCCTTCACCTGCTTGATCATTAGAACCGTGACAATGACTTGCTCCCAAATTGGTTGCTTTATGATGAGTGCAACCAAATCGTCCAGACTGAGTTTTCACTCTCGCTGTCCCATAGAAGGAGCTATCAATGAACCGAAACAAAACCGCCACGTCAATGGATGAAGCCAACTCCTTGAAGAGGACGTGTATAATTGCATAGATAATATCCAGAACCATCGAAAATATCATTCTGCTCAAGACAAACTACATAGAACATCAATTCCCAGGTTACATGGTTACCTACGCCAGCAACAAGGTCCCCTCTCTAGGATAAGGCTAAATGAGCGGACTTATATTCCGGCCCCCATCCATTCGGCTGTCTCCTGATCCAAAATCTCCACCACATCATAAGCGATGGATGTGATTACCCGCAAGAAGCCTGTGCTGAAGCTGGTGCATCCAGAGGCCTCACCGAAACGCATAAAAAAACGATCACTGCTGCTGAAGTCATGAAGAAAAATCCCAGACACTTTGTGACTCGGCCTGACATGTTCAAGTTCCCCTGGATAGTTGTTCAGCCCGAGTCATTCTTGCAACCTGGTGACATCTTTTATATCGTCCCATTCCATACAATCCGTGGCTTGCTGCGGCGCAAAGCCTTTCCGTATGAGCTCTTGAATCAGCGGGAAAGCCTGGACTCCTGTGGAAGTGAAGATAAAGAGAGTGAACGCGCAAGTGAATTGTTTCGATTAGGATCGTGTCCGTATGATTCTTCTTCTGAAAGAGTGAAAATAGTGAAAAAGAGATCTCCAAATGAGTGCCAGAAAACTGAAAGATGCTGGCTTGGTGAATGTTATGCAGGAAACCTCACGTCCTTAAAAAAGCACTGTCTTGATCAATTGGGTGAGATCCTGCAGCAGCAGCAACAAGGCCTTGTTTCTCGATCAAATGAAAGAAATAAAGCAGGTTCCAGGCATAGACTATGCAAACCATTTCTTGAAAAATCATGCACCTATGATTCTTCAAACGAAGTGACACCCACTCATCACCTCTTGAAGAGACGATCTACTGGTGCTCGCCAAAATACGCGAAGTTACAAGCCTGAAGGATATGTCAAAGGAGATCGAAGATCGGTGCATCCAGTTGGGCATCATCATTCTCTGCTGCTGTCCCAAACTAAACAGCATCTTGATTTGTTTGTTGGGAAGAATTCCCCAGACGGTACTAATTTCCACACAAGAGCGACATCAGAAAATAAACTTAGCCCTGCAAAACTCTCTCGTCCGAAGTATGCTGGTGGCGACTATTACCCTGTCATGAAAAGACAATCTTCCATCCTTGTCTGACTATGAAAAGTCCCAAGCTGGGAGAACCTGATTCAGGAATCTCTGGCTGTCAGTCTGAAGGAACACCCTCCAAGGAGCAGTATCTTAAAAAACCCAGAAAATCATCAGATAGCTTTACTTTTTGGCTCCAAAGTGAAGCAGATGGACCTGCAGGAGATTCCGAAGGTTGGCAAGAGTCTTCCCCTGAAGAGGGTGGCTTTCACTGGGTAGTGAAATGTCGGCCTCCAGGTTCTTGCGGAGATGCAGAAAGCCCCCACTATGGAGACCAACAAATTGGAAACGAGGCGTACTTTGATATGCATATTGATGGCAAAGTATCCATTGGTTCTGGTGATTGCCAAAATATGCAAGGACGTTATGATGGAGCTCAGAATGACATCTTCAAATTGAAATCTTGTTTAAAGTAAAATAAGAACAAGTTATCTGGCCGCAGGGTAAGATTTACCCTTCCAGGCGAGGATGACAACAACCTGAGGGTGGAAGTCTCTGAGTTTCGAGACGAGGAGACTCCTTAGAACTCCCTAACTGAAAAACTTTTGCTACTAGTCTTTTTTCTGTCAGGCCTGTTGTGTGAGTCCTTGGGGATTCATCGTTAAGTCTCTTAAAAATCCATAGACAACGTTTACCTCCTCTATTTATGATCATTTCTAACACATACCATGGAAAGCATGAGTCCTTATGAACAAAGTGTCAATTGTTAAGAAATAATTCCCAAATTTCTGTGCGTTGTATGCTTGGAGGTATTGCAATCACAATAAACATGGAATTTTCTATCTGTGTTCTTTAGCCTGATAATCTTCCACCAAACAATATTCATTAACTTGCTGCAAACTAGATATTTTACCATAGCGGAGACAAGATTTCTTGCGGCGGTATCCTCGAGAAACTTTACACATATCAGAAATTAAGAAGAGAAAGGGGAAAAGAGATGGATAGGCAATTTACAAGCTAGGCTTTACAAAGTACTTTCGCTTTTCCTGTCAAATACTTCCAGTTACATATATACGTGATGCTATAGTTTTCAGTTCTGACGCGTAGGGTGAGGACTTTTGCACATAATGCTCAAGCTTTTATCTTCTGTGATATTCTTAGAATATACTCCAACTCCTAATAATTAATTTTTTATAATTGATCATTAAATCCTCGTGATGCTATCTCATACATCATCTATGTTATACTCCTTGTGTTGTTTATATGTTCCCTTAGAATTTCAGCCATATAGAATAAAAACCAAAGCTAGAGTTTGAGAAAATGATTTTCTTTACAAGAAAGTAATCTGTTAAGTATGCTGAAAGGACCTTATATTGGAAAATGTTGAATGCTGCATCAGTACTGCATATTGGACATGATATTCCAAATTTACCAATGAATCAAGGAATCTGAGCAGACAAGGAAAAATATCATTTCTGTTAGTTATCTTCCTTACGAGGGTTATAAAATTTATGAGCAGGGAGATGAATAAGTTCCTTTTATGCAAGTTCCATTAGTATATACAATCTCCAAGAACACTTAACTGTCTCATCTTATCCAAAATCTCACTTTTGAAATATGCTTTTGCGAAGAGCGTCTGCTATTAAAGCACCTGTTCCTGAATTACAGAAGGCAGTTCAGTGGTTATTCACTGTTCAATGAGAAGCTGACGTGGTTTTTTTTTTTTTTTTTTTTTTTAATTGAAAACAGAAGCTAATGACCCAGCTCTTCTATAAGGCACTTCATTACACTTGGCAGAAACATTATATACCTCCCATTCTAGTTGGGTTTCCATGCTCACACAAGAATCTTATGAAATCCAAAGTTATGGGGAAAGTAGAAACTCATCACTGCATAAATAAAAATTGAATGAGTCTTGTGTGGTGAACACCGATATATGCCCAGTCTGAAGATGCTTCTGCATAAGCCTCTCACTAAGTGATTGGCATCCTATGTGTTAACTATACCGTTCACAAAAAATTTACAACACTGATTCATCCAACATAATCACTTGTTTAGCTACTTATGTAATTATCAATGTACCCTCATATTCTGTATAAATTTGGCATATGAACCCTGTAAATATGCCTGGTATTCTTCACTTAAGAGCCTCTCTGAACTATTTGAAGCACAAGAACTTCTTTCTGCTCCAGAACTATCCGAAAGCAATGCTGGCTCACATGTAGTATGTTGGCCATTTCGTTTTAATTCACTTACTCTGGAAGGATTTTCGTTCACATTATGATGCATCGCCCAAGAGGTGTTTTGGCTGTCTAAGTTTTCATTTTGGTTGTCTGAAATATGTTGCGCAAAAGCAGAGGCAATACCAGGGAAATCTCCATCCAGTATTTTCAACACCTGCAAAAGGAAATGTTCTTTCAGAAAGTCCTAGTGTTGAGGGGGAAAGGGTGTAGTCATCAAAGAATAAAAAAATCGGTTCACTTATTGACAATGCGTAATTTGTTTCTAGGTACATTTAAAGACTTCTGGTGGTTTTGAAAGATACCTGCGACATCCTTGGTCTTTGTTCTGGCAGTGGTGAGAGGCACAATTCTGCAGCATGCATCATGGCATTTACTTCCCATTTTACGTACTTGTCCAACAATTGAGGATCTATTATCCCATTAATCATCCCCCTTTTCAGCAAAGGAAGGCCCTGCACAGCATACAAAGGAAATGTTATGATATTAGAGACTAAACTCATCCTGTTGTGTTCCATTTTTTCCAAGTTGTAAGTGCTAGATAATCAAAGTAAGTGCTACCACTGATAAACTAACAACATAATGGTTCTTAGCAGTTTCTCCAATGCAGTGGAATATGCTGAGAGGACTTGCCCAATCAGACACAAATTGTTTTCCTGTACTTCTTGAGAAATCGGTGGCCTTAAAGCCACTTAGTAACTCCAAAAGAACTATTCCATATGCGTATACATCAGCTTTCTCTGTTATAAGCCCAGTCTGAGTATACTCTGGAGCCAAGTACCTACATAAACATTAATTTATGTGTAAGAGCCATTTTCTCTGATACAAATAATTCGCTGGAGGCTAGACTGGAAATTCAACACAATATCGATCGCTTAGGCCTACTTAGCAATTATTCTGTGCTTGCTTACTACACCAACTTCATAGAACTGGTCCAAAAAATCCAAAAAGGGTGACTCTGCTTCTGGCAAAAAATTAAGCAATACAAAAGTAGGAAAAAGGCTCTCCATTAATTTACTCTGCAAGTAAATTAGTCAGTTGAACTCCAGATAAGCTTGCTAATAGGCAACACCAACATTAAGGAAAGTGCTTTGCTGAAGTTCATTGAGACAATCGAACAAGATATGCAATCATAGTCTCACATGGCACAGAGAAAACCATTAGCTTTTAGAGATTTCAGTAAGATATCTATGGGAAGAACAGCATTTTTAATTAAATTGTGATGCTGAGAATTAGCAGATTATTATGACAGAACAACGGTATGATTCAGTAGATACCCAAATGCACCAACAACCCGTGTCTCCTCGGCTGCTTGGCCATCTGCTTGCCACCTTGCTAGGCCAAAATCACCCACCTACATGTGAGACACAGCTGTAAGTAGCTAAAATCACTCGCTACTTGCATATTTGGACTGTATTTCATTCAAATCACTGCTCTCACTGACAGATGAACAAACTATTGACTGCATTGTAATGAGGCAATGCTCAAGACCGCATCTTCATGTAGTCTAACATAATGCTTGAGAGTCCATGCATTTATGAGGCACTTCTTTTCTGCCATAGAGGTTGGTCACTGAATCACATAATTTTTTTCCTAGCATGTTCACAATCAGGAAGAGGCAAATACGAGAATTTTAAGAAAATTCATGCATGGAATGAAGGGAATCCAGGCACAAGTATTGAAAAGTATGTAAAGGATAAAGATGAAATTACCATGGGTTCAAAGTCATGGGTGAGGAGGATGTTGCTGGGCCTGAAGTCTCTATGTATAATGCATCCGACTCGACAATCTTCATGAAGATATCTCAAACCTCTCGCAGCTCCTATTGCAACCTTCATCCGATTAGGCCAAGTCAGCACCTCAGATGACTCTTTTCCTGGAAATTTCACTTTCCCATCAGATCAAGAGATTCTTGCATGCACAAGTTTCTATCACGATATGGCTTTATGGAACTTCTGATGGCAAATGGTCCAATAAAAAACAAAAGGAAGCACAAGCAACTACAGCATTGCAGAGCATTACCATACAGATGCTTGTCTAATGAACCATTGCAAGCAAACTCATATATGAGGAGCCATTCTGTTTCGATGCAATAGCCCACTAACATCACCAAGTTCTTATGCTGTGCACAACTCAGCACTTCAATTTCGGAACAGAACTCTGATGCACCTTGTGCACTCAAGAACTTGTGCTGTTTCACTGCAATGACTTGTCCATCAGGTAACACTCCTCTATAGACAGGACCGAATCCACCCTCCGCCAAGAAGTTTTCTGCTGCAAATCCATTGGTAGCTCTTTCAATCTCTTTGTAGCCGAACTTCCTTGGAGCCTTACCAAAATGGGGAGCATTAAGCTTACAGACAGAGCAGAGAGGTGGAGGTGCTGGGGGATGTTTAATTGAGAGAGACATGGCTCTCCTGACACTGGATATCGGTGGAATACTTAAAGAAGGGACTGCTGGTGGTTGATTGCCATGGCTAGTTGAAGGGTCTTTTCTTGTGATCAGCTCTTTTGACTGTTGGGGGCTGGCAGCTTTTGGCCACAAGCTTGATGAATCTACTGATCTTCTCGCCAGGGCTGGAACCATATTTGCTGCTTTGAAATTATTACCCTTTGCCATTTCTGTTTTAGAATAACAAACAGCTTTAGTGTATTAGTGCGAAGCTCTTTCAATATGTTTTCTTTCATTTTGGCTTACCACCTTTAGTCTTCAGAGGACCACTATAGCTTTTCCTTTTTGGCTCCAAAGGAGTAGCTGATGCTCTAAGAAGTGTCTCGTCAATGTTGGAGTTTGACACCTTCCTCACCAATTGATGATTAGTATTTTCTGCAGAGGGATTGAATGCAGCCTGGATTTTCGTCTCCTGGTGGAAGTACTGAGAATTGAGATGTATACGTGAACTATACAGTGTCACATCTCTAGAGGTAGGATTGAGCAAGTAGAAGGGGTCCTCCTCTGTGGTAGATAGTGAGGACGATGTGTCTGCCTTGGTATTTGGACTTCTGAACCCGAGACTGCTATGGGTCACTGGACTGCTATTATCTTTGGAGTTGTATGTAGTAACTACGCCGAGCATGTCCACTACCATGGGGTCATTTTGCTTCACCTTAGTATTAATTTTCTTCCGAATATGGGGATTAACTGCTCTCAGGATCCTTGGGATGGAGTGGTCTACAAGTACAATGTTACAGATCAATTGTTTCAAACAGTCATCGCCCTCTTTCTTCAGCCGTCTGCAGTTTAAAGGCAATAACTAAGCGTTAATTCTGCCCTTGTTAATCACTCAGAGTAGGAAGAATAAACATAGTTCACTGATTCGTCACCAGGAATTTCTCCTAGATATTAAGGATAATACTTTTTACAAGAATTGAGATGAGGAAGCAAGATTACGGGTGCTTACGAATCTAGAACTACCCAGGTTGCTCCAAGCTCTCCAGCTGCAGTCGCAACTGACCCCGGCTGTGCATCTGTTATGACTTTGACTGTATTGTGCACCTATCGCTCAATAATGTGAGTCAGAAATGACACCAGCAATTTAAAACTACATGATCACTGGTCATCATAAAACACAAAGTGTGATTACCTGCTTGATTTTGTGAGCTGTAAATATGTGCCACATCATAATCTCACAAACACCTTTCAACTTCAGGTTTAGATCGGTTTCTACTCGTTCGTTGAGTGCCCGGGCCATGTTATTTGACGAAATCTTCTCATTATGGCCGCGATTCCACTTCTTGAGTAAGCCTAAGGAATGATCACAGGGTCACAAACATACAACAAGAATTTAGAGAATTGCATTAACAAGCTAAATTTGCTGTCTTTGAGATGCTCACCAGAGAAAAACCGCAAAGTCTTAGACTTATGTGTCCTATGGGCACCGGCGGGAGAATGAGTTTTAGAAGGAAGAACGGCGAGTAGGAATACAGAATCCGAAGTCTTGGTCAGATTGCGCACTGCCCATTCGAGAGCATAATCAGTGATCTTTTTACTGGCATCAACTGCCACAACTATCACTTCACCATCCATCTCATAAAATCATGCCAGAAGGCGAGAATATGAACAAGCTGCAAAGCTTCCTCAGATAAGTTGAATAGTGACGACCTTGGAGCAATAACAAGCTAACTTGGAGATAGAATCTGGTGGCCTCCAATACACTAGTCACCCTGATAAACCATATGATTATCAATTACAGTTTGCAATTGAAGTTTTATCTTTTTCTTGGGAAAGCAATAGAGAATGGACCAGCTGAAAAGACTGGCTGATCACTAAAAATTGACAAGTCCATGGAGGAATGAAGAGCCACCACTGGGCAGCACAGGGTGAGACCTTTGAAATGTTCTCTGTCTATATGCATCTGGAGGGAAATGCATATTCTCTATCGCATATCAGATAGGGACCTTCACAATAGCTTTTTCCTATTTAACATAATATTATTTTGAAGTGCTCGAGTTTTGACCTTTTCAATGATTGGAGGGTCTGTCTGCTTCATTTTGGCACAGCTTACGCTGTGTATTGATCGAGACATGGTTCTTTTTGTTTTTTTTTTCTACCTCAAAAGTGCCTTGGTGATGCTTTTGTTGTGTGCATCTGATGTCGGCAGCTATTTTCATCCCCCATTATAAAATTGTCTGGGAAATGATCCGCATTTGGTCCAACACCTTGCTAGCTCTGGTACTCCATTATGTGCTCTATTATATACCCCTTAGATGCCTTCAAACAAACAATTTAAAAATCCCTTTTACATCATAGTAATAATAATAATAATAACAACAAGAGAAAAAGCCATTAAAAAAAAAAAACCCCTCAAAACTATGCATATTGTGACATGTTTCCTCTAAATGTTTTGTAATGTCACCAAAATCCCAAAGTTGTATTTGTGTGATATTTTTATCCTCCAGCAAAATTATGTCAATCAAAACTATTAAAAATCTGCTTACATGGACGCCAATATGGCACCCACGTAACTTAAGGAAAATAAAAACAACTTGTTTCGGCTGAAAAATCATTTAATCGGACTTTGACGAAAGATAAATGTGTCACATGGGTACAAATTTGAGATTTTTTATGTCACAAGAAAAAAATTTAGGATAAATATGTTACAGTGGGGATAGTTTAAGGTTTTTGATGTCACAAAAAAAGTTTAAGATAAATGTATTATAGTAGGCATGGTTGGGGTTTTTTAGTAACTTTTTTCCTAATAACAATAATAATGATACTTACAATACTTATGGTGCTGATAAAAAAAACATAAATGTGGATTAATCAGGCTAAGACAACAGAACCGATTGATCCTGGGGCTGATTTTTTTTTTTTTTTTTTTTTTTTTGTCAAGTTAAAGTAATGGGCCAGATATTTGGCATGGCCGCAGTTGCTTCAATGTTCAATTTACAATTTAAGATTAAAGCTGATGGATGCGACATAATATGAACATCAAGTTTTTATGACAGTTTAACGATGCAAATCGTTTGCTGAAACAAGCTTGCAAGGGAAGGGAGGGGAGGGGGCGGTAAAAGAACAGTGGTTTTCACTGCCCCTTTACCTTTTGATAACCCAAAAGATCCCTTGTTGAGGAGAGAATATCTTCTCCATGTTCAGACATTCCTTCTGAGAAGTACAATATAGGGAGAGTTAGGGCCTCATCGTCTGTCTTTTTGCTTGTATCCGATCATTTGGCATCAAGAACAGAACTCTTTGAGCTGGTTGGATATTAGAGTATGAGGATATCCTTGGATTAATTTTCTATGCCCAACAGGAAGGCATGAACAAAATCAGACAATACAAAAGGCATGTGGGTAGGAATTTGGTGATGGGCTTGTCCAGAGTAGACCTTGTTCCACATCAATAAGATTATATTGAGATGCTTTCCTAATGTTAGGTAAGGATGACATCTTTGATATAAAAAGACCCTCAACAGGCTAAACCCTAGTTCCGGAGCATTTGGTGGAAAAATATTACTTATGAGCCAAATTTTTTCGACAATTTGGATGTTCTACTTTATTTGATCCAAGAGGGTTTCGTTTTTTTAACAACATTTTCCTGAGAGTTGCAGAGATTCAAATTGGCTAAAATCTGGGTCTCAAGAGTGAATGTGAACCCCAGGAACAGTACTTTAGAAAAATTTTGGGGAGATATAAGACTACCTTATTGCAAAAGGACTATAGATCAAAACGTAAAGTCCTCTCATGAAGAAACATCAAATATGAGCGCATGCTAAAACTAATGAGACCAATGGCAATTCATGATTAAACACTTCAATCTGTAAGCAATTAGAGGCGCCTGACTCAAACAAGTCCTAGATTATATTTTGGCGTAATCACACAACGTAATATGTAGTGGTGAAAACCAAAAAACAAAGCCGATGTCATCCCTCAATGCCAGCTGCTCTCTGCTCTATCTCCTAGAAGACACTCCTATTTCTATTAATATTGCTTGCCTCTGTTGCCTAAAGGAACACTTCACCCTCTGTGATCTCACCTTCAACTTCGTATGATAGTCAAGTTATGACCTCCATTACATCTACCTAGCAACTTTTGCGGGATCCCTAAGCTGCTCCCATTCAATCTCACGCTGGTTTCACGACTAAAAAATATTTCCATGATGAGATTGGCACCTGATCCTGTCATTTACGAGACATTTCCATTTCATCTGTGTCCTGCTTCTTTCATTTTCTCTAAGAAGGCTTCTTTGTCCAATGACATGGTGCTGTGGTTGCTTGAATGAGACTTTGATCATTTGGCTTCCACAACGATTTGCTGCCTTCTTCTCACCAAGAAAACTGATCTCAACATGACTTATCTATGTCCTCCAGATCGTAATGTTCTCTGAATTAATCTTATCTACTGTCACTGTCGTCATTATGTTCTGTTTGACCATCAATTTCCTTGGGGGAACGAAGCTCAGGATCCACAAGAGATGAGCATGGTCTCTCGTCTGATGCCCCTGAAAGAAAACTGAGAGCAGTCTCGATATCACTCATCAGCGGTCTCATTGATGCTTCCTCTTGCAGACACATTGCAGCAATAGCAACAGCTTGATTTAAGTCTTTCTCAAGAAATTTCCCCCGGAGCAGTGGATCTGCCATTTGTGGGAACAGTTTAGGATCTCGGAACTTCGGAGATGCCTGCATATTATCTAAGCACTCCGTAATTAGTCAAATATTTTCATTCTGGTGTATAGGTCCCACAATTACAACAATTACATAAAGCAATTTAAAACGTTTGATGAGAAAATTGCAAATATGAGAGATGCATATTACCCAAGCAACTAGATTTTGCTCCTCGCTGGGTTTCGTGGTGTCAATTACTCTCCGTCCAGTGATGAGCTCCAGTAAAATTACTCCAAAACTGTACACGTCAGATTTCGGTGTTAACTGTCCTGTTGTTGTGTATTCTGGAGCACAATAGCCATAAGTCCTCATCATCCTTGATGACACATGCATTTTATTACCAGCAGATCCCAGCTTAGCCAGTCCAAAATCAGACAGCTTTGGCGTAAATTCTTTGTCCAACAAGATGTTTGTGGACTTAAGATAACCATGTATAATAGGGGGATTGCAGCTACCATGCAAATACTCGAGACCTTTTGCTGCGCCATACGCAATCTTCATCCTCATGAACCAGTCCAAAGGTTCCTCATTTGGCCCAATATCTGCATTTAAGTTTTGGCATAAAATCCAGCCATTAATTAGACAAAGAAATTTCTCTCCAGAGCAAGAGGTGGAAATATGCGCAGGTCATCTCGCAAAACACATTATACTTCATTGGAGCTTGGAAGCTGCTCTCTTAGCATCAAAAGAAGTAGACAACAGTACTTTGCATGCAAACTCAAGCAGTTTTTCCAAAAGCATCATATTGCCATTTAAACTATAAATATTACAAGAAGAGGTACCTTTTTTGTTCGCTTTTGTGTTCGGATTGAAACTTTTGGTACCAAGCAGATGATCTTCCATAGTCCCCCCAGGCATGTATTCATATACCAGGAGCCTCTGATCACCATCGGCGCAATAACCGAGGAGGTTGACCAAATTGTCATGGCGTACAAGACTCAATGTCGTAACTGCATCAAAAAACTCCTTGTTTTCATGTAATCCATTTCTGTCAAGCTGCTTTATAGCCACCACCTGTACAAAATTCTAAGTAGTGAATCAAAGAACTTAATTGCCTGGGGAAAAAGAAAAAGAAAAAGAGCTTAGAATGTTGCGCTTGTATCACCTGACCAGTATCTTGAAGAGTGCCCTTGTATACTCTACTGAATCCGCCTTCTCCCAACAGATACTCCGGTCGAAAATTTTTTGTAGCAGATGCGAGCTCACGAAAAGTGAAATGTTGCGCTTCGATTTTTTCATGGTCCACTTTGTTTGGCTTGTTTTGGGATTCATCAAGTAGTTTCTGCTTCTTAGCTCCTGCAGCATTGAAAGACGGAAAATTTATGCCAGCAGACTTTTTTGAACATTAGTTCAACTTTACAACAACACTAGCGTGAAGGTCAAAAGTGGCACATGCTGTGAATTTGAAGTGTGGAATAGATAGCAAATATTGCATAGCCAAAGGCAAATTTATAATGTCCACGAAGAAGTTCTCTCCACAGGTGTGAACTTTTTGTTTGAAGATCAGCAGAGCAAATCAATTTGTACCCCCAACTCATCTTCCACATTTCAAGGAGAGTCTCCAGTACATTGTACCTTTTATTAGGCTATTCTCCCGCCCAATGTTCTTTGTGTTACATAAGCTAGAATAAAGTGCATAAGCAAAACCAACTCATATTTGCATCTGCAGTAATTCCATAGAAGTCTCAACCTTTTACGTTCCAGATCTCCAATTACCCAAACAACAATGCATTACGGTCCACTCCTGCCCAAATTTTCCGACTCCTCTAGGTCTAACCTTGAAAATACTAAAATATGGCTGATGCAGAAATGAAACTTAAATGGTGGGGTTTTTGGGGGCAATATGAACATGGTGGATGAACTTGAACCATCTAGTTTTGCATATGATGTAATTCAACAGAATAAAGGAAAACAAGCAACATATGCAGCCATACCTGGTGCGTGTGATGCGTTGTGACCTTTGATTGGAGTCAAGTGCTCCCTCTTAATCAGTTCAACATGCGACGAGAAACAGGGGAAGCAACTCATGTCTGAAGTTCTGAACGCAGATCAAGAAACTCTCTTCTTTCAAATCAAGCGTCCTGTGAAAAGAAATACCATGAAACCAGGCCTCTGAAGGAGGCCAGTAAGGAATGTGGAAGGCCAAGGGTCCTTCAAATTTTGTAACACACACAGCAATTTGAAGGACCCCTCTGGAATCAACAGGATGACGAACAATCACCAGAGGAACGAGCCATTTTGTAGTCCTTTTCTCTTTGAGAAGAAGATACGAAAATTTTCTCTGAGCTGTGGGGTGAATTTGGCATAACGGAAGAGGAAAATGTGGGATTTTTGTTATGTTCCTCCAGCAAAAGTCAGTTATTAGGAAAGGACCATAATTGGGCTCGGTTCATGTTTATGCCAGCTGTTTTGTTATTGGTAAATGGAGAAAATCAAACCAAGAAGATCAGATTTAAATGCCCTTCCAAATATTGCCCTAATGGTTTTTCGGCCAAACACTGTGTCATAATTCAGCTCCTCATACGTCCTCCTTCCTATGTATATATGTCGTGAAGATGGATCATTTGGTCATCCACAAAGAATGTAGCGTTTGCCTTACAGAGCCTGCGTTGCTTGTACCTAATCATCTCCAAAAAACGAGAAAGTCCTTCCCCGTTTTCATTGACGTGTTCCTTTTTTTTTTTTATTATTATTATTCTGGTGAACCACGTTAATGCCATCCACCTTATGCTTAAAGACTACGTTTGGTCGTCCGGATTTTTAATCGAGATAAGACTGGATAGGATAGGATAGGATAGGATGGATTTCCTATCTTGTCTATTATTTGGTGAATTGCGGTATTAAAATTGGATATATTTACATCATATCATATATATATTTTTTTTATTTAAACAACATATCGTTATAAATGAACCTAAATATTTTTTTTTTGGTAAAGGTAATGAAAAATGAACCTAAATGTTTTTTTTTTTTGTGGGAAGGAGGAACCCTTTGCACAACCACGCAAATGCGAAGTAAACCCCTAGAGAGCGCGCGAGAAACCACCACCCCGACGCCACGCTTAAATCGCCTAATGATCACCCCCGTTAACGCGCAAGTTGCGGGGGCTTCGAACTGGTTCTCCCGGTGGAGAACACAAGCTCTACCCTCTACGCAACGGTGGGTGGTGAAAAATGAACCTAAATGTTCATAAACAAATATGGTGAAAATCTCTCATAATACTATTCCTTAATTTATTTATTTTTTATTTTATTTTTCCTCTCTTTTATATTATTTTCTTTATTATTTCTTTTTTCCCCTTTCATTATTCTTTAATAAAATTTTATCAAATAGTAAATTGTACTAACATACCTAAAATACAAAAATACCTAAAATGTATAATAAATATAAATATTTAATTTATAGATTCAATGTTTATTATAAGATAGAATTAAAGTTGAATATATAAATTAAACTAAGATTAATTAAAAATAAATTTTATTTTTTTATTTTTAATTTCTTAAATTAAAATTCAAATATTATTTATATTGAAATATAATTTCAATTTTGTTAATTTAATAAATTTGTTATTCAAGAAAAATAAATTTCCTATTATGGACACTAGAAATCATATTCACCTTTATCCTACCTTCCTCATGGGATAATTTTATCATGTCTGTATCCCCATTATATCCGACTTTATCCTGTTTTGAGCGAGCACCAAACGTAAGATAGTATAAATCATATTCTATCCCGAATTTTATCCTGACTACCAAACGCAACCAAAGCGTGCAAAATTTGACTGCCTATTCCGGTTCTCTTACCGCCGAAAATGGAAAATGAGTTTGAACCAAGAGAACTTATACAAGAATGGTCAAGACGGAACAAAAGATTTCTGGTCATCTGATCATGTCTAATCAGAAAACCAAATGCCCCTGCTTAAGAAATGGTCCCATTAACCATGAAAAGAGAACGCATATAGTACCACAACAGAAAAGAAATGCCATACATAGAATGCATCTTAGATAGATAAGCACATTCACACAACTTTGAACAGCATCCAGTTTATTAACACCCCCTTTGTAAATATATATTCTGTAACATCTTGTGTGAAGTGTAATCATCTGTGATATTCACAATATCCCCATTCACCTCATCTCCGTTGACCTATGCGCTGACGACTGCTTTCTTGGGAAGTCATCTGTGTAGGACGAAGCTCAATTCCCTGGATGACTAGCCCGGATTTCCACTTTCCACTTTTCACATCCATCAAGCTTATTTGAACCTCCCCAGTTGGCAGGTCATCCACGAAAAACTCACCCAGATTGATCTCCTGCCACCCATCTCCTCGGTCCCGAGGACTTTTTTTCTCCCTAGCCTGAAGAGCTCTTGCCGCAGATGCATCACGGAAAATATGTGGTAATCTCTCTTGCGCAGTTTGATATTGCTGTCTCATCCTCCCATCAGGATCAAAATATACATAGCATTGTTCACCAGCAGAACCACAAGAGATGGACACTTCCACTGCTTGTGTCTCAAACCCATAGTTCCCATGCACAAACTTGAAGATGAAGTAAACTGCATAATATGTGTCAGCAGACAGAAGTCGTGTCTCCATCTTAGCGTGAACCTCAAGCCAGCATACTCTTATGAGCTCTGCCACCTCTGGGAATCTTTCAAATAGATGAACAGATTTAGTTACCACACGATAGATGCCAAACATACAGAGACAGATGACAGTATCCACAGCAAAAGAGGAAAATGTGACAGCAGTTTGGAGATTGGATGGACCTTGAGACGTGGAATGAACTCCATCTCCAGGAGCTAGGAGTGTCGCCCCATACTATAGACAGATCTCTCGCGCCAACCATATAACACTTCTTCCCACTCCATTTTTCAAGTGTAAAACTCTGCACAAGACATGGAAAGATCACTATACGTGAAATATTTGGAAAATTAAGATGGTGCCGTCTTTCCACAAGGAACATGATAAGAGTGACGGATGATTATGCAGAGAGAATTACAAGTAGGAAAATGTATCATTCGGTCATTTGTTGTGCTGAACAAACAAGGTATTGAACAGATATGATACTCCTCAAGACATGGTTCCCAAAACGATTAAAATAAGATTGTTGTACTTAAATTAAGTACTCCACTTTAATGAAAATGAAAAAACAAACTAGAGTAACTTCTTCTGCCACTGCTTCAAAAAGACCACTGCAACCAGGTTGTGTTCCATGAGCTTCTCCCAGCAATAGAATACCACAAAACATAAGAGAATGGATGGTCCATCTTTACATCCAGCCCAACAAATTCTAGTAGTAACACCTCCTAAAGTCATTCTCTGCTTTAGCCTAGTCCTCCCTCAATTCAGACAACGACATCACGTTTTAGCACACACAGACAATGCGCCCTGCATACATAATTATGTCATCACATGCATGTGAGCAGAGACTGCACTGACGAGATACCTTCACCTCCACAGCAGACTTCTATGGAGCAAACGATGTTCGAATTCTATCCCAAACTTTAACTGAAACCAGTTATGCCACAACAGCCATTTTAAAGCACAGTGTTCAAATCCATCCCTGGCTCAGCTGCTGCAGACAGTGCACAAGCCCATCGGTAAAGATGCCCTTCTCACGTACTATTTTAACTTTGAATTCGTTCTAGCAAGTATCAATAATTTCTTCAGACTGCCCAGCACAAGCAGTGAAGCCAAAAGCAATCAACCAGCCGACCCAAGTTTCAGAAAGAAAAATAAAACAAAATTGACCCTGAGTGCTGAGCCAATTATTGAGTTGACACAGCTTATGTTTCATATCTTTAAGACTACCCTTCAGCAACAACGTTGTTAGCCACTTAATATCAAACCATTTGTTCCAATGCGCAGATAATTGAGAGATTGCAGCTGACTACGCTAATCATTCTAAAAGCCTAAAACTATTAAAGAAAGGCTCGATTTTTGTCTTTAACGCAAGTGATGGGCCATGGTCTTCGAGAAGCGGATTCCACAAAACCGGGGTTCTGTGCAGAAGTTCAAAACCGTTCGACCCTCAAGCCGATCTCAAAGCCTTTCACCTTCCACTCCAAGAACTCAACTCAGTCAAGCTCCGGGCCCACGAACCCGGCAATCATTTCAACCCGCGGCCGGCGTAAAACCCAGAATACGCTCGACGAAAATCAAGTTACCTTGCGGCCGGAGTCGATGAGAAGAGGGTCGGTGCAGAGACGCAGGAAGACGTCCTTCTTCCTAGTCAGCGAGGGCCCAAGAGGCGGCGGCGGCGGCGGCGAGGAAGTGGAGACGATGAGGTCGAGATCGGGGGGAGGAAGTTGCGCCAGACGGCGTCGGAGTCGGAGGCGGCGCGGAAGGCGCGGGAGAAGGTGGCGCAGCGGCCGGCGTCGAGCGGGGTGGTGAGGGCCAGGGAGAGAATGCGGGCGATGCAATCCGCGGGCAAGGCGCCCAGCTCCACCATCTCTTTCGTTGGGATGATCGATCGATCGCGTTCCAAGTTCGATCGGTCCGATGATGTTCTCGTTTCGATTCGGTCCGAGGTTGCTGACAACCACGGGCTCAGCCACGGATGCAGAGGCTTCCCAGTTCGAAGCTTTTGAATAAGTCGAAAAGTCTTTTCCTCTCTCTTCTCTGTGTCTTCTTCAAGCATTGGGAGGGTTTGATTTTCTCACAGCATTTTTTGTACTTTTCCTCATTTTTCTTTCCCCATCTAGATGTGGAAGTTGTGCTCTCCCGATCTAATTCTAAATTTGAAAATTTGAACTCTCCGAATCTAGTTATACATCAATGAGTTATTATCTCCCAATTTAGATTTGGGAGTTTAGTAATATTTTTGGGGATTTAATATCCTCGTGCTCTATTCGTGTACAAGTCCTTTGTCTCCAATTTCAATGATGATTGTAGAAGCTCTAGTGTCTCGCTAAACTATGCTCTTCCAAAGGTTAGATTTATATTTATTTAACCTATTTTGGTTATCTTCGTAGGGCAAATACTATAGAAGAAGCCAAATTTAGGCGCACACCGCCAACTAGCAATGTCGTAGTTATTATAGAAGGAATTTCTGCGCATGCTTATCACTGAAGATGATACAAGATCCATAATTGGCCGCCAATTATCTTGCTTGACAAATCCGTTCTTTTGGAACGAGTGCATACTTAAACCTTTTCGTGTTTTTGTTGATCCTCATTGTTTTCTGGATTTTGCTTTATTTTGTAGTATTCTGACCTTTGCTTTGCTTTGATTTGCTTCATTATTAAAGTTTATGTACTTCTTATGTATTCTTTGAGCTATGAATACAATTTTTTCTAACAAAAAAAACAAAAAAGCTTCCATTAAGGTTTTACTCTTTCCTTAAATGAGATAAATAAAGGAGATGAAGAAACAAATTCAAAGAAACTGGAAAGATATAACTTCTTGTTTATGAAATAGAGTTATCATAATAAAGGAATGGACAAAAGCCATCAAAACCGTAGAGTATTCCCACGGTGATGCATTTATCCTAAATTTTTCTCAAGAACATCAAAAATCTCAAACTTGTTCATGTGCGACGTACTTATCATCTGTCAAAGTTTCCTCAATACAAACCTTTAAAAAGCCTACCTACATGGACGTTGGAAAGCAAACAATGTTAATATGATGCTCGTGTGACTTTAGTGAAATAAAAACGATATTTGTTTTGGCTGAAAAATTATTTTACTGAAACTTGACGAATGATAAATATGTCATATAAATACAAGTTTGAAATTATTTACGTCACAAGAAAAAATTTAGGATAAATGTATCATAGTAGATATAATTTGGGGGTTTTTATATCACAAATAAAAGTTTAGAGTAAATGTGTCACAGTTGACATCATTTAATATTTTTTTACAACTTTTTCCTTAAAGAAATTCACTTAAGTAAAACTCCTCAATTAATTCTTTTCATTTATTATGCCCTTATGGAAGATTGTGCCAAACCAATTGATGCTCTTATTAGAAAAGGCTAGGTCTCTCTGGTTGAGCCGAGCATTAGGGTCCTATATGCGCTAGCGATTGGCACATAGAGGAGTGGTTGCCCAAGTTTCTTGGCTTGGTATCACGTGCTTTGTATTGGAACTCTTACAAAAGATTAGCTTGTTATCCCTAGAGTCTAGAGTAACTTTCTAGATCATCTTTTGGAAATCATATAACTATCAAAAGCTTATATCTTGTAATTAATTTCATCAAAATGTACAATGGATATTAGGCACTTATTGCACAACAACCCCTTAGAAGAAGGGCCAAGCAAAGGGGATAACAGGTAAGACAAATGGAAGTTTCGGCTCTCAAGGGGTTTGGTGTTGCTCATATTTTACAAGACGGTTAACTTAGCGCTAAGAGCAAGATCGGAGTTTTTCATTAGTATATCATATGTAAATTTATGGAATTTTTGTATCTAGGATGGCGAGGGTCACTACACGTTCTCTAACTCAATGTTAAGTGCTTATAATAACTTTGCTCACGACATGACTTGCATTTATAGTCTTGTGCAAAATAGCGGGCCAAAAAGCAAAGCGATTGTTATGGAATACATGAATGAATATTCGTTATATTCATCTTATCTAATGCACCTATTATGATACATTTACATTCTAAGTACATCTCCATATCTAATGAATATTCATCTCCCTATCCAATATATGTATTATTCAATACATTGACATTAATTATAAGTGCATCCTTATTTTTTTATTAATAGAAGCTTAGTTCTATCATAGCTGTGATAGAGTAAAGAAAAGGAAAATAAAATAGTACAAATAAAAATTTATCCTCTGGCTTTCTCTACGATCTTTGGTGTCTGGCTTTCTCTACGATCTTTGGTGTCTGGCGTTCTCTACTATCTTTGGTGTTTATTTGCTTTCTCTACTTAATCTCTCTCTATTCTCTCTATCATATATTTGCAATGCAATATTTTACAATACGTTATCAGCACGAAAATCTACCAACTAAGTAAATAATTTTTGCAAGGTAAGTGTTCTTTTTTTTTTTTTTTTCATTAATCATCTTATACTTCATCTTCTCCTATAAATTCTTCATTTTTTTTTCTTGGTTTGAAACCAATTTCAAACCTAAAACTATCCTTCTGCTCTTGAAGTGGCGATAGATATTTGGAAATGCTTCTAATTAATTTAAGGATTCACTTTTGCAAGAATTATGGCAAATATTAAAAAACCAAAATTCCACATCTTAGAAGTAAGTGGAAATAATTATCTATCCTGACGCTTTGACATGAAAATGCACCTCAAAGGGTAAGGTCTCGCTAATGCAATTACAGAAAATGGAACCTCAAATGCAAAAGATAAAGCAAATACACTAATTTTTATTCGTCGTCATTTGCATAAGAGCCTGTAGACTCAATATTTATCCATTTGAGACTTTCAGACCCTGTGGAAGAGGTTGAAGGATAGGTATGATCATACTAAGACTGTTATCCTCCCTCAAGTACAATATGATTTCAAACTGCAAGATTTTAAATCAATGTTTGACTATAACTTCGCTTTATTTGATATTGTTTCCCGGCTTGAATTATGCAGTATCAAGTTCATTAATATGGAACTGTTAGAAAAAAATTTCTCCACCTTCTATGCTTCGAATATTGTATTACAACAGCAATACCGGCAGTGTCAATTTGCCACATACTTTGAATTAATTTCCGTGTTCCTCACTACTGAGCAAACTAATGAATTGCTGCTAAAAAATCATGATCTTAAATCTGCTGGCTCAAAAGTATTACCTAAAGCACATGCTAACTCTGAGAAAAATACTGGCCATTTTAAGGGCTATAAGTGCAAGCAAGAACCTAGAAGGGATGGTAGGAAATTTAACAACCCTAGGAAATTTAACTTTGGCCAGAATCATGACAAAGAAAAAAAGCCAAAAAAATGTGACTAATGAAAGTATTTGCCATCAATGTGGCATGACTAGGCACTGGTCACGTACTTGTCATACACCAAAGTACTTTGCTAATCTATACCAGGCATCTTTAAAAAATACAGGCAAGCGTAATGAATCTCATGCTATTGAAATCAATCATATTGCCATAACTACTATTGAGGCCAATAATATATCTGTTGGTGGGACTCATCTTGCTCCTGAACTAGCAAATGCATCCATGAATGTCTCTGATTTCTTTGAGAACCTCTTATTATTTTGATGAGGCATTAGACTGGTGGATGACAACTTGGATTTCGAATTTTATGATTCTAATAATTTTTTTTCTAGTTGCTTTTCTTTAAATGTATTACCTTTTGTCATTCTCTAATATGTTTATGTAATGAAATGCTTATGAACCTTATATAATATTTATTATTTTGAAATTTTATTTGACTCTATAACTAATGTGCAAATTTTATGATACTTGATATCTGAAATTATCAACACAAATGCAAATGGAAAATACCAAAAAAAATGAATATATTTGTTTGCTTAATAGTGCATCAACACATATTATATTTCATAGTAGACACTTTTTTTCAAGTATGACATTGCATAAGGCACATGTCCATATAATATTAGGTCTTATTCCGATTATTAATGGTTTCGGGAATGCCACAATTGTTTTGCCAAATGGCATCATCTTGCATATAGAGGATGCGTTTTTAAGCAGTAGATCAAAAAGAAATTTGTTCAGCTTCAAAGATGTACGCCGCAATGGGTATAATATTGAGACTATTTATGAGCAAGATAAGGAATATATGGGCATTACCTCTTATAAGATGGGCCTAGAGACCATCTATGAGAAGTTAGAAGCTTGGGTTTGTATTGTGTCATGATTAAGGCTGTTGAAACCTATACCTCCATATCCTAGAGATTGATAAACCCTGATCAAGTTAGACTATGGCATGATCGCCTTAGTTACCCTGATACTTTGATGATGCGTATAATAATTTAGAATATAAAAGGGTACCCTTTAAATGATACAAATGTATTGTTGTCCAAATATTATAATTGTGAAGTTTGTTTACAATGAAAACTCATTACAAAACATTCTATAATAAATGTTAATCTTCAATCCCATTTATTCTTGCAAAGAATTCATGGTAATATTTGTGGACCAATATAACTACCAAATGGATCGTTTTGATATTTTATAGTATTAGTGGACACATCCTATAAATGGTCCGATATTTGCCTATTATCTACGTGCAATGTCACCTTTGCACATGTACTTGCGTAGATTATAAAACTCTGTGCACAATTCCCTAATTATCCAATTAAAAGCATAAGATGGATAATGCTGGTAAATTTACATCAAAGAGTTTTGAAACGTACTATACTTCACTCGGAATCGAGATTGAGCATCCGATCGCATATGTTCATACTCAAAATGGATTGATAGAATCCTTGATTAAACATGTCCAAATCATTGCCCACACTTTATTATTGAGAACAAATCTGAACAATACAGCATTAGGTGATGCAGTTTTGCATGCGGCAACCCTAATTAAATTGCGACATGCTGCTAGTCTTTTATAATCTCCCATTTAAATGGTTATTGGTTATGAACCTGATATTTCACATTTACGCACTTTTGGTTGTGCAGTACAAGTGCCTATTGCATCGCCAAAAAGGACGAAAATGAGTCCCCAATGCCGTTTGGGCATTTATATTGGGTTTAATTCACCGTCCATCATTAAGTTCTTGGAACTAACTACTGGATCTTTTTACTGTTAGATTCACAAATTGTCATTTCAATGAGACTATGTTTCCATCAATTTAGACACCTACAACTTCCATAATTGCAAAGTAGAAACCAGTTAAGGTTTTCTCTTGGAATGAGAAAAAATTATTTCAATTAGACCCAAGAACTCCTGAATGCAAAAATGAGGTGTAGTGCATAATTCATTTACAGGTTATGGCTAATAGGCTTCCTAATGTACTTAATGATACTATTAAGTAATGAAGTCTCATATTTCAGCTGCAAATGCTCTAGTTAAGATAGATGTTCTCAAATAACAGGCTAAAATAGATCAAAATCCCCCACACTTGAAGTGTGGTAGACCAATATGATCAAAAGACATTATTCCTCTAAAATGAAGGGAAAATAATCCGAAATCCGCTCAAGAAGAGTTTGGTGTTGTGCTTGCTCCTAAAGAAGTTATTGCCCCTGAAGAAGCGCAAACTATGAAAAGAATACCAACTCTAGGAATACTGAGAATTTCATTACATATTGTAATAAGATTTGGGATCGAAATGAAATCATCATTGATAATATTTTTGCATTTTTAGTTGCTAATAAAATTATGGATAATGATCGTGAACTGCAATCTATTATTAAATGCCGTCAAAGGCAAAATTGGTCTAAGTGGGAGGAAGTAATTAATGCTAATAAGCTTCCTTAACTAAACAAGAGATTTTTGGACTTATAACTTGGATCCCCGGTAGTATAAAACCTGTTGAATATAAATGGATATTTGTCTAAAAACAAAATGAGAAAAACGAAATTGTCAGGTATAATGCCTGACTTGTTGCTCAAGGATTCTCCTAAAACTTGAAATTTATTATGATGAGACATATTCACCTGTGATGAATATGATTACATTTTGTTTTCTCATTAGTCTTGTACTCTTTGAAAGATTGGAAATGTGTTTTATAGACATTATGATGGCATATCTATATAGCTCATTAGACTCTGATATTTATATGAAAATTCTTGAGAGATTCAAAATGCTTGATGCATGCACTCCCAGCAACTTATTCTTAATAAAATTGCAAAGATTTTTATACAAGTTAAAGCAATCCAATCACATGTGGTATCAACGCCTAAGTGAATACATAGTTAAGGAAAGGTACAAGAATGATCCTATCTGCCCATGCATATTTATTAAGAAATCAGAAACTGAATTTGCTATAGTGGCAATTTATGTCAATAATATAAATTTAATTAGAACTCCAGAAGAGTTAACTAAAACTATTGAGTATTTGAAAATAGAATTTGAAGTTAAAGATTTGGATAAAACCAAACTTTATCTTGGTATAAAGCTTGAGCATAAAGCAAATTGAATAATCGTCCATCAATCGGCATACATTGAAAGATTACTTAAACACTTCAATATGGATAAGGTCACCCATTGAGCATCCCTATGGTTGTAAGGTCTCTAGACCCTCAAAAGGATCCGTTACGTCCTAAAGAATTTAATGAAAAGATAAGGCTCACCCATTGAGCATCCCTATGGTTGCAAAGTCTCTAGAGCCTCAAAAGGATCCATTACGTCCTAGAGAATCTGATGAAAAGATACTTGATTCTAAAGTATCATATCTTAATGTAATTGAGACTTTGATGTACTTGGCACAATGTACAAGACCAGATATCGCTTTTGCAGTAAATTTATTAGCATATTTTAGTTATGAGCCAACTTGGAGACATTTGAATGGAGTTAAACATATTTTTCGTTATCTCCGAGGAATCATAGATTTTGGGTTATATTATTCCAATGATTCTACCTTTGGTTTAGTTGGATATGCTGATGCTAGATATAAATCTGATACACGTAAGGCTCGCTCTCAAATCGGTTATTATTTTGTTATAACGGCATCGCTATTTCTTGGCGTTCTACGAAGAAATCACTAGTAGCTACATCTTCTAACCACTCTAAGATTATTACTTTATATAAAGCTCGAAGATAGTGTGTTTGGTTAAAATCCGTTATAACGTATATTTACAATTCTTGTTATTTAATACCGGTTACAAATTCTCCCACTATAATTTATAAAGATAATGTTACTTGTGTTGCACAAGTCATGGGAGGACATATCAAAGATGATAGGATCAAGCATATCTCGTCGAAATTTTTCTATACTCATGAATTCCAAGAAAGTCGACAAATTGATATTAAACAAATTCAATCCATAAATAATATTGTATATCTGTTTACAAAATTATTGCCAACGTCAACTTTTGAGAAATTAGTATATGGTATTGGTATGCGGCCAGTTCATAAGATACAAGATTGATTAGTTCTAGCAGTGATTATATGGCTAAATTGAGGGAAAGATATTATGAACTATGCATTGCATTCTTTTTTCTTTCTGTCCAGTTTTTTTTTTCTACAGGATTTTTTCGACATAAAGTTTTTAACGAGACAATTAATGTCTTCATAAAAGGGATAGATCATGAAATTTGTGCTTTGTACTCTTTTTCTCTTTTGTCCAGTTTTTGTCTTACTTGGTTTTTTTTTTTTGCTTAAGATTTTAATAAGACAATATTATTCAATGTGCATTAATAATATAATGAATACAATGACTATTAAAGGGGAAATGTTATGAAATACATGAATGAATATTCATTATATTCATCTTATATAATATACCTACTATGATACATGTGTATTCTACATTCTAAGTACATTTCTCTATCCAATGAACGTCATCTCCCTATCAAATATATGTATTATCCAATACATTGACATTAATGATAAGTGTATCCTTGTTTTCTTATAAATAGGAGCTTAGTTTTGTCATAGTTGTGATAGAGTGAAGAAAATGAAAATAAAATAGTAAAAATAAAAATTTCTCATCCGGTTTTCTCTACGATCTTTGATATTTGGCTTTATTTACTATCTTTGGTGTTTATCTGCCTTCTCTATTTAATCTCTCTCTTTTCTCTCTATTATAATATTTTTATACTTCTTATATTTCTTCTCTTTCAGTGAACAAATGCTTTCCCTTTTTGTAAAAGAAAGCCAGCTTCTTATAAGTATTTAAGTTTCGAGCCAGCTTCTGCTCATTTCGATTGCTTCACCTCTCCAAACGATCTTAAGAGACATTGGCTTTCGAGATTCTACTCCTAAAATGTTCTGGCGAAGGATTGCACCGATCAGGGATAACATTTCAAAATGGTTCTCCCTTTTTATAAACACCCCCTTGTAAATATATATCCTGTAACATCTCGTGTTAAGTATAACCATCTGTAATATTGACAATATCCCCATTCATCTCATCTCCATCGACCTGTGCACAGAAGCCGACCTACGCGCAGACGACTGCTTTCTCGGGAACTCATCTGTGTAGGACGAAGCTCAATCCCCAGGATGACCAGCCCGGATCTCCAGTTACCACTTGTTACATTAGTTAGAATAAAGTGCATGCAAAATCAACTCATATTTGCATCTGCCGTAATTGCATAGAAGCCTCAACCTTTTCCATTCTAAATCTCCATTTACCGAAACAACAGTGCATTATGATCCACTGCTGCCCAAATTTCTGGCTCCTTTAGGTCATACCTTGAAAATACTGAAAGATCGCGGATGAAGAAATGAAACTTAAATGGTTGAGTTTTGGGGGCAATATGAACATGGTGGATGAACTTGAACCATCTAGATTTTGCATATGATATAATCCAACAGATAAAGGAAAACAAGCAACATAGGTAGCCTTACCGGGTGCGTGTGATGCGTTGTGACCTTCGATTGGAGTCATGTGTTCCCTCTTAATCAGTTCAACATGCGACGAGAAACAGGGGAAGCAACTCATGTCTGAACGCAGATCAAGAAACTCTCTTCTTTCAAATCAAGCATCCTGTGAAAAGAAATACCATGAAATCAGGCCTCTGAAGGAGGCCAGTAAGGAATGTGGCCTTCAAAATTTGTAACACACACAACAATTTGAAGGACCCCTCAGACAATTGATGTTGGAATCAACAGGATGACGAACGATCACCAGAGGAACAAGCCATTTTGTAGTCTTTTCCTTTGAGAAGAAGATACGAAAATTTTCTCTGAGCTGTGGGGTGAATTTGGCATAAAGAAGAGGAAAATGTGGGATTTTTGTTATGTTCCTCCAGCAAAAGTCAGTTAGGAGGGAAGGACCATAATTGGGTTTGGTTCATGTTTATGCCAGCTGTTTTATTACTGGTAAATGGAGAAAATCAAACGAAGAAGATGAGATTTAAATGCCCTTCCAAATATTGCCCAAATGTTTTTTCGGCCAAACACTGTCATAAGTCAGCTCCTCATATGTCCTTCCTATGTATATCTCGTGAAGATGGATCATTTGGTCATCCACAAAGAATGAAGCATTTGCCTTACAGAGCCTGCGTTGCTTGTACCTAATTATTCTCCAAAAACAAGAAAGCCTTTCCCTGTTTTCATTGACGTGTTCCTTTTATTATTATTATTATTATTCTGGTGAACCACGTCAATACCCTCCACCTTATGCTTAAAGGGTGCAAAATTTGACTGCCTAAGAAAGTGGAAAATGAGTTCGAACCGAGAGAACTTATCTGATCATGTCTAGTCAGAAAACCAAATGCCCCCTGCTTATGAAATGGTCCCATTAACCATGAAAGGAGAACGCATATAGTACCACAACAGAAAAGAAATGCTATACATAGAATGCATCTTGGATAAGCACATTCACACAGCTTTGAACAGGATCCAGTTTACTAACACCCCCTTTGTAAATATATTTTCTGTAAAATTTTATGTGAAGTATAATCACCTATAACATTCACAGTATCCCCATTCACCACATCTCCGTCGACCTATGTGCTGACGACTGCTTTTTTGGGAAGTCCTTTTTTGAGAAGTCGTCTGTGTAGGACGAAGCTCAATCCCCTGGATGACTAGCCCGGATTTCCACTTTGCCCTTTTCACCTCCATCAAGCTTATTTGAACCTCCCCGGTTGGAGGGTTGTCCACAAAAAACTCACCCAGATTGATCTCCTGCCACCCATCTCCTCGGTCCCGAGGAGCTTTTTTCTCCCTAGCCTGAATAACTCTTGCCACAGATGCATTGCGGAACACATGCCGAGATTTCTTGTGCGGGGTTTGATATCGTTGTCTCAACCTCCCATCAGGATCAAAATATATATTGCGTTGTTGACCTGCAGAACCACAAAAGATGGACACTTCCACTGCTTGATTCTCAAACCCATAGTTCCCATGCACAAACTTGAAGATGAAGTAAGCTGCATAATATGTGTCAGCAGACAGAAGTCGCATCTCCATCTTAGCGTGAACCTCAAGCCAGCGTGCACTTACAAGCTCTGCTACCTCTGGGAATCTTTCAAATAGATGAACAGATTTCAGTTACCACACGATAGATGCCAAACATAAGAAGACAGATGACAGTATCCTCAGCAAAAGAGGAAAATGTAACGGCAGTTTGGAGATTGGATGGACCTTGAGCCGTGGAGTGAACTCCATCTCCAGAAGCTAGAAGTGTCATCCCATACTATAGACAGATCTCTGGCGCCAATTATATAACACTTCTTCCCGCTCCATTTTTCAAGTGCAAAACTCTGCACAAGACATGGAGAGATCATTCTACGTGAAATATTTGGAAAATTAAGAAGGCGCTGTCTCTCCATAAGAAACATGACAATAGCGATGGATAATTATGCGGAGAGAATTACAAGTATGTAAATATATCGTTCGGTCATTTGATATGCTGAACAAACAAGGTACTGAACAGATATGATACTCCTCGAGACATGATTCCAAAACAATTAAAATAAGATTGTTGTACTTAAATTAAGTATTTAGGACATGATCTCCACTATAATAAAAATGAAAACAACAAGCTAGAGTAACTTCATTGCTTCAAAAAGACCATCCCAACTGGGTTGTGTTCCATGAACTTCTCCCAGTAATAGAATACCAAAAACGTAAAAGAATCTTCACCCCATGAACTTTTCAATTGAATGCACTTGACTCTTTGATAAGTCAACCGTCCAACATTAACCAAACGGTTAGCACAGATGGTCCATCTCTATATCCAGCCCAACCAATTCTAGGAGTAACACCTTCTAATGTCATTATCTGCTTTCAACTAGTGCTCCCTCAATTTAGACAAGGACATCACGTTTTAGCACACATGGAGACAATTCGCCCTGCAATCATGATTATGTCATTACGTGCATGTGAGCAGAGACTGCACTGACGAGATACCTTCACCAGACTTCTGTGGAACAAACGAAGTTCCAATTCTATCCCAAACTTTAACTAGAACCAGTTACGCCACAACAGCCATTTTAAAGCACGGTGTTCAAATCTATCCCTAGCTCAGCTGCTGTGGACTGCGCACAAGCCCATTGGTAAAGATGCCAATCTCACCTACTATTTTAACTTTGAATTCGATCTAGCAAGTATCAATAATTTCTTCAGACTGCCCAGCACAAACAGTGAAGCCAAAAGCAGTCAACCAGCCAACCCAAGTTTACAAAAGAAAAATAAAACAAAATTGAACCCGAGTACTATGCCAATTTGAGCAAAGGCTTAAAATTGAGTTGACACGGTTTATGCTTCATATCTTTGAGACTACCCTTCAGCACCAACGTTGTTAGCCACTTAATATCAAACCATTTGTTCTAATGCGCAGATAACTGAGAGATTGCAGCTGACTACGCTAATCATTCTATTGGAAAAAAGGCTCAATTTTTGTCTTTAACGCGTGTGATCGGCCATGGTCTTCGAGAAGCAGATTCCACAAAACCGGGGTTCTGTGCAGAAGTTCAAAACCATTCGACCCGCAAGCCGATCTCCAACAATTCAACTCAATCAAGCTCGAGGCCCACGAACCCAACAATCATCTCATCCCGCGGACCGCCGTAAAAACCCAGAATTCGTTCGACGAAAAATCAAGTTACCTTGCGACCGGAGTCGATGAGAAGAGGGTCTTTGCAGAGACGTAGGAAGACGTCCTTCTTCCTATCCAGCGAGGGCCCAAAAGGCGGCGGCGGCAAGAAAGTGGAGACGATGAGGTCGAGGTCGGGGGGGAGGAACTCGTGCCAGACGGCGTCGGAGTCGGAGGCGGAGCGGAAGGCGCGGGAGACGGCGGCGGAGCGGGCGGCGTCGAGAGGGGTGGTGAGGGAGAGTATGTGGGCGATGCATTCCTCGGGCAAGGCGTCCACCTCCACCATCTCTTTCGTCGGGATGATCGATCGATCGATCGATCGTTCGAAGCTCGGTCGGTCCGGTCTGATGATGTTCTCGTTTCGATTGAGATGATAGTATAGAAAAGTTTTTCCCCCTCTCTTCTCTTTGCCTTGTTCGTTCGGCCTTCAACCTTGAGCTACTCCTAGAGAAAATATTAGGTGTGTTTAATAAGCCACGTAAGATGGTGCAGTAAACCATACAAAATGGACTAAGCAAATTTAGGCCCACCTGTCAGCCTCCATTTCTCCGTTAACACTCGGTCTCTCTCACCTTTACTCTCTCTCCTCCCTCCCCTCCATTTCTGCCCGGGATCCTCTCTCTCTACTTCTCTTTTCTTTCCTCTTGCGTCTGCCATGGCTCGAGCTCGAGTTGGCTCATGGCTGACCTGCTCACAAGCACGCCGACGCTCATACATGGCTGTCACCGCCTGTGCGGGGGCGCGGAACGGGGACTCGCTTGAGAAGATCAGACCCATCTCCCAAGGACGACAACCAAACGGGCAGACGGACAAGGAGAGATGAAATGAAAAATAAAAACCCAAACTTTCTTGAAGAATCTCAGTAGGCGGGGATCGGACGCGGAGCTGGGAGGAGGAAATGAACAAATGGGTTTTGTAAACGGACGCGTAGGCGTATCGGGTCGGCTTCGGTTTCCTTATTTAATGCGATTTCATCACATGGGTTGTCCTCGCCTGTTCCTAGGTATTGTTTTTTCCCATCCACCATGGACGACACTCAAATGATAAATCGGAAGGAGATAAAGTTTTTGGAATCCATTTTTTTCAGCAGATTTCCAACTGTCGGAGTGCAGTCAGCCATGGACGACACTCGCTCGACCGCAAACTTGGAGCTTCGGTTAGCGCTCGAGTTTCAAGCTCGGCCTCAAGCCATCTCACCGCAAACGAAGCTCGGCGCAGTCTCCGTCCGGCGGCGCGCCGTCCCTCCTCGACTTGAAGCGACCATGAGCCGACTCGAGCTCGAGCCATGGCAGACGCAAGAGGAAAGAAAAGAGAAGTAGAGAGAGAAGAGGTGGAGAGAGAGAGAGTTGTGGGCAGAAACAGAGGGAATGAGAGAGAGTAAAGGTGAGAGAGACGGAGTTAATGGAGAGAGTGGGGGCTGACAGGTGGGCCCAAATTTGCCACGTGTCTATTAGTGTATGCTTTACTGCACGCTACGTGGCATATTAAACACACTTAATATTTTCTCGCTAGTCTCACCTTTCCGTCCATCTGTTTTGACTTTCTTTTGAGTTTTTTTTTTTTGGTACTTTTTTTTTTTTCTCTTCCGATCTAGATTTGGGAGTACTCCACCGATCAGATTCTATATTTGAGAGTTTGAATTCTCTAAATCTAGCACTAGATTAAGGAGTTCTTCTCTCCCAAATAAAATCTAGGAGTTAAATAATATTTTTGAGAATTCGATATCCGCATGCTCTATCCGTGTACAAGTCAATGATGATTATAAGAGCTCTAACGTCTCGTTAAATTACTAAAATTTGCTCTTCTAAATGTTAGATTTGTGTTTATTTAACCTATTTTGATTGCCCCATATGACGATAGTGTAGAGAAAGTTGAATTTAGGCATGCACCGTCAACTAGCAATGCTGTAGTTATTGGAGAAGGAATTTACAACATGTATTCATCACTTATGATGATACGAAATACAGTAATTGGCCATCAATTATCTTGCTTGACAAATCCGTTCTTTTGGAACGAGTGTGTGCTTAACCTTGCCAATACTTTGTTGATCCTCCTTATTTTCTGGATTTTGCTTTATTTTGTAGTATTCTGGCCTTTTCTTTGCTTCGATTTACTTTATCATAAAAGTCCATATACTTCTCATGTATTCTTTTGAGTTATGAATACAATTTTTTTTTCTGACAAATAAAAAAAAAAAAAAGCTTCCGTTAAGGTTTCATTCTTTCCTTAAATGAGATAAATAAAGAAGATGAAATAAAAAAATTCAAAGAAACCGGAAATATATAATTTTTAGTTTACGAAATAGAGTTATCATAATAAAGGAATGGACAAAAGCCATCAAAACCCTAGAGTATCCTCTTGGTGACACATTTATCCTAATTTTTGTTTTAGGACATCAAAAATCTCAAACTTGTTCATGTGCAACATATTTACCATATGTCAAAGTTTTGTCAATACAAACCTTTAAAAGCCTACCTACATGGACGTTGGAAAGCAAACTGTGTTGATATAGCGCTTGTGTGGCTTTAGTGAAATAAAAAGGATGTTTGTTTTGGCTCAAAAATTATTTTACGGAACTTGATGAATGATAAATGTGTCAAATAAGTACAAGTTTGTATTTATGGTAAATGTGTAACAATAGATATGATTTTGGATTTTTTATGTCACAAATAAAAGTTTAGAGTAAACATGTCATAATTGGCATAATTT
Organism: Eucalyptus curtisii; assembly: GCA_017140595.1. Lineage (NCBI taxonomy): Eukaryota > Viridiplantae > Streptophyta > Magnoliopsida > Myrtales > Myrtaceae > Eucalyptus > Eucalyptus curtisii. Next base: position 43,498,967 of record CM029495.1, read on the forward strand.
AAAATTTTTTATAAAGAGATTCATGGTAAATTTATGGTAAATTTTTTTTCCATAAAGAGATTCACTTAAGTAAAACTCCTCAATTAATTCTTTTCATTTATTATGCCCTTATGGAAGATTGTGCCAAGCCAATCGACACTCTTATTAGATCAGGCTAGGTCTCTTCGGCTGAGCCGAGCATCGGGGCTCTGTATGCGCTAGCGATTGGCACATAGAGGAGTGGTTGCCCTAGTTTCTTGGCCTGATATAACATGCCTTGCATTTGAACTCTTGCGAAAGATCAACTTGTTATCTCTAGAGTAATTTTCTAGATCATCTTCTAGAAAATTGTATAATTATCAAAAGCCTTATGTTTTGAGATTAATTTCGTTGAGTCGATGATAAAGTACACATACGTTCTAGTGGATATTATGCACTTATTAAACAACAACCCCTTAGAGAAAGGGCCAAGCAAGGTAAACAATAAGTAGGAGAAATGGAAGCTTGGGTTTTCGAGGGTTTGAGGTTGCTCATATTTTACAAGACGGTTAACTTAGCACTAAGAACAAGACAGAAGTTTTTAATTAATATTTCATATATAAATTTAAGGAATTGTTTAATCTACGATAGCAAGGGTCACTGCACGCTCTCTAAATCAGTGTTGAGTGCTTGTAACAGCTTTGCTTATGATATGACTTGAATTTATAGTCTTAGGCAAAATAGCGTGACAAAAACAAAAACCTTAATATTTTTATGCCTATCATGTTTCCTCTCTCTCAATGAACGAATGCTTTCCTTTTTTTGGTAAAGCGGCTTTAGCAATTTTCGACCAGCTTCCGGCACATTTCAACTGGTCCACCTCTCCAAACGATCTTAAGAGACGTTGGCCTGACACGTTCTAGATTTTACTCCTAAAATTTTATAAAGAAGGTTCGCACCGATCGGGGATGACATTTCAAAATAATTCTCCCTTTTTATAAACACCCCCTTGTAAATATATATTCTGTAACATCTTATGTGAAGTATAATCATCTGTAATATTGACAATATCCCCATTCACCTCATCTCCGTCGACCTATACGCAGAAGTCGATCTATGCGCAGACGACTGCTCTCTTCGGAACTCATCTGTGCAGGACGAAGCTCAATCCCCTGGATGACCAGCCCGGATCTCCAGGTACAACTCGTCACGTCCATCAAACTTACTTCAACCTCCCCAGTTGGAGGGTCGTTCACGAAAAACTTACCCAGATAGATCTCCTTCCACCCATCTCCTCGGTCCTGAGGAATTTTTTACTCCGTTGACCGAACAACACGTGGGTCCATATCCGGCCATCTCTCTCGCGCGGTTTGATATTGCTGTCTCCGCCTCCCCTCAGGATCCAAATATATATCGCATCGCTCAACCTCAGAACCAGAAGAGATGGACACTCCCACTGCTTGATTCTCAAAGCCAGAGTTCTCATGCACAAACTTGAAGATTAAGTAAGCTGAATAATATGTGTCAGCAGACAGAAGTCGCGTCTCCATCTTAGCTTGAACCTCAAGCCAGTGTACTCTTACAAGCTCTGCCACCTCCGGGAATCTTTTAAATAGACGAACAAATTACAGTTACCACACGATAGATGCCAAACATAAGAAGACAGAGGACAGTATCCACAGCAAAAGAGGAAAATGTAACAGCAGTTTGGAGATTGGATGGACCTTGAGACGTGGAGTGAACTCCATCTCCAGCAGATAGGAGTATCGCCCCATTCTATAGACAGATCTCTGGCGCCAATTATATAACACTTCTTCCCGCTCCAATTTTCAAGTGCAAAACTCTGCACAGGACATGGAGAGATCATTCTACGTGAAATATTTGGAAAATTAAGAAGGCGCTGTCTCTCCATAAGAAACATGACAATAGCGATGGATAATTATGCGGAGAGAATTACAAGTATGTAAATATATCGTTCGGTCATTTGATATGCTGAACAAACAAGGTACTGAACAGATATGATACTCCTCGAGACATGATTCCAAAACAATTAAAATAAGATTGTACTTAAATTAAGTACTTAGGATGCCCATGATCTCCACTTTAATAAAAATGAATAAAAAAGCTAGAGTAACTTCATTGCTTCAACAAGACCATTGCAACCAGGTTGTGTTCCATGAACTTCTCCCAGTAAAAAAATACCAGAAACGTAAAAGAATCATCACCCCATGAACTTTTCAATTGAATGCACTTGACTCTTTGATAAGTCAACCGTCCAACATTAACCAAACGGTTAGCACAGATGGTCCATCTCTATATCCAGCCCAACCAATTCTAGGAGTAACACCTTGTAATGTCATTCTCTGCTTTCAACTAGTCCTCCCACAGTTTAGACAAGGACGTCACGTTTTAGCACACATGGAGACAATTCGCCCCGCATTCATAATTATGTCATCGCATACATGTGAGAAGAGACTGCACCGACGAGATAATCCACAGCAGACTTCTGTGGAACAAACAATGTTCCAATTCCATCCCCAACTTTAACTAAAACCAGTTACACCACAACAGCCTTTTCAAAGCATAGCGTTCAAAACCAACCCTAACTCTGGTATTCAGCTCCTGCAGACAGTGCACGACTTAAGAGCACATCTGCCCGTCGGTAATGATGCCTTCCTCACCTACTATTTTAACTTCAAATTCATACTAGTGAGTATGGTTGGTTTCTTCAGAGTGCCCAGCACAAGCAGTGAAGCCAAAACAAACCAACCAGCCATCCCAAGTTTATAAAAGCCTGAAGTTGATACCTTTGAGACTACCCTTCAGGTGCAGAAAGATTAAACGAGCGAACCCCAGCACCAACGTTAAGTTCAAACCATCAGTTCTAAAGCGCAGATAATTGAGAGATTGCAGCTGACTACGCTAATTATACTAAAAGCCTGAAACTATTGGAAAAAGGCTTCTTGTTTTGTGTGTGATCCACCATGGTCTTCGAGAAACGGATTACGCAAAACCGGAGTTCTGTGCAAAAGTTCAAAACCGTTCGACCCTCAAGCCGATGTTCAAAGCCTTTCACCTTCCACTCCAAGAATTCAGCTCAATCAAGCTCCAGGCCCACGAACCCGGCAATCATTTCATCCCGCGGCCGGCGTAAAATCCAGAATTCGTTCGACAGAAATCAAGTTACCTTGCGACCGGAGTCGATGAGAATAGGGTCGGTGCAGAGACGCAGGAAGACGTCCTTCTTCCTAGTCAGCTAGGGCCCAAAAGGCGGCGGCGGCGGCGGCGGCGGCGGCGAGGAAGTGGAGACGATGAGGTCGAGGTCGGGGGGGAGGAAGTTGCGCCAGACGGCGTCGGAGTCGGAGGCGGAGCGGAAGGCGCGGGAGAAGGTGGCGCAGCGGCCGGCGTCGACAGGGGTGGCGAGGGCCAGGGAGAGAATGCGGGCGATGCAATCCACGGGCAAGGCGCCCAGCTCCACCATCTCTTTCGTTGGGATGATCGATCGATCGCGTTCGAAGCTCGATCGGTCTGATGATGTTCTCGTTTCGATTCCGATGAGAAATTCTACCTCAAAGTTCAAGAACTGTTTACTGTCGTTACCTTTCCCTAAATGGCATAAATGAAGAAGATGAAAAAAAAAAAATCAAAGAAATTGGAATGTATGCATGTATAGTGAAGTAAGGTTATCATGATAGAGGAATTCACTTAAGTTAAACTCCTCGATTTATTTTTTTTTTTCATTTCTTGTGCCCTTATCAAAAGCTATGCCAAGTTAGTGGACGTCGGTTAATCCTAGAACTCGAGGGTAAGGGTGGGATTAGAAGTATTTCAATAATTTAAGGATTTTTTTGATATGAGAAAGTAGTGATCACCATTGACTCTCGAAGTCGATGGGTACTTATAACAACTTTTCTTGCAACATGACTGAATTTGTGGTCTCATACAAAACCTTTCGACTGATCTACTTCTCCAAACAATTTTAAGAATGCCCTCCTCCATGTCAATTTTATATTCCAGATTTTACTCTTGAAATGTTCCGAAAAAGGATTGGTCGGTCAGTAATAACTTTTTAGGATCATACCCCTTTTAATTAAGTACCCTGTCGATGTGGACCATGTGCTAAAAACGAAGTTGATTGAGCAGATCACATGCGAGCACAAAGAGAGGCAATCCGACATCAGAAAGTGTTGAACACGTCAAAAGACTTCCCCACCAATTCAAAATAGATCTCCACCTTTTCTTTGCATTGCCTTCAGGATTGTTCACTTTCTCTATGACTGAAAACCCTTTTTCTTTTGCCATTTTGGAGATGTATTTATACATGAATGAATTGCGCATGGGGCCCCTACTCTCAGCAGTCCTTGAAACTTTTGCCATTTTGGAGATGTATGTGGAATCAACGTTCTTCCTTGATTATTAAAAGAAATGCTAAGATATGTGTCAACAAGGTATTAATAGCACATCAACTTAATATTCCCTCTCGCGTGTAAAGTTGATCTTTTAGTTATAGCATACATGGACTCAAAACACACTTTCGTGTGTAATCCGGTCTCTTCATACGTGCAAGGTAAGATATAAATGTGATCGCATCAACGAGATAACTATGACTAGAAAAATATAAAGAATAAAGTGAAATGAAAATCAAGAGGTGTATATGGGAATTGAATCTTTACATGTGCTTGGACACCGGCTAAGACAAATTGTCTCTCTTGATAGTTTATATTGTTAGTAAAAAGTCCAACGGTGAATTTACATCGTATGACCTTAGCACTCCCTCTTTCACGACGGATTGTGAAAATTGGTCCTTTTAATCTTAGGTTTTCAGATGCAAATTTTTAGATCCTGCATCACTTCAAATCTGAGTTATGCTTTTTGAATATTTCCATAGCTGTAGTAATTTTTTTTTTTTTTATAAATGCCTTGGGTGTACTTTAAAAAAACTGTTCAAAAAAAGATTGTAATTTGCAATACCCCGCCTCTCTCAAATTATCTGTGATTAATGCATCGAAAAGTTCAAAATATTTCATTATCAAATCTATTTAACTAGTGCTTGGGACACTCGTTAATAAAACTTAGATATTAAGGACGCGAATGATAATCATTTTATTTTGTAAATCAATTTCTGGCAAGAATTTGATTTCTATTTCTACTATTTAAACGAATTTCTAAGTAAAAAAATACATGTTTGATAACGACACCAATTTCTATTCTCTAAATAAAAATTCATTTGATATTGACAAGAAATTTCTCTTTTCTATTTCCATTATTTGGACAATTTTTCTATTTCCATAGCATTAGTAAAATTTTTGTCAATAAGCGCCTTAGGTGTACTTGTAAAAAAACTCATTATAAAAAATATTACAATTTATAATACTCTATCTCTCTTGAGTAATGTATGATTGATGTATCGAAAAATTCAAAATATCTAATTATCAAAGCATATTTAACTAGTACTCTAGATATTATCAACAAGATCTGGTCATTAAGGGCGCACATGTCAACGTTTTTTTTTTTTTTTTTGTTCTTTTACTTATCGGAATAGAAAAAAAGAAATCCGTTTGATAACGTCAATTAATTTTTATATTCGGAATAGAAAAGTGGTCGGGGAAGAGATTTGAAATGAAAACAAGAAATAGAAAAAAGTAACATTTTGTTCCCGAAAACAAAATCTAGAAATAATTTATTCTTTTCTTTTCTTTTTCTTCTTCTTCGCCGCCCCCTTCGCCACGCCACTTGAGACGGTAGTCGTGTCGGATGACGAGTGGCGAGCAGTTGCGACCAGCAGCTGGTGGCGAGGAAGAAGAAGAAAAGAAAAGAAAAAAAAAGACAAAATCCAAAAAAATAAAAAGAAAGTCTACTTTACAAAAAAATTGTTGACCCGCATTTTTATTCTTTTTCTATTTCGAGAATATAAATTTTGTATAGTTACGAAACACGCTCTTTTATTTAAATAAAAATAAAAAAACGAAAAGAAATTATTTCTCCGAATACAATTATTAACAAATAGGCTCAACACGACTGCAAACAAAATTCCATTCGGTTTTCCAAGCCCATTGAATCGGTGGAGTTATTGCCACCCTCCTTCTTTCGCTTACTTCCCTCGTAAGAAATAATTAGCTGCGCCCACAAATCCAACCATCCGTCAACCTTCAGTTCTGAAAGGCAACCGTCCATCCAGTATCCAATTTATTTATTTATTTATTTCTTTAAATATTTTTCCTTACTTCCTCTCTGCCTTCGTTACTTTCTGGACGACCTTTCTTGGCGTTTGCCGATTCAGCAGAGCACCGTACGCCACAAACCTTCGCCTCTAAGATATCTTTTATTTTTTTCTTTCTTTTTTTCTAAGTCACTGATAAAGATTTCACCATCCATTGACGTGACAGCCCATCCTCTCTCTCTTCCTATATAAACTCTCTCTCCGCAAATCGCCCTCTGCATCACCAACGTCATCGTCGTCATTCATCTCCTCGGAAGGCGTCACCTTTGCACCGTTTTGGCGACAACCCATCGTCGGAATTCTTGCAATTCTCGCTCTGCTTCTCTGTCTCCTGTATAAACTCGACGAATTACGCTGTGCATCGCCGCCGCCTCGTCGAAAGGCGTCGCCTTTACACCGTTTCGGCCACACCCATTATCGGCATCCCTTGTAATTCTCTCGCTAATTCTCCGTCTCTGCGTGAACTCGACGAATTACGCGGCGAATCCCCGTCGCCTCGTCGAAAGGCGTCACCTTTAAGCGGTTTCGGACGCACCCATTTTCTTTCTTGGAATTTCTTTTCGATAATGGCGGCGGCGTCCGAAGCGGCGAAGGGTCGGGACGGTCCCGACTTCTCGGAGCTGCCCGAAGGGTGCATAGCCAGCGTCGTGTCCTTCACGAGCCCCGCCGACGCTTGCCGGCTCGCGCCCGTCTCGTCCCTCTTCAAGTCGGCGTGCGATTCCGACGCGGTGTGGGCATCGTTCTTGCCGCCGGAGTGCCGCCAGATGGTCCCCCGGAGAGTCTCTTCGCTGAAGGAGCTCTACTTCAGCCTCTGCGACGACCCGGTTCTCGTCGACGATGGCAAAATGGTAAGCATTCCACCCTCAAACCGCCTCTTCCTGTTCTTTTTGCATTATGATTTTTGCTGCGGATTGAGGGGGTGGTGTGCGATAGCTTTTCTTCATGTTAGATTTAATAGAATATTGGAATGTGATGCATGTGATGTGCTGTTGTCGCCTGCACGTTTCGACACATTGCGAATTCGGCTGGCCCAAAAAAAAAAAAAAAAAAAAAAAAAAAAATCATAATTGTTCTTTCATTGTCGGGTAGTCCGCTCTGAAGGCAGTGTCGTCAGCGCATGCTTCTTGCTCTCTTCCCACCTGAACCGAGTGAATGCATTTCTTCGCGGAGAAGCTATTGTCATGTGATAATCACGCTGTGGTTTCCATTGGACATTATTCTTTTGCACACGGCCGCCAGCCGCATGTGGAAGGTTGATTGAATTGTATAAATGAACCAACTCAATGGTTTAAGTCCGTGAGATAAAGAATGATAAATGAAGGGTGAAAAGGATCTTTCATTTGAAAAAAGACAAGATCCAAATGGCTTGGAGCAAAGAATGGATAAATATATCGAATCACTTAATTTACAATGCTAAGAGCATGAAGATTATCATTACTGTTGATATGGTACCTTGATGACCACTAATGGAATGCATCTTTAGGGGTGAATCTATATATGGCTTTAAGACTGTCTGTTACCTTTTGGTCTACTTTTTATTTTTCATTTAATTGCTCAAAATCCTCCCAAACTTTGTTAGCATTGGTAATTAGCCCCTGAACTTTAAATTGGCACCGTTGAATAGTGGCCGTGTAACTTTGAAAAGTTACATTTTATGCCCGAGTTTTGATTTTTTCTTTGTAGGGGTTAGTTTTCCATCTACATAGCTGGTAAGTGTTATCAGAAAACGGATAACGCAATTCTTTTGACCAAAATGGTCCCTGCTGAATTTTCTTGTATCAACCATATAATAGTGCCTCGGCTCGGTTGAGTAATGTAGTTCGCTCAGCTCGCAGCGGACTTGTTCTATTTTAGTGGAAAGACATTTCTCTTTGGGATAAAAAAACATAATCTTTCTAGATTTGTTTGTTAGAGTAGGACGTGTATTTTCATGTAACAGTTAACACTATACAGATAGAGTAACCAGCGATTGCAGCAAAAAAATCAAAGTTTATAGGGGAATTTGTAACTTTACAAGTTTTTCAGGGGTCATTATGCAATGGTTCTAAGTTGAGGTGGTTTTAAACGATTATTCCTTTTACTTTCTTTGGTTGCTTTTGTGTGACGTGAAACGTGTTATCCTACTTCAATCTTGGCGATAAAGTCAATAAACAACTTTTGCTAAAAAAAGGCCAAGACAAGCACTCTCACTATTTTATTGGAAAGGGAAAGCACGTATGGTGGAATAAGTGCTAAGATGTATTGCTTTTGCGCATATTATATCTGCTGAAACAGTGAATTTCATTTACTCAAAACGACATTGGTTCAGTTTCTTGTTGCTTACGTGAACCCAACATGCTTTGCAGAGCTTTTCGCTGGAGAGGCACAGTGGGAAGAAATGTATCATGCTATCTGCAAGGGCCCTGTCTATAACATGGGGTGATACTCCGAGGTACTGGTCTTGGAATCCCATGCCCGACTCCAGGTAAAAACATTATTTCCTCCACTCTCTCACCTTCATGAAGACAGTGGGCGTAGCATTAATTTGTTCGTCTCAAAATAAACTTCTTTTGTTTCTCCGTCAAAGTGATGATCGAATGGAATGCCTTTGTCAATTAACAGGTTCGCAGAAGTTGCTGAACTCATCAATGTATGTTGGCTCGAGATCAAAGGTAGAATTAGTTCTCGCATGTTATCGCCCGGAACCCGTTACGCAGCGTACTTGGTATTTAAATCCACCCCGACATTTTATGGATTTGACTTCCAGTCTGTTGAGGTTGGAGTTGGATTTGTGGATGATGAAGTGGGTAAGCGTGAGCGCTCAGTTTACTTATCTGGAGAGAACAACACGCGGGGACGGCAGACCATGCCAAGATTGACCATGCCAAGATTTAGGCGCATGGGTTTCCGTTTTCTACCGACGCCTGTTGAATTATTTGACGACAATCGTGATGGGGGCCCGCCGCCGGCACCTGCTTCTGCCGAGGGGAATGAGAACTATCCTAAAGAGAGACGAGATGGGTGGTCAGAGATAGAGCTAGGTGAGTTCTTGACGAAGGATGGAGAAGTCGGGGAGGTTGAAATGAGTGTCATGGAGACGAAGGGCGGCAACTGGAAGGCCGGGCTGATCGTGGAGGGGATCGAAATTAGGCCCAAGGAAGGGAAAGAATAGTGCCTTTATGCGGGGCATGTGTCAGTTTGTGTGTTCTCTCTTGATTAAGAGCCTTTTCTCTCTGCTTCGCTGTTGTTATTATAATGTTCTTTTTATCAATTTGTAGTAGCTTTCTACCAAATCAGAAAGCATGCTTGTGATCTAATATTCAATTCAATCTGAGCGGGAAAAGCATATGTCATGGAGCGAATGGTTTGTGATCTGGTTAATGAACGCCCAATGCCTTTTGCATATGATGGAACTTAGATGTAGACTCCCACGGACTCACCCGGACACTCAAGTACTGTTCCAGTAAAACATCTGCAAAATGATTCCTTATCTTACTACTCCAACCACCTCCGTTGGTATCGACGGGAATATATGTGACTCCATTGACGATATATGAATGCAATCTCTGCGGTGCGCTGGTGCCTGCGCCTCTCTTCCGGGTAAAAGAACGAAAAGTAGTGTCAAAGCCAATGACCGGGCTAAAATAATTTCCTGTTGACAAGCTGAATGTTGTAGCACAACTCATAAAAACTGGAGGCGCCTTGCCTTGCAGGACTGGTGAACCGTCTTGGAGGCGACTTTTATCTGGCGGTCAAGTTCAACCATGAAAACTCTGCTTACTTCTCCTTGTTAATTTCCTAGTTTTCTTGGAGTTTTCGTTGTTCTGTTGGAAACGAAAGGGGCCTAGTGCCGTTTTCTGAGCCAAAAAAAGGGCAAAAAACCCGGTTTTCTTCGTGAGGTGGGGTTTGCTGGAATCTGAGACAACCATTCTTAATCCATTTATGGAGCCGATAGCGTAAACTTTCGAAAGGATTAAGGGAGAAATTGTTCTCTTCGGATCTTAATAAGCGTTTCATGTGTGCTAACAAAGTGGAAAGAAGCCCCTCCATAATGGGTCGACAGTGCTCGCATCCAGATTAGTCAGGGCCAAAGGCTCCGGATACCGGGTGGTCACTGACCGAAAAAAAAATGTGAAGGAGTCGTACTTCAGCAAAGGATGCATAAACACATGAGCACATAACAAAACGATAATCACATGAAAACCTTGATCCGCAGCAATGCCGAACAGCTCTTCAGGTTTGCCATATCGTTGAAAATGCAGCACTGCCGCTGTCAACAGTCGAACTCCGCAAATTTATCGCCGCGTTTACCGCTGGATGAGTGGCTTCTGGACTTGATGGAACTTTTGCAGTCTTCGAATCAGCCACGGCAAGTTTGCACTTGATGTTTTTATCAACAGGTTGGTTCTTTGCATACAAAAACTGGCAACTACGCGCATGCCAAACCTCTGCAATGGCCCTCCAACTCAATGCCAGTCCTTCCTGACCTTTCGGTCTACCTCCCGGTAGAACTCACCGCGCACCATTGCTTCACTGCTCGGCTCAGATGCGTTGGACATAGCCACCATCAACAACATCAAATCCGCCGCAGAAGAAATACGTTCCTATAACTTGGTCATAGTTCCACTTCCCTGCTAGTGCACCGGAAGGATTTACTTGGCACGAGGCCGCTTAATCTTATGTTTTTGTTCAGAGATGCGAATTGCGGATCTTCAAGGCAAGTTGGAATGGCTGTGTAAAAGCGGGGGCGCGTTTTGGATATGCCCATGGCATTTTTAGTAATCAAATTAACATTTTTATCATTAGTAAACCCGTTCAAGGAAAGATAGCAATTTGCAATGCTATCCCTTTCTCCAGTTATGTATAATTATGCATTGAAAAAACAAAAATATTTTAGTATCAAGTATATTTAATCATTGCCTTGGACACTTGCTAACAAAGACCTAAATATTCCATTTTGAGGACTTATATTGAATTTTGAATATGTCTCACAACCCAAAAGAATTTGTGAGATGGTTTATTTCATCTTTGGATTTGGATCAAATAGGTCCAAGAGATGAGAAAATTAAGGATATATTTATATATAAGTTCGAGAACCAACCCGTACAATATATAGTTCATGATCAATGATTGATCAAATTCATTTGAAATCATGCTTACCTATCATGTCTCTTTTGGATAACGTATGATTCAAAATATATCATTATCAAGCATATTTAACCGGTGCTTTGGATATTCGATAACAAGACCCGATCAATAACATGGCTCCAAAACAAATTCCTTTCGTTTTTAAGGCCCGTAGAAGCGATGGGGTCATTACCACCCTACCGTTTACTTGTCTCATAAGAAATGATTTGCTGCGCCCACAATGCAATCTTTGGTCAACCTTAATTTTAAGAGGGCATCCATCTAAAATACAATATATTTATCTCTTTCTTTAAATATTTTCCTCATTTCCTTTGTCTTTTCCACTCTCTCTGGATGTAATTTTCTGCCGGTTGTTGATTCATCAGAGACCCTCCATGCCCCAAACCTTAGGCACGAAGATTCCTCTGTCTTTTTTTTTTTTTTTTTTTGTCACTGCCATTAAGATTTCACTATCCATTGGTTTGACAACACCTCCTCTCTCAATCACGGTCTGTACCATCATCATCATCTCCTCGAAACCGTTTTGGCTACACCCATCACCGGAGTCCTCGTAATTCTCTCAAAACTTCTCTGTCTCCTGTATAAACTCGACGAATTACGCTGTGAATCGCCGCCGCCTCGTCGAAAGGCGTCGCCTTTACACCGTTTTGGCCACACCCATTATCGGCGTCCCTTGTAGTTCTCTCTCTACTTCTCCGTCTCTGTGTAAACTCGACGAATTACGCGGCGAATCGTCGTCGCCCCGTCGAAAGGCGTCGACTTTAAGCGGTTTCAGACGCACCCATTTTCTTGGAATTTCTTTTCAATGGCGGCGGCCGAAGCGGCGAAGGGTCGAGAGGGTCCCGACTTCTCGGAGCTGCCCGAAGGGTGCATCGCCAGCGTCGTCTCCTTCACGAGCCCCGCCGACGCGTGCCGGCTCGCGCCCGTCTCGTCCCTCTTCAAGTCGGCGTGCGATTCCGACGCGGTGTGGGCCTCGTTCTTGCCGCCGGAGTGCCGCCAGATGGTGCCCCGGAGAGTCTCGTCGCTGAAGGAGCTCTACTTCAGCCTCTGCGACGACCCGGTTCTCGTCGACGATGGCAAAATGGTAAGTCTTCCACCCTCAAACCGCCTCTTCCTATCCTTTTCGCATTATAATTTTTGCTGCGGATTGAGGGGGTGATGTGCGGTAGCTGTTCTTCATGTTAGCTTTAATAGAATATTGAAATGCGATGCATGTGATGTGCTGTCACCTGCACATTTCGACACACTGCGAATTCGGCTCACCGCGAATTCGGCTGGCCAAAAAAATAAAAATAAAAAATTGTTCTTTCATTGTTGAGTAGTCGACTCTGAAGGCGGTGTGTCGTCAGCGCATGCTTCTTGCCCTCTTCCCGCTTGAACCAAGTGAATGCATTTCTTCAAGGAGAAGCTATTGTTATATGATAATCACGCTGTGGCTTCCACTGGACATTATTCTTTTGCACACGGCCGCCAGCCGAATGTGAAAGGTTGATTGAATTGTATAAATGAACCAACATAATGGTTTAAGACTGTGAGATAAAGAATGATAAATGAAGGGTGAAAAGGATCTTTCATTTGAAAAATGACAAGATTCAAATGGGTTGGAGCAAAAGAGTGGATAGATACATTGAATCACTCAATTTACAGTGCTAAGAGCATGAAAATTATCATTACTGTTGATATGGTACCGTGATGACCACTAATGGAATGCATTGTTAGAGGTGAATCTATGTATGGCGTTAAGACTGTCTGTTACCTTTTGGTCTACTTTTTATTTTTCGGTTAATTGCTCAAAATCCGCCCAAAATTTGTTAACATTGCTAATTAGCCCCTGAACTTTAAATTGACACTGTTGAATAGTGACCGTGTAACTTTGAAGAGTTACATATTACGCTCGAGTTTTGATTTTTTCTTTTCAGTGGTTAGTTTAATCTGCATAACTGGTAAGTGTTATTTGAAAACGGATAACTCAATTCTTTTGACCAAAATAGTCTGCTGAATTTTCTTGTGTTCATCAATCATGTATCTTTTCTATTTTGTTAACTTTATCAACCATATAATAGTGCCTCGGCTTGCAGTGGACTTGTTCTACTCTAGTGGAAAGACATTTCTCTCTGGGAAAAAACATAATCTTTCTATATTTGTTTGTTAGAGCAGGAAGTGTATTTTCATGTAATAGTTAATGCCTATATAGATAGAATAACTAGTGATTGCAACAAAAAAATTAAAGTTTAAGGGGAATTTGTAACTTTACAATTTTTTCAGGGGTCATTATGCAATGGTTCTAAAGTTGAGGTGGTTTTAAACAATTATTCCTTCTATTTTCTTTTGGTTGCTTTTGTGTGATGTGAAACGTGTTATCCTACTTCAATCTTGGCGATAAAGTCAATAAACAACTTTTGCTAAAAAAAGCCAAGACAAGCACTCTCACTATTTTATTGGAAAGGAGACAGCACATATGGTGGAATAAGTGCTAAGCTGTGTTGCTTTTGCGCATGTTTTATCTGCTGAAACAGTGAATTTCATTTACTCAAAATGAAGTTGGTTCAAGTTTCTTGTTGCTTACGTGAATCCAACATGCTCTGCAGAGCTTTTCGCTGGATAGGCATAGTGGGAAGAAATGTATCATGCTATCTACAAGGGCCTTGTCTATAACATGGGGTGATACTCCGAGGTACTGGTCTTGGAATCCCATGCCCGACTCCAGGTAAAAACATTATTTCCTCCACTCTCTCACCTTCATGAAGACAATGGGCGTGGGCTTAATTTGTTTGTCCCAAAATAAACTTTCTTTTGTTTCTCCGTCAAAGTGATGATTGAATGGAATGTCTTTGTCAATTGACAGGTTTGCAGAAGTTGCTGAACTCATCAATGTATGTTGGCTAGAGATTAGAGGCACGATTAGTTCTCGCATGTTGTTGCCAGGAACCCATTATGCAGCATACTTGGTATTTAAATCCACCCCGACATTTTATGGATTTGACTTCCAGTCTGTTGAGGTTGGAGTTGGATTTGTCGATGATGAAGCGGGTAAGCGTGAGCGCTCAGTTTACTTATCAGGAAAGCACAACACGCAGGGACGGCAGACCATGCCGAGATTTTGGCGCATTGGCGTCCGTTTCCAACCGATGCCTTTTGAATTGGTTGATGACACTCGTGATGGGGGCCCTCTGCCGTTGCCTGCTCCTGCTAAGGGCAATGAGAACTATCCTAAAGAGCGACGAGATGGGTGGTCAGAGATGGAGCTAGGTGAGTTCTTGACGAAGGATGGAGAAAACAGGGAGGTTGAAATGAGTGTCATGGAGACCAAGGGTGGCAATTGGAAGGCCGGGCTGATTGTGGAAGGGATCGAAATCAGGTCCAAGGATGGAAAAGAAAAGTGCCTTTATGCAGGGCATGTGTAAGTTTGTATGTTCTGTCTCTTGATTAAGAGCCTTTTCTCTCTGCTTTGCTGTTGTCCTTTCAATGTTCTTGTTATCAATTTTTAGTGGCTTTCTACCAAATCAGAAAGCGTGCTTGTGATCTAATATTCAATTCAATGTAAGTGGGAAAAGCATATGTCATGGAGCGAATGGTTTGTGATCTGGTTAATGAACGCCCAATGCCTTCTGCGGAAATGATGGAACTTAGATGTAGACTTCCACAGACTCACACAGCCACTCAAGTACTGTGTATGGTTCCTGTAAATCACCTGCGAAACGATTCCTTGTCTTACTACTCCAACCACCTCTGTTGGTATCGACGGAAATATATGACTCCATTGAAAATATATGAATGTGATCTCTGCGGTGCGCTGGTGCTGCTGTGAGCATGGTCCGGGTTGGTCCGGGCCACCCCTAACCCTGGACCAACCCGTACGGTGTCGGTCCTCAATTTTTAGGACGAGGACCGACCCTATTGAGTCCGGGACCAAGGACAGGACCGACCCATGGGTTCGGGTCCGGCCTGCGGTCAACCGGGGACCAATCGATAATTTTTTTTGTCTTGTTTTTTATACTCCCTAAAAAAAGCAAACCTACAATTCAAATTACACATACATCAACAATGCGGCATTGTGCAACTAAACTATAAATATCAATACATATTCGGCAAATTTAAGATGACACAATAATAGAAATTTCGTACTGCGCTAACCGCTCATCTAGATATGGGACAAGATGGAAAGTTCTTGTAATCATCTATCTTTAATATTCATAACACCATATGCAAAAGCGTTTTTCTGCATTTGATCATGTAAAGTCCACTCAACCAAAAAATGAGCTTCACACCACTTGACTAGCAAATCACCGTAGCAACTGCAGTACTACTCTACTTTTCAAAAAGTTCTACCATTTGACACAAATTGAAAAGCAAAGTGCAGCTGAAATTCATTAGTAAAATACAATTAAACCATAAAAAGTTTAAAATACTTAATATAAACCATGAATATATAACTTCACATCTTGTTAATTCACTTGAACTTCTAAACACCGAAAACAAAACAAACGTCACATAATTAATACTCAACAAAAGTTTTAAATTGAAATTACTATTAGTGCTATTGATAGAACATCTCACCATAACTCTTAGATTTTACTTAGGTTTGAATATATAAAAGAATTATAAATAATATAATGTAATATAATATATATACGGGGTTGGTCCAGGGTTTGACCGACCCAAAATTCTTAGGACCGATGACCAACCAAAGACACGGTGTCGGTCCTGGAATTTCAGGACCAAGGACCGACCTGGTCCCCTTGGGAACTGGACCGGGACCGACAGGGTTGGGCCGGTCAGGGGTTGGTCTAGGGTCGACCCTAGACCGCTGCTCACCCTTAGTGCCTGCGCATCTCTTCCGGGATAAAACAAAGACTTAGAAAAGTAGATTCAAAGCCAATGACCGGGCTAAAATAATTTCCTCTTCCGGGATAAAACAAAGACTTAGAAAAGTAGATTCAAAGCCAATGACCGGGCTAAAATAATTTCCTGTTGACAAGCTGAATGTCGTAGCACAACTCATAAAAACTGAAGGCGCCTTGCCTTGCAGGATTGGTGAACCGTCTTGGAGGCGATTTTCATCTGCCAGTCAAGTTCAACCATGAAAACTCTGCTTACTTCTCCTTCTTAATTTCCTAGTTTTCTTCGAGTTTTTTTTTTTTTGTTGGAAATGAAAGGGGCCTAGTGCCGTTTTCTGGCCATGGCCAAAAAAGGGGGAAAAAACCTGGTTTTCTTCATGAGGATGGAGTTTGCTCGAATCTGAGACGAGCATTCTTTATGGGGCTGCCAATAGCGTAAACCTTCCAAAGGATTAAGGGAGGAATTGTTCACTTTGGATCTTAGTGAGCATTTCACTTATGCTGACAAAATGGAAAGGAGTCGTACTTCAGCAAAGGATGCATAAACACAGGAGCACATAATAAAACGATAATCACATGGAAACCTTGTTCCACAGCAATGCCGGACAGTTCTTCAGGTTTGCCATACCGTTGAAAACGGCAGCACTGCCACTGTTAACGGTCGAACTCTGCAAATTAACCGCCATGTTTGCCACTGGATGAATGGCTTCTGGACTTGATGGAACTCTTGCAGTCTTCAGATCAGCCACGGCAACTTTGCACTTGGTTTTTTTATCAACATAATGGCTGGTTCTTTGCATATGATTGCCCTCAAACTCAATGCCAGTCCTTCCTGACCTTTCGGTCTACCTCCTATACAACTCACCGTGCAACATCGCTTCGCTACTTGGTTCAAATGCGTTGGACATAGCCACCATTGACAACGTCAAATCCACTGCCGAAGAAAATACCTTCTGATAGCTTGGTCATAGTTCCAGTTTCCTGTAAGAGTTTTCCTGATATGGGTTACATTAATTGAGATTGTAATTTACCGTTTTATGGTGTTGGTTTAATAAGGTAATGCATAAGGTTTTCTTAATAGTCGAATATAGGCCTGGCTTGTGTGTGCTGAGTTGGGCCTGGCCAGTGATGAGAGGGCCTGTTCAAAACTCTATAAATAGCGCTAAGGTCCCTCCTCTTGCTCTTATTCTTCCATGAACTTTCTCTCACCTCACATAAGGCAAATTGTGAGAGGCGATCTCATCGAACCAGGAACCGAGGGTCATAGAGGAGAAGAACCTGAACGTTGGCTCGTCATCGGAGCGTCGGATCATCGTCATTCCATATAAAGAACGATGGATTCCAAATCAGGTACGCAAATCTTCGTCTTATCCTCCAATATGTTCGAGTTTCTAGCTACGTTGATCTTGGGATGCTGCTTTAACGGCTAACATTTGGTATCAGTGCCTCAGAACCTAGAACTCGAACTGTTGCATTTGGTCCGTTTTCGGAAATTTTGTCCATTAAAACTTGATTTTGAAAACATATTTGGATTCGTCTCGTCGAACCAAGTGTTTCTGTGGGTGGCACGCCTCCGGTGGAGGCCAAATATGCCGGCAATGAGCATTTCGAATTTGACATTCCTTTGGACTGTTTTGCCCGTTTTTGTGATTTTCTAGTAAAAGTAAGATTTGATCACATATATTGATTCTACTTGTCGAAACTTTTGATGGGTTGTGGGCCTCAAGAAGACGTTGGACGGCCACTCACGTGCCTCCACGCATCGAGACGGTGCTCGAAGTCAACACCATGCGCTGCCGCAAGGTCTTATGCGCGCGCTTGTGTGCTCATACGCCTAGCGCGTGAACCACCATAGGGGCAATGACGTCATGCATAACGTCATCCACAGCACCGACTTGGACATGTGTCGGAGATGACATCATGATGACGTCACATACGACCGCCTTATGTGTGATTGACATGTGGCATGTGACATCACCAATGACGTCACCGTACGACACTTGACCTGACCCGGGTTGACCAAGTTGACTCGACCCGAGTTGACCGCTGATCGGTTGGACCAGTCTTCCTAGTCGGGCCGATTTCGGATCGGATTTCTAGGCCGGCTAAGAGCCCACGCATGTATCTCATGCACCATGCATTCCGACGTCGTGTGAGGGCGCGTGTGGCGTCCGTTTGGTGCGTAGTTTGTGCCGGCGTGCTCGTATTGAAGTTTTCTACACCGTGATGTGCTTATTTTATATGTTTGATGATTTTATGAATGTGAAAATGCATGTGGAACCCTAAAGTACATGATATTTTGGGGTATTTTTGTGTATTTTTCATGTATTTCTCTATGATTTTGGAAATACGTTGTGAACTTGTATATATATCATCACGTAAAGATTGTATAGAGTCTTGATTCATTAATGACATATATAAGGTTTAGCATGTATTAATGAATAGAGTAATAAGATTGGCATGACATGTGATTTTAGTGATGAATTACCCCTGTCATCAAGTCTAAAATCACATGTATAAGGTGAACGTGAGTCATAAATTTTATATTCCTAATATGATAGAGTTTCAATGATTCAATTAAGTTGTGACGGCCAAAGTGATACACTTGATTGGATTTGAGAAATATCGGTCTCATATTGTGATGGAATGATTCCTATTCTAATGCATGGTTATACTCCCAAATGAGGTAATTATGTATTAGTTCATGGAGAGATATGCATGTATAGGGGTGACTGACCCTAGCGGTTCATATACCCAGAGGTCGTGAATTCGCAAAGGGTTAAAATATATTCTCATGACCACTGTTATGTGGAGAGTGTGCAATTGCATATCGTGTGTTCTGCCCAAAAGTGTTTATATGATGATGCGTGTAGCTCTCGAGATGTGTATTTATAAGGTTTTTAAGTTACACAATATTTACATGATGCCAATTGTAATGACAACTCCATTGTGATTGAGGTTTTTACTAGATCAAATTTTAAGTAGTGAAAAGATGATTTTGTGTTTGGGATGGAGTTAGTAGATTTTCGTATTGCTCTTACTAAGAATAAGCTAGCAATCTCACTGTTAGTGATATGGAACTAGAAAATATCATTTGTTGATTGGGAAATGGGCAATTGAATTTATCATTTATCCATGAGGTATTCCATTTAGGAACACTTGAAAATGGTTTACCAGCTGATTGCATTGCTAAAAGGATGATGAAAGCCTTGGTGGCTTGAAATTGTATATTGTCTAATGTCGAGATTGGGATAAATGTAAGGACTTTTCAAAATAAGGTATAATGGTTCTAATGAGGTTAGGAATTACGTCCTAAGGATGGTAGATTTGAAATCCAAAATTATACTCATAAAGTAATTCATGAAGTCACCGATCAATCTGACAATTTGGTCCTAATATAACACCCTTTTAGAGAAATTGTGTCATTTACAACCATTGTAGGAAGAAATGACACATAAGGGATATTGTAATGAATATAAAGATTGGTTGTCCAAGCGTGAGTTTGAAGTTGATGATTCATTGGCATTTATTTATGAATCTAATTCCTATCAAAATCCTCATTCGGTTCTTGATGGCTATATAGTGGTGCAACAAATTATGTTGTTTACTATAAGGGGATTCATCTAAGGAATCCAAATCAGGATGAATCATAACTTATCATGAAAAATAATATTTAACGTCAAAGTGAGAGATGTTGTTTTGATTCTGGATTCTAGATCCTGATTTGCATTTAATGTTGACAAACACTTTTATGTACCTTCATTTAGATGAAACTTAGGTTTCATATCATGTCTGGAAGTATGTGGCTACTCTTTTGAAGTATAGAACAATGTTGTTTCTATGTTTTCCAAGTCAAATAAAGTTGAGTGCTGCAATATGTCATGGATTATACCAATTGTGCCGTTCTCCCAACGAAATGTACATTGTTTTTACAATTGAAAAGATTGTTTTCAACAGATTTTTACCTAATGAACAGTCTTATGTATTATAGCATAAACATCTTGATCATATATCTAGAGAAAGAGTGGAAAGATTGATAACATTGATATTTGTCTGCTCTTAAATGTTACCTAAAGACTTGTGTAGATTGTTATAAAAGCAAGATGATTAAGATAAAGAATAAAATTGCAGTATGAAGTCATAACCTGTTGGAGGTCATTCACACTAATATTGGAGACCATATATGATAACGCTGTATGGAATTTTTCATTTTAACACAATCATTGACGACTATTTCCTTTTTGATTAAAGAAAAGTTTGAATCTTTGGGTAGATTCAAGTTTTTTTGGACTAAAGTCAAGAAACAGTTGGTATGAGTCTTAAAATTGACAGATATGACCACAGTGGTGAATATTTTCACAAGTATGACAATGCTAGATAGCTTAAAGGGTCATTTGTCATGGCAATGCTGGATAGCTTGAAGGGCCATTTGTCAAATACTTTAAGGGCGCGCATGACAAAATTTCTATTTCTCGATTTATCTGTTTCTCTCGTTTCTGGAATGGGTTTGGAAGCAGAAATCCGTTTGGTAATGCAATTTCATTTCTCTATTTCTGAAACAGATTTCTATTCCAAAAATAGAGAAATTGAAGAAATCAGAAGCTGAAATTTTTAACTTCTCAGTTTTTGAAATAGAAATCAGAAGCTGAAATCAAACCATATAAAAGAACCTTGTGCTTTCTTGCTAACTTAATTCACTCATAACCACAACTTCACAAATTATTGTTAATTTTCTTTTTCTTATTTTGCTCGTGTTTTTTTTTTTTTTTTTTCAATTTGTTTTTTGATAACTTCCTCTTTAGGATGAAAGGCAATCGAATGGATCCCCAATTTTCAAAAACGACCAAAGTTCTTAAATGCTTACTTAAAAACAATGAGGCTATTTCCTCCTAGAAAAGGGCACGCGCATGGCCAATTGAAGAAAAAGTTCTCACGTAATAGATGAATAAAAAACGTGCCTAGAAATTTACCCTTGTTTCTTTACGGATTCAAAATTCTTGCAAAATCAAAATAATTAGATTGTTACACAATCTTGAATTTTAATTCGAAGGCAAGAGATTCAAGAGAATCTCTCTCTTTGCTATGCAAGGGCCATTAAAGGTTCATTGAGCAACGATAAAGAAATTAGAGATGAGCAACTAGACCGATTCAATTCGAGAATCAAAATAAACCGACCTTCCCCGATTGGTTCCTAACCATAAACGTTACTTCAAGGTAGAATTCTCATATATTCCTTTACACCATCAATTTTATTTTATTGATAATCTTGTATAATACTAGCTTTTGATAAAATGACAGGGCTATATAGGCGCCATTGATGGCACCCATATTCATGCTTCCGCAGTACTTGTCTGAATTCCATGAAATTGTATTTTCAACTTTTGTAATGTATTAGTATTATTTCGACTATTATTTTGTATTTTAGGATTTCCTATGTTGTTATCTAATCAATTTATATTTCTATAAATAGAAATTTTATTCTGTTATCAAACGGATTTCTGTTTCAGAAATAGAAATTTTGAGTCGTTATCAAACGGGTTTCTTTGCTCGAAACTTGTCCGGGAATAGAAATTGAGAAATTGATTTACGGCCGAAATCAATTTCTGTTTCAGAAATTTTGTCATGCGCAGCCTAAATGATTCTAGGATGGTAACTTTGTTAACTATGCTTGAAAATTTTGAATATTGGTGTGGTCGAAAGGCGTAATTACATCATAATGAATGTGATAATGAGTATGATTATTATAACTAATTTATTAGGTTTTTAATCGGGCGAAACAACTCAATATGCATTGAACCGCATTTCTACTAAGGATGTTACATTAACTCATTTTGAGTTGTGGGCTGGACGTAAACCTAACTTAAACCATCTTAAGGTTTGGAGTGTCCTGCAGAAGTAAGATTATATAATCCAACATTAAGTAAGTTGGACTACGAAATCACTCGTGTTATTTTATATTTTACCCAGGTCATTTGAAGGGATATTAGTTTATGATCTCAATAGAGGTACAAGACATAGTTGTAGATGATAGCTGCTCTTAGACTATTAAATATAATAGTATGGTGGGGACTATTGTGTCTTTGTCTTAGCCTATACAAACAATTGTGGAGTCTTTGACATCATAGACTAAGCTTGTGAGGTTCAGGATACTGTTATTAATACAATTCATAATGAAGTTTCTTAAGCTTTTCAAGTGTAGAATGAAGTGGTTGCAGTAACTCCACTTATGAAATTAACTAGGGAAGGACGTTTAGTTATACCACCGGACTATATAGCCTATCTATGAGAGCATGACTATAATATATGCTGCATGATCGATCTATTGACATATATATGTAAATGCTGTTTCTTGTCCTCAATCATATATGTGGTTAGATGCGATGAAAAGACGATATGTAATCTATGAAACATGATAGTGTTTGGGAGTCTATTGAATTGACTGAGGGTCATAAGCTCATCAGCTGTAGGGATAAATGCATTGAAAGTCCTAAAACTTGTCATGAAAGTACAATTGAGTTCTAAAACTTTCAAAAAGTGCAATTAAGTCCTAAAATTTATCACAAAGTGCAATTGAGTCCTAAAACTTTTAAAAAGTGCAATCAAGTCCTAAAACTTGTCATTTTGGTCCAATTTGAGTCCTTCCATTAATTACACTTTTTAAAAATTTTAGGACTTAATTGCACTTTTGTGATAAGTTTTAGGACTTGATCGGATCTTTTGAAAGTTTTAGGACTCAATTAAACTTTCGTGATAACTTTTAGGATTTAATTGCTCTTTTTGAAAATTTGAAGACTCAATTGGACTTTCGTGACAAGTTTTAGGACTTGCAACGCACTTATCCCTCCGCTGTAAATAGGTGTACAAGACTAAGAGAAATTTCAAAGGAAATATTGAGAAGTTTAAACTCTGATTAGCAATGAAAGGTTTCACTCAGAGAGAAGCTTAGTTTTTTCTAAAGACTATTTTAAAGTGAATATGATATTAGTAGCTTTTTGTTTTTGATATGGAGTTATACTAGATGAATGTTAAAACTCAATTTCTCAATAGATATCTTGATAAAAAAATCTATATGGTATAACCTGAAATTTTTGCAGCAGATGATTCGGGTAAACTTGTGTGTAAACTTAAAGAGCTTTATTTATCATTTTAAGCAAGTTTGTAGACAATGATGCTTGAAGTTTCATAGTATTGTCACTTCATTCAGTTTTGTTAAGAATAAAGTAGATCGGTGTATATACTGCAAGGTCAATGTGAGGAAATTTAGTTTTCTCACATTCTTTATAAATGATATTTTGCTTGTGAGTAGTGATATTGGATTACCGCATGAAACAAAGTAGATGTTATTAAGGAATTTTAACTTAAAAGACCTTGGTCAAGTATCCTTTGTCCTTGGCGTTGGATTCATAGGAATCTTTCTTGTCGTATGTTAGATTTATCTCAGATTGCATATGTTGATTGCATTTTGAAAAGATTCAACAAGCCATGAGTCACTCCTATTGTTAGGGCTGATAGATTGAATCTCTAGCATTGTTCTTGTTCAAATATTGGGAAAACCCAAATGAAGGATATACTTTATGCTAGTGCACTTAAAAGTGTCATGTATGTTCAAATCCGCACTAGGCTAGATATTGCTTTTTTTTTTTTGGTAAAGTAGGCTAGATATTGCTTTTGTAGTAAGACTTTTAGGCAGATATCAGTCAAATCTAGAACATGATTACTGGATTGTTGCCAAAAAGGTTTTGAGATACTTGAAAAGGACAAGAAAACTATCTACTGAAAAACATGTTCAGGATTTAGAGCTAGTAGGATATTCGAATGCAGATTTTGCTAGCTATAAGGATGATGATAAGTTGACAAAAAAAAATACATCTTTGTATTGGTAGAAGGTGTAGTATTATAACAAAGTGATAAATAGAAATTTATGTTATCCTTTATCGTATAAACGAAGTCTGTAGAATGCTTTTTAGCTGTTGCTCATGATATTTGACTTTGGAACCTCATAAAGGAGTTGATAATATTTGATTTTATAGACAGACCCATACGGTTGTATTGAGACAATAACTCTTCAGTGTTGTTTATCAACAACGATAAGGGTCTCAAGGGGTCTAGATATGTGGCGGTCAAGTTTTGACGGTAAATGAATGATACCGAATTATGACACTACAAGTAGAGCATATTTCCACAGATGATGTGCTTATAGACCCACTAATTAAAGACTTTCGCCCTTGTGTATTTGAATGATATGTCATGAACAT
This sequence comes from Eucalyptus curtisii, assembly GCA_017140595.1. Classification (NCBI taxonomy): domain Eukaryota; kingdom Viridiplantae; phylum Streptophyta; class Magnoliopsida; order Myrtales; family Myrtaceae; genus Eucalyptus; species Eucalyptus curtisii. Next base: position 43,523,365 of record CM029495.1, read on the forward strand.
GGGTTGAGAAACATAATTGGATGATGTTGTTTTAGTGGGAGCTGTTTTGATTTTACTCTAATAAATCTTAGATATGTATTACACATTCAATAAAGTATTCATGAATGTGTGGTCACCATATTGAGTTGATTATATGTAATAGAAATTTCAAGGTATTGTGTAAGCCTCTTAAGTGAAGACTTGGGGCATCCGGTTATCAGCCATGAGCATATGTCTTGATTACACATAAAGAAATGTTAATCATAAAGATAAGACATATATGAGTTCATTAGAACCATAAGGATATTCTCTAGTAGCACATCCGGTTTTCTATGACACTTAAGGTAATAGAATAGTGACCGACAAATGAGATAACACATAATGTATTACTATGTATGAGGTATTATTCATTTGCCACACAATCATATTGAATTCATATCCATAAAGTTAAAAGCACTTGTGACTATGGAAGGCTTTGTGTGAGTACATACAGTTACTGCAATGATTCGATGTTTGAGACTTTATGGGATATGATTAACCATTAAGAATTGTCACTAGACCAATATAAATGTACATACATACAATAAAATCTCAATTAACATAGCCCAAGTCGGAGAATGTAAAAGTTTTCTTGATGTGGGCTACATTAATTGAGATTATAATTTACTGTTTTATGGGGTTGGTCTAATAAGGTAAGGCACAAGGTTTTCTTAATAGTCGAATATGGGCCTAGATTGTGTGGGTCGAGTTGGGCCCCATCCATGATGAGAGGGCCTATCTGAAACTCTATAATTAGTGCTAAGGTCCCTCCTCCAGCCCTCATTCTTCCATGGACTTTCTCTCACCTCACATAAGGCAAACTATGAGTGGTGGTCTCATCGTGTCACGCCCCGACCCTCGGTCACGTGACCATCCTTCTTGACTCTGGTCGATTTTAAAATGCGATATCCCAGGACTACATATCGCCGACCCTTTCTTTTTTCTTTTTTTTTTTATAGCACATGCGGAAGCAGTTATAAAAATCCCCAGACAATAAATCAAAGGGATATACAAGTAGGACTAAAAATTTGAACTAGAAAACCAACACCCTTGTGTACATATACAAGCCATGCTAAAAAGATTGGTTTCTACTCAAATAAATTCTACAGCCAAAATCATTAGATAGGATTGGCGACTCAATTCTCATTAGGGTCCTACTCTGAATCATCCTCGTGGTTCTCCTCCAGATACTCCTCTTCGAGTTCTTTCTCCTCGGGTTATTCATCAGGGTCTTGAAATGTTGTCCCACAACCAGGATGAGACTATGTCTCAGCAAGTTCTACCCCCTAAGACCTGATTAGTAAACTAATACACCTTAGGGTTGCCTATGCACAACATGAGTCAGAGGACTTACCTTAGCCTCATATTCCACCTGTATATTAGCACAAATCCAATAGACATCCAAGCAATCATATCACTGATCGAAGCATCGATCAAATCGACCTAGTAAATTACACACCAACAAGACCACTCACGGTCATTTCAATTCAATCAATCAATTCACAATTATGAATCACGGTCCTTTAGACATAACTTATCTATAGGTGGTAAACACGGCCCCACCAAGCAACTTTCTTAGATATGGTGGCTTTACGGTCCCACCCGACCCTTTCAAGATTTGGTGGATTTACGGTCCCACTCGACCCTTTCAAGAACTGATGGATTTATGGTCCCACCCGACCCTTTCACGAGCTGATGGATTTACGGTCCCACCCGACCCTTTCAAGAACTGATGGATTTACGGTCCCACCCGACCCTTTCAAGATCTCTGATGAATTTACGGTCCCACTTGACCCTTTCAAGAACTGATGGATTTACGGTCCCACCCGACCCTTTCAAGAACGGCCAACGATATTGCACCTACTCAATTTCATAATATCTTGGCCTAATTTGTTGATATCAAAGATACTCGATGAAATATCGTGTGTGGGTACACAATCAGCCTTAGCCAAAATAGAATAGTTTCATTTTCTATAAATCCCACTATTTTCTGTAGTCTACCAAAAAATTTTGGCACTGTCAACCGATGCCCGGTTATTTTTCAATTAATAACCAAAGATTATTCAATTTAGGAATAAATCCTAAAATCACCAATAAATCAATTTCTCACAAATTAAGGCTCGAATAAATAAGCGGACTGCACCACGACAATCAGTACAAAATTCCGGTCACCGACCGTCCCGGTTGAATTTTCGGAAAAATAAATAATTAAATAATTAATTTCGAAAATTAAATAAATAAACACAATCATTCCAATTTAGCACAATATAAAGCTCAATTAAATAAACGGACTGTGCCACGATCATCAGCATAAAATCCCGGTCATTGGCCATCCCAGTTGAATTTCCGGAAAATAAATAATTAAATAATTAATTTCGAAAAGTAATATTTAATTCCTAAAAATTCCACTTAGGCCCAAATTGCCTAATTAACACCCGATAAGGGTCGGGAAAAATCCCAAGAAGCATCCAATAAATACTATAGGCAATTCTCTATCTAAGTACAGTAACTATTTCACTAATATGCGATGCAATTCACTAATAATCGCTAATCAATTCTAATCTAACCACCTAATCAACCTTTAAGTATAATTAGCAAACTAAGAAGGCATTAGTGAGCAAAACTCACTCAAAACGACGGCATCGACGCAACGACGCAAGGATCGACTTTCCTCAAGGCGGGCCGAGCATCCGGGCTTGGGAAGACTGCCAAAACGGGCCAAACCCTCTCTGCAATACCCATTTCTGCACTTTGTGTGTGCTGTTGGTTGGCGGCGAATCTGGGGCTAAGGTGGCGAGGCAAGGCCGGCGGAGGGCGAGGGGGCTCTGGTGGGTCAAGGTGGCGGCGTACAGTGGTCAGAGGGAGCTCCGGTGGCCTTTACCGTCCCTCACGACCACCGAACGCAGTTGGCCGGGCGGGGTCGTGGACGGCAGCTCGACCGGACGAGGGCGGATGGCGCGGCCGTGGAGTTGCGACGGCGTGTGACGTGAGGCGGTGCTGCTGCTCCGGCGGTCTTCGGCTTGCTGGGCTTTCGAAGAAGTAGAAGAAGATGGAGAGAAGCAGAGCCAGTCGCACGGTAGGGACGCCTGGACGGTGGAGAGGGCGGGCGGTCGCGCGGCTGCATGCGTGTGCTCGTGAGGAAGGGCGACCGGCGAGCGGCGGAGCGTGGGCGGCGACGGTGGGCTGCTCTGAACCCAGGCGAGCTGCTTCCATTTCTGTTCTGCTGGTTCGCACCAAACGGAGAGGGAGAGAGGGTGTCGAGAGAGAGGGTGAGGTAGAGATAAGAGAGAGAGAGAGAGTAAGTTTGAAAAGTCAAAAAGTAAAAAAAAGGAGAAGCAAAGTTGAAGACAGCAAGAGGGCGTCGGTGGAGGGGGTTCACGCACGAGGAAAAAAGAAAAAGAGGGAGAGAGAGAGAAAGAAAGAGAGAAAGGGGAAAAGAGTGTTTGGCCAAAATGGGAAAAAGAAATGGGAAGAAAATTAAAAGAAAAGAATTTCCTCAGATAGAAAATTCCTATCCCAATTTCTTTTGAATCAGTAATCTCAAAAGAATTTCCAAGCTAGAGTTCTTGGTCCCCTCTTGCATTTCGCATCCAATTTCCCTCTTGAAATTCTCTCAAATGACTCTCATAAAAATCAATTGATGTCTCACTTCTCAAATTGATTATTTTCCTCTTCCAAGAATCCCTCATGCTTCTCAATTTCATAATCCCCGGCTTCAACTGAACGAAAACGGCCATAAACTGACTTTTTCTCAAAAAGTTTCGGTTGTCAGAAAAATCTTCTGAGACTGAGTCGACGTTCCTAAAATTTATTGTGACATAACAGAACCTTCAATTTCTGAAATCGGACTTAGATTGGCGGTTAATTTCACTCGGACGTGTTTTGAGCTTGACCTAGGCTACTAGGCGGTTTTCGAGAACTTTTTAGGACAAATGACCCGTGGTCGATTTTCTTCGAGCCACGATGAACCCACTCGACACATTGGCGACTCTCGGTTGTCGTGAAAATCTCGAGGATTCAAATACGGACACGTGGTACCAAAACAATAGGAAAATCAAATTAATGCCGGTCGATGAGAATTTTCCAATTTAGTGGAGTCACCCACGATCGGTCATTCATCTCGATCGAACCGACCTATCTCTCGATTTCAAATCAATTTTATTCTCGTGCCGCAATGATCTCTAAAGATGAGCACGGTCGAGAAATCGATTCCCGATCGAATTCTCAAGTCTAATTGCCCTAAAGTCCTTAATAGCTTACCCAGCTAGTCTAGTTATCTCGTGAGTGGCCAACTCAAAGAACAACACTATAGTCGCGTCAATGAAATGCCCAATTTATCTCATCGAAGTTAGAACCCAAAAATCTGGATGTCACAACTCTTCCCCTCTTATAAAAATTTCGTCCCGCAAATTTAAACCTTTACCAATCCTTAATAAAAGGTGGGGGGTGTTGTCGTCTCATCAAGTCTCACTTTTCCACGCTAATCCTTCGGTCTCATGGTGTTGTCCGACCACTTTGATCAATGAGACCATCTTGGTACACAACATCTGCTCTTTCTGAACCAACAACTGAACTGAGCTTCGTACATAAGGCACTTTGTTTTTCACATCTGATCTCTTTTTCTCGACTCCCTAATGAACCTTCGAAGTTCAATAATTCAAGTTTCCTGACAATTCTGTGCGGTCTTTACTCGGACACTGATCTGACAACTGCAATCATTGATTACTAAGCTAACTCTGGCCTGTGACCTTTCTTCCCTTCACTTTCTTTTCACCACTGAAATTCTGTACATTCTGCTATGCACTGCTTGAGAAAGAACCATCTGAAAATTCTGCCAACTTGTAACCTGTGATCTAGATTCGAATTATAATTCACCTTCGGCACTCCATGCCGGTGAATTATCTGATACACACACACACACACACACACACACACACACACACACACACACACACACACACTTCGGTATACCCATTCAAAACAAGATCTATTCATACTGTATCGAAGTGAACTGGCTCCATCTATCGATCGACCACTATCCTCAAATGGAATCAGTACTCCCCCGACTCCTTAGTAAGCTTGTCACAATGTTCCATTGTGATATATTTTCATTCCCACTGGGGACTCTTGAGTGATTGTAAAAGTCCTCCTGGTTTGCATTACCGAACTTCCACTTACTGCCACCTCTAACACTTGCAAACTACCTGGCGATATCTATCTTCATATCAGCCTACTAATCTAGCTGACGCCGATTCTAATCTACTTGCACCGTCTGGTCAAAAACTGCAATACTATAGTGAATTTCTGACAAGATCTTTTCCCTGAGTGCTACAATGTCAAGTGCACTCAATCATTCATGGAACCCGAACGTTCCATCCTCAGAAGTCTTAAAGTAAAATTCTTTCTTATTAGTATCCTCTTATAAGATCTTCTGAACATCTCTGTCTGTCAATTAGGCGCCGATTCTAACTTGAACATCTGGTTCAGTTTTGAGGGCGGCTATAAAATTCAAAAGGTAGCCTACCTCAAATTTGAAAACCAAATTTCGAACAATTTTCAAGTAAAGTCTATACTTTAGCCAGTGTATGCACAATTGAAGACTCTCGGCTCAACACATTAATGACTCATTTCGTTCCTCCAAGGTGATACCCGATATCACTATTATAATCCTGCCAAAATTCTGATTCATGACACCGTTTCATATTCCACTTATTGGGTCTCAACTGGCGGGATGTGAATGCAACAATCTTCTCATGTTGTATCAGTATGTAACCAGTCCTCTGCAAGACACATCACCAAAGACTTCGTGCTTTCAGAGACAAATGAAAAGTTTAGCACAAGTGCGGTAGCCTGTTCTTACTTAAGCTCTGGCAAGTATCTTTGCACTTGTTTATGCCTATGCATTTCTCTTCTTTCTTAAGAGGTCAAGCCCGCGATGATATTGATGCTGAAAATCCTCTCACGAACATTCTGTAGTAATCTGTCCAATCTCCACGGCTTCTGATCTCTGACATTGCTGTCGGTCTCGGTCCATTAGCAACTGTTTCGATCTTAGCTGGGTCCATGAAGATTCCTTCACCTGAAATCTTGTGACTTAGGAATGCAATACGAATTAACCAAAACTCGCATTTGGTAACTTAGTTTCCAATTCATGAGTCTTTATGGTCTGAAGTACCGATCTCATACAGCTCTCATGCTCCTCAACACTCCCCAATTACTCGGTTCATCAAATCTATAAAAGCCGATAGGGTGCTTACCAGCACCAACCAGCCTTCCAATACTCTCGTAAAGACCATCTCATGTACTAAATACTGAATTCAATATACACTTCTTTCTAATCCTCAACTGATGATGCCCTGTCTCAAGTCGACCTTTAAAACATCTACACTCTTTATAACTAGTCACACCAATCATTGATCTTCGACAATGAACACTTATCCTTGATTAGTACCGAATTGAGTGAGCAACAATCGATGCCTAACTACAACGAATCATTCTTCTTCCTCTCACATACAAGTTGATGTTTCCCAAGCAAAGACAATCGATATGCATAATTCCTTATTGAACAATTCTCACATCTGCACCTTTGGTTCTATCAATTCAAACAACGACAACTAGTAAAAAGCCTTAGAAAGTGGCTCTGTTCTGGGTGCTAGCTCGATCGCAATTTCTATCTCTTTTTCTGACAACGGCCTGATAATTCTTGCCACCATGCATTTAGAAATTCTTGGACTACTGAGATGTCCTCCATCTTTAGTTCTTTAATCTGTCTTATCCATTACAGTCACCGAGTAATCTAGGCATCCTCCGTCTAACAAATGGATCACCTCAAGTGATGAGATTAGAGAAGTCGAGGACCCTTCTTGACTCTCAATAAAACTTAGCACTTCTACCTACTCATGGAATAAACTGGGTTACTCCACTATAACAATTCATCACCACAAAATGCTCAAGAACCAATTCTTTCCACACTTGGCGAATAAGTTGTACACCCACAGCTAATCAAGTACAACTCTAGTCAGTGGTTCTTTTCCTACAGCCTTAACAAACAATTGAAATTTCACAATTGTATTCCCAACACTTTCTGGCACCATTCTAATGAAATCACCTCAAAACATTCTTCCATTGAATAAAGCATCATCAATTCCATTCCTGTTCCTATTGCCATCCTAATGGTGTCTTATCTGCGGTATCGGTATCAATGCTCCCTTGGACTCACACTGATAATTTTTTTTTTTTTACCTGACAGCCGTGCTGACTACCATCATAGCACGTTTTAGCCATTCTTAGACACAGAATTAATCCATGCATTCCTTCCATACTTCTAGCACTTACCTAGTGAGTCTTCTACCTCCTGTCAAGTGCCAGCATGCACTATGTCTTGTACCGGAGACCTATCCCAAAAATTCCACAGTGCGTTCTATGGCGCACTTCTTCGACCTGTCTTACCGACGGTGACAGCAATAACCGTTGTCGAGATCCCATCTACTTGTGCAGATACCCCATAAAACACAGTCCTTGCTGGCAACACTTACCACAAATTCCCGTCCTCAAAATACACGAGTTTGATCCACACCGTCTTCCATGGAACAACCTGTTCCATTTGTCTCAATGCTAACCTGACTATTCCATCATTCCTATTAGGCGGAATAGAATACCCTTCCCTCAACCACAGTCTTTACCCTAACCGAATTCCAAGTCTGCTTGCGCTGAATCTTAACTCAGATATCGAAATCTATTCCCTAATCATCCTTCCAGGTTGGACCTCAACAAAGGTAGCAACAACAACAACTTGATCCTGATCTTACTGGCTCATCCAGATCCCAAGGAACACTTGCATCAGATCGATCTTACCAAATTTAGGATCATTCAACGTTGCTACACAAGTACCAATCTACAGTGGCACTCTTACGCTCGAGCTGGCCAGAGTCAACACTCTGCCTTCCGAATCCACAATAATTAAAAGCAAGCAATTCACACTCGACAAACAATTCTACCAATCAGCTATCAAAGACATGCACCATTCATGAATTTAAAGGCCTTTCCTACTATTATCCCATAGGTCATCGCACCTTATCACTCCAATACATAACCATTGCTCTAATACCACAAAAAGGGGATGTCACGCCCCGACCCTCGGTCACGTGACCATCCTTCTTGACTCTAGTCGATTTTAAAATGCGATATCCCAGGACTACATATCGCCGGCCTTTTTTTTTTTTTTTTAAAGCACATGCGGAAGCAGTTATAAAAATTCCCAGACAATAAAGTAATGGGATATACAAGTAGGACTAGAAATTTGAACTAGAAAACCAACACCTTTGTGTACATATACAAGCCATGCTAAAAAGGTTGGTTTCTACTCAAATAAATTCTACAGCCAAAATCATCAGATAGGATTGGCGACTCAATTCTCATCAAGGTCCTACTTTGGATCATCCTCGCGGTTCTCCTCCAGATACTCCTCTTCGAGTTCTTTCTCCTCAGGTTCTTCATCAGGGTCCTGAAATGTTGTCCCACAACCGGGATGAGACTACGTCTCAGCAAGTTCTACCCCCTAAGACCCGATTAGTAAACTAATACACCTTAGGGTTGCCTATACACAACATGAGTCAGAGGACTTACCTTGGCCTCAGATTCCACCTGCATATTAGCACAGATCCAATAGACATCCAAGCAATCATATCACTGATCAAAGTATCGATCAAATCGACCTAGTCGATTACACACCAACAAGACCACTCACGGTCATTTCAATTCAATCAATCAATTCACAATTATGAATCACGGTCCTTAGGACATAACTTATCTATAGGTGGTAAACACGGCCCCACCAAGCAACTTTCTTAGATCTGGTGGCTTTACGGTCCCACCCGACCCTTTTAAGATTTGATGGATTTACGGTCCCACCCAACCCTTTAAAGAATTGGTGGATTTACGGTCCCACCCGACCCTTTCAAGATCTGATGGATTTACGGTCCCACACGACCCTTTCAAGAACTGATGGATTTACGGTCCCACCCGACCCTTTCAAGAACGACCAACAATATTGCACCTTGTAATTAAATTCCTCAATTTCATAATATCTTGGCCTAATTTGTTGATATCAAAGATACTCGATAAAATATCGTGTGTGGGTACACAATCGGCCTTAGTCAAAATAGAATAGTTTCCTTTTCTATAAATCCCACCATTTTCTCGTAGTCTACCAAAAAAATTTTGGGCCTTTGTCAACCGATGCCTGGTTATTTTTCAATTGATAACTAAAAATTATTCAATTTAGGAATAAATCCTAAAATCACCAATAAATCAATTTCTCACAAATTAAGGCTCGAATAAATAAGCGGACTGTACCACAACAATCAAGACAAAATTCCGATCACCAGCCATCCGGTTGAATTTCCGGAAAAATAAATAATTAAATAATTAATTTTGAAAATTAAATAAATAAACACAATCATTCCAATTTAGCACAATATAAAGCTCAATTAAATAAACGGATCTGCGCCATGATCATCAAGATAAAATCCCGTCCATGGCCATCCCAGTTGAATTTCCGGAAAATAAATAATTAAATAATTAATTTCGAAAAGTAATATTTAATTCCTAAAAATTCCACTTAGGCCCAAATTGCCTAATTAACACCCGATAAGAGTCGGGAAAATCCCAAGAAGCATCCAATAAATACTATAGGCAAATCTCTATCTAAGTACAGTAACTATTTCACTAATATGCGATGCAATTAACTAATAATCGCTAATCAATTCTAATCTAACAACCTAATTACACTTAACTAACACTAATCAACCTTTAAGTATAATTAGCAAACTAAGAAGGCGTTAGAGAGCAAAACTCACTCAAAACGACGGCATCGACGCGAGGATCGACTTTCCTCAAGGCGGGCCGAGCATCCGGCTCGGGAAGACGACCAAAACGGGCCAAACCCTCATTGCAATACCCATTTCTGCACTCTTTGTGTGCTGCTGGTTGGGGGCGAATCCGGGGCTGAGGTGGCGAGGCAAGGCCGGCGGAGGGCGAGGGGGCTCCGGTGGGTCAAGGTGGCGGCGTACGGTGGTCGGAGGGAGCTCCGGCGGCCTTTACCGTCCCTCATGACCACCGAATAGTAGCTGGCCAGGTGGGGTCGTGGACGGCAGCTCGACTCGATGGGGGCGAGATGGCGCGGGCTGGGCAGCCGCGGAGCTGCGACGGTGTGCGGCGTGAGGCGGCGCTGCTGCTCCGGCGGTCTTCGGCTTGCTGGGCTTTCGAAGAAGTAGAAGAAGATGGAGAGAAGCGAAGCCAGTCACACGGTAGGGACGCCTGGACGGTGGAGACGGTAGGCGGTCGCGCGGCTGCACGCGCGTGCGCGTGAGGAAGGGCGACCAGCGAGCAGCGGAGCGTGGGCGGCAACGGCGGGCTGCTCCGAACCCAGGCGAGCTGCTTCCATTTCTATTATGCTGGTTCGCACCAAACGGAGAGGGAGAGAGGGTGTCGAGAGAGAGGGTGAGGTAGAGATAAGAGAGAGAGAGAGAGAGAGAGAGAGAGTAAGTTTGAAAAGTCAAAAAGTAAAAGAAAGGAGAAGCAAAGTTGAAGACAGCAAGAGGGCAGTCGGTGGAGGGGGGTTCACGCACGAGGGAAAAAGAAAAAGAGGGAGAGAGAGAGAGAGAAAGAAAGAGAGAAAGGGGAAAAAGAGTGTTTGGCTAAAATGGGAAGAAAATTAAAAGAAAAGAATTTCCTCAAATAGAAAATTCCTATCCCAATTTCTTTTGAATTAGCTCATTTAATCTCAAAAGAATTTCTAAGCTAGAGTTCTTGGTCCCCTCTTGCATTTCTCGCATCCAATTTCCCTCTTGAAATTCTCTCAAATGACTCTCATAAAAATCAATTGATGTCTCACTTCTCAAATTGCTTATTTTCCTCATCGAAGAATCCCTCATGCTTCTCAATTTCACAATCCCGCTTCAATCGAACGAAAATGGCCCTAAACCGACTTTTTCCCAAAAAGTTTCGGTTGTCGAAAAATCTTCCGAGACCGAGTCAATGTTCCTAAAATTTATTGTGATATAACAGAACCTTCAATTTCTGAAATCGGACTTAGATTGACGGTTAATTTCACTCGGACGCGTTTTGAGTGTGACTTAAGCTATTAGCTAGTTTCCAAAACTTTTTAGGACAAATGACCCGTGGTCTATTTTCTTCGAGCCACGATGAACCCACTCGACACATTGGCGACTCTCGATTGTCGTGAAAATCTCGAGGATTCAAATACGGACACAGAGTACTAAAATAATAAGAAAATCAAATTAGTGCTGGTCGATAAGAATTTTCCAATTTAGTGGAGTCACTCACGATCGGTCATTCATCTCAGTCGAACCGACCTATCTCTGATTTCAAATCGATTTTATACTGTGCCGCAATGATCTCTAAAGATGAGCACGGTCGAGAAGTCGATTCCTGATCGAATTCTCAAGTCTAATTGTCCTAAAGTCCTTAATAGCTTACCCAGCTAGTCTAATTATCTCGTGAGTGGCCAACTCAGAGAACAACACTATAGTTGCGTCGATGAAATGCCCAATTTATCTCATTGAAGTCAGAACTCAAAAATCTGGATGTCACACATCGAGCCAGGAACTGAGAGTCATAGAGGATAAGAACCTTAGCGTCGGCTCGTCATCTAAGTGTCGGCTTGTCATTTGAGCGTCGGATTGTCGTCCGCATAAAGAACGATGGATTCCAAATCGGATACACAAATCTTCGTCTTCTCCTCCAATATGTTCGAGTTTCTAGTTATGTTGATCCTGGGATGCCACTTCGATTGCCAACATTCCCTGCTAGTGCACTGGAAGGACTTACTTTGCACGAGGCCACTTAATCTTAGGTTTTTGTCCGGAGAATTGAATGGCAGATCTTTAAAGCAAATTGATATGGTTGTATAAAAGCTAGGGTACGTTTTGGATATTTCCATGGCATTTGTAGTAATCAATTTAACATTTTTATCATTAGAAAAAAATTGTTAATGAGCACCTTGAGGCTACTAGTAAAAAAACCCATTTAAAGAAAGATAATAATTTGGAATACTCTGTTTTTCTCCAGTTATGTGTAATTAATGCATTGAAAAAATCAAAATATTTCGGTATCAAGTGTTTTTAATCAATGCCTTGTATAGCATGAAATTACCCTTTGATTTACTTCTTTGAGAAGAAATTTAATTTTCTCAGCACATAATATAATCTGGGTCAACCTTTATTTGAGAGTACATCCATTTCAAATCCAATATATTTGTCTTTTTCATAATTTTTTTCCCTATCTCATCTGTCGTTTCCACTATCAGTGTCCTTTTCTAGGGTGTCCTTTTCTCGCGTGTGCTCTCTGCACGTAAGTTAATCCTTTAATCATAATATACATGAGTCAAAACACTCTTTCGTGTGTAATTTTATTTCTTGGCACGGGCAAGATAAGATATGGATGTGATCGCATCAACGAGATAATTCAGACAAAAAAATATATTGAATAACGTGAAATGAAAATTAAAAGGGGCACTATGATTTAAATCTTTATAAAACTTGTTTTTATCTGGTCGAATAACAAACTATTTTTCTTTAGTTTAAGTTGCCCTTTAATCTTAGATTTTTGCCTGGAGATGCAGATTGCAGACCTTCAAAGCCGAGGATTCAAATTAATATGGCCATGTAAAAGTAAGGACACGTTTTGAACATTTGCATAGCATTTTAATAATCAATTTGACATTTCCCATCATCAGTAAAAGTTTTTGTCAATGAGTGCCTCGATAGTACTTATAAAAAAAACCCCAATTAATGAAAGATTGCAATTTGCAATACTCCACGTCTCTGGATTTATATGTAATAAAACATTTTATCATAAAGTATATTTGACCGGTATCTTAGTCTAGACACTCGTTAAGAAGGCCCAAATTTCGTTTTTTTTATTTTAAGCCGATTGAAGCGTGTGGAGTTTTCCTTTCGTTTTACTTCTCTGATATGAAATGGTTTGCTCTGCACACGACACGATCTTGGTCAACCTTTATTTAGAAGGACATCCATGCAAAATCCAATATATTTAGTCGCTCTCTTTAATTTTTTTCTTATTTCATGTCTTTTCCATTTTCTGGGTTTCCTTTTCTGGCGTGTGCTGATTCGGAGTCTTCACCGTCCGTTGAGACCCACCCCCGCTCTCTCTATCTCTATAAACGCAACGCGTCACGCTCTGAATCACAGTCGTCTCTTCGAGAGGCGTCGACTTTAAGCCGTTCTAGCCACACCCATTTCTCTGGAGCTCTTGCAGTGGTGGTGACCGAAGAAGCAAAGGTTCGAGACGGTCCTGACTTCTCCGTGCTGCCTGAAGGCTGCATCGCGAGCATGGTCTCCCTCTCGAGCCCCGCCGACGCGCCCGTGTCGCCGAATTTCAAGTCGCATGCGATTCCAACATGGTCTGGGCCTCGTTCTTGCCACCGGACTGCCGCCAGATGGTCTCCTGCAGTGTTTCGTCGCTGAAGGAGCTCTACTTTAGCCTCTGCGACGATCCGGTTCTCGTCGGCGATGGCAAAATGGTAAGTCTTCCACCCTCAAACCGCCTCTTCCTATTCTTTTGCTGTTATTCTTTTTATTATTATTATTTTTTGGGCGGATTGAGGGGGTGATATGCGATAAGTGCTCTTCATGTTAGATTTAATAAAATATTGAATTGTGATTCATGTGACGTGCCGTCGCCTGCACGTTTCGAGACACTGCGAATTCGGCTGGCCGGCAAAAAAATTGTTCTTTCATTGTCGAGTAGTTGAATCGAAAGGCGGTGCCATCAGCACATGCTTCTTGCCCTCTTCCCGCCTGGACCGAGTGAGTACATTTCGTTTCATCAAGTAGCAGCCATTGTCATATGATAATCATGCTGCGGCATCCACTGGACCTTCTTTTGCACACTCCACGGTCTGAATGTTTTCCACTGAGCCCTTACGGATGCGATCTGTTGGAAAATTTTCCGGGCTTTCTTCACAAATATCATTCTTTTTCCCAATAAGTGGTATCAGAACCCAGGTTACGGACAGATATGGACCCAAAATTTACTCTAAGAAGGTTGTTAAGGCTTCGACTTAAGCCTGATTTGTAAGAGGGAGATTATTGGGATTTATCCCACATCGGTTATGGAAATGGTAAATGGTCACTTTATAAGTGTGAAAGAAAGTCTCATTACTTGAGCTAATTTTTGGGGTGAGAGAAGCCCAAGATCACTCAACACTGGTATCAGAACCTAAGTTACCAATAACTCTTGACCCAAAAATTACTCAATGAAGGTTGTTAAGGCCTCCGACCTAAGCCCTGTGAGGGGGAGATTGTTGAGGTAAAAGGGCAAGTGGTTACTTTATAAGTGTGAGGAGAAGCCTCACTCATTGAGCTAGCTTTTGGTATGAGAGATGCCTAAGACCGCCCAATATTAGTATCAGAGCTAGGTTATCAACAAATTTGGACTCAAAAGTCACTTGGAGAAGATTGTTAAGGCCTCCGATCTAAGCCCGATGTGTGAGGAGGAGATTGTTGGGGTTTATTTCACATCTATTGTGAAATGGGCAAGTGGTCACTTTATAAGTGTCAGGGAAAGTCACACTCTTTGAGCAAGCTTTTGGGGAGAGAGAGACTACCCAACACTTAGTTCTTGCATGCTATCGGTTGGAACACGTCATACAGCGTACTTGGTATTCAAAATTACCCCAACATCTTATGAATTTGACTCCTAGCCTATTGAAGTGGAAAATAAATTTGTTGGTGATGAAGTGGGCAAGCGTAAGCGCTTAGTTTACTTATCTAGAGAGAGCAACACGTGCGGATGGTCGATGCTTGCACCTACCGAGGGGAGTGGGAACTATCCTAAAGAGAGACAAGATGGGTGGTCAGAGATGGAGTTAGGTAAGTTCTTGACGAAGGAAGGAGAAGATGGGGAGATTGAAATGGGTGTCATAAAGACAAGAGAGTGTTACAAAAAGGTTGGGTTGGTTGTGGAAAGGATCGAAATTAGGCCCAAGGATGGGAAATAGAAACGTCTTTATGTAGGGCATATGTAAGTTTTTATGTACTGTCCCTTGATTAAGAGTTTTCTCTCTCTATTTTGCTGTTGTTCTTTCGATGTTCTTTTATGGTTTTTAGTAGCTTTCTACAAATTCATAAAGCGTGCTTGTGATCTATATCAATTTTTATCAATTTTTAGTAGCTTTCTACCAATTCATGAATCAAATGTTTTTTGATCTGGTTAGCGAACGCTTGATAGAACTTACGTGTAGACTTCAACAAACTCAACACAGACACGCTCAAACTGTTACACCTCGAATCCTACAAGGATTAGGGTAACGACACGGTTGTCCTTTCGCTCCGTCTCAAACTACTCAAAATAAAATCATTTCTAAAAGTCCCCATCGATAGCACTCTTATACTATACTGCTACAAATGAACCTGAAAAACAAAAAAAAATATGAATGGAATGAGCAATCATAGCTCAATAAGTAGTAACCTCTTCTAAGCAGATTGAGCGCCCACTATACATATTTGAAACACACAAATAACTCGTTTATACCAAATTCGGAATACGACAAATTTTAAGATTAAAATGAGTCATATATATTACTTCAACATGACATTTTCATAGCATAAATGCTCATTTAAATTGGGAGAAGTACAGCCTAAGTGCCATCTCCGACGAACCCCACCGGAAATCCTACGTGGTAATTTTTTATTATTTTTTCGTCTACGTGGCTCGTCGGAATGCTGACTTAACAAAAAAAAAAAGCAAAAATGACGTCGTTTTTGAGCGGATTCGAATGTTAATATAAAAATTAATTTAATTATATAAAAATAAATAATATTTAATATTTTTAAAAAAAGGTGGGGGAGAGGAGGCGGCGGGCTGAGGATCGAGCCCTCGCCGTCACCGCCTCCCCGTGTTTTTGGCAAGGGCCGACGACGGTGGGGGAGTGTCGCCGGGGTTGCCGGCCAACCAGATCGGGGCGAGGGTCACGACCCTCACCTAGATCCGGTGTCCCCCTTCGTCGCCGCCCCTTCCCGGCCGGCGGCGGGGGCCACATTTGGATGAGGGCTCGCGGGCCCCGTCGTCGGCCGGGGGCCGTCGACCCCGGCCGACCCTCCCCCTTCGTCGCCACCCTTCCCGGCGACGGAGGGGAGGCAGCGAGGGCTCGCGATCCCTTACCCTAGATCCGGGCGAAGGCTTGCGGGCCCTCGTCGTAGGTCGGCCGGGGGTCGGCGACCCCGGCCGACCTCTCCCTCTTTCGCCGCCCCTTCTTGGCGGGGAGGGGCGCGGCGGCGAGGGCTCAAGCTTCAGCACCGTTTCCCTCCCCACCCCCCCCCCCATTTTATTTATTTATTTATTTTTAAATATTTGTATTTTTATTTTTAAATATATTAAATAAATTTAGTTTTAAATTAAATTTAATTAATTTTTTTATCACGTCGGAGACAAAATGACGCCGTTTTTGCATTTTCTAGCCACATCAGCATGCAAAACGACGTCATTTTGCACTTATCTCACCAGAAAATCGCAACGTCAGCATTTTGGCCGGATTGATACTTAAATGATCCATTTTGCTAAGATTTTGGCACTTAAGTGTCACTTTTCAAACTTTTGGCACTTAAGTGTCTATCCGTGCCAAGTTTTGGC
This sequence comes from Eucalyptus curtisii, assembly GCA_017140595.1. Taxonomy (NCBI): domain Eukaryota; kingdom Viridiplantae; phylum Streptophyta; class Magnoliopsida; order Myrtales; family Myrtaceae; genus Eucalyptus; species Eucalyptus curtisii. Next base: position 43,540,057 of record CM029495.1, read on the forward strand.
ACTTCAAGTGTTTGTACCTCCATTTAAATCTATCATCACAATAAAAATAACAATGGTCGAGTCCATTGATTAATCGCAACAAATCAAAAGCCAATGATCCATTCCATTGGCCAATCTCGAATCACATCACATCTTTAATGCCATCAAGTGGCTCCTATGAGACTCATGTCATCATGTAACACTTAGCTCTTGAGTAGCAAAGCCCTAGAGGTGACTTCTACGAGATTCGCATCCCGTATAGCACTTAGTCCTTGACTAACACATATCAATGATACAAGATTCTAAAGGTGGCTTTTAGAAAGTTATGTTATCGTGTAGCATCTAGTCATTTTTAACACATATTAATGGTATAAGGCTCTAGAGATAGTTCTTATGAAATTACGTTATTGCGTAACACTTAGCCATTGGTTACAAGGTCTTACAGATGACTCTCACGAACTTACATTATCATATAGCACTTAATCCTTTACTCGTCCATGCCACAATTGGCTTCACAAATCAAAACATAACTTTTCACAAATCAATTCTCTCCACAAAACCAATTTAGAATCCGTATCATAAATCGATTTCACATATTGAATCAAGTAGAAATACTATGACAATTATGAATCAGCTAAACGACACTTAAACGTTAACAAAACGACTTCTATGTGCTGATAAATCGCTTATCCAAAACGATTACTCAAATCTAAACATGACACGAAACTCAATCTTGAAATCCTAAAATTTTGTTCTGACTAATCCGTTACTCCAAAACGACTCTTATCAAGACTCACGGCTTCACAACACGAAAAACCATCATTCCCATGAAGACCTAAAGCTCCACAATTCAAAAATCAGATTAAACAGCTCAAATTTCCTAAAACTTTGAATTTAAGCGCTAAATCCGAAAACTACTTTGATTGGACGAACAAGGAGTGTGAGCACTTATCGAACGTTGCGATATGTAATTGAATTAGCTCAGCTCGGTGTCTGTGACTTGTACATGCAAAGCATTTTTTTTTTCTCTTTTTCTTCTTCTTCTTTCCCTTTCTCCTACCTTCTTTTCCCGAAAGCTCTCAGTCTCTCTCTCTCTTAAGTTGAGCATGCACTTCCCCTTTTTCTTTCTTTTAGGGTGCGTTTGGTAATAATTTTGTTTCCAGGAACAATTTCTGATTAGAAATGATTATTTTTTATTCTAAGCCCAAGAACAATTTTTAAGAGTTTTAAGCCGTTTGGTAACTGTCCAAAATTTCTGATTCTGGAATAGAATTGCGTTTGGTACCGTGTTCAAAATTTCTACTCCAAATCATTTTCTTTTAATTTTTAAATAATTTTTTTTACTTTTTCACTTTTACTTTTTTTCCTTTCCTTTTTTTTTTCCTTTCTCTCTTCTTCAAGTGGCGGCCGACCTCACCGGCCCTCGTTGGTCGAGCCTCGCCCGCCCGTCGAGACTCGGCCTCACCGGTGGCTAGGCAGGCCTCGCCGTGGCTGGGCGAGGCCCGCCTGGCCATTGGTGAGCTCGCTGGACCGGTTGCTGGCAATCGGCGGCGGTGGGTGGCGAACGGCAATTGCAACGGCGGCGGTAGATGAAGAAGAAGCAAAGGGAAGAAGAAGAAGAAGAAAATGGCTTGATTCTTAGATTTGTTCTCGAGAACAAGAATGACAATGTTTTTTTTTTTTATTCTTGATTCTATTCTAAATCTATTTCCGGGAACAAAAGATTAGAAATTTGTTTCCGGAAACAAAAATTTTACCAAATACGATTCTCGTTCCAAAACATTCCCGGTGACAAAAAATCGAATCGACACTATTTGAATGGTTACCAAACAGGCCCTTAATTGACTTTTGGAACATTTTTTTCCCTTTAAAGTGGGTCCCACCACCTTATTTTTCGGCCTGGTCAAGATCTCAAATAGTGTTTGGTTGCTTTTAAAACATCTGCAAAATGATTCCTCATCTTCCCACTACAAGACTTCATGGAAGATGTACGGATGCGATTTGCGTGGCGTGCTAATGCCAGCGCGTCTCTTCCGGGATAAAAGAAAGACTTAGAAAGAGTCAAAGCCAATGACTGGGCTAAAATAATTTCCCGTTGACTTAGCTGAATGAAAGCACGTTTGCCCGCCCATAAAAACTGTAGAAGCCTTGCCAGTCATGTTCAACCATGAAAACTCTGCCCACTTCTCCTCGTTAAGTTCCTAGTTTTCTTCCAAGTTTAAACTGTTTTAGCTACACCCATCATTGGAGTTCTAAAACTCTCTCCGTCTCTCTACAAACGCAAGGAATCATGCTCTGAATCACCATCGTCTCATCGAGAGGCGTCGACTTCAACTTGTTTTATTGACACCCGTTTCTTGGGGTTCTTCCAATGGCGGTCGCCAAAGCAAAAAAGGGTCGATACGGTCCCGGCTTCTCTGCACTGCCCGAAGGGTGCATCGCAAGCGTGGTCTCCTTCACGAGCCCCCCTGACGCATGCAGGCTTGCATCCGTCTCATCGATCTTCAAGTTGGTGTGCGATTCCGACGTGGTCTGGGCCTCATTCTTGCCACCGAACTGCTGCTCGATGGTCCACTGGAGCGCTCCATCGCTGAAGGAGCTATTCTTCAGCCTCTGCGACGACCCGGTCCTCGTTGGGGATGGCAAAATGGTAAGTCTCCCCACCGTCTTCCCACCTCAAGCCGCCTCTTCCTATTCTTTTTGTCTTGACATTCTCTTTTCGAATTGAGGGGTTGATATGCTGTAATCAGAATGTTCTTCATGTTAGACGTAATAGAATATTGAGATGTGATTCATGTGAGAGGTACGGACACTGGAGTGCCAAAACTTGGCACAAATGGACACTTAATTGCCAAAATCGGAGTAAAATGGATCACTTAAGTGCCACCCCGGCCAAAATCCGACCAAAATGCAGACGTGGCGATTTTCCGGAGAAAGAAGTGCAAAACGACATCGTTTTAGTGTTAACGTGGTAAAAAAGTTAATATAAAATTAATAAATTTAAATTTAAAACTAAATTTATTTAAAACATTTAAAAATAAAATAAAAATATTAAAAAATTAAAATTCTTTAAAAAAAATGGGGAGGGGGCGGGCGGTTGAGGCCGAGCCCTCGCCACCGCCGTCTCTCCGCCGCCACCGGAAGGACCGGCGGCGGAGGGGGAGGGTCGGCCGGGGTCGCCGGGCCTTGGCCAAGGGTTGGCAACCCCGACCAACCGCCGAGGGCCCTCGAGCCCTTGCCCTAGATCCGGGCGAGGGTCGACGGCCTTGGGCCCGCCGGGTGAGGGCCCGGCCCTCGGCCCGGATCCAGCGAGGCTCGGTGGCCCTCGCCCGGTCGAGCCCGGTGGCCACCGCTCGCCGGGGTTGCCCCGGCCGCCGCCGGCCCTTGGCCTGGCTAGGCGAGGGTCGTAACCCTTGCCCCGATCTGGGGTGAAGGTTCGCGAGCCCTCACCACTGGTTGGCTAGGGTCGCTGGCCAGGGCCGGGCGACCCCGGTCGACCCTCTTTCCTCCGTCGCCGGCTCTTTCGGCAGCAGCGGCGAGGGCTCGCCCTTAATCGCCCGCCCCCATTTTTTATGGATTTTTTAAAATATTTTTATTTTATTTTTAAATATTTTAAATACGTATAATTAATTTTTATATTAATTTTTTTACCACGTCGCACCAAAACGACGCTGTTTTTGTATTGTCTAGCCACGTCGGCGTGCAAAATGGCGTCGTTTTGCACTTTCTCTGCCGGAAAATCGCCACGTTGACATTTTAACCGGAGTGGCACTTAAGTGATCCATTTTGCTCCGATTTTGGCACTTAAGTGTTAATTTCCAAACTTTTGACACTTAAATGTTCCTCCGTGCCAAGTTTTGGCACTTGGGGTGTACTTCGCCTTCATGTGATGTGCCGTCGCCTGCATGTTTCAAAGCACAACGAATTTGGCTGGCAAAAAAAAAAAATTGTTCTTTATTTGTCGAGTAGTTGAATTGAAAGGCGGTGTCATCGGTACATGCTTCTTGGCCTCTTCCCACCTGAACCCAACTTGTGCATCTTGTTTTTTCAAGGAGAAGCCATTGTCATGTAATAATCATGTTGCGACTTCCACAGGACTTTTTTATTTTTGCACACAGCCACAATCTGAATGTGCAAGGTTGATCGAATTGTTAGAAGTTTATTTGTAAAAACAAACTAAGTGTATGTTTCATTGTCCCACATAGGAAAAGTGGGAGAAAGTGGGCCAATTAATAAGTGTGGGGTTTCTTTTTTTTTTTTAGTGTACCTAAAGAGATGATTGGGTGTGGGCTAAACCTCACCATATCCACGTGCGAGTGTGCGATTTTGGCGCGATTATTTGGCACGCCTGCACGCTCGCGGTTTAATTAGCATTAACCCATTTTTTATTTTACTTTATTGTATTTTTTACGGTTATCTTATTAATCAATTTAAAGGTTGTTTTTGTTTTTGAGAATTATCGGAAATTATTGAAATAAAAAAAATCAAAATTTTATTTATTAAAATTTAATAATTTTTTTTATTATTCTGAATTTTTTGTTTGTGTCTTTTTAAGACAACCTTTAGAAAAGATACTTGTTCAGTTTGCAACTTTTCCTCAAGCGTTGCATTTGTTCATTTTTTCAACTTCTTCTGAATGGATGCTTTTGTTCATTTGGGCAATTTTTCGAAAGGACACGTTTGTTCTTTTTTGCAATTTTTCACGAAGAGTTGCCTATATTTTAAGATTGTTATATATATATGTCAGTTTTCAAAAGAACTGAGTGTATGATCATTTTTTATCTTTTTGAGCATTCTTTTTGAAAACTACAGCCATCCTTTCAATTGTTTCCTAGAGAGACTCTGGAGAAATACTAGAATTGCTATCTAGTTCTCATTTGAGACTTTATTATATCCTAGAGGAAATTTTCCGGTGACCATTAGCAACTTTGTGGGGCAAAGAAATCCTTAAAGAAAGTGATATCACGCCTCAAAGTCCGACTTGATTACTCTAAAGATCTGTCTTCATTGTTCTACCCAATTTGAAGCCATATTTTTCTAACATGAATTGTGTGAACCAACTCTTGGTTTGCGTCTACAATATAAAGAATGATAAGTGAAGGGTGAAGAAAAAAGAAAGGTTATTTCATCATTTGGAATCGACAAGATTCAAATGGGTTGGAGCAAGGAATTGATAGATATATTGACCGACTCAATATACTGTTGATACGGTACTTTGATGACCACTAATGTAGTGCATCTTTAGAGGTATTCTGTATCTGGCTTTAAGATTGTCTGCTACCTTTTGATCGATTCGGAGTTCGGAGAGAGTCTGCTTTTCATTTCCGTTGATTGCTCTAAATCCTTCCGAACTTTGTTAGCATTTCTCATTAGCCCCTGAACTTTTAAATTGGCACCGTTGCCGTGGTTATTTTACACCCGAATCTTGATTTTTCCGTTGCCGTGGTTAGTTTTCCACCTGCAAAGCCGGTAAGTGTTACCTATAAATGGATTAACTCAATTATTTTGACCAAAATAGCCTTTGCTGAATTTTCTTGACTTCATCAATTATGTATCTTCTCTTTATTGACTTTATTAACCGTGTGATTAGAGATCTTTTGCTATAAAACAAATAATAATAAGGAAGTGTATTTTCACGTGACACTTAAAGCCAACATAGATAGAATAACTAGCGACTGCAACAAAACATCAAAGTTTATGGGGAAATTTGTACCTTTACAAATTTTTCAGGGGTCATCATGCAATGGTTCTGAAGTTGAGGTGGTCTTGAACAATTATCCCTTTTATTTTCTTTTGATCAAATTTCTTGGTTATTGCTTTTATTTAACGTTAAACACTTTTTCCTACTTCAAATTTGGTGAAATAAACTTTTGCATAAAAAAGCCAAGACAAACGCTCTCACTATTTTATTGGAAAGGGGACAGCACAGATGGTGGAATAAGGGCTAAGCTTTATTGTTTTGTGCATACTATATTCACTAAAACAGAGAATTGTTTTCTCTAGACGACGTCGGTCCTGCTTCTTGTTACTTATGTGAATCCAACACACTTTGCAGAACTATTCGCTGGATAGGCATAGTGGGAAGAAATGTATCATGCTATCTGCAAGGGCCCTATCTATAACATGGGGTGATACTCCGATTCACTGGTCATGGACTTGCTTGCCCAACTCCAGGTAATACCTTATTTTGTCCACTCTCAGTTTCATGAAGAAAATGTAAGTAGCATTCATTTGTTCGTCCCTAAATAAATCCTCTATTGTTTCACCTTCAAGGTGATGATCTTATGGAATGTCCTTGTGAATGAACAGGTTTGCAGAAGTGCTGAGCTCATCGATGTATGCTGGCTCGAAGTTAGAGGCATGATTAGTTCTGGCATGCTGTCGCTCGGAACCCATTATGCAGCATACCTGGTATTCAAAATTACGCCAACATCTTACGGATTTGTATTCCAGCCTGTTGAGGTGGAAGCTAGATTTGCTGGTGATGAAGCGGGCAAGCATGAGCACTCAGTTTACTTATCTAGAAAGAACAACACGCGTGGATGGCAGTCCAGGTGGAGATTCAGGCATGCTGGCAGGTCACTGATGCTTGCACCTGCTGAGGGGAATGAGATCTATCCTAAAGAGAGACAAGATGGGTGGCCAGAGATAGAGTTAGGTGAGTTCTTGACGAAGGAAGGACAAGATGGGGAGGTTGAAATGAGCGTCATGGAGACGAAGGGGGGTAACCAGAAGGCCGGGCTGGTTGTGGAAGGGATCGAAATTAGGCCCAAGGATGGAAATAAAAGGCCTTTATGCAAGGCATGTGTAAGTTTGTATGTACCATCCCTTGATTAAGAGCTTTTTCTCTCTGTTTTGCTGTTGTTCTTTCCATGTTCCTTTATCAATATTTAGTAGCTTTCCACGTAATCAGAAAGCGTGCCCGTGTTTAGTAGCTTTCTACCAATTCATGAAGCGTATGTTTTTGATCTGGTAATGCCAGCTGCGGAAATGATGGAACTTAGATGTACACTTCAACAAAGTCAACACAGACGCTCAAACACTCTGATTGGTTTCTTTTATAACATCTGCAAATTATTCCTCATCTTCCCACTTCAACCATCTCTTTTGGTATTTACGAGAATATAAGACTCCATTAAAAATATATGAATGCAATTTGTGTGGTGCGCTGGTGCTAGCGCCTCTTCCGGGATAAAGGAAAGACTTAAAAAAGCAGACTCAAAGCCAATGACTGACTGTTTAATCACATATCCTACTGTTAATATCCATACGTTGACAATAAGCAGTTACAACTGCTCATTCACATTAATTTAGACTGAAAGGTTACCACTGCAATGTCCCTCAAACTCAATGCCACTCCTTCGTGACCTATACAACTATCACTGGTCATCATCGCTCTGCTGCTTGGCTCAGACGCCTTGGAGATAGACACCATCAACAACATCAAATCCACTGCCAAAATGATAAGTTATGGTAACTGTGAGATTTTATGGGATCATTGTTAACTATTCTAAAAGTTTAGGCTGTTAGATGAATGCGTGATTTAATATTTAAATTATTATAACACTCCTCCTCACGCTTAGTTGGGTATTTTTTTGCCTAGTACTAAGTGTGGACATATTTAATTAGGGAGATCAATAAGAGTATAGAAAAATTCAAACTTAGAACCTCATGCTCTCATATCATATGAGATTTTGTGGGATCACTACCAATTGTTATAAAATCTTAAGTTATTAGATAAATGTGTGGTTTAATATTTAAATTATTCTAATAGTAGCTTGGTCATGGTTCTAGTTTCTTGCTATTGCACTGGAAGAATTTGCTTGCATCAGGCCTCTTACACTGTGGCCAAGGGTGACACCTATTCCCCCATAGCCAATGATACATTCCAAGGCCTGTCCTCTTGCCAGGCTCTACTTGATCAGAACTACCATCCAAATGAGGATTTTGTCGTAGGTGACAGCTGATGGTGCCACTAAGATGCGCATGCCCAAGTACCGACGAGACAGCTAATGGGGCTAAATCCTTGCTTACATATTTGGTGACCCTGCGCGATTCTGTGAATTCAATTACAGAAAGGTGTCACTGTGCAAAGTGTTATGGAGCAAATATGATGACGGAACCCTCTCTAATATAACCTTTAACAAACATTGTCATTCCCCTTACTTGTGCAGAAGATTCCAAGAGTAACTTCTATTTTCCCAATAAATATGCCGAAGGTAGGCCAGGAAGTGACCTCAATTGCATGTCTGACTGGAAGAAGTTTCCTTTCAAGCTGGTTCTCACTATAGGTAGTCATCAAATCTATCTTCTAATTCTGTCCAGCAACACTTCATGCCTGATTGGAAGAGGCAGTTAGAAAAGCAACGCATCCAATACTAAAGAAAAAAACTCAAGCGAGAAAATTCCATTTTCTTACACGCATTTTGCACATTTGCCACCACACCTAGGACTGTTGCACTTTTTTTGCATTCATGAACACCTAGCCTTTTTGTTCTCCGCATTTTATCTGTTTGGCACCTTCCTATCTAGCTCAAATGCTCCATTTGACGCACTTGATCGCTCTGATTTTTCCTAGCTTATAGATTGAAATACAACCTGTTAATCTCATTTGCTGTCTATTTGTTTTGCGACTTCATGCACTTCTTCAATCGCAACATGACATTTTTAAGTCCATGGTTTATTCTCTCCTAAGCTAAGTATTGTGATTGAACACTGTCACGACTAGCGATGTTGCATTGATGTGACAGTACTGCTTTAGGATTGGCAAAGTGACCGAGCAGGCAGCAAATTTTAAATAAAGATGGCTTCTTGTGAATTTTCTTCCAGGGAAAAGTGATGTAGAAGAGAGTTATTATCTACTTCAAAAATACATAGGCTGACTTGGGAGAGTTTATAGCATTCTGACATGCTTCATATTTAGGAATTGTGAAATCGGACAGGTCATGCCAGGCAAATTATTTTGAGAATTTTGACTAGAGGAAACTAGAACGTGTTAACTCACAGTTTCCTTATAGACTTATTGTTCACTTTAGGTGCCAGCATTGGTAGTGGGTTCTTGTGTCTTTCGCTTTTCGGCTATTGCCTATACAGGTATCTAAGGAGGTGAAGAGGCAGAATTGTCAAGGAGAAACCGTTCAAGCAAAATCGTGGTTTGCTGTTGCAACAAAAGTTCTCAGCTTATGAAAGAGATGGAAGAGCAACAATATTTTCCGAAGAAGATCTGCAAAGCACGACAGGTAACTACAGCTGGAGCCAGTTTCTTGGTCAGGAAGGGTTAGGCATGGTTAACAAAGGGATGCTGCCAGATGGTACCATAGTTGCTGTGAAGAAGTCAAAGATCATCAGCGGGGGCCAGTGCGTTTGGCAACATTAATATCTTTTATGGATTGCATGTCTTTATTCTTCTTTGTTGATAAGAAACTCTTTTTTCTGTTAGTTTCAAGCAAGTAATAGATGCATTCTTATTTGATTTGCTGGTTGATGCCCAGTGCGTTTCTTCTGGGATAAACTGAAAGGCAAATAAGAAAGATCAAAATTAAACAGCGCGTTTTTTGTGGGATAAAATGAAAGACCAAAAAGAGCAAAGTCAACGCAATGACTGGAAAAATGATTCCTTGGGGAGTAGATGAATCGAAAAACAGTGCTTCTTAGTCAGTTTACTTTTGTCGACAACTTCCCACACGGGCCAAGTTAGTGCACTTGTTGCTTAGATTTCCTTGGTTTATGTGCACAGGATGGGTGCCAAAACAGATACTATCAACACAAACTTTCAAGCTGTCCTTTCTTCTCATAATAAGCTCACTTTTCCTTCTCTGTGTAACAGAATTTCCCACCGTCAACAACCAAATGTAGGTACGGGGCAGGAAACCCCTCTCCTCTGCTTCCACACTGAGAGGTCACACCTCTGCAATGGCCCTCGGGCCTCGTGCCAGTCCTTCGTGACATTTTGAGCAACCCCGGGATACGACTTGCCTCTCACCATCCGTTCTCTACTCAGACTCTTCAGCTGAAGCAGCCATCAACAACATTCCATCCATCACTAACAAAACACCGCCCTGAAAAGCTTGGTCATTGTTCCACTTTCATGCAATTGCTTCGGACGGGTCTACTTGCTTCAGGTTTTCCATACTGTGGCCAGCGGCAACACATATTCGTCACTTGCCAATCTTACTTTCCAAGGTCTGGCCTCTTGCCAGGCAATAGCTGATCAGAGCTACATGGGTAATGGTAATTTTATACTTGATGGAAAGCGGATGATTCTGCTAAAATGAGTGTTGCGACCCTCTTTTCCATCAGGGGAAAAAGGACGAGGTTTAGTAGTAACACAGAGTTGGATGAACAGTACTCAATCGGTGCGGGTTCTCTCATATCCTTACCTCTTGGGAATTTTTCATGTAGATTTGATTAGTCCTATGAGAATTTAGTACGAGGTCTTGCCACTAAAAATGAGGTATGAGAGTATATCTCACTTCCAACGTAACCATAGATTAAGGGCCAAAGACTTGATTACACTAGTTATCTAGCTAGTGATCTTTCGATACTTAAACTTGATCACTTGTCAGCTAAGGTTTTCAAATAGTCGTTATGAATCCTAAGGTTCTTGTCTGCTAAATGCCCATGCAAGTGCCGTTTGTATTTATTATGATCCTACTGTGTGGCCTAACCATCAATTTAGGCTAAACAAAATAAGAAAAACTTAATCAAGGAAACGATGAAATCAAACATATCAAAAACGATAATAAGATGAGAGCAAAAGGTGAAGTAAAGTAACTCGATATAAGTTGTTCAAAGAATATGACATGGTCTAATTATTAAGCCCCAATACATCATTCCCATGACTTTATTTTTCGATGTTACTCTCCAAGGGGAAGCGGTATAGTCACCCTATCATTTTCTTAACCCTTTTAATTTCCTTTTGGTTAAATATCATGGTTATCGTAAGTTGGCTTTTATCTAACGTCTCTTCTCTTCCTTTAAATTTTTTAAGTGTATATAATTGAGATTTACTTGAAATTTTGGCGAAAATGTCAATAAAATGCCACATTAAACACCCCTACTATTCTATTTGGAAGTTAGAGAAGAGCAAGGACGGTGGAATGAGTGCTAAGCTTTATTGCTTTGCGCATACCATATTTGCTGAAACAATGAATCTCATTTTCTCAAGACGACGTCGGTCGGGCTTCTTGTTGCTTATGTAAATCTAACATGCTTTGCAAAGCTTAAATGTATCTTGCTATACGCGAGGGCTGGTTGTGGAAGGGATCGAAATCAGGCCCAGGGATGGGAAATAAAAATGCCTTGGTGAAGGGCATGTGTAAGTTTCTGTACAGTCCAATGATTAATAGCTTTTTTCTTATCTATGTTGTTATTTGAATGTTCCATTGTCAATTTTCAGCAGCTTTCTACAAAATCAGAAAAGCGTGCTTGTAAACCATATTTTCAATTGTGAGATTTTAGATGGAGAGAAATTGTTATTCTTATTTATATCTTCTCGGTGCTTTACAATGTTGTATTTATAGGCTAATACATAGATAAATCCTAGCAAACAAAAATAAAGGAAAGAAAGCCTAAAAAATGAGAAAAGCTAAAATCCCACGATTTGTGGGTTAACAGCTATTATCTCATGATTTGTGGGATTTTTAATCAGAATCAAATCAGAATAAAAAAACTCCTAAAAAATCCTATGTATTTATAGCCATATATTCTGTCTATTTATAGCTCAACACTCCCCCTCAAACTGGTGAATAGATATCTTCCATTCCCGGCTTGGAAATTAGCTCATGAAAACTTCCACCATTAAGCCCTTTGGTCAAGACATCCGCCACTTGTGTCCTGAAGGAATATAAGACAAACAAATCAATCATTCTTCAAGTTTCTCCTTGATGAAGTGCCTATCAATCTCAATATGTTTCGTCTTGTCGTCGCATGTGACTATGAGTGTGACATCCTGATTTTTAACTCTGTTTCGATGAAATGAAATGGGCTTTTCATCGACGAGCCTATAGTCTTTTTCTCTGAGCTGATCACTCACGAGATAACTAATCTATTTGGTGAAGTCGTTAAGGAATCTAAACGTGACTGACTTGAGAATTCGATCGAAATCGACTACTTGATCGTACTAATCTGCAAGGGTCAATACGGCACCATCAAAATCGATTAGAAACCGGAAATAGGTCGATTCGATAGAGGCATGTAACTAAAGTATGGGTGATTCCACCTAATTGCAAAATTCGCGTTGAACGGCACTAAACTGATTTTTCTGTCATTTCTGTACCCTATGAGTCGAAGATGCATAATGTTGATAAAAAATAATCGACCACGGGTCAAATGCACTAAAAATTCTTAAAAGCTACCTGGTAGGTTAGGTCACGCTAAAATAGCGTCCGGTTGAAATAAACCACGAAATTGAACCCGATTTCAGAAATTAAAAGTTCTGTCATGTCACGATTTATTTTAGGAACGTCGACTCATCATTCGAAGAATTTTTGGCAAGCCCGGATTTTTAGCGAAAAATCAAAATTGGACGATTTTGAACTGGGAAATTCGGAGGGTCATTTTTGTGTGGATTTTGGCATCCAAGTTGGATCAATTGGCGAGGAATTGCAAGGATTTGATGTGGGCTCCTACCTTGGTATTTTGACCATTTAATTTGAGGCCAATTGAAGTGAATTGAGTTCAATTTGAGAGGATATGGGTGAATTTCGTATGCCTTGGTGGGCTGCAACATTTGGACCTCTTTGGTGGCTTGTTAGGGAAGCTTGGGAGGGGAAAATAGCCATGGGATAGAGATGAAGGCTGGTGGGGCATGGCACTTGAGTTCTTGAGATATTTTGGTGGAATTTTGTGGCTTTTGTTCCCTATACCAGTTGCAGCAGTCTATCTTCTTCTTCCTTGCTCCCTTGGTGCTCCGTTGTTGCTGCTTTAGAGCCCAAGAACTAGCCAAGACCAGCGCCAGCCGAGCCAGCCACCGCGACCGCCTCACGCTCGTCGAGCACCGCCCGAGTAGCCGCACGCCCGCCCGAGTGCCAACTTGCCTCCACTTGCGCAACTCCAATCCCTGCGCGTCCCCCACCATCTCGAGCTCTCCGTCCAGCCCGTCGAGCCACCTTGTCCGTCCGTCCAAGCCGTCGTCGCGTCCTCGAGCCCCCAGCAGCCTCGCTTGGCCCCATCGTGCCGTTTCCGCGCCGTCCTAGTTGCTCGACCAGCTTCTTCGAGCCCAAGGCATAATCGAAACTCACAATTGGGCTGTGAGCTTCGTGGCCCGTTTCCGGCCCTTTCCCAGCCTCCTTTGGCGTCGCTTTAGGCTCGAGTCTCGCTCGCCTCCGCGTCACTGTCGCCGTGAACTCATTGTGACATCCCGGAATTTCAACTCCGTTTTCTATTGAATAAATCGGGTATTTCATCGACACGCCATAAGGGCGTTCTCGGTACCGATCATTCTCGAGATAACTAGACTACATGGGGAAGCCATTAAGGATTTTAAGGCAAATAGACTCGAGAATTCGACCAGGAATCGGCTTCTCGACCGTGCTTATCTTTAGAGGTCAATACGGCACAATATAAAATCGATTCGAAATCAGAAATAGACTGGTTCGACTGGGATGTGTGGCTAATCGTGGGTGACACCACTAAATTAGAAAATGGCCGTCGATTGGCACTAGACTGATTTTCCTATTATTTTGGGACCGTGTCCGTATTTGGATCCTCGGGATTTTCACGACAATCGAGAGTCGCCAATGGGTCGAGTGGGTTCATAATGACTTGAAGAAAATCAACCATGAGTCAGCTTGCACTAAAAAATGCCTGAAAGTTACCTGGTAGCTTCCAGTCACACTAAAAACGCGCCAAGTGAAATTAACTATGAATTCAAGTCCGATTTCAAAAATTGGAACTTACGCGTGTCACAATAAATTCTAGGAGTGTCGACTCGGTCTCGTAAGATTTTTTCGACACCCGACACTTTTTGGGAAAAAGTTGTCGTGTGGCCATTTTGCGTTCAATTGAAGCCGGGAATTATTTGGTTGGTGAAATTGAGAAGCATGGGAGATTCTTGGATAAGGAAAATAATCAATTTGATAAAGGAAATATCAATTGATTTTTGGGAGAGTTATTTGAGAGAAATTTAAGAGAGATTTTGGATGCAAAATGCTAGTGTAGACCAAGTGCTTTAATTTGGATTTTCCTTGGTTATCTAGGTGCCAATTCAAAAGAATTTGGGATAAGAATTTCCTACTTGAAGAAATTCTTTTCTTTTATTTTTTCTTCCCAATTCTTTCCTTTTTTTGGCCAAGCATCCAAGCATCTTTCTCTCCCCCTTTTTCTTTTTTTTTTTCTTTTTCTTTTCTCTCTCTCTTTCCCCTCTTCCCTCCCCTTCGTGCGACACTCCCCCACCCCCCTTTCGGCTGTCACCCACTTTGCTTTTTCTTCTTTTTCACTTTGACTTTTCAAAGTTTAACACTCTTATCCCTTCTCTCTCTCTCCTCTTTCTTCTCCCCCACTCCCACGTGACCGAAACCCCCTTCTTCCTTTCTTCTTCGTGCGAACCAGCAGAACAGAAACCGAAGCAGCTCGCCGTCGCCGCCGCACGCCGCCAGGCCGCCGTCCGCTCCATCCGCACGTCGCCGCCCACCGCCGTTCATCTCCAGCTCGCCCGCTCATGCGTTGTCCGCCCCATCCAGCTGAGCTGCCACCTCTGCACAGCCTTGTTCGGCCACCACAGGCCGCGGCCTGATCCCCTCCGGCCACCGTCCGACCTCCCCGGAGTCCCGTTTGCCCTCCGCCGACCTCACCTTGCCGTTTCGACCACCGGACGAGCTTCGTCCAGCCAAGAACAGTGGCTAGAAAAGTGGGTTTCCAGCACTGTTCAAGGCCCGCTTTGGGCCGTTTCCGGGCCCCGAACCCGAGCCGTGCTTTGGAGTTTATCGTTCCTCGCGTCGTCCCCGTCGGATTGATCCGATTTGCACGCGATTCCGGTGAGTAATCTCACTAATCCTTGCTTAGTGGACTAATTATACTTCAGCGTTGTTTAGTTTTAGTTAATTAGGTTAGTTTTAGTTAATTAGGTTTAGGTGGTTAGATTAGTATGAATTAGTGTTTGTTAATCAATTGTGATGCGAATTAGATAAATTAAGTGTGCATTTAGCAAGTAGACGTCGTCTACTATTTATTGAGGGTAGCCCGGGATTTTTCCCGACCCTAATCAGGCTTCAATTTGATAATTCGGGCATAAGTGGAATTTTTGGCATTTAAATATTATTTTTCGGAATTAATTAATTATTTATTTATTTTTCGAAAATTCAACTGAGATACCAGTTACCGAATATTATGCTGATGACCGTGGTGAAGTCCGTTTATTTAATCGGGCTTTATTTTGAGCTAAATTGAATTTTTAATATTAATTATTTAATTTTCGAAATTAATTAATTAATTATTTATTTTCCGAAAATTCAACTGGGATGGCTACAGTGACTGGAATATTATGCTGATGATGGCTTGGTGAAGTCGTTTATTTAATCGGGCTTTATTTTGAGCTAAATTGAATTTTTAATATTATTTATTTATTTTCCTAAAATTCAACTGGGATGGCCAGTGACCGGAATATTATACTGATGACCATGGTGAAGTCCGTTTATTTAATCGGGCTTTATTTTGAGCTAAATTGAATTTTTAATATTAATTATTTAATTTTCGAAATTAATTAATTAATTAATTATTTATCGGAAATTAAGGTTTGAGATAGTATGACCGAAATTTCGTCTTGATTGTCGTGGTGTAGTCCGTTTATTTAATTGAGCTTGATTTTATGCTAAATTGATTTATGAATGATTTTAGGATTTATTCCTAAATGAAATAACTTTGGAAAATCAATTGACAAATAATCGGGATAATGCCAAAATGCTTTGCGAACTATAGAGAATGGTGGGAATTATGAAAAAGGAAATTATAGTATTTTATTAAAAAGCTGACGTGCAGACGTGACACACGGTTATTTTTATCGGGTATGATAAAAATAATAGAAATGTTAGATGATGGAGATGGTATACTATATCACTACGGGCGATATGTTAGCTTTGGGTGATCAAGATATCGGTATATTATATCGACCTACGGGCGATATGTCATTTTTGAAGTAGCAATATACCTTATTATCAGCTTTGGGCGAGCAAATTATTATCAACTTTGGGTGAGCATATATAGTATACTAAATTGGCCTGGGGCCCTACTCTATCAGCTTTGGGCGAGCATGTACATAGTATACTATATTATCAGCTTTGGGCGAGCAATCTATTATTAGCTTTGGGTGAGCATATATAGTATACTAAATTGGCCTTGGGCCCCTACTCTATCGTTAAGTAACATATACATAGATACTATATTATCACTTTAAGGCAGGTATACTATCTATTTGTCACCTTTGGGTGAGCAGTTTTGATTTGATAGACTTTATAGATAGTAGTGAATGTGCCACCAAGCATGGGTCGTGTGATGACATGTAATCGACTAAGTCGATTGATCATTGCTTTGATTTGTAATGTGATTGCTTGGATGCCTATTTGATCTCGTGCTAATATGCAGTGGAAATCGAGGCCAAGCGTGAGTCCTCCGACTCGTGCCGTGCTTAGCAACCGAGTAGAGTATTGGTTCCCTAATTGAGTCTTAGTGGAGTAGAACTCGTTGAGACGTAGCCTCATCCTGGGTTGTGGGACAATATTTCGTGAACCCGATGATGAGCCGAGGAGGAGGAATCTGAGAAGGAGAACTCTGAAGTGAAATCTGAGGAGAAGGATTTTTGGAAGAAGAAGATAATATCGAGAGAGATCTTGAGTACGACCTGAATGGACTAAGATCCTATTCCCTTTTGGGAATTCTGTTTTGTTGTGAATAGAGTGAAAGTAGAAAGCCGTGAATAGGTTGTGAAATACTTTGAGTTATGCTCTGTATAAAAGTATAGTTGTGAATTTCAATATGAAAAATATGGCCTTGCTTTTCTATTCCATCGTTTTATTGTCAGGGATTTTCTATATACTTCCGCACGCGCATATTAATGAACAAATTATACGCGATGTGTCCCGGGACGTTTATTAATCGACTGTGTGAGGGATGGGCACGCGCTCGAGGATCGGGGCATGACACTCATCGACTTACAAATCCAATGAGTTTACTTGCTAAACCTTTCTTAAGAGGTTAATTATGCTTGAGGAGGATTAGCTTAGCCTAAGATTAATTTAGGTGGTTAGATTAGTGTAATTAGTAGTTTATTTAGTTAATTATGTTAATTAGGTGGTTAGATTAATTTAGTTATGGGTTAATTAGATTGTGTGATTTAATTAGGTTAGTACTTTATTTATTCAAGTCCAATTAGGTGGTTAGATTATTATATTTGGCTTAATTATGCATTTATTTAATTATTTAATATTTTTCGGAAATTATACCAGGATAGATAATTCTGGTCGTCAATTTTTGTCTTTGATTGTCGTGGGATAGTCCAAATAGTGGGATTTTTAAAATGAAGGTATCACTTTTTATGGTTGATCTGATCGTATCCACACACGATTATTTTACCGGGTGTTTTTAATATGAAGAAAATAGGCCAAGCACATTTTTTTAATTGAGTCATTTGAGTGCAAAGTACAATGTCCTTGGCCAGGATTGGATGGTCGTGTGACTGTTATGTGAACCCGTCACGAGCGTTTACGCCAGACAATGCTCCTATATGGATTGTCCTTGTCAACGGATGCTGGTCGCAGTAAAGGCTGAGCCGATACTCTTTCAGGAATGCCGTCTCGAGGTAGACATTGCCATGCTCGATGGGGTGAGACAATACTAGGCTATGCTGAAAGACCGCCGAATGTCGAGTAGGTCGTGTCCATGGGGCCATAATCAATGGAATGCATAAATGAGTATTTTAGCGCGCTCGATTATGGGGACAAAATTGTGTGGCATGTAATGGAATGTGTCATAATGATTTGGCTTTATAATTGGGACCCGTGATTGATTGATTTGAAAGTGAGACGTTCCAATTGTTGAGTGCATTTACTGCATATACATCTATTATATGAGCTGGACTAATTTGCAGGAATGTACTGAGGCGAGGTAAGTCTTCTGTGATGTGTGATTAGACTGCCTCTAGGTGTATTACCTTCCTAATCGGGGTTTAGGGCGTGAATTAGCTGAGACATTGTCTCACCGCGTCGTAGCTTACTCTTTACAGGTCCTTCGATAGACGCACGTCATGTGCGTTATGAGGTCCCGAGGGAGGTAGACTTCCAGCGCTCCTATTTCCTAGTTCCCGAGACCAACCTGACCCGTAAGCTTGTTGAGTCCACCGTTTAGATCGATGAGGGCCTACCCCACTTGGTTCCTCATCGTTTCAAGGCGTGATACCTTCACAAGCCCAATTGGAGTTGGGAGGGTCTTTTGGGTGGTTTCGACGGGCCTCCCGTTGGGACCAGGGAGTGGGAGATAGGGTACCCTTTGGATATCGATACTCATGATGGTGCCGTGGAAGACCTGGAGCCGAAGACTGGAGAGTCCGGAGTTTAGGTGGCTTCGTAACCCTTTTTTATCTAGACTTATATACATAAATCTTAGAATTGGCCTTTGTGTATAAACTAGCTTGTTTATAAATTGTGTTTGTGAAATTTCGGTGGTCTTGCTTT
Source organism: Eucalyptus curtisii (assembly GCA_017140595.1). Classification (NCBI taxonomy): domain Eukaryota; kingdom Viridiplantae; phylum Streptophyta; class Magnoliopsida; order Myrtales; family Myrtaceae; genus Eucalyptus; species Eucalyptus curtisii. The sequence continues at coordinate 43,558,698 of CM029495.1, forward strand.
TCTATCCCATGTTGAGTATTGTCTGGATATTGTTTATTTCGCTTCTGCTTGTGCATGAATCGATTTGGGTCGGTGACGCGTCCTAGGAACGTCGCAATTTAGTCGACCTAATCGAGGGATGTGCGTACGCTCGAGGTTTGGGCGTGACAATGAGCAATATTAATTGCAGACTTATTGTCACAAAATAGTTTCATAAGACTATCTTCGTAACGACCCCGCCCCCATTGTATAATATTGTATGCTTGACACTAAGTCCTCACGGCTTTAAAACGCGTTATACGATTAAAGGACCCAAGCCTTTATAACCAGCCCATGACTCCCCCTAAGCGATGTGGGACAGAGACATACCCTTAGCCTCACCCGCATCGTCAAGGCAATCTCACCATCCCTCCGTACGCTCGGGTCCGGGTCGTCACATTCTCCCCCCTTAAGGCACGCGTGGCCCCCCGCTCGGGCCCCCACACGCGGTCGGGAGTCGCCCCGATATCATTTATAACGATCCCCCCACTTTGTATAATATTGTCCGCTTTGACACCGAGTCCTCACGGCTTAAAAACGTGTTATACAAATTAAAGAGACCCAAGTCTTTATAAACTACCCCATGACTCCCCTAAGCGATGTGGGACGGCGACATGCCCTTAGCCTCACCCGCATCGCCAAGGCGATCTCACCATCCCTCCATACTACCCTGTGTCCGAGCCGTCACATATGCCACTCAACCTTCAAGTAATCAAGAATGATCTTGATTCATAATAACTCACATATTCTTTGAGCCGCTGCCCTAAACTCAAATTCTGCACTTGATCTTGCCACCACATTCTGTTTTTTACTCCTCCAAGTTACCAAATTACCTCCAAGGAAGGTACAATAACCAATTGTAGACCTCTTGTCAACCATTGAGCCCGCATAATCCACATCCGTATAAGCCTCGAGCTTGAGATCTAGGCCTCTTGAAAAGTATTCTCTTTCCTAGACTACCTTTTAAGTAGCGTAAGACTCGATGAACAGCCCTGTAGATGTGATTCCTTTGGATTATGTATGAATTGACTAATCAAGCCGATGGCATATGAGATATTTGGTCGGGTATGAGTAAGGTAAATTAACTTTTCCACCAATTGCCGATACATTTCTCGATCAACCGCTGCCTCCTCTTTTGCTTCGTTAGCCTCTAGTTCGGCTCAATTGGAGTAGCTACTAGTTTGCAACCAAGCTTCCAGCTTTCTTCCTAAAGATCGCTTACATACTTTCATTGTGAAATAAAGACCCTTGCCCGGAGTAAGAAACCTCAATTCCCATAAAATACCGTAGCTTCCCTAACTCCTTTATTTCAAATTCCTTAATCAAGCACCGTTTTAGCTGTTGTTTCTCCCTTTCATCATTGCCTATGACTATTATGTCATCAACATACACCAACAATGCTGTAACTCCTCATGTCCGAGTGTTTTGTGAATATTGTATGATCTCCCCGGCTTTGTTTATACCCCGGATGCCTTCATAACTCTAGCAAATCATCCAAATCAGGCTCTAGGTGATTGCTTGAGCCCGTATAATGCTTTCTTAAGTCTACAAACATTTTCTGTTGTTTCCTTTCCTTCAAAACCAGGTGGGATGCTCATGTAGATTTTCTCTTCCAAATTTTTGTGTAAAAACACATTCTTTACATCATACCGTTGAAGTTCCCAATCAAAATGAGCATCTAAAGATAATAAAATTCTTACGGTATTCATTTTAGTCATTGGTGCAAATGTCTCTTAGTAATCCACTCCATATGTCTGAGTGTAACCCTTTGCAACCAATCTTGCATTGTACTTCCAGAGAGCCATCTGCATTATACTTTACAGTGAATACCCACTTGTAACCAACTAGATTTTTCCCTTGGCTTGTCAACAATTTCCCATGTTTTATTTTTTTCGAGTGCTTCCATCTCTTCTTTCATGGAATTCTCCATTCCTCTTTTGACAGTGCTTCAGACAAGGTGTTAGGGATAACAATTGTGTTTAAAATCACAATGAAGTTTCTACATGATGAAGATAACCTATTAAGGGACACATAATTTGATAGTGGATATACCGGTTTCTTGGTGCACTCTCTAGTCCCTTTTCTAAAAAGTAATAGGTAAATCAAGATCACTCGTGTGTTTCACTAAGCTGTTCATCCAAAGGAGATTAAGAATTTACTATGCTTTCATTGATAGTAGCTGGAGTGGTATTTTGGACCTGCTCGTGTTGGAACGGCTGTCCTCCTTGAATACACCTGAGAAAATCTCTTAGAATCATGAATACGAGTTGGACTAGTGGGAATAGGAACAGAGACATTTTGGTGTGTGGGAGATTGCGGTGGACAAGAGACATGATTCAAGATAAGTTCATGAGTAACACCAGACGAGTTTTAGTTGTTATGAACATTGGACGATAAATTTAAGTTATCAATGACACCAAGGTCCTTATCGTCCATGACTGAAAAATCCCCATGAAGATAAGATTGTGAAAAATAGGGTTTATTTTCAACAAAAGTGACATCTGTAGAGAGATATAATTTTTCAAAAGGAGCAAGGTAACATTTATAGCCTTTTTGTGTTTGTGAGTAACCAAGAAACAAACATTTGATTGCACGAGGATCTAACTTTTCTCATTGATGATGATGAATGTGGACATAAGAAGTGCAACCCAAGACTCGAGGTGTAAAACCATTAGATGTACTGAGGATAGAACTAAGAAAGAACTTCCATAGGGGTCTTGTGGTCTAATGTACGTGAGGGTAGTCTATTGATCATGTATGTAGTTGTAAGAACAGCTTCCTCCCAATATGCTTTAGGAACTTGTCCGTGAAACAACAAGGCACAAGTTGTGTTAAGGGGATGACCATTTTTCCTTTCAGCAACCCTGTTTTGTTGTGGTGTATTCACACAAGATGACTCATGGATAATGCCTTCCTTTTGAAAATAAGGGGAGAGTACTTGATTGAAGTATTCTCTAGCATTATCCGACCAAAAGACCTTGATCTTGACCCCAAATTGAGTTTGAATCATATAATTAAACGTATGAATAATGTTACTCACATCAGATTTATGTTTGAATAAGAAAGTCCATGTGACCCTAGAGCAATCATCAATTAGAGTGACAAACCAACGAGCTCTAGAGATGTTTGGAATAGTGAAAGGTCCTCAAATGTCACTGTGGATTAAGTCAAAAGGATTAGAACTACAGTGATTGCTAATAGGAAATGGTACACGATTATGCTTGGCTAATTCACAAACATCACAATGGAAGTTTTTAATATTCAGATCTTTAAACAAGAATGGAAACATAATACTCAAGACTTGAAAGGACGGATGACCAAAACGAAAATGATGAAACCAAATGGCTTCTTTATTTGAAGTACTAAGAAACGACGAAGACAGATTATTCATGATCCTTCTCGTAGTGAGAGGTGTCTCAAGGTAGTATAGCCCATTTTGTTCCTTAGCAAGCCCAATCCTTCTCTCCGAGTCCCGATCCTAAAAAAACACAGTAAGATGGGTAAAAAACAGCTTGACAATGAAGATCTTTTGTGAGTTTCGTAGTGAGATAAGACTAGCAGATAGTTTAGGGACATGAAGAACATCTTTAAGGACAAGATTAGGTGTGATAGGAACATTTCCAACCCCGCAACGGCAAAGCAAGAGACCCATTGCCATAATAATCTTCTTCGCTATGACAAGATGTATAAGTGCTGAAATTGGATGAGGTGTGAGTCATGTGGTCGGTAGACCCCGAATTAATAACCCAAGAATCACCCGAGAGTGCTAGTGGGCATGCACTAGAGGGTTTATTGAAAGACCCTAACAAACCTCTTAATTTCTCAATTTCTTCACTGCTGAAGGTTGCTTTCTCCTGAACTTCTTCTTGACCAGCTTTATCAGTTAGGTGGACCCGAGGCCTTGGCTGTGTTGTCCGATTCACCCACTCTCGACCTGAAGTAGTTGGTCTGCTATTCAATTTCTAGCATTGTTCTTTTGTATGTCTGGGCTTCTTGCAGTAGGCACACCACAAGCTGTCCCAGTTGTCTTTCCTTGGCAGTCACCATTTTCATCAACCTTTCTAGTTGTCAAGGCTGACCTTCTTCAGCTTGCGGTTCTAATATGATGGATCGACGGCTTTCTTCCGCCCGAATCAAGGAAATTGTTTTCTTCAATGATGGCACTTCCTCCTTGTAAGTATTTGAATTCTGACCTAGTCAAATTCAGAATTAAGCCCGCTAAGAAATGTAGACCGATCCTTTTCAATAAAACTCTTTAGAATGGATGCATCATCTGGACACCATCATCCGAAATACTCGATAATGATCAAGTTCTTGCCATAAGTTCTACAGAGAATTAGCATACTCGGTAACCGTCTTACCTTTGCTTTGTCCCGTTGGTTTTCACCTTAATTTCATACACCGGGCTGCATCGAGCCTTTGAGTACGTCCGTCGAACGGAATCCTAGATTTCTTTGCGGTTGGTAGAAATAGACAAGTGTCGCTTATGGATGGTTTCATGGAATTCCATAGCCATGGCATGATCATGGAATTAGCCTCATCCCACACATCAAAATCAGGATCTCCTTTCTTGGGTCCCTGTCCCAAGTAAATGGCTGAGTTTTCCTTTCCCCTTCAGATACGTTTGACAAATTGTGACCACTTGAGGTAGTTCTTCTCATTCAATCTATAGGTTGGCCTAATATTCTGAAGATCACTTGTCATGTGTGTTGAGGCGACCTCCTTAGATTGGTTCATGGTAGGATCTGTGACTTTGGGTGTGATTTCAGATGTGGCCATTTTGGAGAGTGAATGTTAAGAAGAGAACAAGGGCAATAGTGTAGCTATGAAGGCTGTGTAAAAGAAGAAAGAGTTTTTGGAGAATAATCGATAGCAAAGAAAACAGAAAAACTGCAGCAATGAAGGCTGCAATTAAAAAAAACTCCAAAAAATCCCATATATTTACAGCCATATAATCTGTCTATTTACAACTCAACATCAATCTTCAAGTGGTGAAATCATATGTCATGAAGCAGATGGTTCTTGATCCTGTGACCAAACGCTTGATGCCTAATTTGAAATATGCAAAGAGTTTCATTTCTTAGTATTTTACCAAAAAAGTGATTAAATTATGCCTTTCGGATTTGAATCGTTTATGAAACCAACTCAATTGGAGAACGTAGACTGATTCGCGTTGACAAGGACGATTAGGTGTGCAGCTTCTTAGGTGGTGAAATAATTCTTAGGAGATAATACTAAAGATCGGCCACATATTTATTTGTTATTAAAATTGACCAAGACCAAGTCCTACACACTCCAGCTTGGTGGACGTCTCCCTTCGGCCAATGAACTCTTGTCTTTCTTTAACCAATACAAAAAAGGGCCCACAAGTAGGGTAAAGCCAGAGGAAAGAAAACCAGAGAAAAGAATGGGGTTTTCTTTGGCTCTAGCCTTTAGGTTGTCATTTTCTATTCATCGTTTATTTCATCGATGATTCTGCATTGACTTAATTTTCTATTCATCGTTTATTTCATCGATGATTCTGCGTTGACTTAATTTGCAAGAGGCCGATTAGTTTTCGCGTTAATATTTCAACAAAAGTTGTTGACATTCAAGTTTCTTGTGAGTTGTTCAAGATACTGATTTTCATATCATGTTGGAAAGGAAAGGGCTTAGTGCTGTTTACTGAGTCATGGAACGTGCTCAAATTCGAGACGACCACACTTTATCCATTTACGGCCCTGTCGATAATGTAAACCTTCCGATGGACTAAGGGAGCTAATTGTTCTCTTTGGATCTTCAATGAGTATCCCACGGGTAACTAAAGGGAAGGAAGTCTTACTTCAGCAAAAGAAGGATAACCACGGAAGAGCACGTAATAAATTAATTAACAATCATACGAAACCTGTTTCAGAGCAATGTTGGACAGTTCTTCAGGTTTGCTCTTTCGTCGAAAAATGGCAGTCACCGTCGACAGTCAACAGTGAAATCCGGAAGTCTACCTCTACGGTCAGTTCTGGATGACGGTCAACAGTCTTGATTTCACGGCGTGTCCGCCTTGGCTACTTTGCGTTTGGTGTTTTCATCAATATAGGTGTTGGTTCTTTGCATACAAGAGTTGCAGCTACGGGCAAGCCAAATCTCAGTTATTCCAAAACCATGGATCTGTCCTCCTCTCAATCTTATTACCGATCCTATTACTCTTACCTCTGTTTAATCACATATCCTATTGCCAACAGCCATATATTGACAACCAGCAGCTCAACTGCTCATCCACGACATCTGGAGTGAAAGGTTACCTCTGCAATGGCCCTCAAACTCAAGGCCAGTCCTTCCTGACCTTTCGTTCGACCTCCCTATACAACTCACCGCTTGCCATCGGTTTGCTGCTCGGCTCAGATGCATTGGACATAGCCACCATCAACAACATCAAATCCGTTGCCGAAGAGATCCCTTTTGGTAACTTGGTCATAGTTCCAGTTCATTGCTATTGCAGGGGAAGCATGTACTTGTACCTGGCCACTTACCGTGTGGCCGAGGGAGACACCTATTTCACCATAGCCAATCATACATTCCAGGGCCTGTCCTATTGCCAGGCTCTAATTGATCGGAACAGCGATGTGGTTGAGGATATTGTTGAGGGTGCACAGATGATGGTTCCACTAAGATGCGCATGCCCAAGTACCAATGAGACAGCTAATGGGGTTAAATCCATGCTTACATATTTGGGGACATCGAAGAAACTCTGGCCACAATTGGGGAAAGCTTTGGGGTCACTTCGCAAAGCATTATGGAGGCAAATATGATGACGGATACCTCTGTATTTTACCCTTTTACTTCCATCCTCATTCCCCTTAATTGTGCAAAGATTTCCAAGAGTTCCTTCTGTTATTGTCCCAATGGATTTGCCAAAGGTGGGGAACAAAATGGCCTCAATTGCATGCCTGACCGGAAGAAGTCTCCTTTCAAGCTGGTTCTCGTGATAGGTAGCCATCAATCTCTCCGCTAATTCTGTCCAGCAACACTGCGTGCCTGATTGGAAGAGATTACCCTTTTCCTGTATTTATTTTGGCTGTGATGATGGCAGTTAGAAAATTTTTTGACTAATGCACGGAGAGATACATCCGCTAAGCAAAATTATGCATCCAATACTTAAGAAAAATCAGAAGTGTAAAATTATTGCATTTTCTTACGCTTGCCATTTTGCATACTACACTTCAGACCATTGCACTTTCTTTACACTCGTGTACACTAAGCCTTTTTTCTCTTCGCATCTTATCTATTTGGCACTTTCCGGTCTTGTTCAAATGCTCCAGTTGATGCACTTGATCTCTCTGATGATTCTTCCTTGTTTATAGATTGAAATACAACACATGAATCTCATTTGCTGTCTCTTTATATTGTGGCTTCATGCAAATATTCATCATTTACTTCTTCATTTGCGTTCAAATGCTCCAGTTGATGCACTTGATCTCTCTGATGATTCTTCCTTGTTTATAGATTGAAATACAACACATGAATTTCATTTGCTGCCTCTTTATATTGTGGCTTCATGCAAATATTCATCATTTACTTCTTCATTTGCGACATGACATTTTAAGCCCATGGTTTATTCTCCCTAAGCTATGTTTTGTGGTTGAACTCTGTCACCACTAGGGATGCTGCAGTGATGTGACAGCACTCCTTTAGGATTGGCAAAGTAACAAAGAAATTGCAGGCAGCAATTGGAATATTTTAGATGGCTTCGTTGTGAGTTTGCTTTAGAGAAAAGTGATGTAGAAGGAGTTTTATCATCTATTTCAACAACCTATACATTGGCTGGCATAGCAGAGCATGCGAGTTAGTATTCTGATGTGCTCCATACTTGGGAATAGTAAAATCGGATTGGTCATCTCAGGCGAATTATTGGGAGCATTTTGAATAGATGGAACTAGAATGTGTACCTCACAGTTTCCTGATAGACTTATTGTTTTCTTTAGGTGCTGGCATTGGTATGGGGTTGTTGTGTCTTTCGCTTTTCAGCTATTGGCTATACAGATATCTAAGGAAGCGGAGAGACAGAATTGTCAAGCAGAAAATGTTCAAGCAAAATGGTGGTTTGCTGCTGCAACAAAAGTTCGCACCTTATGGAAGAGATGGAAGGGCAGAAATATTCTCTGAAGAAGATCTGCAAAGAGCAACAGATAACTACAGCGAAAGCCGGTTTCTTGGTGAAGGAGGGTTCGGCACGGTTTACAAAGGGATGCTGCCAGATGGTACCATAGTTGCTGTGAAGAAGTCAAAGATCATCAACAAGGGCCAAATCGAGCATTTTATCAATGAAGTGGTTGTTCTATCACAAGTTAATCATCGGAACATTGTAAAATTGATAGGTTGTTGTTTGGAGACCAAGCTTTCTGTACTAGTGTACGAGTTTGTCCCTAATGGCACCCTGTCACAGCATATTCATCAGCAGGACAAAGATTGTTCCCTTTCATGGGAAGACCGGTATAGAATCGCATGAAGTCGCTCAAGCAACAGCGTACATGCATTCTGCAGCTTCAATTCCCATTTATCATCGTAGACATAAAGCCATCTAACATTCTGCTGGATGACAAGTACACTGCAAAAAGTCTCTGATTTTGGTACCTCAAGGCCGGTTCCTTTAGAAAAACTCACCTGACAACGGTCCGTAAGTGGGACCTTCGGATACTTGGATCCGGAATACTTCCAATCTAGTCAGTTTACAGATAAAAGTGATGTGTACAGTTTCGGAGTTGTGCTTGTTGAGTTACTTACAGGGCATAAGCCGACATCCTTCTCAGGAGATGAGGAAGGAAGACATCTAGTTGCTAGCTTTGTCATGCTAATGAGGGAGAGCCGTTTGTCAAAGATCCTAGATCCTGTTGTGGCCAATGAAGCGGAGGCCGAGGAGGTTCTTGCAGTAGCAATGCTTGCCATGAGGTGTTTGAAAATGAATGGGAGAAAGAGGCCTCCCATGAGAGAGGTTGCCATGGAGCTTGAAGGACTAAGGAAATCTCAAAGTTTTCTCAGACCAGCCAAAATCCTTGTGCATTTGAAGATGGACTACCCGATGAAGCCAGTGAAGAATCGATAGATAGCACATCCATGTCACTTGAAGTTGTATCAATCTCAGTAGAGACATCGAGCTAGAATATCCGGTGTTCATACTGAACTTGATGTTTTTTTATTCTAGACAGCTTTGGGGGTAGCGCATGTCGCATGGGTTAGCAGCAGCAATTATTAAAATCACCAGAAGATACCTTTCAGTTAAATGATTCTCTTTTACTTTACTCAGCTTGATGTTTTTCTTAAGCACCAGCTACCTACCCAAACTTCATTCAAAAGATTTGCTGTCAAATAAGGTGGGAGAGTGCATTTCCATGGATCAATAATAATGATTAATTCTCTTTGCATTAGGTGATTGGATCAGTTCTTTTTCCCAATCACTGATGCATGATGCTCTGGATATTTTTCACACGGCTACATCATAAACTATTGTTTCTGATTCCTACTACAGACTTTTCGTATGCACGCATCAACTTTGAGAGTAACTTGCTGGAAAATATCTGGCGAATATGTTGAAGCTGCTCACATTCCTCAATATCCTTTGAATAACAGGCGATCTTGGTATTGAAGCCTTGTGCTTTTATCTATCAAGTTCTATAACATTGTTTATGTCCTATGGGATAGCCAGACTTAGCCTCAACTTGCAACTTCCGCATTTCCTAATTGCTTCTTGACAAAATCCATAGCGTAAGTAGGGTAAATTTATCTACTAAGTTCATACTAAAAACATCAGGACTTTTATAGCCTACCACAGCTATTATCAGATATGGTTTCTTCAGAAGATGCATTACTGTTGTCCTGTTTACTGATATGATCCTCAAAATCCCTGTCAAACTTGGCTGCTTCCATGCCGCGTTTGCAATGAGCTTTTTACATTCTCGAGTTAAGACTGAGCTGACTGAAGATGACTGAACAAGCTCAATTTTCAAACCAAGCTCAGTCTGGTACATTTGAACTAAATTATTATAATGAAAATACACTGATAATCAGTCACAACATACCATTACCGCTGAATACATACAGGTGTGCATGCTTCTTGATTACCAAATTCTCCGCCCCTCAATCTATTAAGAACAGAAAAGCCGCTTCTGCATCAGGCAATATCAATTTCACAAGAGTAGTGAAGCGGCACTCAATGAGAACTTCAGTATGGCTTCTCTTCATTACCAGGTAATCCAATTTCTTTGGCTACACATGACCCACGTGATAGTGCCTCGACCTTAGTAACAATCGTTTAGTGAATTATGGTCAAAAACGAAAAGAAGGACCAAAGGAGCATGAAAATTGATGTTTGGGCTTTCTGTCGCGTCATTCTAATCTTCCACGAACATCCTCTCTTTTCTATTTTTAGGCGCTGCCACTCCTTAAAAAACCCCACCCACTTAGGAAAAGTTTTTTTTGTTTGCCAGCAAAATTAACAGTGCTTCGAAATGTGCAGGCGACGGCACATCACATGAATCGCATTCCAATATTGTATCGAATCTTATGTGAAGAACAGTAATCGCATACCACCCCCTCAATCCGTAAAAAAGAACGAAAAAAAAAAAAAAACCGTTTTCTTTTAGCTTCTAGAAAAGATCATTATGTGATTTATGTGATGCAGGCACTTCTGGGGTAGAAACACCTAAAGAGCAGAGTCAAAAGAAATGAAAAACTAGCATATTGTTTTTTGACTCTTTCGAACCGACCGAGCATTGCACATGCCTTGTTTTATAAAATTTGAGTCATGAGTCATGATGCCTTGAAGGGTAATGCTCATGCATGAAAAGCATGAGTCATGCATGACGTCTTGAAAGTCACTTCGTCAGCAATCAAGATTATTAGTATTGCTATTAGCATCAGTATTTTGCTCGTTATCAGTAAAAATTAGTACATGTTTGGTTTTTCTGGAACGAATCTGATGATCCTCTGCCACGATTTCTTCGTTTTCTCCCTCCTGTTGTTCCAAATCGTTGATTAATTTGTATGACCATGAAGGAACTTTTTCCTTATTTCTTTTATTCCAATAGATTTTTTTTATTCTTTTAGTCTTGGGCTCAGTTATAACTGCGTTGAAGAAAATTTTCAAAATTTGTATTTGATCTTCTGAATGAATTCTTCCTTGTTCGGTTTCTGGAAATGGAAATAAAGAAAGTTTTTTTCTGTTGATAATGAATTTTTA